>CM063730.1:5206031-6406031 GCA_032441825.1 Chaetogeoica ovagalla
ACGAAATAATGATCGGATCGAGTACGAGACCAGGACAATTCTCGATGGAGTCACACAAACATGTATCAAAAACATAAAGGCGGGGCGGCGCGGTGAACACGGAATGCGATAAAATATCATTTGCGTGGACACAGTGAGTGTATTTTAAATAATCGAAATTGATATTTTATAAAAAAAGGACTCGGACACCAGTAATAATACGAGGTGATATCATACTCGAATTTTCGAATTTCTCGCGCATTTTATGATCAAAATGATGTGTCGATGAAATGGTAAAAATTTTGGCTCACGGATCGCCGCGATGCTGCTGTGAAATAGACCAAATGGAAATGATGACGACCACGTAATATAGTGATAGACCGCTGTCATAATATTATTATGTCCGAACAAACGGTCGAAAGTTATTGTCGATATGGTTTTCCGAACGATCAGAATGTCTTTAGAGGAGTCTTAAGAGGAAGAAAACGTTTCGCGTGCGTACTCAAACGATTGAAAAGCGCGCAGGTCGGTATGTCGATACACACGAGGTTAGAAGAAAGAGACCTTTCAATTTCCACAATTTTACCGGCACAAAAACCTGTGGTACAGACCACCGCCGATGCACATATTTTTTTTCTCGAATATTACGAATAAAAATATCGATATTGTTATCGCCTGGAATTCGTCGTTGTTTTCACGGTATCGCGCAGTAGTAAGACACAGTATATCCAGTTGACAAATGCGATTTCGCGCGGCGATGACTGTGCTCTTTGGAATGAAATATTCGGACCGAGTAAATTTACGGGGGGGAAAAAAAAGAAAAAGAACCGTACGCAATGACACACAACACCGTATTTCCTTATTAAATTATTTATTTTTATTATTGTTTCTCTAAAGCGAAGCTTTATACTCGAGCGTACAACAGTGGCGTAACAATTCATTTATTTATTTATAACCGATTGATTTAAGGGCGTGGTAGCATCCGGGGGCATAAACCTTTTATGTTATATAAAACAATCTCGAATAGCACTATAACCCGCACGTTTATATTGAATTATCCGAGAGTTTTCTGGGTCACGTATATAGTAAGATTTTAAGAAAACGTTTTTTTCTTCTTATTTTTATCATTCGAATATAATAAACGCCAATGGCGAGATGATTTTCGGTTCGCGTTCGTTTCGATTATTATTCATCATCGGTAAACGATTTATATGCCTACAAATTTTTTTTTTTTTCTATAATACTTTATATCGTTTTGTGCGTATCGCACGATTATACCCATCGATTAAAAAACTTGTTCGATCTCATAAAAAAAAGAAAAGAAGAAAAAAAATCTCGATATTTTACTTTTATAGTTACTAATAATAAATGTACGAACAATCAAATAGCGAAACGATTCCGAATTCTATTCGCTATTTTTATACAAATCATTTTTACTGTAAACGAAGAAATAACGCAATTTTTTTTTTTTTTTTTTTTTTTTTACTAATCGTTCGATTTTCTTGAATGCCCGTCGAACGCGTTTCTGTTTTCTTGAAAAACGATAATTTTTTTTTTTTTTTTTAGGTTTTCCAATAGAAATGTTGAAGTTACGCCACTGTTTGTTATATTATACACTAACTAATGAACTAGACTCGGTCGTGCCTGTATATTTAATTATACAAAATGTGTGAATAAATTTGCGTACGTAAGCGTATGATGTAAGTCCGATGAGTTTTAAAATACAATATGAAGTGAAAAGAAAAACACACACACACACACAATTTATAAACGTATACTTGTACTTTGTTTTCGGTGTAAAAATGAATTATAAAATGTCACACACTACCTGTTGCGGATGCGGATGTAGCGCCGGATGGACGAGGGCGGCGTGTTGTAGAGCCGAGGCCGTGGCGGCGGTGGGCATGTCGGCGTACGCCAACGGGTGGTGCCATAACTCTGCCGGGGCGCCGGTGAAGAACGGAGCTCCTAGATCTGAACGGAGCGGGAAAACAAAAAAAAAAAACGGATATTAAATTTCTCGTGCAACTGCCCGGGGGGAACGGCGATTAGTTCGGGGGAAGGGGACAAGATGTACAAGAGACTGGAGAGAGGCTGTAGGGGTGTACGGCGAATTATTGGAAACGAACTGAAACTGTCCCGGACGGGGTCGGGAAATCGTTAGGTAGTGTCGAGAAAAATCGAAAAATATGTTTTGCATCGTCCGGTAGATTGAAATATTGAATTGCACGGCCGTTGAAAGATCAAAAGACTAACACAAATATAATAATAAACGTTTTAATAGACAACGGGCTGCAGCAGTGTAAGTGTATACACCACAATGGGATATTTTCCATACGACCGGTATTTAATTAACGCGACACAGATTTTGTCTACAACCAGTCGTTCACGGTTGCAGTCTACCGAATTCACAAACGTCGTTACAGAGTTTTCGAATATTTCTACCACCGACGGACACATTCGGGTCTGACAATCGTTCACAAATGTGCGCCGCTACACAGGGACGGTGCAGTTCGAGTGGGAATTTCTTTTTTTCGCCGAAAAGACATTTTTTTTTTTTTTTTTTTTATTTATTTATAAACATACGTATTGCGTATAGGTGTAAAACTATATTCCAAATGAGAATGCCGATTTGGACGGACGGGACGACGGAGTGCCTAAGCGGTGTGTAAGACGGGGAGGGCGTACGCATATCGTACGCGCGTGCGTGTGAGAACGACCAGCGCCGGCCGGTTAGGCGTTCTCATTTGGAACGAAATGAAAGGATATTTGTATATAAATATATCGAAGGGATATAGATGTATCGAAGGGATATATATATATATATATAGACGGAGCGATTTGGTACTTACGTCCGGTGAGCGGGTGCATCAGGCCTTGGTGCGTGTTGGGCGTGACGTTTGCGTTGGCGGGCTGTTTTGGCTTGCTAACCTTCGTGTTGCTTTTAGCGAATTCTAGCCGTATGGTTTGCGGCATGTCGGGATCGAACCGGACGCCCTGCTGCCGAAACCAAACACACAACAAAATACAGTGCTACCATCCCGTGTTCGGAAATCGTCGCGGACTGTTGTGTCCGCGCGGTGTTTACACTAATGTTAATTATAATAATAATGATAATAACAACAACAACGCCGGCCTGGGGGCAGTTCTCGACATTTTTCGATAAGAGGAAAAATAATATTGATAAACGAGTTTTGTATTTATTTTCGAATTGGAATCTCGACATTTTCTAACGCATCATTTATCATGGTTTAGTATGCATTGGAGTTTTGTCTCTAGTCGCTAAAATATTACATTAATATTGTAATACTGAAATCAATAAACTCTACCCGAATTATATTATTAATTATAATAATGATCGTTAAAAACATAATTTTACCAAAAAACGTAAATTATTTCACTTATTTAGTTCAGAGTCGCTCGTATTTTATCGGCGTTGAACTCATATTTTTACATGTCGGTATGACTATGAAAAAAATAAAATTTCAAGTTATCTCATTTATCGATAATGGGGAGAACTGACCCGAGCCCTGACGCCGTGGACGTTAGGCCCAATCGTGACTGATTGTTTTCTCCAAACAAATGTCTTATCCGTCCGAATGTCTTTAAAGCGCATGTTTTTTTTTTTTTTAAATATTTAACATTTACGGGCATATCCCTTCCTCTTGTGATCTTAGATTTTTCTCATTTTTTTTTTTTTATCCTTTACTTTTTAGTTTTTTCTTCTCTTATTCCCCCTTATACGAATTCAAATGCAACGTTTATTGAGAAATTGATTATTATTTTTAATCGATTATAACCGTTGTTTGAAGTTAATTATTTATAATTCACCTATAATTAATAATAATAATAATAATGTACAAGTTTCCTATTGGTAAATGAACAAATCTGTCGAATGAAAAATTTGCGATAAACACGCGCGATTGATGCGAATTACTTGGTCAATATTTATCGGAGGGATTTGGACTAAAGTTTTTGGACGGAAAACTTACAGGTTTGGACTCGTGACATTGAGCCTAGCGTCCTTAGCGTCCCTAACGTTATATAACAACGATTTTGTTATCATTAGCCGGCCGGTGGAAATATTGATAATTTTTTTCCTCCATCATTTACGCGTTATAATTGTGTCCGAATTCAAGCGCGCCATAGTTCGGTGCGATAGGCAGATATTGAAAATTGACTCTAACGGAGACCACGTATCATCATCATCATCATCATCGGAGAACGTTGGAAAATGTGAAATAATTCTTAAATGGTTTTTTAAAAAAATGTAGGGAAATAAAATTTGTACTTAAAAAAATCTTGACTGGTTTATGATAAAACGGACCTGTATAATACGAGCGTTGACACATTACATAATATATTTGTGCGGTATTATTGTATATTTTATTATGTAAAGGACTATAATGTAAAAAAGAAAAAAAAACAAATAGGACTCATAATTTAGCGGAACTTGATATTATCGCATGAGAAACTACGTCTCTGTCCAGTGTGATTTAACGATTTCGTATATAAAATATTACTCGCTACCGACGATAATATTGTCGACTTTATTACGGTGGACTTTATTCGTTCGTATATGTAAAAGGTCGACTACGTTTGTGCGCATTAAAATTATATAAAATAGTAATAACGAAAACTCGGGCAGACATTTTTCGAATTTTTTTTTTTTTTATCGGCTTGTCGAGGAAAAATAGAAACAGACATTTTACCGATACGATATTACGACGTTAATTTTTTATGTCGCGTAGTTTGGTATATTTTTGATCGGACATTACAGCTGTGCAAAAAATTGGAAAAAAATTAAATAATCGTGTACGTCGATAGAACAGGAGAAAGAATTTAGACGATAACAAATGGATATGACGAAAGGGAATTATGAAATCGACTTATACATTATATATGTATACAAAGTGAGAAAATGTATGCCGAAACAAACTGCAAAACACATTGTAAATATCGCTTATTTTCGTTGTTATTTTTATCGTTATGATTATTGAAATCAAACGTATAAATTATAGAAATATTGAGAATTTGTTTTTTTTTTTTTTTAATATAAAACTATACGTGAATTACGACGGATCTGTTAAGAAAAAAAATATATTACGCGAAAACGAAAACACAGAGAACGCGTGTAGTGAACAACATTACATATGCGAACTCGAGTATGTCGAGTACCGTTCGAGTAAACTGCGAGTGATTTTATTACGTCTACGGTATATTATAAATGTGTTCATTACGTTTTCGGGTCATAAACTCTCTTGCTTAATGTGTACGCTGCAAAATGTCATCACGAAATCATCATAATAACGTATAGCGGAGGAAGGAATTAGCGTGATTTCGGTAATATAATATTGTGAAATATATACGACGGTGTGTGCCTTTTATAATAAATATTAATAATAATATTCTATTTATATGTGTTTACTAGAATATATAATACATACGAGGCGACTACTGTATGAAAGAAGAGAAAAAAAATTATTTTTTTTTTTTGATCCAATAAAATATGCCAGTGATAAGCGTAATAAAAATAATATGACGAATAAAGTGGAAGGGGGAATTTTATAATATTATTTTGTACATAAAAAAAGACACGAAATCAAGTTTTCCGTACATATTATTATGAATGCCTATAGCGAAATAAAATATGTTTAGCGAGATTCGTGTCATGTCCGCGAGGCGGTGAAATTTCGATCAGAGTCGCAAAGAGTTTATCACGGGGAGGGGGGTGGAAATAATAATAATAATTATTATTATTATAATATAATAATATGTACACACATATACTTTACATAATATATAAAACGCACCTGAAGATCTTGTTTAGCGGCTTCGGCACCAGCGCGTGTTTGGAACGTGACGAAACCGACGGGCTGTAAATGCAAATTCAAATGTAAAAAAAAAATTATTATTTTCTCGACGCGAATAATATATATGTTTTATATCATTTTTTTTTCGATTTTTACACTATAAATAATTTTGTTCTCGCACTTATTTTTTATATGTATGTACGCTTACCGAAGCCGTTTTGCCATTTTTGCTAGTCACTTTCAACAGAGATCCTTCGTAACCCTATAAATGAAACACACATAAAATTAGTACATTTTTATTTCTTAATTATTCACGTGTAATAAATCATTAAAACGGTAAATAAATCGCGTCGTTCTACGATGCCTACGTATAAATCATATTATCTACAGTGGCGTGCTTTTAATTCGTCTCTGGCCCGGAGGTTTTGAAAATAAAACACACAGAAACTACGGTTTCTAAACGATTTTATACGATAGTTTTCAAAAAAAAAATAAAATACAGTGGATACAAAACGAATAGATCATCGATCATACATTTATTAGTATTTATAAAAAAAAAAAAACAGAAAATTATAATAAACATTCTAAACGTTTAATTCGTTTGGTAAAGTTCGGCGAGAACTTTTTCGGAATCTATTGCGAGTTCTTTTCACCAATAGTTAAACCGTCAAGTCTGATGTAGAATTCTTCAAGTTTTTCCGATTCCACGCATTCTTTTGCGAGATCGATAAATTTCGGATTTAATCCGAACAATAAAAAGAACCCTGTAAATCTGACGTTGTTTATAATATGTTTTGTGTAGAGCAATTCGATAAAAGTCCGATGATTACGAGTGGAAATTCGTATTATTTATTTTAAAAATGCGAAATATTCGTGAAAAAAAAAAGAAAATAATAATCGAATTTTAAAAATCGCGCGTGTTTTTCAATAATACTATGGTAACGATACGCGATTGACAGTTAAATGTCAATCGGTAAATTCACGCGTGACGAGCCATTTAATTTGTATTTCTATTTAAAGTAATTTTTTTAGATAAACGTACAACTTATGGAATAATAATAATAACAAAAAAAAAAATTATCGACTCTTACAATATAACGAACACTTCGTTGACAATGTAGACACTAGACAGTTAAGTACGTTATAATAATATTTAAAAATAAAAATACACGTTAATATAAAATAATAATAGCAGTGAGTAGGCGATATGTATTCGAGTGCAACGACCTGCTTATTTATATACCGAAATAATTGATAAAGACCAAAAAAAAAAAAAAAAAAAAACTGTACACATAAAGTACACGTCATACGAGTATAATATAAGTATGTATATTATTATAAGTATAATGAAAATATTATTGTTCCTAGAAAATCGACGAGATGGTGCGAAATGAGAAAAAAAAATGTGTTTTGAAATACGTTACGAAATCGTATTATATATATGTATTTTTTACTGCCGACTTAAAAACGCGATTTCTATTTTTCCTATTTTTTTTTTTTAAATTATTTATTACAATATTATACCGTTCAAGAACCGCGGAGAAAAAAAACAAAAAAAAAAAAAACAACACGCGTTTAATAAATAATAATTTTGCGTCATCGCCGTTCTGTGTTATCGTGTACCATTGTCGTAACAATAGGACGTGAAAGTTTAAGTAGTAAAAATAAAATATTAAAAAAAAAACCGAATTACTTTTGAAACTATCGTTAAAATAACGCGATACACATACGTACGCGCGCGTATCGGTAAACGAAACGGTGTCGTCGTCGTCTTAGGACTTAAGCGAAAGGCGTTGTACGAGTGTATGTTTTCATGAATTAAATTCCAATACAAAATATCTAAAATTTACCTCTCAATAATAATAAATCATATATTTTAAGTAAAATATAATTTTTTGTCTTTGGGACGCGAAACACTATATTTCGTTAAACGGGAATAAAGACAACATAAATGAATTGAAAACATCGTCTGTGGAATATGTCTCGCAATTTTAGTGTGTAATATTTAGCGTTCGCGTGCCAAAACGACAGAATTGTTTGCACATAAATCGCGTATAATAGTAATTAAATAATAATAATAATAATAATAATAATAATAATAATAATAATAATAATAATAATAATAATAATAATAATAATAATAATAATAATAATAATAATAATAATAATAAACCAGCAGCGGAGTGAATCGTGTCCTCCAAATAAATGTATACGAAATTCGTTAAAATGTTTACAAAATATATTGGCGAGTACGACAAAAAAAAAAAAAAATAAAAAAATGAACACGGACGCCAAAAAGTTCCTGTGAAATATACACGGTCGTATATTAAATACGACGCGAATAAATAGAACGTATCGCAAATACATATACGAATATTATTAATATTATTGTCGTATACACGCGAAAATCGATAATTATTATTTAAAACCCGCTGTCGATACGTTTTTAGTACAAATATATACTTGTCCGATAGGAAAATATTCTCATATACTTTGTAGAAACTCACAGTTTCGTTAATTTTTTTTCACAACTCTGGTTTTTTTGACACTGGTTTCAATGTTCAAATTTCAAAAATTGAAATGAACATTCGCGAATGATTTCGAATCGTAGTATTTTTACAAATTTTTTTCAAGTCAAATGCCATAAAAGTATTATTAAATGGAAAAAAAAAAAATAAATGATCGAAATTCGATTTGTGACTTATATGTTTTATCGTTTAATTATTCTATCATTCATCAATTATTCTATTATTCTATATTAATATCGTTTTATTATTTAATTATATTAAAATTTTTATTTTTATTACACGGTATTTTAAACACTGTTGTATAGTCTGAATCGTCTGTTTCCAAAACTCAAACGGTCAAGTTGGAAAATAATATTACAAAATAAGAAAATACCAAATAAGAAGTCAATTAGTCCATGTAAACCGTATACGGAATCCAATAAATACGCGATTATCAGAGATTACGCCGTACCAATGACTTTTTCGTTCGTGTATTTAAATTGTACGAGGAACAGTTTTTTTATTTGCGACGTTAGACGTAAAAAGAAAATTTAACCTTATCTTTATAAATGTGCGTTTTGTGATCACAAAAAATGTAAAAAAAAAAAGAAAAGAAAACAGCGTATTTGCCGGACAAGAAACCGGTCACAGTACTCTAAGCGCGCTTACTAAATCCGAAATTCAAAAGTGTAAAAATATACTCGTTTACAGATAATTTTTTACATTTCTGTGACTTGACGATTTGTTTGTACGCAAAACCGCATTGGGGAAATCGATTTTCTGCGTTGGAAAAATAAAACGTACTATATTTAACTGTGTATTATCTCTCCTCTGCGGTATAATCTCTCGAGAGTTCGTCGTGAGAGGAGAAATAAACGCTAAACGAAATCTGCACACGTGCGCAGGTCGTCAAACGAGTACATTAAATACGAGTTGCGAACATTGAATAATAATAAAAATAAAAATAATAATAATAATACAATAGCTGAAAACTATTGAGATTTATTTGCCTCGAGGGAATTGAAAACGGCGTATTATTTTTTTTCGTACGATTTGTAGACAATTTTAAAAAAATCAATCGAATTTAAATGCTTCCGATTTTTCGATATTCTCCCGTAGTCGGTGCAAAAAGTTTAAAATTTCGAATACTTAGCATGGGAAGAAGAGAAAAAAATTGGTAAAAATCGAAAATCTACTCGGGACAATTATCGGGAATAGAAAAAAAGCCGATGATTTTAATAATAGTTTGTCGTTCGGCGCCAAAATTATTTGACAACACGCACACCGGTTCTGAAAATTGCTAATCCAATACTCCACCAATTAGGAAAAGTGCGTTTTCCGATAAAAGGGTGTCGTATGGTTAAATGAAATCATTTAAACATTTCGTTGTCGCGTTTATTTTTTTTCAATTACGCCACTTCGTGTAGAGTTTAAATCGTTCCGCGTACTCGAGCGTTCGTCGTGCCGATTTGACGCGTATTAGCGGCGTTTTATTTTTACGATTTTAAATCAGGTCGTGAGGTCAATCGGAAAAGTTTTTTCACACTGCAATAAAATATAATGTGTGTGACGGTAAAAAATATAAACTATTATTGTTATTATTTATTGAAATGCAGAGTCGTGGCGGACTAGTCATCGACGTCTTGTTTAGGTTCCATCATCAACTCGAAAACCGTATCGACCGGTCGATGAGACATTTACATTTCGCGTAAAAAACTTCCTCGTCGTCATGGGCGTGTGCGCGCACAAGGTGTGTACAAAAGTGTGCAGTGGTTTTTTTTGTTACGTCTTAAATGTTCAATGTTTGAGCTAAAAATATGCTAACGCACGAGATATGAAAACAATTTAAGCATCCAATAAAACAAACCGACCCGACCTAACGGCTCCAGCACGATTTGCGAATTTCACCGTTTGTTGCGTAAGAAATGATCAGTTACCAGTCGATTTCGTTAGCGTAATTAAATAATTTTAACGTATTCGATTCTACCCCAAGAAGACTACAATTGAAATGAGTTTTACGCGTTTGTTTCCTATTGATTTAATGTATATACTTTATTATATATATATATATATATATATATAAACGTATTTAATTGTTATTTTTTTAATGATTAACTATTTGTTGAAACATATAAAAAATACAAATGTCGTGCAACACAAGTAACCGAAATGTCTTCTGATCAATTGATATTGCGCATCGAATTTTTTCCTCTTTTTTTTTTTGAATGTAAGGCCCATCATTTAAGGAAAATTTCCTTCATAGCACCAAGAGACAGTTGTGTTGTGCGCATTCGATTTTTCTCACCGACGAGTAAACGCCGCAATTTTTCCACCGGGATATTATTTGTGCACGCGATTTCCGCAGATCGTGTATGAGCGTATCGTGGAAGTTCGGACAACTCGGGAATTTCGATACCACATTCGGCCCCGAACAGGGTGAAATATGACTCGTCGAGAATTCTCAAAATCGATTAAGGTACTTTGTTTGTTTTTGTACTCTTTCAAACTTAGCGGGAGCAATTTATCGCGTAATCGTTTAACAAAAAAAAAAGAAAAAAAAATTTCTATTCCGTTTTTCGATCCGTTAACCAATTCGAATGACAAACGTCTCTTCGGTTAACCGATTCCCCGATCTGTCGCTTCTCGTATCATTATCGCCGATATGGGGACGAGAAGTTAAATACGCGAGGTGAAATTGACACGAAATGTGTGTGGAAATGTGCGCGAAAGAAATTCGAGAATATCCGTTAAAATCAATAAAATATTTTTAAAAACACTAAATACGAAGAGAGAAGAAAAGAAATGGAATTTTATTTTTATAAATTGTTTGACGTTCCGTTACACTGATAGATAATAATGAACACACACTTCCAACAGCTCGTTCGGGGAAAACGGAATAAACGAAAATTATACGTTTGAACGTTTTTGTATCATTGGAACTACGGGTTTTCTGCGTGCGTTCGAGTATTACGCGATGATTGCGTTTTACGAAAAATAATAATAATAATAATAATATAAAAACACGGAAAAAAAAAAAGAAAACACCGTGACAAATACGAAATCGGTTAGGTCGTGAAACGAACATTTCATCGGTTCCACCCGACGCGAGAAGTTCAAATAAAAACGGAGAGAACAACGTGCTATACGTATTTTCACGTTTGCGCATATGCGTGCACAAGTACAACGGCGCAATTGACGTGAAAATCTAAAACGTTATTATATTTACCTCGTACGCTCGAAACAGCAGGTACAGCTCGCGCGGTTTGGCGTCCATCGGCAGACCGCTGACGAATAACGTTCTCACCTGTGGAAGGGTAAAAGAAAAATAATTAATATTTATTAGTTATTCCATTTATAACGGTTATAACATGTAAATTTTACGCGATCGAAATCGAAATTCGTCGCCGGTTCGTAAATTATTGTCATTTTTTCCATAAACGCGGTGGGACAGTGGCCGCCGCCTCGCCCTTGCGTGACGAACGCCCTAACCGGCGTGGGCAGCAGGACGCCGTTTCGTGACAATCGTCATTTTCCCTCCTATACCCACATCCCCTTATACGGCGTTTTTCCAATTAAGTTAAATACGATTTCAGATATCCACCACAGCCCCCGTGTACACGGCGCAATAAACCACCGCCGCCGCTGCCGCACGACCGTTCGCTCGCTTTTTTTTTATTATTATTTTGTTCTCCCCGACGCGTAAGCGCGGTAAACACACGCGCACACACACACGCAGAAACAAAAAAAAAAAAGGAAAATAATGTCAATTTACTTAACGAGGTGGTCGCGTTTGCCAAAAAAAAAAAAAAAATACCTCGTCGTAGCAATATTATCCGCGGTATACACGCGACGGATTTTCGTTAGTACGAACAAAAGAAAAATACGAAATGCCGCCGGCGAGCCTTTTGTTTCATTTTTGATTTTTTTTTATTCTTTCCTCTGTAAAGGTCATCGTCGTAGCGGCGTCACGCAGCGTTGAAGGACGCGCGCGCGCGGGTGAAAGAGATTCGTGACTTTTCACTTTGCCACGGCCCGCCGACGTTAAAGGTCTGACTACTCGACGCGCGCGCACACACACACACACACCGGTACGACGGGGAAAATAATAAAAATAATAAAACACGCTCGGGCCCTTCGCACGTACGCCCGTCGGGCCCTTCGCGTATCGCGTAAAAAAAAAAAAAAAAAAAATTATATCGTCGGATTGAAGAGTTAGTAGTACACTACACCCGTAGAGAGCAATGAGTACACTTCTCCCGCGGGGCGAGGAGACGACCGTTTTTTTTTTTTTTGTCAACGGCGCGGAGAGAAGGGTAAAGAGAAAAAAAAATTATATATATATATAATATAAACCAGAACTCCGGGGAGCGGTTTAAATACCAGAAGACGGGCGGAACGGAACGATTTTTTTTTTTTTATTTTCGGTGCACAGCCGTTGATGAGAAGCAACCGGAAAATACGGATAAACTACGGATTTTTTTTGTTATAACGTTATGTAAAAAAAAAAAAATATATGAATATATATATATTACAGTTTTCCGCGGGTAACGACGATTGATGATCACCGCGATTCCAACGAACGTTTTACCGGCGCGAGAAAAATCTCTTTTTACCGCGTGCGTACGTACACCGCGCTCGTGTTGTATAGCAGTGGTTCCCAACGTCCGCCTAGTAGATTTTTCAAAAAAAAAAAAAAGGAAAAATCTCACGCCATCCGTACGAAACAATTTTCTCTCTCCCCCTCCCCTCCCCGTTCGACGCGAAATAATTTCACTCCCATTACGCGTCCCGTCCCGTCCCCCTCAGGTCCGGGAAGCATTGCGATAATTTCGATTTTCATCCAATGCGATTCTTGTGATTTTCTCACTATACACTGTGAGAGCAATACCTATGAGTCCTTCTCCGCGGCGAGACATTACACCCGGTTGACAACCGCCGGTTGTAAAATATATGAACAATTTTCAAAAGCGTTTTCAACGAGATAACCGATAACACGCTTTTTCATAATACGTTTTATTCGTTTCCACGCGATTCACAATTAATAATGTATTACAAATATATTCAACGAATACGCCAATATCGAGTTGTATTTATTTATTTCTATCCGCGTCGGTACGATTCACTTTACGGAATCGCCCAATAACTCGGCTCGCCGCTCGTGTACTAGAAAAAAAAAAATTTTTTTTCAAACTCTAACACAACTTTTGTTCATTCGAAAAGCTTTTTTTTTTTTAAACCATATTTGAGCGGTATTTCAAACACTGCTTATTACAAAAAAAAAAAAAAAACACGTTTTACATACGAGCGCGTACAGAGTGTAATGACGATTATACCGTTCGTTTGGTGTAAAGAGATCCGTGTAGGTCGGAAAAAAAGTCTCGCGTATCCTTTGCGCATCATCTCAAGGCGATATACGTACGCGTCGTACAACGAAAAAAAAAAACGTGTTAGAACTGTTTATTTATGTACAAAGAGAAAATTATTAATAAAAAATGTGTATTCATATTCGCTCTATTCTACGACGATGAGCTTTACATGCTGCGTATAACAATATTGTGCAAACTCTTCGTGACGACGACCATGACGACAAGTGGACGCGAACACACGGACGGGATATTTACCAACAAAAAACCAAACACTTATCGCGAAGAATGAGCCGCGTGCAGTAATACTAAAATAAATACAAGCCGAGTTCTCATTAAAAATCGTTTTTTTTTTTTTAACGCGCTTTTTGAAATGTTTGTGCATCGCACGTATAATAATAATAATAACTATACTGTTTTTAATTCAGCGTTCGGTTTTTGTAACGCTAAAAATTTACTGAAATACGCGTTAAAAATCGATCGGGGAAAAAATATCTTAAAATACGTTAAAAAAAAAAAAAGTGAAAATAACAAATGGGTATTTTTGTTTTACTTATGAATTACAGTGGGTAAGGTGTATACAAATAAATAGGCGATATTCATAAATGGAATAGCAAAATAATTCAGGTTTAACGCGCGTATTGGCTAAAAATCCAACGAAACGCTTGAAATATGCAAAAATCGAAATTTTATACTCGGAATACTGGATGCATAAAATACATTTATATTCAGTTTCTCATATTCTTTATCCGTATTAACAATATTTACATGTACTATAGAATGTGTCCGCCAGAGTCTTATTGCTCATGAATATAATTTACAAATGATTTCGTCGATTCGCAAAAATAAACATTTCTATATCTACGAAGAAGATGTGGCAAACGACGGGGAAACACAAAGGCGTTGTTGTGAACAGATAAACCGATTCTCGAATGGGAAATAAAGAATTCGATTTTTTTTTCCTGCATGACTGCTGGGGAACGGGGGGACGGGACTTTTAATGAAACTCCATTGTCGGACACTGTGCACGAGGAGTGTCTGCGCAGTAGAATACGGGTGCGTTTGAGAAATTAATTAATACTATTGCGGAGCGTTTGATGCGTATGTCGTTCCGATCGGAGTCTTTGGTTGGTTGACGTTTTCAAAAACGTGATACATAAATATTATACAATACGATACACGATATCGTCGTACAATGACATCGCAGAGAGTTATCCATCAAATCGGATACGGAAGCGTGTAACGAGGGGTTGGGTTCCGTCAAGTACACACATATATACAACGGAAAGGACTTAAATAACAAAAAAAAAAAAAAGAATCCCTCCCCGTTGTCACCCCAATAATATATTTTGTTTATACCACCGACTCGTCTCTACGAAACACACGCAACACGGTCCAAGTTATAGTAGTCGGATTAGACGTTACGTAATGGATAGTTTATAGTGTAGGAAAGAGAGAGAGAGAGAGAGAGAGAGAGCACCTATACAGTCATTAGTCACGTTCTTTGACGTACGGGGATAAAATGACGTGCGGGCTTTAGCAGCAGGGCGGGATGGAAGAAGAGCGGTCGTCGGTGGCGTTGTCATCGTCGTACCAGGCAACCAAGCACCGTCGTCGTTGGACGTGTTCGCAGGCAATTTGTCACGGATAGGAGAAAAGGAGGAGGAGTCGCTATTGTGAAAACGGCGGTTCAAGTATTGCGCCGCGCATAGACAATGGCGAAGAATATTTTTTTAGTCAACACTGCGTAAAAAGACGCACTCGAAGACTACTGAACCGATTCGACGAGATTTGCTCGCCATGTGTATCTCAACGTCTCACGGAGAGGTTACCTATCTGTTGTCGGACAGCATTGTGTCGTCGAACGTTCCGACGAATAAATCGAATCGTTTTTCGTACGAGCGGCTCGGGTCAGTTTGACGTACGAACGATATCGCGATACAGGCGCCTTTTCGCGTTACAAAAAAAAAAAAAAAAACTCGCCACGTGCTAGAAACGCAGCCGCAGATAGGTACAGAACGGAAAGTTTGAATGATTTCGAGGAAATCTCAAAGGCAATCGGGCCGGAGACTGTTTCGAGAACCTATTTCAGCGGAAAACACGACTCGTCGGCGTCCCCGTAATCGACGATCCCGTAATACAGGGATAATCGAGTGTTACGCGATTTCCTCCGAATGTCCGTTTCGCGATGACTTTATGGACAAATGTCGCGAAACCGGACCGAATTGTGTTCGGAACGTGTTTTCGACGTCCGACAAGCTTACCAAGACTTAATTCGATAACCGGAATTATCGAAAATTAAATTACTTATCGCGATAATTTATAATAATAAGTATAGTTTATATATATATATAAAACAAGAGAATTATTGTAATGTTGTTTTTAATATCGGCATCGGCTGATGGATGATGTACTGTGAGAGAATTGCACAGGTGCGCGTTGGCGCGCCTGCGTACGCGCGAGCGGCGGTGCCGTGTGGAGGAATATTCGAGGACGAGGAGACGTTTCCGCGGGTGAGCCGGTCGTGTACCCACTGGGGCGGCGGCAGAGTTCAGTGGACTCGGTCGTGTGGGACCGACCGACAGTGGTGCGGGGGTGGCCGTGACCCGGGGGTTGGATCAATAGCGAGGCCGCATGCCTTGTTTATAGTGTGTGCGTCCGTGTGTGTATTACACACACCCACCTATGTATACCTACGAGAATAGTAGTAGTAGTAGGCAGTGATAGTAGTGGTGGTGGTGGGTGGTGTACTTGGCCCTTTTCTCGTATTTTAGTATCCCTTCGTCCTGCAGCGCATCCCTACTGTTCCCGTCGTTACACGCTGTGCGCGCGTATTTCTGTATTGCTGGAACGCCGCGCGTTGTGTTGTTATTATTATTATTATTATTATTATTTAAACGCGGTAATAAATACATAAGACCTCGCCGTGCACACTTTCATTTTATCCGCGCACTATATTACACCGTCCCTTTCTTCTCACAGTGGCCCGTCTCGAACCGTGTCTAAACGCGCAGTAATTCCGACATGACGGCCAGGAGTGCAGGTGTGGTCAGGTGAAATTCGATTTACTCCACAGTAGGGAGTTGTAAACTTTCACACGCGCATGCATTATGTATATTCTCTGCGCTCGGACACTCCCGGATTTTCGTTCACAATTCATCCGCGCGAGCTGCACGAGCCGAATATAAAATGTTTACGGGAGAGTCAAACGACCCGGGTACATCACGCGTGTACGTACGTATAATCGAAATAAGGGACGTGTTCAACGAAGGCGGAGAGAGAGAGAGTGAGAGTCATGTTCGTTCCCCCCCTCCCCCGTTTTCGGTCGTAAAATCTCTCTCGGTTAAAGGAGCCGAGACGGCATTGATGAAAAATTAGTTAGTCGTCCAGAAATCGCGTATATAACGTCATTTTGTAATTCGCAGGAAACGAAACAACGTCGTACGCTTCTTGTCTTTTTTATTTATTTTTAACACGAACGCAAAAATGATTTTTCTTTTCGTTTCACACTTTCAACACGCGTAATATCTTAAGCATTATTGACGATTGAAACGATTCATGACGGGGTTAAATTCGAAAAAAAAAAAAATCAAAGTTTCTTTATTTTTCATGGATATTATACAGCGTCGTTATTCACAATCATTAATGACGATTACGAACTTCGGTTGACTTTGTAAAACCGTTATTAGTCTAGTCGACGCTGTTGATGTATTTCGGAAACATTAAACCCGTGAAAAACGTGATATGAAAACGTCGTCGATCGCATACGTAATTTGGTGGTACCCCCGTTCGAGCACGCCGCTTGAATGTTCTTATTTTTTTTTATTTTATAACGTCGGTTCGTTTTAAATTGTCGTCGTGAGCACTGTAATAAGAAGAGTTTCGGTAAATTTTTCGACGGCTATTCGTTACGGAATCATCGACACACACGGCTTTTCACAAAAGTGAATTCGACGACATCGACACACACGAACGGCTTTCGTTTCGTCGTCGTGATAATTATTACGCCGCGTAATGAATTAAAAAGGTGAAATAAAATAAAGAATAAATCGTTTTCTCTTTGAAATATATTTTATTGATTGTTCGTTGTATTATGTAGACAGTCGCTTGGCAACCGTAAGTGAAAACAAGCACGCGAACGCCCGCGATATTCATAAAAAAAAAAAGCAGCGGCAAAGAAATAACGAAAAATTATAACGAAATTACTGCGATAAAATAAAAATTCCGGGTCTCCGAATTGACGGCGCGGCGTCCTTCGACCGGCGGCTGACAGGTTTCCAACGCTATTAAACGACTCTTGCTCATATTTTAATATTTTATACTATACAAACAGCGCGTAATTCAGTCATAATAATAATAATAATAATAATAATAATAATAATAATAATGATAATAATAATAATGTCGGCAAACAACAATTCGCAAAGTATTTGCAGCTCGGCGGTGGCAACCCTCTCGTATACCAACACACACATTAAAACACCACTGCACGTCGAAATTCCTCAAAAGTTCACACGCGCGTAACCTACATAAATAATATATTATAATATTGTCATAATACGCCGCGAGTTCGTTCAACCCTCGTCGTCGTCGTGTCAACGTTTCAATCCAAACATTTACATATATAATAAGCGTAATATACAGTAATAATAATAATAATAATAATAATAATAATAATAATAATAATAATAATAATAATAATAATAATAATAACAATAATAATAAATCAATTTTAACGTCCGCGATGTGACGTTTCGTAAATGCGTGAATTTATACACGTTAAACGAGATATTTATTGTTGCCGCCATCACCACCATTAACCGCTGCCAAAGCGAACGTCATAATTAGGAACGAGAAGTCATAGAAAGTGAAATTGTGGTAAAATGTGTATAAAAAAAAAAAAAAAAAATCGAAAATTTGCGTTTATTCCGATAAAATATACACAAAAAAAAAAAAACGAGGAAAAAAAATACTGAAGAAAAAATAAAATGGAATTTCATTTTTATAAATATTTTATTAAAGTAATTTGGAAACAATTTTATATTCCGATAGACTGATAGATAATTAATAATTAATACATATTACATAAAAAAAAAAACATCTGAACACTTGAATATTTTCAACAGCTCATTTGGAGAAAACGGAATAAATGAATAAAACTACGTTTAATAATGAAAAACTAAAGGTTTTGCGTTCAAATATTGTTTTACGGGATACGTTCTAATTTAAAAAAAATACACGTAATTTTACAAAAAATGCAAAATTATTCGCGTAAGAAAATCATTAATATGAGATTCTTAAAAAAATTATTAAAATGTGTAAAAAAAAAAGTCACAAATATGAATTCAGTTCGTTTTGGAACGAATTTTTTATTCACCTAACTAAAGACACAGATAAAAATATGCGATTTCTATAATTTCTCATCCCTGGTCATAATAATTATTATAAACGCGCGTGACGTGCGAGAATTATTTATTTTCTCGAAGGAATAGGTATTCGATCTGTACGAAACTCGATTGTAAAACCGCCAAAACGGGGGGGTTTTTTTTTAAGGGGGAGAGGCTGAAGAGGACTCGTCGAATCGAGATTTAAACGCTCCCCGTTCGAGGACTGACCATCGATGTATGCTAGAAGATGACGATACCGCGTAAAGTTCTGCAGGTACGTATAAAAGAGTACTGGGAAGAGAAACACAGTTGACAGTGAACTAACGAGGAAGTTAGGAATATATCTGTTACAAATAACACTTAAAACGATTACTACAACGAGAGAATGCGTAAAATGAATATTTTCTAAAACAAAACAAAATAGTGGCTAACGGAGAGACGTTCTCTTGAAATTTATAATATAACAGGCGTTTAGATTTGACGCTTTCTGTCCGGGGGACCAGACGTTTGTCGAAAGTATATTTTTATATTATATCCGTTTGTTTCGTTGCGCCTGATCGAGACGAATGGCCGATTCCTCGAGCAAATAATAATATTATTATTTAACCGATTTATCATCCGTACAACACAGAAATGTTGCCGAGATTAGCAGCAGCAGCAGCAGCAGCCTCTCAGCCGATAATCTCGTAATCAATAATTTTGTCGTCTGAACCGATGAAAAAAGAAAAACAACCGATGACGTATTATTGCATACGATTATCATAACGATATTGCTTTTGTGACGATACGCGGCCGTGTAAAGCGCAAGATGAGCGCTGGAAATTCAGATCGGATAGTTTCAAAACACAAAAAAAAAAAAAAAACAAAAATTGGTGTAATTTTCATACCGTTTTAGGACTTTATAAGAGATTTTTATAAAAATTTTGAAAATCTAACGAATTAAAAATATTTCTTTTCAAAAGTCATTTGAAAATCAGTCGGATTATAAAAATGTTATTCCATACAAATACCACACACACACACACACACACACACACACACACACACACGTATACGTATTTGAACAATTCACAGTAAAATGTATGTCATGTTAATAACTAAATAAAGTCGTTGTAGTAGACTGCTAATAAACTGTGACGCGCGTTTATCGCTTTAATTTATAGCGATTTATATGAAAGCGTTTTTAGGGTCGATAAACTTTCGTTGTATAAAAGAGAGCAAATATTTTTCGGAATTTAAAATTATAACCGTATAGCCGATGATAATATTATATTAATTTTTCAGAACGTTTCCAAAACTCGTCGCTTTCTTTTTTAATGGGGTTTCGAGTTTTTTTTTTATATATTTAGTGTTTTAAAGTATTTGCACACTTTTGTACCGAAAAATGTTTTAAATAACCGTCGAGTATAACTTTTCAAAAGTGTCCATTATTAATCCGTTTTCGTCAACTATACGCGGAAAGAAAAAAAAACCTCTCGTCGTATTTGTTGCATTTAAAATTTTCTTTTTTTCTACAATTATTCGTTTTAAACAATATTTAAACATTTAATTCTAATAAATCTTAGACGCGAGTACAAGCACAGATTAGACGCGAATACAGACGGATCACTCGCGATGTAAAAATGTAACAAAAAAAAAAAGAAAAGAAACGACGTCATTCGACAAACCGAAATCTGTGTTACCCCGCACGGTACACTCAATATATTATATATATACCTAAAATTTAAACATTTATTGCCGTGAAAATATACACAATTTACATAATAGAAAATTAAAGATAAACTTAAAAGATAATGTCTAATTAAAGTTTAAAATATATAATATTGAGAAAATTGTGGACGTTTCTTGACTTGATTCGTTTTTTTTTTTTTCCAGTATGTGATATAATAATAATATTTAAGGTAATAAACGGAGGAGTCACGGCGTACAACAATATCGTACGACATCGGCACAATAATTTACGTCGTTGCGTTTACATACATCGATTCGGGTCCATCACCAGTTTAGAAGAGCGTATTCGCGATATTTTTATCCTGTTCATGGGGCGAGGGGAACGACGAGTGATCATCTAAATCTGTGTTTGTAATTTGAATTCATTAACGTTTAAAAACGCGGTGTTCACGCGACCGCGCGTTTAATCGGACGCACGACAGATTTTCGCTTCCTCGCGAAAAATGCATATCCAGTACGACGCTTTTATTCGAAATCGGTGTTATGTAAAAAAAAAAAAAAAAAACATAAAACCCCCGGGGGCG
Source organism: Chaetogeoica ovagalla (assembly GCA_032441825.1). Classification (NCBI taxonomy): domain Eukaryota; kingdom Metazoa; phylum Arthropoda; class Insecta; order Hemiptera; family Aphididae; genus Chaetogeoica; species Chaetogeoica ovagalla. The sequence goes on from CM063730.1 coordinate 5,227,336, forward strand.
ACATATTATATTTTCCATCTCCGCGTTATTCCACATTTCGAATCATTCATGGAGGCAGTAGTCGTGTTCAATAATATCTGTTTTACCTTTGCACCGTGTGTGTGTACCCGGCTACGGTCCATTAAACGTTTAACCGTTTCCCCCCCCGGCCTTTACATATAATAATATCTGTTCGCAGGCGAGCGAGTGTATGTGCTTCAGAGAAAACGACCAGCCGTTCTTTTCCCGCCGTCGTCTCCTTTCCGTCGCCGCGTTACCAAATCAATTATTCACCGTTAACCTAGATTTTATATTATACAGAAGAGGTATTCGCTGCTGCTTTTCCCCCCCCCCACCCACTTTATTTTATTTATTTTTTTTTTTTTACATTCCATTCCACGTCGTCGCCCCGTAGTGCTCCGCGAAAATGTACACAAATGGCGATTCGGACAGACGGACACGGGGACGAACGGACGCGTATATTTTTATGCATTACGCGGCGGTGGAAAAATGGCCCGGAAAAGGGTGTGGTGCGCGCGCACGGGAAATTGGTTTGGCGTCCGTCGGAAGGGTGAGGTCCGGTGCGCGTTGTATGTGTGTGTGTACGTATATTAACCTAATGATTTCGAACGATTCGCCTTTTTAAAGACGGCGCGGAAACGAGGCTTTTCTCCAAAAGCCGTTTCGCCCAATATTACACGATAATAATAATAATAATAATAATAATAATAATAATAATAAAAAAAAATAATAATAATAATAAACAGGGTTCGGTTGTTTATAAAGTTAAAAAGTATAGTGAAAAATTACGGGAAAATATTACCTTAAGAAAAAAGCGGGGAAAAAAAATAATGGTTTTATGTATTATATAGTAAAAGGTCCCGTGTTCGATATCGCGTGGTGATTTTAATAATACGCGAAAAATAAAGTTTTTTTTTTTTTTTTTTAATCAAGAAAAACTGCGTTAATATTATAAAATCACGAAGATTTTTATTCTCTTTCATACGCGTATAAACACCAAACGACTTGAGAACAATCCCACCCCCGTCCTTATCGTATTCCTATTGATATTATTCGTCGTGATTCGTCTCTATTGATAGTAATTTTAATATATAAAAATACACTTATAATTTGACGTCGAAATAAACGAGAGTACAGAGCGATTTCTCTTACTTTCTTATAAGAGAAATGAATTAAAAAAAAAAGAAAAAAATTCAACGCGGCGCATTAAACTGGGAAAATAGAACGGAAGAAAAATGTGTAGAAAGATTTATACGTGAAACGACACTCGCTCTGATTTTGTATTCGTATTCAATAATAATTAACAAAACTCTGCGTGGAATCCGTTGCTTTATGAATATGTGTTATAAATATATATTGACACCGTTTTTGATAGCATATTATATATAAATAATATACACTCTTTGATACACGACTAATGTTAATTTTGTGTTCGCATCAAACACTCTGTGATCACGAGGTACTACTACAGACTCCGGATGAATCCACACACATTACAGTCATGTGTACGATGTTGAAAAATTATATATGGTTGGAAATTCGGTGTGAGGGGAGGGCATATTCTGTACTGAACGCAATACACCGCGTATACAGAGATTGTATAAAAGGCAGTGTAGAAATAATGTTACGTTTAATAAAACGGAAAAAAAAAAAATAAAAACGAATAACGTCAATCTTTGTACAAATTTTGTTTGTTCTTTAAATCGTTTTAATGTCCGCGGACACTTTATGGCGCACAGAGATTTCGCGCACATATCTCGCCATAGTCTATTCACACAATCGTAATATTACGGAAAACGTTTGATAAAACTGTGAAAATCGGACAAACATTTCGAGGAGTGGATTGAACGTTTATTACAAGTTTAGACACAATATTCGGATAATATGTTCGACAAATAACTTGGGGAAACGAAATAGCGGACGAACAAGCCTTACTCGCGATAAATAACACCGACACACCTTTAATAGAACAAATATCATATGACGATACAAAAAAATATATTAAGAAAATCATCAATGATAAATGGCATAAAATCTGGACCAAACAAAATACCAAACTAAATGAAATTAAAGGTGATACATTCAAATGGCATAACCCCTTCCTCAATAGAAAAGAAGAAACAATAATTAATAGGCTACGGATAGGACACACCAGACTCACTCACAGTTTTCTTATGGCCAAAGAGGACCCCCCAATTTGCCCAACATGTGGAACAAATCTCACTGTCAAACACATCATATCCGACTGCCTTAATTACAAACAAGAAAGGATCAATCATGGGATTTCCCACAACCTCGATGCAGCCCTTGGGCCCAATCACCAGATCAATTCAGAGCTAATCAATTTCCTGAAGAAAACCAATATATATAATCAAATTTAAAGTAAATTATCATTTAATGTATATACTTTTATTAAATTATAAAAATTCAATGTATTATTACACATTTAAGTAAATAGTATCTAAACAAATTAAATGTCAAAATTATAATAACTAATGGCCATTGTTGCCGAAGTTGTAACAGATCAATAAAAAAAAAAAAAAAAAAATAACTTGGAAAAATTTAGAAAAAAATACAAAGAATCATAGTATTGACGCCGTTTTTTTTTTTTTTTGTAAATTTAAAAAATAATGGTAGTTTTTCCGCACAGTATCGAATACAATTTGGCGTTTTTTTCCGTTTTCTATAAGTTTGCCAAATCGTCTATCAAATTCGCGTACGGCAAATGCAATATTCGAAACTACAAAAACAATATTAGTTATCATAATTAATTTGCAATCACACTGCGATTTTCATAAGAAGTATTTTTATTTTATTATTATTATTATTATTATTATTATTATTATTATTATTATTATTATTATTATTATTATTATAATAAATGTGTATTAACACAGTCGTTGCGTATACGGAGATGAGCCCGAGAGGTTATAAAAAAAGTCCACAAAGTAGACGAAAGAAACACAAGTGGGCGCGTTAAAAAAAAATACATATTAATATTTATGAGAACGTCTGCTTGAGTTAAAAAAACTCGAGTACAAATGCTCGATCTACACACACACACACACACACACACACAACATATACATTAATAAACGCCGTGTCCTATGTACATACACATAAGTATTATATATATGAAAAGAAAAGTTCATTTCACTTTGGAAAATTGGTTCGGAGAGAGAAAGACAGCTCTCTTGTGCAGTGTGAATAACACAAAGAATAAAAAAAAATATGAATATATTCCGGCGGGATTAGATCTTTCCACATCGTCGTCATCGTTCGAATACACTCATACGTTTAATAATACATCATTTATGTAGACGCGTTTCTATTTTCATAATTTTTGTTTCTATTATTATGTATATATTATTATATATATATATATATATATACACGTCTTTACCGAGTTTAATTTCTACGTGTATGTATGTGTGTGTGTATATAACGCAAGAACACACCGCAGCCGAAAGCGTTTTGGTATTACTAAAAATAAAAAAAAAAAATCATTTTTATACACGTACGTGAAGTGGATGTTTGACTTTTCGCAATTTACGTTCATATATATTAAAGAGAGTTCTCGGGAGTTGATTTTTATTTGCCATTAATAATTAATAAGTCAGTAAAAATTTAATGATTTTGTATCCCGTATTTTTATAAACATTTTCTTTGACGTATATTATATTATACAGTATATGTAAAATACGTGTCCCTTCCGATTTGTTCGTTTTGCAAAGACGCGCGCAAACGACTCGGGTTTTAATAGCGTGTTATATAGTTTATTGTATAAAAAATGTTGACAAGTTTGACTGAAAAAAATAAAAATATACGTCAAAATTTACGGTTAACGAAAAAAAAAAAAATATTTATAACGCAGGAATTACGTATAAACAACCATCGGGCTTTCGAACTCAGAAAATTTCAAATACTTTTAGCGGTTTTTTTTTCTTACGGAAATCGGCCGATTTCTCGCGTACGTAATATATTACATAATAAATTACTATAACACGAGATTTTCACATAAATTTGGTTACAAAAGCCAGTAACGGGGTGATTTATATATTTATATTGTAAAAACATAATGTATATTTCTCGATTTTCTGAATAAACGCCGATCGTTTTTTGAAGACGGGAAAATTAGAACAGTATACGTGTAACGCTGAAAATCGAAAAATATTCTCACCATATTTTCCTGACCTGCAGGTGGTACGGTGTGATTTTTTCCCTCTCTCATATTTTCGTTCACGAAAAAAGTCAGAGGTAGAAAATAGTGTTTTTTAGTTTTATTTATTACGTAATTTTTTTTTTAGGATCGTAATTTTCGTCACTTATAGGCGCGCGTTTTGGAGATGAAAAAAAAAAAATTTTTTAGACATCACACGTTGTCGATAAGATGAAAATTCTCGAAGAAATCCCTTTACTCAAAAAAAAAAAAAAAAAAAAAACGTTTTCAATAATTCCCTGTTTCATTTTTCTCCACGATGATGCAGTTCATCTCAGAGAGCCCTTTTCTCAGAACGCCAGAAGTAAGAATTACTCCAATTTCCAGATTCTCTAACTCCCTTCTTTTTCCCTTTACTCTATTTATACAGTTCGGTGCCGTAGTATCGATATTTCTACTCGGCCTCATAAAAACCTTCCCCGCCGTCGCCGCCAATCGTTCGCGCCCCACAGACGCCGCCGTGTCGTCGCTGCGCCCGTCGCGCGTCCCTCGTCGCGCTTTACGATCGGCGCCACAATTCTTCGTTGGTCCGCAGCCAAAGATAACAGCTGTACCGCCGGCACTAAAACACCCCCGGGCGAGGAGACCAACGAATACTGAAAGAAATCTGCACTCGTTTCGCTTATACTCGTATATTATTATTATTATTATTATTATTAATAAATAAAAAATAAATAAATACACATATATACACACACACATATATATATATATATTAAAATGTATATTTAAATATTCAAGAAAGCCAATGAGTATTATATAAAATAAAAGAAGGTTGTTGTATATACTATTTTATTACTATCGGTTTCGACTAAAAGTCATCATCAGGTAAAAAATTAAAAAATACTTATTAAAAAATATTTATTATTATTATTATTATTATTATTATTATTATTACTACGGTAAACGCGATTCAAAACGTGTGCACACAATTTATATAATAATAATAATAATAATAATAATAATAAAAATGATCGAATTTATATTGTATGTAGACAGTTTCGGTGGATTTAAGTGGATTTAAAGTTGTAGTGACGAAAACGAGTTTGACCGAATTAAATCGCGAACCGAACGCTGAACAGTATATTATTTTACGATTGTAGTTGGACTACTGAAAAGTAAAGAACGATTGTGGATAGATTATTGAAAACTATGATTTTTACGATAAAAAATTTTTGTTTTAGTTTATATTTCCAATACGGGAACAATAAATGAAATCCGTTTAAATTCAATATATTAGCGGAATTTTCGCAGTCCATTGTGCGTTTGAGCGCGCCGCCAAATAAATTGTCTCCGATTTTAATGTCGCCTATTAAAAAGGTTTTTAAAAAGAAATTATTGAAAAATATTCTAATAATTTACGTATATTCATTTGTTGTTAAAGTTTAATATGCACAAAACTTGTTTTTATAATAATAAAAGTTGATTTTATACGTTGATTCGAATATTAATTAACGCTCGGAGTAGTTTTGATTTTACAATTATTAGTTTATGCGCTTTTGCGACAATGACTTATTAATAGCAATCAAGTAATAATAACGGTTTAATTTGAATGTACCAAATCAGAAAATTATAATTATTATTATTTTTTTTTTGTTAATGATTTAAACCGTATTTATTTTAAGGCTCGTGGGCTTTTTGCCGAATGCAAAAAATACATTTCACTGTGATTCGTGATATTTTTGTTTTGAATAAAATATGAATCAACACAGTCGTACGCAGTTTTTTACACAAAATAATAAAGGGGGGGGGAGGAAATGGCTATAACATATACAATGAAAAAAAATCGTGTGACTTGAGAACTTTTTTTCGCTGGGATTGAAGAAATAATTATTTATATAAAGCGCGATATTTTGCGGTTTGTCACGTCAATCGATAAGTTCCATAAGAATATGCGTTATAATTTTATATCTAATAAATCGCAAAAGCCGCAATATTCGAGTATTTTTCTCGTCAAACGTTCAGCTTTATAACCAAATTAATCTTAATTAACACTATAGAATATATTAATTTAAATTACGCGAACGCGATCGCGTTGTATTTATTTTTTTATTTTAAATAATTACATTATACAAATCGTGTAAACGAAAATTTTAAATGAAATTAGCAGCGTTTAATACGGATGATTAAGTTTGGCTTACATCCAGTCGAGGCTTAACGACTGTACTCATATAAATATATATATATATATATAATTCTGAGCATAAATTCCAAACGCGTGTTGGGAATTATTAAAATTTTTTTTTGAAATTTTATTGCGTTACCCTCTTCCTACAAAAATATATACGTGGAGAGAGAGCGAAAGAGAGAGAAATCAACTGGAAAACAACTTTGCTAACAGATTACGTACAATAGGTACTATATATTATATATATATATAAAAAAAAAAAAAAACGGTAATTCCAATCAAATCGTATACGAACACACATACGTTGAATTGTTTATCGTTTTTTATTTTTTAACCACGTACGCGATACTCGTAGAAAATTACGTTTCAAACTGTAATAAATCGCAATAAATTGTGTGCAGCATGGTAAAAAGAAACAAATAAACGCAATATATTATTAAATGTTTACTTAAGAATTATGATTTCTTTCCTCGGAGATATTGATGAATTTAAAACAATTAAAATATAAACGATGTTGCCTGATTAACGATTGTATACAATTGTTACAATATTGTAAAAAAAAATTGTTCGTCTACAATTTATTATATATTTGCGAAACGTCTATTTCGATTTCTTTTTGAAATTATTCGAAAAATAAAACGAAAGTTATTTTCGTCATAACACACCTTATATAAATAAGTTCTTTTGTTGATATTATATATACATACATTGATATTTCAACCGTATATTATATAAAACAGAAATTCTAAAAGCAAACTATAGCAAAAAAAAAAAAAAAAAAAGGAAAAAAGAATTAGAAAATAAAATAGTTGAAAATATTACGCGTCCTGCAATCGCTCCGGGTGAAACGAGGTTTGTGTAAGGGAGGAGAGAATTACATTTCGGTATACGAACGACTCTGGCACAAAACGTTGCGTGTGACGGGGAACGTATTTCACGTTTTGCCCACGGAAAACGAAAATGGGGTAGTGTATACCTTTACAATATACGTATATAATACAGTACATAAAATAATCGACTGAAATATCGAAATGGCGTGTTTGCCGCATAAAAAAAAAAATATACGTGTTTATAATTTATATAAAACGCCGTCGGTAGCGTCGATGGTAATAAAACGAAAAAAAATATTATAAAAAATGCACACAGCGTGCGCGCGAGCCTCGACGAGGGGGCCGCGGTGTATTAAAAATGAAAAAAATAATAAACCGAAAATTAGTCACCAAAAAATACAAACGACGACTGAGGACAAACTCGTGAAAGTTTATCGATCCGGTTTCTACATAATAATAATAATAAAAAAAAATGTTTGGTATAATTCGAAAGTCGTATAACGCGTCGCGTGATAGCAGCTCGGCCGAAGGCGCGCCGCAAACCGTCACGCGAAGGAGCTCCGATAATATTAGTATAATATGTCTTTATATATCTTTTGTTCTGTATTCGAAAATATTTTTTATTTTTATATATTATACGTATGTTAGAACTCGGCGCGCCACGCCGTTTTGTTTTTTGCGTTTTAGATATTTTCCCCCCAACAAATCCCCCAATTACTTTACGAAATAATTTTTGGCCTTTTTATTGAAGACCAATCGTCGTCGGATTTCTTATTTTCTGCGGATTTCATGAACATTTTCGTCATTAAATCGGTTCAACTTAAATGGACGGCGAAATACGTCTAATTAATGCTTAATTTCGAAACTAACACCAAACCTACATAGTTGAAAACTGACGTTTTTAAACGATAACGGTTTTTTCTTCCTTCCGTCAAAACAGCGACCGGGTGTTTTTCATTGAATAAACTGCAGGCTATTCGATAGTTTTCGATTTGCACAACGGTAAACGCGAATGGAAACGACAAATTATAACGGCGTGTAGTCAAAACGCAGTTATTTACAAACGCATGGGAATCAATTTATTAAACTGTAGACATTTTTTCCCTTGGTGTTCGTGTCCGTGACATAAGACACTATTTACTGTCGTGACTACTCGAATAGATAGGTCTTCGTTGTATGGCATTTGAAAAACTAAACGTAACGATCGTAGCGTACAATAACAACTGTACTTGACGGTATCAAATTTAAATGTAAAATCATACAGAGCATTTAGGAGGGTGTTTTCTTGAAAATTCGAAAATACGGTTTGACGGTTTTAACCGTCATTGGACGCGTTTCCTTCAAGTTTTTACTTACTGGCGTTTATTTATTTATTTTTTTCAAGTGTTGACAATTTTGTTAAGAACAATGAGAAGGCTTGCAAAAATACACGGTAGATAAAAATCCGTGAATTAAGCTATGGATACTCGCGGCATTGTATACGAGATCACGGCGACTCACTCGACGAAATAGTAAAAAAAAAAAAATAAAAATATATATAATATTGATTATATCGCGTTTTCTTCTCGTCTCGTCTCGTTTTTCTTCTCCGGCAAAAATGTTCAAAGATTTAAAAAAAAAAAAAAATACTACCAAAAGATATCTCACCTCCGTCGAAGAAATAATACACATATATAAATATAGTACTCGAGTAGTGAACTCTTGAAGATCGCGATAAATAAAAAGATGAATAGAGTGGAATTTTTACCGAGACGCCGTACGGAGATGATGGGATTTTATAAATTTCCACTCTGTCTAACGCAATGTTGTTTGATTTTCCGATGAAAATGTATTTTATCTTTTCACGTTAAAAACACGAGTAAATTATAGCATACTCGTGTTTGAAAGTTTTTCAAACGGATTCAGGCGAATTATAAACGTATTTTATTATTTTTTTTTTTTTTGACATTATCGATTCGACTTTTTTGAATTTGTCGGTGCGCGTGAAAAGTGAAAAAAAGTCGAAACAGTGCGTGTGTGAAAAGTAATTCATTTCACGTTTAATATATTATTGTTTTGGAAATTTCAATTTTGTTTACAGCTTCTTTTTTTTTTTGAACATTTGTAATTCGAAATAATGTTCAAGCATTCGAATAAAAACGTGGTTTATGTTACGATAATGTGTTAATTTCCAACATCATATAAGTAGTCATTTAAGCTTTTTTTATAATCTACGAGATTTTTTTTATACATATGACGAAATTTAATGGAAAATTCAAAATACTTTTCATATTTAGAACGTAAAATTCGTGGTTCAGTACGTAAAATTACGCGAAACTCGCGTTCTCGACACGGGTCTAGTGAAATTGTAAAAAAAAAAATGTCTATTTTCTTTTATCACATTATCATAATTAAACCAAACGGTACTCTATTCGACTTAATAGAAATAATAATAATTGCAATATTATTATCGTCATTACAGGTCCGCCATGACTATAAAACAATGCAAATTGTTTATTTTATACGATCGACGCACACGCGAAAAATTCGTCGTCGCATGATGAATACGAATAAACCGCGGTTCTTGTGTACATTAAAAAAATATTATTTTTCTAAAAAAAAAAAATGAAAAAAACGTTAAACTACATCGTGTATACGACGATATTATACGGTAAAATGATCAGAAACGATAGTTTGGGACACGAGTTTTGTTCAATTAATAATATTAAAAAAAAAAAAAAACATACCATTTATGCGGGGTAAACGGTGTTTTTTTTTTTTTTTTTGGTGAAATTAAAATTGAAAATTTTTTTAAAATTTCCGACCTAAAATTCTCCACAAGTATCGAACCAATTCTTTGTGGATACACACGTTTCAGGTCAGCTATCGTTTCACATTCTAACCGAAGCTGCGAAACGTCGTCGAATCCTTCCGGGTGTACATGTATCTATAAACTGAGAGTTGAAACAAATCGTTTGAAAAAAAAATCCGCGCACGTCGTTTTTACCCGAATATCGCCCATATCGCAACAACGTACTCCTCTTTGGTGCTTCATAAAATAATTGAAAGTTCTTAAGCGCACGAAAAGACACTCCTACGATTTTCATCGAAACGGACCATATAGGAATATTCAATTTTAGACGTCGGATTTTTGTACAAAATAAATTCTACAATATTCTCCCCATGTACAATAACGTAGTAGCCGTTATATTTTCAACGAGCGTTTTAAAGTAAAATTTTATCGCGATTTTTTTTTTCTTTTTCGAGACGTTTAGAAGAAAAAAAAAACAACTCCGCGTTACCATACATATATGGTACAAAATCGTAATTCGTATTTTGCCTTTTTCTTTAAAACGTTATTCGCTGGTCGTTCCAAAATTAACGTCGACAATTTCATACGACCGTTATCGGGCAAATGATTCGGCGGCGGCGGCGGCAGCGGATGACGTAATACAATTACTATAATATTATATTTTTCATCGCCGTTTTCCAAAATGAGAAAAAATGTAAATAATATATTACAATCGCGGCGCTGGTGATGCAACACTAGTGGCGCGGATGTATACCGGCGTTTCCGTTTTCGGCGCGGCGTTCCGGGTCGCACCATAACGTCGTCGTATAACCGCGCGCGCGCGCGAAATTCGTTCCGGCAGTGCAAATCCGGCGAATAGAGTATTTTTGGTTAGGCGAGCGGTGGTGGTGGGTGTCCCGTATTCGATTTGTGCGAGAGCGCGCGCGGTTCAATAAACACCTGAACGTTTATATAAATATAAAAAAATAAATAAATGTATAACGAGAAAGCGTGCAAAAATGACAAGCGACACTGTATAATTGCAGTATATATATTTTAATATGTGTACGAAATGAGAATATAGAAAACGCCTATTATTTCGTACTACTGCGAGACAGCGGAAAACCAAAAAAAAAAAAAAACATAAATAAATAATAATGAAAAAAACAAAAAAAAAAAAAAAATTACGGACAAAAAAGCGTGCGGTAATTTTACGACGAAATTAATTATATATATATATATATATTGTGACGCGCCCCGCCAACCGCGATCAATGTGCGGCCAACCGTGAGAGACTTTTCCGGCCGCATATAATATGTATATTACGTGTCGTATAATTTTTATATAATCGGCCGCGATTTCGTAACGACACAGTTAAGAAAGAGAGAAAGAAAAAAAAATTTCTCGACTTTATTCGTTTAGACCAGTGGTGGGCAAACTTTTTTAACGGGGGGCCACAAGGTTTAAGAAATTTTAGAGGAGGGCCAGAATTATAGAAAAAATGCATAAAAAAAGGCCATATACTATCCATGTCGATGGCCCCTCGGCGGGCCGGATTAAATACTTTCGCGGGCCGGAGTTGGCCCGCGGGCCGTACTTTGCCCATCACTGGTTTAGACGTATGGTTTTAAATCGCGTTATTGGTTTACGTGAGACGACTGCTCGTGGATTGTCTGACAAACCCGCGGCGGATAGCGCGTTTTCTCACGGCAAGTGCAACGGCGCCCGGTTTTCACAAGGTTCTGTGCTGAACGGACGGTGTTCGTAAAAAGTTTTACGAAAAATCGATATGGATTAAAACGGGAGAGACAATATCTTAGGCGACAAAAATGATCGTCGACGGTGTTTGGAATAAAAAAAAAAAAATCGACGCGAATGTTAAGAAAAAACAAAAACCCACAAATCTGTTCGCCATAAAATACCGTTTATTGGGTAATTATTTTCGTGTGAGAATTTCTCGAACAAAAAAAAAAAATCAATGTCAAAAGAATCGCTCTGTATTTGTGCGTCCCTCTATATGCGAAACTCAATTGCATCCGGACAATTTTCTCTCTCCTTTATACCACATCGTCCGAGTCGTCTGATTAACGTGCCTTAACGATTTTATCGCCGTCTGCGAACACTTACAACACACAAGTCTCGTTATAATATAGTCTGTTATTAAAAGAAAATTATTAAACTTATTAAAAGTGTATTAAAATCATCGCCGAGTTACGGTGTCGTAGTGATTTTCATCGAAATCGATTAATTCCAGTCGTTTACGATTTTCGCGTTTTTTTTTTTTTTTTACAGTTTTAACGTCTCGCATCTTGTCGATTCTATTCGCATTCGTACACATTTAATGACGAGACGATAATGGAATTTTTTTTTTTTATTTAACTCGCTTTTTTTTTTTACAAATAATTATTTTCATTAATTATTTTACGTTTTAGACGCTTATAAAAAAAAAAAATCGTGCCGGTCATGCTGCTGCTGCTGCTGCTGCTGCTGTAGGAGCGTTTCCTCTTTGTAAATTGAACTTTACGGGCAAAACGCGTACACTGCTTTCTTATTTTGAACTTGTGTAATAAAAAACCACATTAAATATTGATTTATTTTCAAACATTTCTTTTTTCCTCGTCGAAAATTATCATAAAATGATTGGCGTACACATTTTAATTCGCATAGAAATCGACGACGAAGTTAGCGGCGTTGAAAACACTATTTCGCAGATGACAGACCGTAACTTTCCATTAGTTTACAGTATCACTACGGCTTGCAGCAGCGTTTCCCTTGCAGACGTTCTTATCGTCCCGTTTTCATTATCGTTCGCAGAGATCTTGTCTAATGTATTCCAAACGGGATGTAAAGGCCTTGTAGTTCTTCCTTTTTTTCGACCCTTTTCATCTATTATTATCATTTTCGACCGTCCCTATCGTGTCTAACCAATCGCTATTGTATTAGGTCTCTTCACTAAATCCTTCTACAACAACAGATTTCCATTCTTTCCAATAATTCGCATTGCTCTGTCCGTCCAACTAGTCTTTATTTAACCGTCCTATTATTCTATAGCATTTCGAACGCTTCAAAGCTTTTACGTTATTCTTCTGACGTCGTACTGCAGGATTCGCTGCCGACAGATTGATTTTAGAACATTTTATGACCGTTATTATTCGTTTAAAAGCTATTTTCGCTTGTATACGCCTAATATATACGAGTATATGTGCGCGCGTGTTCTTTGATTATTTATTTTCCATTCGCAAACAAGTATTTACGTTTTTCCGCGTTCATCCCTCTCAGATCCTTGTTAAACGGTTTGTCAACGGTTTTAAATATCTTAAATAAACAAATATCCGTTTGGTTCAGTCGTCTTACAACTGACTTTACTGCGAAATAACGGACGCACAAAAAAATTAACGTTTTTATGTAATATTATGAATTCATACGATTTTAAGTACGAAAATAACCATTTAACAACAATTGTCTGCGTCGGTTGTTCGCAAATAGTTTGGTATTACTCTAGAAAAGATGTGCCTCGAGTGATGTGTTGATGGAAGGTTTTTTCATTTTCAAAAAGTTCGGCGATTCCGGCCCGGGGTTAATTAAATACGTCTCTTCCATCCAATTCGGAAGTCGTAGCCACGTGTCCAACTCCCCTCACGGTCGTATCGATTTACAAAAACACACGCGTTATATTGAATACAAAATAAACAATTTTTTTCCGACTATATTATATTACGGTGTGTGTTTTGTATTATACAAAGACTTTTGGTGTTTGAAATCACGCGTATAATAACGAAGTTTCGTATAAAAAAATAAATATATTTTCTTTAAATAAACGAAAATAAATCTCATCGAACAAAAAAAATGTCAGAGGAAACGCGGAAAAATTAAATCGTCCCCACGATTGGAAAATTCTGTACACGCAGAATATAACAATAATAAAAATACGCCTGAACGTTTAATATCAATAAAAATAAAATAAATCGTAATTTTCGTCGTTGTATAATAACAGGCAATTTTCATTTGTTATTTTCGAAATCATTTCCTCGTTACGCAAAATACATCATTTTTTTTTTTTTTTTTTTCAAAGAAGTGTTTGTCGATTTTTATAATACGCGCATTCCACGTTTATACGCACACGCGAGTGTTATAGCGGCGTTACCTCATTTATAACATTAGAGCTGTTAGAGTAGGTTTTTCACTCCTCGTATACACTGCAAGTTTCGTTATAACGTAGAAAACGAATTGCTATTGCGATTTATGCGATTGTGAGAGAAACACGGCGCGAGTTTTCAGTTTATCGTTGTTTTTCGTGTTATATGGTAATTTTTTATGGTTTTTTTTTCATTTCCTCAAACAATTTATCGTCGAATAACGAACAATTTTATATTATTATCGGTTCGGTAAACGATATTTTTCAATTCATCGCGCGTTATCCGTCGCCGCCGTCGCGCTCGTATACATAACACACGCACTTATAGTTCGTAACAGCAGCGAATATTAACGTTAACAAGCGTGAATTTTTATTATTATTATTATTATTATTATTACTCTTTTAAACAGTATATAGTCTATTTTATATAATATATTGACCCATTTTCGGGCGTTGTTATTGTCCGAGAAAACCGCGCACTTATTACTCTATTAAATTATTATTATTATTATTATTGTTGTTGTTTGTTGTTGCAAAGCCGCCACAACTTCGTTCTTTTCCGGAAAACAAAAAAAAACCTCATTTATACATAATAAATATATAACGACGAATTGTTTTTGGCATATCAAAATAGAACAAAATATAGTACAAAACTATTCTCTACGAGAATATTTTTGTATGTCATGTCATTCGTTCATTTTAAAAATCGAATAAAAGAAAAGCTGCCGGGGACAAACAAAATTAGCTACCTTTCTTCCGCATACTTCATCATGTAAATATAATTTTTATTTTTTTTTACAAGTCGATATTTCTTATATCGATATTTATTATGTGTTCGTTCTGTTGTCCAAAAACCTTTTAAATTCAACAACGACGAGTTGCGTAATGGCCATTAATAAGTACGTACCTCGATTTATTTTATTTCGAACACGCGAATACGTTTTTGGATCCTGTCCCCCTCGGAAGTGAACAAATCTGAAATCTCAGAGACGAATAATCGAAATTGTCAAAACACGAAAAAAAAATTGTGGCTAATTTAAATCGAAACGTGGTTTAAAGCGTTGATTTTCTAAAGAAAAAAAAACTATTGAACTCTTATTAAACGGCCTAATAGAGTTTCGTTAAAAATTGCAATGTAATAAACAATATTCGCTTAAAACTAGATGACAAATTTTGTATGGATTATTTTATACACGACGATTTTAGCTTCCGTTTATAATGAAAACGATACGAGACCGTGGCGAGTTGTTTTTTCTTTTTATTTCACACCAGTTTACGTTTATTCAAAACACAATTAATTATAGTCAATTATTAAAATCGAGGAAAACCTAGAAGTAGGCATATGTGTCGAACAAAATCTATTTTCCGGATACTTTTGCGATTATTATAATATAATTAATTACGCTTGGAGTAAAAAGAAAAAAAAAAAAGTGAAATTATTTAAGTCAATTAGTCGTTTAAAATTTTTGCTACTTCGTAACTGATCGAGTTTGAAAACGATGAAAACCTTTTCGGTGAAAATCGATCGAATAAAATGTGATATACCGATTTTTTTTTCATTTTATTCTACACGTTCTAATAATTTTTTTAATAAAAGTCGGCGAGATATTATATTCAATTATCGTAAACGAGTCTATATAATAATAATAATAATAATAATAATAATAATAATAAATTAAGAAAGAACGCGATGGTTAACAAACGATTGTGTACACAGTACGAATCATTTTTTATTTATTATCTCGGACACAAATACCTACGTTGCGGTTCAGCTGTATAATTTTTTTTTTTTTATATATATAAACTCGTATATGTATTTATAACCAGCCGAAAAACGAGCACTTAAGGCGTATTATAATATTTAAATAATTATTTATTTATTTATTTTTTTTTTCGTCACAACCTTCGTCGTCGCATTTAGTAATAAACAAATTATTACTGTCCACTAAAACGCGCACGCGTTTTTTTTTTTTATTCACGAACTCACCACACAACGCGACGGCGTAGTCGTCTTCGATTCTCCGCGAGTATTGTTTTCTCGATAAGTTATAATATTTTTGTTGTTGTCATCAATACTCATTTCGGTATGTATAATACGAAGAGCGAATAGAGCGGACAAAAAAAAAAAGAAAAAAAAAGCCTACTCGTTTGGAATATTTATTTTTTTTTGTATCCGAACGACGATACGGATTTAACTAACGTGGAAGGGGAGAAAAAAAATTAAATAATTCTTTTTTCCTCCCATATATATATATATATATCGGCGCGTTTTCGATTTACGAATAATCAAGTCGGCGAAATCGATTTAAAAAAAGAAAAAAAAAAACGTTAAATGTATCGGACACACGTACACTGCGCCGCGTAATAAAATATTATTGAAATATCGTCTTATTGAAGGGAAGGGGGAAAACGTACTTTAATAATAAAAAAAAAAAATATATATATATATACATTTTTATTCGATCGCGACTGTTGGAATATCGAATCGAAAGGATATTTTCGATGATAATAATAATCGTGTTTCGATTAAATCGCAGCGGGGATAGGATGATATTATAACAGTGTCGAAAAAAATAAATAAACAATTTCAGTTCGTATAAACGCGTATTGGAATTGATCGGGGACGAAACGAAAAATCATTTCGATTCAATCGGATTTTTTTTTCTTTTTTTTTTAATACCGTTATTGTTCGCGAATATATATATATAAAAAATTATTAATCGTTTTTTAACGCGCGCATTTTTTTTTTTTTTAATACACAAGCGTGTTATTGTTCTGGTTTTTCCTAACACATTTCATACACTTTTCTAACGAGTACAGGTGCGTATATTTCGTTTAAAAAAAAAAAACAAATAAACGAAATAATTCGTTTTATTAATTGCGCCGCCGTTTATGCCGGCCGGCCGGAAGCCCGTCGAAGGCGGAATATTATAATTATTTTTGTATACGCTCGCACGGCGCACACCGGGCGGCGGCGAATCGTGCGGCAGACTCATGAGAATTGCTGCGGCGCAACGTACGAACGCGCGCACATATTATAATAAGCGCGCCACAAAAGAAATTTCCCCTTATACCCCCCTTGCCTTCCCCTCTTCCACCACTTTTGTATTGTTGCAACACGATTTCGTATACGCGCGCGGTGTTAATAATTCGAGTGCGGAGAAACAGACGTCGGAAACTACGTAGTATACGCACGGGCGAGCGAGATTCGCGTCGATTGTCGAAAATCCAAACGAATCGAGAAGAAATTCGACGCGATCGAATTACAACGAGTAAAGTAAATTCATTTGCGTTCGTAGGTTAAAAAAAATCACGCTGTTGTGGGGACGATGTGCGTGTTTTGACGTAAAATAATATTGTACGAAGGCTTCGTAAAAGTCGATAAATATACGAGTTTGTGGAAAAAAAAAACAAACAATTCGTACGAATTCTATACGAATTCTAAAAAAAAAAAAAAAAAAAAAACCGCGGACTTTGGTGGAAGCTTATACGCTGTGTAATAAGTGTTATCGAACAAAATGAAATGTTCCCTCAACGAGACATCCGCGTATAGCACGTAGAAACGACGTATTCCGCGAATAAATAACTAAATAAATGTATTTCGATAGTACACATATATATATATATATATTATATAAATTCGTTTTGCCGTACAAATAATTTATATCCCGTGTTTTTATTTCGAATTATTTGAGTTCAAATTGAACAAAACGATTTGCTACGGAATCCGAGTCCTCCTAACGGCCATAGGCGTAATAATACATTTAAAACGGAACTTAATTTTCCAACAGACTCCGTCGTTTCGAAATTGAATTACGTCGAATTAAAAATTATCCTCTCGTTAGGCCGACTGGTCGTAAACAGTAGCTCGCTGTTGAAATTCACGAAAGAACAATTACTCCCTACTCTATATTTTAACTCGTTATTTCCGTGCGTTGTACAACGATGTCGTCCAAAAATCGAACAAATAACGGCTGACAGGAAGGTTAAAAACCAGAATTTAGTTAATTCCAATAATTATACAACTTGCCGCCGGTCCATTTTGTGTCTCGTACTACTGTATTCCCCCAACGAGTCCCTTTTTTCCTTCAGTAATCCTTCGTACCTCCTTGAAACTCCGTGTCGTGTCTCGGACCACGTAAAGTCTTCCTGTCAATAATCTTCTGCAATCAATTATCAAAACGAATAGTTTACGGATTATTTCCTTCAAAGTAGTTGTCACCACACAGCGCCGGAAGCGGTGTTTCCATTGTTCGTAACAGTCCTGGAATAGACTTCAGTCGATCGGACTCCGATCTCCGTATATCATCTAGTGTTCGAAAACACCGTCCTTTCAGTTGAATTTTCATTCGTGAAAAGTGGAAATATTCACAAAGGCTTAAGTCAGGTGAATGGAAAGACGGTCGAGGAGCTAAATGGAATATTTTGGGTTAAGCTAACGCAGAATTTCGTCGTCTTCAGATCAAAAATCTGATGAACAATGGTGCGAGTCAATTTGCTCTCCGGTCGTTCTGATCGCGTCAACCGGCGACGAATAATTCGAAACCGTACACCGGACTCTGACGATATTTTCGTACATACAAAGCCTTCCGCCGCGCGGTTCATCATCTTCAATCGACCGTTCCAAAAACGCGAGCCCTTAAACACAAAAAAAACGAAAAACACCGTCTCCTCGTATACGCTCGCTGAAGTTTTCGCGAAGCTCGCCGTCGCACTGTGCCGGAAAGTCTGAAGTGAAAATCGGTTAGCACACCGTTGTTGTTCGACATCGTTTTCAGAACGGACAAGAAAAAACCGGTGACGCGCACGAAGTTCATCAAACTCGTAACCACGCGTTAGAAATAAATCCACAAAAAATCCCGTCCAAACGGAAAGCCGTTACAAAGAGCGTTTACATTGCATTGCGTATTTATCGTATTACCCGTAAAACGATAATTCAAGCCGAGTTTTCGCACAATACGGACGTGCGCGCGATGTGCACACTCTGTAGTGTACCGCGCACAGATGGTGCGCGTTACCACACGGGGGCGCGCGCGCGTGCCGGCGCCGAGTTGACGATTAACGGTTTTTTTTTTCTTTTTTCTTTTTCGTTGTCCGTCCGTCTGATCGAACCGCACGTAACACACAACACACGACCCGGTGTGTCTGGGGACGCGTGTTCATAACACACCGGTGGCGGCGGCGGCGCGTGGTCAAGGTGTAGACGACACCTGCGCTGTTTTTTTTTTCTATTTCCTCGTATTATTATCGTTTTCCCGCACTTCTCCGCGTCCTTTCACCGTTTTCTCTCCCGTCTTCACAACGCGCAACCGCCGTTTCTCTCTCTCTCTCTCTCACTTCGTTATATCCGTTATCATCGTTCGCGCCGAACACCACCTGCCCTTTTCCAGTCGTCGTGCAACGCGGCGCACAATACGCTTTTACCACCTGCACGCGCCAGCCTTCCGCCGTACCTTTCCGGGGGCACGACGACGTCTCTCGGACACGCGACTTGCTGTAGACAGCAGCCGGCGTCGTCGTGCCCGTGACGACACGGACGGGCGAACCGGTATCAGACCGGTAAGGGGTATACATACGCGCAAAACGCAAACCAAAAACAAAAAAAAAAAAAAAAAATGATAAAATTCCAATTTTTCGAAAACCGCGTCAACAGCTCATCACGACAAAACGCTAGTGGTGTTTTTCGAAAAAAGTCGGATTCGAAACGAAGTGAAACGAGAGAAAAGCGCTTTTGAATAATTGCTCGGTCGAACGTGTGTCGAGTATCCGGAAAATACGACGTTAACTACTATAATAACGACGAAATAGTGTTCAGGAGATATTACGGGACGACGTATAGCCTAGCACGTGGCGATTTGTACGAGAGAAAAAAACAAACGACTGTCCCTTTTACAAATAAAGAATTTAACGTACAGGAACGAGAAACGATTTTGCCGAACGATACTTGTGTATTTAGTGTTGAGTGTGTACGAAAGTCGTAAAACACAGACCATCGCGGAACAGCAGAAGGAGAAAGGAAAATGGAAATTCGGACTCGGTCTAGTTGAACAGAAACGAAAAAGGAATTGTATGAAGGGAGTGAAAGGCATTAGTGGTGTTTAATATCCGCCACAAGACGCGAGAGCGGCGGTAAACGTTTTTCGACAATCTGTGTGAAGCGTGACCCTTTTATGACGATCACAATACTGAAAGACTTGGAAAGGGATTTGTTGGTAAGGATCGACGGAGACGAGCTGATTGCAATCGGTATGCCGCCGATATGAAAAGGTTGGCTATGAACAGAGGAGGACGGGCGATATGGATTTACAAGGACAAGGCGTTTTAATAGAAAACAAATCAAATAGTCCAGTAAGGTTTTTTCATAATTTATTCATTCATTTACCGTTCACGTCATCTTTTAAAACATCGTGTTTCCCTGTTGACGCGCATAACTCATTCAACCCCTCGCGTCTGTTGTTAAATTATTTGTCCGAAGGTGATCACGCGCGTTGTAGCTGATCGTGATGCAAACGAACATTACACGTTTGCTGCCAATGCGTTCTCGGCAATCAATTCTGTAGAAGAAACTGTGAGTTGTCGCTTGCGTGAAACGCATTTTCGCGACGTATTTCGATGACTTTCCGCGGGATCCTCTAGATGATACGTTGGGCGTCAAATCAAACTACAATGTTCACACTCCGTGTCCATATTTACATGGGCGCAAAAAAGAAAGTAAATATAATAATAGGTTTTTTTTTTGTTTTAATAGATTCTGCGATAAGGCGAAATAATATGTGATAACGCAATGTTACAGAAAAGCATTTCTCTCGAGGTGCTTTCTCCAGACTCGCGTGATTACTTGGAAGGAGAATACGAGAATTCTATGAGCTCTCCCGCGTGTACACGTTAGGTACGTCTTACACATTGTACGATAACATATCGTGTTTACATTCGAACACAATATTATCGGGATATATTATAATATTATTAAATTTTTTTTACAAACACTTAACACCGGATCAGCGCGTGTAAATCATTACAAATGCAGTTGAAACAATTCGATTGTTACGCCGGGTTTAAAATCGAGCTAATAACGAGTAGTTTTATTCTTGAAGCAGACGAATTTTCAGAGCGAACTTTCGAGAAATTTCAATCCGAAAATACGTGACGTTCGAACCGCTCTCGAGTTTTTAACTTTATTATAATACACGCGTAGTCTCGTATAAAAACAATTTATACAAGTTTATACTCGAACGCGTATGACGTTATTTAGTTGAAAAGCGAAACATTTCGCGAATTTAGCACACGCGCCTTTCGATTGAACTCTATCCGTTCTGTATAGCAAGTGCGCGATGTTATACATCAATAATTTATTATTATATCGCATATAATACGCCATACAAACCGCACGGTGCGTCGCGTTTTTTTTATTTATTTTTTTTTTATCGAGCGGTGTGTACAAAAGCGAAAATACATCGTTTTAATAACATTATATTATTATTAATGACTTTTTCATTTAAACATCTGTTACTATGGTGATTGAAAGTGCTTTTTTTATACATATAAAACCATTGCCGCCGCGAATACATAAAGCGATTTTTGGCAAACGTACTTGGCGTGGCGATACGAGAAAAAAAAACGCTGTTAAAACCGTTTCCTGGAGAATATTTTCTTTTTTTAAACACGGTTAACACGAATATTGTCTCTTTCGTTCGTCGATAAAATAATATCTATAGGTACACGAAATCGTTTCTCGGACCGAGTAGTGAATTTTTCGTTTGATTTTCACGCGATAAAATCGATCGGCTTGTAGAGTCAGAAAAAAAAAATTATAATAAAATATGTATTTGAATATCGCGTGACACGTTTAGAAAAAAAAAATGTATGTCCGAGTAGTCGCACGCCAACTCTACGGAATAAATTTATAAGCTGATTTTAATAATTGAGATTTTTTTTTTTTACACGGATTTAAAGTTTTTCTATTAAACAATTTTATTTACTAATTTTTTTTTCTAAATAACAACTTTTATTTTCGTCTTCAAGACTATACTACGATTATTCGTTATTATTTAAATATTCGATGTTTCCATCGCTCCTTTTTGCACACTTGGCACTGACAATGACAATATACGATTTTCAAAGGAGTGGGCACTCTGCGCGCAGGTGTGGTCGAAAATGTATTTATTTTATTCTTAAACAGATAATCTACAAATCGTTCTGTCGTTTATTCGGAAATTTAATATATTTATAAATTATTAGAAGAAAAGTCTTGAGCAATACTGAAAATTGGCGGTAAAAAAAAAAAAAAAGAAACAACGAAAAGACTCTAAACGTATTAAATCAATTTGTAGACTTAGAAAAAAAAATTATATCAAAATGGGACGATAAACAAACAAATTAAAGATAACTTTAAACGCCAACAGGCGTTCCGGTATTACGTGAATACAACGACTCACACTGTTACAATTATAATTTTTTTTTTTGTTGAAAATAATGACTTTTATTATCCGTGTTTTGGTAGGATATTGTGCGAATCGCACTTGGATTTCATCGAATAACGAAAAAAAAAAACAATAATTTCAACCGTCACTTTGCAGCAATACATCAAACGGATTAGTGGAAATTACAATATAGACCGATTCGCCGGGGCTAATACAATCGCGCAATGAACGGGTTAACGTCGTTGTTAACACTTCGGTTTCTTTTTTCTCGGGGGAAAAAAAATTCGCTTTTAATTTTTTTTTCACTTACGTTCGAAATATTGTAAAACATTGACAATCCCCTTGAATCGGCCAACGTTTTTTTTTTTTTTTTTTTTTTTAGGAATCTCTAACGTATACACGTCATCTGCCGAAGAGCGATTTCGTGGCGTAAGCAAAAAAAAAAAAATGAAAGAAATTTAATAAATAAATAAAACGACCTAACGGTAACGTGTAGTAATAGACCATTAGAGGAGATGTATATATATATGTCCGTATATACGATACGAGAAAAAAAATATTTATTTATCACACACTGCACGGCACACATATAATACCGTACAATGAGCTTGTTTAACTCGAACCAGTGAATGTGTGTGTGTATAGGAAATGCTCTCGTCGTCAATTGATATAAACGTCATATTGTATTCCGAGAGAAAAAAAATTACTCGTTTTCATATGGCCGTCGTATAATGTACGTAAATCTCTAAATCAGATTGAACACGGGCGCACAATGAAAAAAATATAAATATATATATTGTTGGACCGATCTTATTTTTTTCAGCGCTTTTTTTTTTCGTCTGTGCATAACGCGACGCGGGTATCGACGAAAGGATTAAATCGTTTACATACACACACACACACACAACGCAGACACGATGATATCGATTCGATCAGACGAAGACGAACGTGTAAGTCCCACACATGACGATTTCTCTCCCCCCCCCGGCTTTCGCCACGGACATTATTATCGTCTTATCCGTTTCGAAAATAAAACACTTGTAATATTGTGGACGGATATTCGGTGGAAAATTCTAACGGTGGCTCAGGAGACGGCGTTAAAGGGTTTCGAAAATTAAAATCCAGTCAAAGTGTCAAGTCGGTTTCGACGAATTCGTCGTCACCCGACTGAGTAAAATGTTAGAGAATGAAAAAGTAAAAAAAAAAAAAAAACCCCCCGATTCGACGGATTAATAAATATTATTCTCTCTCTCTCGTCGACTTAAAGCGTTCTTCTTATTCAAATCGATTACAACGTTTAGTTTGATTATATAATATATATATATATAAGAAAAAAAAAATTATATACCTTTTGATAACAACACACGCAGCAGCCGTTTTGATGTGTGGTGGGATCCTATATAATTTTCACGTTGATTACCGACGTTTTAATTATGCGTCGAGTTTTGAAGTCGACAAGAAAATCGTTGCAGAAACTTGCAGTTTCTCTCTCGAATAAAACAATTACCGATACGAACTCAATTTAATTATTGTAAAAAAAAAAAAAAAAGTCTACGTCTCTAATTTGATTGAGAATATCCAAAAGTTTACGATTAATTTTTTTTTTTTTGTGGCAAAATTCAAAACGTTCGTTCGGTTTTCGGCGCGCCAAATCCATCGTGTCTCACCGGCGATCCGGTGGTATTATAACCGCGGTATACGTCGCGTGTACCGCGCGGTACGCGCACGTGATACCGAGCGTCGAACGACATCGGGCGTTATCGCGCACACAGTGTGACGATAAAAGCCTAAAACGCCGCACGGACGTCGTCATGACGCGTTAGGTTCCGCCGTTCAAAAGCGATTATCTCTGTCGAATTTTCCAAAAACGAAATAATAAAATGTGTTCTGAAAACAAATCGATAATTTTGTCTAGATAAAAATCTCAATATTAATCGTTTAAATGTCCGTCTGGACAACCGTTAACCAATGCTTTGCCGGACGACGGACGGTGTGCGGTGGTTAGGTGACCGAGGGGCGAGAAACGGTCTTCGTCATACGCGAGAAATGAATAGGAGAAAAAAACCGCCGTTTCTCACGGTGAAACGTAGTGAGCGCACGCACGCGATGATAAACACATAAAGCGCGCTAATACCGTTTTTATTTTCTCTCTCTCTCTCTTTCTTCACTCCTATTCCGTCCGTGTTTCGTGGGCGAGCCCGTACTGACACGCACACGCACAAATATAAACACCGGGGACGAACGCGGGGGCCCCCCCTTCGGGGGAAAAAAAAAAAAAAAAAAACGACGACGCAACTCTTTGTCTCTCGGCCACGGAGCGGACGAAGTCGTGCCCGTTGACTGCGCTCGGCCGCATACCGCCGCCACGGCAGTAAATATGTTTACCACCGCCGCTGCCATTCTCAGTTTCGAAATTGTTATACGTTTTCGTTATTGTCGTGTTTGTTATCGACCGGTCGGTTCGGTCGGTTAAACGAACGGTTTTCTCTCTCTCACCATTCACATCAGACTTACCAACCCGAAAAACGTTCCGCCGCGCCGAAACACGCGGTGGTCGGGGCGTCGATAAATTTAATTACCATTTCATACCGTTCGATTCGAAATTTACAAAAATCGTTTTGTACTCATACTTATAAAAAAAAAAAAAGTTTGTTCAAAAATTTACCGAATATTATCGTTTTTTTTTTTTTTAAATTCACAACGTTCCGCTCGTGTTATCCGGGGAAACGTTTAAACAATTCGTTTACTCGAGAAAGACTTCCTCAACGACGTATGCGAAAAGGGATGAGGACAGGAATTTTTGAGAAGCGGTCAGGCGGTTTGGACTACGCATCGTTTATGTTTAAATACCCGTTGCGTCTATCTATTCGGATAGAGAATTTCGAGTGATTTCCTTTTTTTTTTTTTTATCCAATTTTAAATGCTAACGACGGAACCGAGAAAAATCCTTGTAGAGATATTATTTAAAAAAAAAAAAAAAACACTGCAGTTTGCGGTTGACTATGCGTACGGACAGCTGTTAGGATTAGCACTGTTTGATATGAGACGAAAAAAAAACCAACTACAAATTTTCTTAAATTGCCTTCTATATACGTGGATCGGGCGTCGTTAAAATCGTGAAATTTTTTTCGAGTGAGACGGCGACCTCGTGAGGAACGAAACGATACGACACGACGTCCGCGCAACGATAGCGAGGACGCCTTACGCGAGTCGTTCGTCAAACGGAGAGACAAATAACGAGAAGCGAGTAAGAGAAAAATGATTCTAACTACGACGACAACGATGCAGACTCGCCGCTATATACTTTATATAATATTTATATAAATATAAATACGGTTTAATTGGACCAAATTGCCTTCTCGCCCGTCGCGCAACGTGTGAATGACCTTTAGTTCCAATAATAATAATAATAATAATAATGATAATAATAAGAAAGAGGAGCGAAAAACGAAAACGCCCGCTGATCCACGGCGTTATATTCACGTACGTTAGGCTGGCCCCCCCCCCATTCGAAATTTGTAAAAAAAATTATGCAGATATTTAGCAAGGAATTCGCATGAATTTGCAAGACTAATTTTAGAATTTGCACGCTACTCCTTCGTCCGCAATTTCAATTTCAAGGGGGGGGGGCTGGCAAGACGTCACGCCAGCCCCCCCCATGGTAAATATTAACATTTTTCAAATTTTTTTTTTGCAAATATTTAGCACGCAATTCGCATGAATTTGCAAGACTAATTTGAGAATTTGCACGCCACTCCTTCGTCCGCAATTTCAGTTTCAAGGGGGGGGGGCTGGCAAGACGTCACGCCAGCCCCCCCCCATGGTAAATATTAACATTTTTCAAATTTTTTTTTTGCAAATATTTAGCACGCGATTCGCATGAATTTGCAAGACTAATTTGAGAATTTGCACGCCAGTCCTTCGTCCGCAATTTCAGTTTCAAGAAAGTGGTAGGCAAGACGTCACGCCGGTTCTCTCCTTAGTAAATATTAACATTTTTCAAATTTTTTTTTTGCAAATATTTAGCACGCGATTCGCATGAATTTGCAAGACTATTTCGGTATTTTTCCCACCCTTTCACCTGAAATTTTAAAAATCTCGCGGGAGAGCTGATGACATTTCTTGCAGGTAATAACTATAAAGTTAAAGGATTGAAATTGATTTAATATGCGCCTTACTTTATTTGTATATTTCATTATAAATATAAACATTAGTATTTAGTACATTTTTAGGGAAATTATTATAAAAATAACTCGTAAGTGTTACGGTGAAAACAAAATCACGCTAGTAGTATGATGCGCTAATGAGGCCTACTGGCTACTTGTATGTGAGAATTTCTTTCACATAGTTTTAATTTGAGAACTACTAATATGCTGGTAGTTGTGTTTTCCCCAAATTCATAGTACCTTATAAGGAAGTGTGTAAAAATAGATTTATCGATCTACGGGCACTATATCGTTCTGTTTAGGAAACATATTTGCATTCCGAAAACAAAAAGTCGTGTTGTGTGAGTAAATCTCTCTACGTGCGAGTAACGGCTTATGTATTTTTCGCTTTTGTATAAGTTTGTTTGATATCTATGATTAGTTTGTATAAGTACCTATAAATTTTACATTAGTATAATTATTATATTTAAAAAATTAAAACTAGTGGTATATAATATAGTAATGATTTTTCACGGAAAACAATTTCCAAACTTTCTTTTATCAATATTATCCAATTCCATGTGTTATCTCCATATTAAATGTGATTTTATTAAACCGTGTAATTTGAACAATTAAATTTAGTTAATTTAATTTTTCATTTAATTATTTTGTGTTAATAAATATTATATTTTATTGAATAATATGGTTGGTAGAAAACCTGGGGCTGATCCTTTGAAGATTGTCGAGGCAGTTCTACATTTTAAACATAGGGTAATCGAACTAAAAAACAACGAGAAAAGTAAGTCAATCTTTATTAAATATTATTCTTTGTACATAATTATTTTCTAAGCTGTATTTGTGGATTGATCACTTTTTGAAAAATACGTATTTTTCAATGAAAAAATGATGGTAAAATCCATAGGTGGAAATCAAGGGAACTTGAGGGGACTAAGCTAGGGTGACCATATTTGCAAAAAAAAAATTTGAAAAATGTTAATATTTACTAAGGAGAGAACCGGCGTGATGTCTTGCCTACCACTTTCTTGAAACTGAAATTGCGGACGAAGGAGTGGCGTGCAAATTCTCAAATTAGTCTTGCAAATTCATGCGAATTGCGTGCTAAATATTTGCAAAAAAAAAATTTGAAAAATGTTAATATTTACTAAGGAGAGAACCGGCGTGACGTCTTGCCAGCCCCCCCCCTTGAAACTGAAATTGCGGACGAAGGAGTGGCGTGCAAATTCTCAAATTAGTCTTGCAAATTCATGCGAATTGCGTGCTAAATATTTGCAAAAAAAAAATTTGAAAAATGTTAATATTTACCATGGGGGGGGGGCTGGCGTGACGTCTTGCCAGCCCCCCCCCCTTGAAACTGAAATTGCGGACGAAGGAGTGGCGTGCAAATTCTCAAATTAGTCTTGCAAATTCATGCGAATTGCGTGCTAAATATTTGCAAAAAAAAAATTTGAAAAATGTTAATATTTACCATGGGGGGGGCTGGCGTGACGTCTTGCCAGCCCCCCCCCCTTGAAATTGAAATTGCGGACGAAGGAGTAGCGTGCAAATTCTAAAATTAGTCTTGCAAATTCATGCGAATTCCTTGCTAAATATCTGCATAATTTTTTTTACAAATTTCGAATGGGGGGGGGCCAGCCTAACGTACGTGTTATATTCGTGTAGTTAACCCCGTGGGACGTCAAATAAAATGTGTCACAAAATACTTTCTCGTTCGTATACCGGATTTGGACAGAAAGTATGTTCACGCGTTTGTCACGAGTGCTTCGTCGTTTTCTCTTTAAATGCCCACAACAAATCGGAAAATGATGAAAAACAGAATCTGCGAATGGCGAGAGATTTCGACTCGTATATACCACCACATTCGGTTTCCGATAATCCGATCTGTATATACAAAGTTATTTGTGGACGGCGTTATCAAGTCGGATTGTTTTTTGCTCCTATCCCCCGAATATGATCGATGTCAGTGTTTTCTAGATAACGCGCACACAGAAAAAGTTCCCTTATACGAGTTCGTGTCGAATGATATATTTTTTTTCTCGTTAACACGAAAAAATCACAAATTACTTTCAATTTTTACGCGAACGACGATCAAAGGCTATCGTATATATCATGGGTCGGGAACCGTTTCGTAGGAAAGAGCCATATTTTTGAAAAACTTACTAAACCATGATATTCAGAGAGCCGCACAGGTTTGAACGACCTTTTTTTTTTTGTTTTTAGTCGTAGTCGTTAGTATAGAATATAGATGGTATTATTATTTCATTGAGAAATTGGTAGGCATTAAAAACATAACAATACGATTGTTGAGATTTACGAATCAACTCGGCTACTGTTGTTTTTCTTTCATTTCCAGCTGGGGGATACGTGTTGCCAAAATAATCGTGTTTAGATAAAAGATGACGTTCAATATTCGATTTTTGTTGTTTTTGAAGTTTTCGTCACAAATGAGACACAAAAATATTTTACGGGTCTCGATATATTGATGAATTTTCCAAAGAGCCGCAGGTTCCCGACCCCTGGCATAGATTATCTATCGTGAAGACGGGTAGTACGTGAGTCGAATCTTTTTAATGAATCGAACGAATCACAAATCAGCGACTCGGCGATTCAATGCGAACAGTGGCTAAGCCAGTAGCATCGAGCGTGTTGATCTGTATTGCCGCCAAGTACCAACACATTTATGATAATTGTATTCGGAATATTCGTGTTCGGTACGACCGGGTCGACTTGCAACGGAATTGAACGTTCAGGATTCGATTAAACGGATTACAATGCAGAACGCTGTAGTACACGCGTATTATCGAACGAATTGATCGGATTTGCAACAATAAAGATTCGTGATTTAGGTTCCGGAGTGATTTGATGTATTAATTGGAAACGAAATTCCGTGCGAATTGACTTGGTGAATTGATTTAATCTAAACGAGCCACAGTTTCTCGTCAATAGTCGTTTGTCTACTCTCTCGGCGCGTTCGGCTCGGTATCAAAAAAAAAAAAAAAAAACAATACGAGTCTGCCGCGTCGTCTTAACCTGACCTAACCGCGACCGAGTGAACGCGCGATGAAAAAACGGGTCATTCGTGTGTATTTGTTTTTTAAATAAACGGCACCGGATATGCGCGGGTCTGGGAAACGATCCGGCGTTGGTTGATCGATGGGAACGTTTTCTCGAAATGAAATTTATGTGTACACGAACGCGAGCGTATCGTGCGAAAAACGACCTATAAAACGTTATATGTAATTTTTTTTTAAGTCCGCGCAATGTGTTACAAGAAAGAAAGATAGAAAAAAAAAAGGTATTCAAATCGCTCTCGCGGTTTTTCACCTGCGAGTTTCGCATAGATTTCACACTCGAGAGCGTATTTATAACGCGGAAGACGGAGACAGATGAACAAAACACGTCTTATTGTCGCTCGGATACGTCTGTAAATGAGAGATAATCACGCGCGGCATTAAAATATTATTGTAGTGATTAACCATCTCCGCGTCGCGCGATCGTCGCACAAAGTCGCCGCGGCCGTTCTAAATGACGACGATTGTACGCGCACGAAACGGGACGAAACAATAGTTCGATCGCAACGATAATACGATTCCGTATCGTGAAATACGTTAAAC
This sequence comes from Chaetogeoica ovagalla, assembly GCA_032441825.1. NCBI lineage: Eukaryota > Metazoa > Arthropoda > Insecta > Hemiptera > Aphididae > Chaetogeoica > Chaetogeoica ovagalla. The sequence continues at coordinate 5,257,615 of CM063730.1, forward strand.
GTATTAGAGGAAAAAAAAAACAACTGATTAATTAGAAGAAGACGTGCAAGTGATCGCGCGAGCCCCGCCGGAATTATTTCTATTTAATGCGCTATATAGGCAATCCGATTTGAATCTCTCGTCTGCAGTAAGTCGAAATCGTGTCGTTTTTTTTTTCTCTAATTTTCTTTTGCAAACTTTAAGCCGTACGAACGAGCGCGCGGATTAGCGTCGGAATAATAATTATTGACGCGATGCGTTTCAAACGCAACACCTTTGCGATAACGTAAAAGTCCTTTTTATGGTCTCCCGCGGCGGAGCTTGTGACCATGCGCAGACGAGCGTGTGAGAAGAAATCCGTCGGTTTCCGTGTTGACGACCGGATCGGTGAGTTCCGCGAAAGACCCCGCTGATCTGTGTTACACAAGACTGATGATGGATTGTGAAATCGATTGGAACGCGGGCCGGAACGGGACCGCCGGGACACAGCAGTGATCTGAGCGGGAAAAACGCGGATAGGCCGTTTCCGAGGACGGGACGAGAGGGAAAGAAAAACCGAAGGGATCTCAAAGAGACGACGGAGCGAAACGTCAAACCGTTGTTTTTAACGGTCGGGCGCGTATGCGCGGCAGACGCCGTAATGAACGGGGCGCAATAATTGGACGCGAACGGAAAACCGCGGACGAGACGATTAATGGTTGTGGAAACCGGGGAAAAGAACGGATATGTAATATGATAAGAAAAATCACTGGCCGGGACGAGAATGAGAGAATATTAAATCGTGTTTAAACGTCGTAATGTACGTTGTGTAATTTCGTATAACACACACGCATAAAAAAAAAAAAAAACCTGGTAATATTTTCAATAACTATTTACTACCGGTGGTACCGGTGCGCGCGTATTGCGTTTACAACGACGGCGCGGCGTACGACCTCGGTCGACGAGCGACGGCGGTAGCAGTGGCGGACGGTGCGCGTACGTCGTCGCGGTAATATACATTATTAACGATTGCGCTCGTGCGTGTTCCGCAAACGCTAATGCAAATTTAATATATCACACGCGGCGGCGATTAAAAAAAAAAAAAAAAAAAAAAAAAAACACGGAGAAAACGAGTAAATAGAACGCGGTGAAAAGAATAAAAACGTCGTTCGATATACGTTTTTTTTTTTCTTTTTTATGTAACGTATATATTTCGTAAAACGCGTTTTTGTTTAGATGGAAAAACAAAAAAAACCGTTACCATTATAAGCGTCGTGACGTTTGCGATGTGCGTTTTCGTCAAAAGACACACGCACGGCGCTCGGTCGTAGCTGTGCGCGCGCGCTATTACAATTATCGTATTCGGATTTTTATATTGTATTTATTGTATTCGATTTAGAACCAGTTCGAATTAGTGTCGGCGCGCGGTTATCGACCGACCGACCGCTATCTTTTTTCCCCTTTTTGCCGTAAAAGTCCAAAATGGAAATAACGAAAAAGAGTTTCCCCCCCCTCCCCCCGTAAGATTCGGTCGTTAATGACAATCGCCTTTCCGTTTGTCGGCGTTTTTTCTTCCGCTCTCCTCACCTCCCCCCGGTCGCCGCCGATGTCGCTATGACGGGAATCGATACAAACACGCGCGCATATAACATTATAAACACGCGCGCCGCGATGACCGAGTGACGCGGGCGGGCGGGCGGGCCGGGTGCAAATCAATATATTATATATTCCTATAGGTATTATACGAGCGCACACCGTCGTCAGTCAGCACACGCCGAGCAGTATAGCAAATATAACACACATATTATCGTTACAACCGAGAAATTGTTTTTTATTTATTTTTTTTCAAGACAGCGTAACAACAATGAGCGTAAAGAGGTGACCGGCGGCGGGGGGAAAAATAATTCGAATTTGTATTATAATAGCGCGTCTGGCACGCGCCTCCAAAGACCAGGTGCTACGGACGTCTCGCGCACACAAGCCACGGGGGTGAGGGGAAGGGGCGGTATAGGTAAAATGTCGTCGGCTTGCAGCACAGCTGGTACGACGCGTCACCCCGTTGGTGGCGTGCAGTATACGACGACGACATATGCGTGCGTACACACACACAAGACGGTTGTTTCATAACGAAAAGAAATTCTTCTATTTTTTTTTTTCTCTCTTCTCTCTCTCTCACTCGTTTTTCCCCTTACCACACACTATAATATAACACACTAACGCGCCGTTTTCGAAATACATATATACGTATATAACACGCAGCCGTATTTACTACTCCTACTAATATTATTATTATTATTATTATTATTACCGACTTTGGGTTCATTGCAGCGCACGATACGGTCCAAGAGCGTTGCCGCGTCATCCAAGGCCGAGGAGAGCACAAAAATTATATTTGAATCGCGGCCGGTCGTCGCTGCCGCCGCCGCCGCCGCGGTCGTGGGAAACGCGCGCACAAAACTATATTACGACGAGAGCGCCGGGTGCTGACCTCTTTTTCTTTTTTTTTCTCTCTTTCTTTCGTTATTTATACCGCTCTACCCCCCCCCCCAATCCTCGGACGATAATTTTTCCGGAATACGCGCGACTGTGCGAAAAACGAATATCGTTTTTATATTATAACGCACTGCGGCTGTTTACCGCGGTAATGGGTAGAAAATATGTAAAAAGTTTTTTTACACACACAAACATCGGGTATTATAATAATAATAATATTAATTAATTAAAAACGTCGCCCACGATGACTTTCTATAACGACCGAAAATAATAAACGGACGGAATTTTAAATGTTATTTAAAAAAAAATTAATATCATTACGAGTGAAATTATTATTTTTCGTTTTCGTAAAAAAAAAAAAAAAAACGTCGCGTAAAGAAATTAAAAAAAATCTACCGAGACGCGTTACACAACACAACACGCGGCGAAAACGTTCGCAACGGACTACTTCTTTTTTTTTTTTTTTAAATCACTCTTTCTCTCGTTCCCCGCGTAATTCTAAACCGTACGCGGAAAGAGTCCAAAATCGATAACTCTGAAAAGTTCATATTCCGCGTCGAAACCGTTCTCGTACAAATTCGTAATATTTCCATGACTGTTCTGCGCGACGATTGTAGGAAGCTCGACGGAAAATCGAGTTTTAAAACTCGATCATCTCAACTAATTTCATTTCAACGAAATGACGGAAACGATTTTCGAACATTATAAGTGCGTTTGAATGGGCGGCGGTGTACCATCGTCGACGAACGATTGAAAATCGTATAAAAGTTAAAAACACTATTGTACGACGAGTAATTTTTCTTTCTTTTTTTTCCTTTAACATGCGCGCGCAGTACTTGAACGGATCAATAAAAAAATCCGCTATTTTCCTATAATCGAACGGTAATGCAATGGCGTTTAAAAAAGAAATTTCACGAGCTTTTCGCGTGAAACCGAATAATCGGAAAATCGCGCGATTGGCTTTGGCGACCGGAATAATAAAAGCGCGCGGGACGCGGCGAATGCCAATGATCGCTTTTCTGAAAGAATAATAATAATAATAATAAAAAAAAATTAACAGCGCAATACCGCGTTCGCTCATTTAATAATACAACACACCAATAGCGTATATTCAAATAGGTCCTATAAGAGAAGAAAAAAATCGAATTCCTTAGAAAGAAAAAAATCAAATGAAAGCTCAGCTCTATTATATTATACCAAGAGTTTGTGATGATGATTATTATACTCCCCGGGCAACGACCACGTGCTCTCTATCTCTCTTTCTCCTGGACCACTACTACACCCTGTGCAGGAATATATTACATAAATATTTATTTTTCGTAATTGGACGTAGCGCTTTCGTTACTACACACACACACACACACACATCGTTTTTAATTCACTTCTCTCGCCCGCGGTACGTCCAAAGCGCGTGCAGACGACGATGACGACGCCGCGCCGGAGTCTGCGGATCGATAAACGGCGCGCGCGTTTTGTTGCTCCGCCACCGCGACTCGAGCTTTTCGAAACACCGCCGGCGCCAAATCGACTTTCCCCAAAAAAAAAAAAAAAAAAAAAAATCGTAAAACTCGCCCGAAATTTATGTGTCTGCTTTGCCGCACGCCTCTGCCGTCAGTCCGTCGACCCCGGTGGGATTTTATTTCGTACACGCCATTTTAAAAATAATAAACGTTCTCCGAGGGCGGTCGTCATCGTTTTTATATAATTTGGACTCGGGATTGCCGACGGCCGCGGAAGCCGAATGACGATCGCTTGTATTCCTCGAGAACCGAAAAATTTTTGCAAAATGAAAAAAGAAAAAATCCACCAATAACGCGTCGATACAAAAAAAGAGAGTAGATAGTGGCCTGCTGCATTGGTGCGGCTACCAGTACGAAAGCAAAAAAACTCGCGCTCTGAACAGAAATTCTCGGAACGAAATTAGAAAAAACGAGCGCTGGAACGTGAAGAGAGAATTTCAATAATAATAAAAAAAAAACCTACGACGGGAAAGAGTGTACAAAGTCTTGGATACATAATGCGAGATTGTGGACCGAGAACGAGGGAGTGACATGGAAGGAAGGTCGGGAATAGCTTTCGTCGAGAGAAGGATTTGTAAGTACACGGCGTGTAATCGTCATAAACGAAGGGCGAAATAACGAGAACTCCGTTGTACAGTTTGGCCGTTACGCGCACGCCTGCAGAGAAGCGATTCAAGAGTCGTGTGTTTTTCTGTTAGGCTGGTGGCGGTCAGAAATCACCACTCGGCCCGAATACATTACACGCAAATAAAAACTAACAATACGATATTATAATAAAGAGTCACTTCAATGTTGGTTTTATACTCGTTTCTTGCTGCACAGCTCTATTTGAAATTTTCAATACGGCAAAAATGAAATGCGACTAATATTATATTTCTCACATTATAGTGTACCCAGTGGCGTAGCATGTCACTCATCCGTGTTTTGGATGGTAAAAAGTTCAATAGCCCAGTTACTTATTACGCGCGAACCAATCAATTGAAAAAAAGAATCCCGCCGAATCACAATAATGTTTAACTTTAAATACCGCAAATGACCTCACTGCGCGAAGCCTTCGACGATTAACGCGTTTTGTACGCGTATTCCGCGTGCGGAATATAAACCTTAAATTATTCGTAAACTAATCTCGCCCGAGCCAGTGTATTAATATTTCGCGTTTATCTTTTTTTTTTTTTTATATATATATATATATATATATATAAACGAACGATGGGAAAAAATTTAATTTATGCGTAATAACAAGAAAAAAACGTTAATAAGGCTCGTATACAAACATTTTTTCGCGTAGTATATTCCGACGGGTAAAATTGATTCTCCGGAGACTACGATTAGAATTTATAGATGGAGCGTTATAATGTACTGAATGCTGCACGTTATACTTAGCTCAGAAAACATATATATATATATAAATGCACTGTCGGGAAATCATTCTGTTGCTACGAATAATAAAATCACGTTTATTGTAAACGATTTGTTGAAACACCGACGTTACTTATTCGGATTTTGAACGATAATTTCATGGAATTTCACTACAAGGTTTGTCGAGAAATTATTATTAATAATAATAATAATAATAATAATAATAATAATAATAATAATAATTGTTCTTCATTTAATCTGTCTTTAAGATGTGTTTGGAAGTTAAATAATACGTGTGCTTTGTATAATAACTGCGCATGAATGTAACTGAAAAAACCATTAAAAGTTAATACTCCATCCGTTTTAAAGAAACAATGACGTCAAACTAATTATACGCAATACTAACGTCGTTTCAATGTCCTTCGCCAAGATTTTTGCGAATTTTCCGAAAATAAAAAACTCGTGTTCGATTTAAAGTACATTTTATGTCCGGACGCGTGAATTTCGGCCCGTTTATACTCGTAAATTCGATAATCGTATACTAAGTAAAAAAAAGAACAAAACGGGAAAACGAAATTTAAAATTCGAGGCCATCTCGCATTATCCGAGAAATATCGCAGCAAACGAATTTCGAACGATTGTTATTATTTAAACTAAAAAATTGTCGATAAAAATAACAAATTCATACCGTGATCGTGAAAGCTTTTGCAGGAAGCGAATAATTCCTAAAAAAAAAAAAACAAACAGATTTCTCCGCAATACTCCCGATCGTCGTTCGGAATTTATTATCAACCGGAGTGTTAAAACGACACACTCGAGTCGAATGCAATGATTATATTATTTTATACGCGCACTCGAACTAAATAATATTATTGTGCGCGTAAAAATCACCGTTTTCAGCGTCGAGATTTAAATGTTATAATTTATTACGCGCGCGCGCGTCATATTTACATCGAGACGGTGTAGATTTTGTGTACTTAAATACACACATAAAATTATACGATGAACGCGCGTGTGTGTGTGTAAACAAAAAGAAAAAGAAATACCGTCGTGTAGTACACCGCGATAATATTATATAAAATGATTTACCGACGAATACGTAATTATCGCGATTTTTAAATATATTGTCCGATCATCCGATAGGAGTGCGTCACGTTAAAATAATATAGTAACCAAAAGTCTCGTAATTTTCCTACCGTAATTAATTTGTCGTAAAACGCGCAACAAATTTAAACAAATTTTTAAAATGTTTCCGTTTATAAAAATTTATTTTCCGTTTCTCCGAACGTAACCGTCGTTACACCAGTCGGTGTCATCCGTAAAGATTATTTTTTTCTCTTTTCCATATTTTCTACGTGTATTATTTGGTAAAGAAAACCAAAGCACGCACAATCACGCCGACAGCAGTGCACGTTAAAGTGAAAAATGATTGCACGGAAGGATATTGAGAAAGAACAAAAAAAAAAAAAAAGAAGCTACTTCCTCCGATCCGTCGAACCCGTGTGTATAATAGAAGAGTGAGTTTCGCTTTGAATTCGTCGTACCAAAAGTGAACGGCGGTTTATATAGTAAAATACGTTTTCGTCATAATTTTAGACGGAAATTGTTTAATGTGTCGTGAAATATTTTAAGTAAACGCACAACTATGCCTGAACATTAACATATGAATATCAGTGATTAGTATGGTTTATTTATTTATTTATTTTTTGTTACATTCGACCGTCAACCCCGTTTACCGATGTGGTCGTATATTTGTCATCGCCGTTTTTGCGAATAATTTTCGAATTTTTTCCAAAAACATTTCGGTTACAATTCGAATCCATCCCGCCGGAATTCAAACTCAACGGGCGAACGCACAGTTTAACCACGTGGATCGATTTGGTCTTTATTATTCTGTACATATTCGTAGAAAAAAAAACATACACACAACGGATTACACGCGATCGCGTAAACGGAAACGTGACGCACCGAGTTAACGCAACCGATTGTCGTGGCGAGAATCGACCAACGGAGAAGCGAGAAAATAATATTTTGTACGTATAAAAGAAAAAAACGCTTTTTGTCTATGTGTACACATTATGTGTACGCGAAGAGAGTCTGTGTGTTTGTTGGCTAATTCCAAACGACGACGAGATATCGTCGTAAACGTTTTTATTAATCAACCGCATTACCCACACACCGCGTCTGTTTCTTCTTCGTGCGCAGTACACGAAATTACGAAACACCGCCGCCATAAGAAATATTACTAAACAACGACACACTGAACGTGGTCGTTTAACGCGTATTATCCACGCCGCGTTGTTCTATTTTCATTTTTAAAATATTTTTTTATACGCTTATTACATTTGGATACGGAAGATTTTTTTTTTTACGTTTTAACGCGTTATTTACGTAATATTTTTTAAAAAAAAAAAAAAAAACCTTAAAATTTCGCGCGAGCCGTCGAAAAAATGACGAATTACTGTTTTGCAGGTGCGTGATGGATTTTTACGTATCGTTCGGAAGTAGAAAAAAAAAACGAATCCTTTGGCGTCGAATTTAAAAAAAAAAAACCGTCGAAATTACGTTCGAGCGTACGGTAACAATATTTACAAAAAAAAAAAAAAAAAAACCAAGATACAATCAAAAAGTAAAATATTATAACGACCGGCAGCATGAAATATGTATGCAAATGAAATAGATGATCGGGGAAGCGTTTCAAACCATAATCTTCATACGAAATTTAAACAAAACAGTCAACAAATACGAGATAAAATCGTCTGACTGCCGTCGTCGCGCCGCTGGATAAATCGACATTTTATTACACGGAACAGGTGTACGGATTTCAATATTCCGTTTCTCTATTCTTTCGACAATCGAGTTTTCTCCGTCTTTAGGGCATTAAAACCCGTACAAATGCACGTACGATTACGAGCACATAATAATGTATAGGAGAGAGAAGACGAAAAACGAAAAAAAAAATTAATTTCATAATACCGAGGCGGTGGTGTAAATACGAGCGGCAAAAGGATATCGTATTATGTGCAATGTTCGAAGAATACATAATATAATAATAATAGTAATATTAATATTAATAAAAATAATAATACATATATATATTATATTGTCGTGATATAATACGATATATACAATTTCGTGTCGTTCCGTTTCGATACGGCGAGTCCGAAACGCCGCGCGAACACACGAGTATCCGTTTACCGTCATCGGTCTCGCGATTGCGGTGGTATATACATATAAAAAAATGTGTTTATATGTCCGAGACGACGACGATATTATAAATCTCGTGTTCGGGCTGCTGTGTATTATTTTTATTCTTTCCCTCTCCCCCATCTCGTGTCGTGTTCTCGTCGTATTGAGTACGTGTGTGTGTGTAGGAGAAACTCGTGTTTTTCGACAGACACACACACGCCGACGAAAGACTTACCGACTTACACGAACGTATAATAATAATAATATATTTCTCGAAAGTATTGATCGGCCAGAATATAAAAATATACGCCAAGTCCCTTTTGGGATTTTTGGACGTGACACGGTGCCCCGTGCCATATTATAAACGTCTCCTGCTGCAGGCAATCGAGATGACGGCACGCTCGAAAACGACGTATCTCCGTTCACAAACAGTCGACGAAAACCGCGAATAATAATAATAATAATAATATAGTAATTAACAAAAATCGTAATAATAATTTTAATAAACGTTAAAGAGTTTACATGTAGCTTTTACGTTGAAAAACACATCTTGTATGGGGAGGGAAACTCGTTTTTCTTTTCGGAAACACTATTATTATACGTATATGAGTTCGATTGTGAAAATAAAACGCCACGGCACACGACATATTACATAGTTTGAACGGTTTAGTTATATTTAAAAAATAAATTCGTGCACATAAAATAAACGAACGCATGCCTATTATAGACGTTGATTCGGTAATCGATTAGATCGGCAAATCAAAATAAATATAAAAGTCGATTTCTTTCTGTAAATTTAAAATATAACATCGATTTCAATATATTATTATTTTTTTTTTTTTGTAACTTTATTAAATATATTTTTAACGCGCTGTACAATTTACGTGGTCCTCGCGTAATCAGATTCTGGATGCGCCCTTGGCGCGTGTGCGCTCGCATCGTGCACACCTACAAACGGATAAGACATTGTTGGCGCGACCCGGTAAGGTTTTTGATTTTTATTTGATTACGTTCGGCCGCTTTTCTCGCAATTTTTTTTTAAACGAACGGGCGTTTAAAGAATTCCGGCCGCGTGTCGAAACTCCAAAGAAGAACGGCTCAATGCCAATGTAGATGATATTGCACTGCGCATACACTCTCCAGTCGCGAGAGAGATAAATTAAAACGGATTTTTTTTCCTTTTTTATTATTATTATTAAAATAAAAACGAACGCGATGTTACGTGCACGCGTGTGTGTGTGTGTGTTTGTAGTGTAATAATATCGTAAGGAAATCGCGTTGAAAAAAAAAATTTACATTTAATTCGTGGGCGTACAGATGACCGAGAGCTTTGGGGCTCGGATGATGTTTTTACGTGTACACGCGCGCGCGCGCGCACGCCCAAACGTTAAATAATAATGCCCACACGTCGTGCAGAGGTGTGTATAATACTCGTCAGTGGCATCGTTCCCCTCGGGTCACGTTTTTTTATTCGTAATTGTAATTTAATTTTTTACATTATATTTAAGTAGTCGTTGTCGAATTGTGTAAAATTGGTCGCGACGTGTATACGCCGAAAAATTATTATTTATTTTTTCTTACGTAGGGGATTAGGAGTTGCAATGGGCTGAATGCGTTTTCGGAAACGGGATGAAACCGACGAAGAGCGAACCGTTAACGCAAAAAAAAAAAAAAAACAAAAAAAATTGGATGGACCGAAGCGACGATAGTCCTGAGAGGTAGACTGGAACACGTCATGATATGACAATGATAGATGGGAAATTTTAATTCTAACAGCCAATAGTCTAAATGACTTGTAAAAAATGTACAGAATTTTTTGTTTTTTCAAATAATAATAATAAAAACGCTTTTTTTTTGTTACATATAAGCAGTTGTGATGTTATACACGTCGTGATTTCCAAAGTATTAAAAAAATAATAATAATAATAAATTACGATACATTATATACACATAACGATTGCGACCGCGCGTGTTATTTAACATTTCGATTTATGAAAATTATAATCGATCCGGAAATATATGGGCGTCTATTTCTCATAAACTAATATTTGAATACTTTTTACTCTCGATACACCTTTTTATTTATTAAACGTAGAAATAAAATGTGCAAATATACGACGTGTTTGTTGGTTTTCAAATCGTGTTAAAGAAAAAAAAATTTCTCACGCAATTTGCTATTTAGATATATATATATATATATATATATTGTTCGTGTCGCGTTATTTTTAATTTATTTATATATTTCGGTTAATTAAAATTGACATTTTTTCTTCGCGAACGCTATATCAAAATTCTTCGACCTCCTGCAAACGTATTTTCGTTGATATATAATCGACGTGATTTTTTTTTTTTTTTTTTAAATTTCCGTTTAAATGCGGTTATAATAACGTGTATACAAATTGGAATTCATTATTTTTTCAGTCATACAAAGAGAAAAAGAGAAACGTATCGTTTTCTCTGATGAGGATAAGTGGAAGGATTTATAATACTAGCTGTCCATAATATGTAAAACAAGCGTTTTACCAGTCTTGAGAGGTGATTTTTATAAAGTCAAAGCGAGTGGATGTTGTAAAATACAATGGATGGTTGTTTATTGCAATTCACGTTATTAAGGAACATGGAGGCAAAAAAAGAGGGATGGCGAACCGCCGGTGTTATAATTCAGAACGTATAAATTGAAAGGGCGAGTAGAGTGCGGGAATCGTAGGGTGATGAAAACGTCCTGCTTTTATCCGAGCGGAATTTATTAACTAACTGATGTCTTTTATAGAGTTAGATGAACTCTACGGATCATATGGTTTCCCGCAGTAATTTCACGTGCCGAGCAAAGGGTGAAGTCTAATCGTCGGAGTGAGACTCATAATTTTAGAGTCCTAAGCGTTTTGCCAGTCCTCAGATCAAAGTCAGCCGGTGATGTAATTTTCCTGTATGATACGCGGGGCGGCGATATTTCTCACAACGAATCGCAAAAAATATTTGTATCTTTTCGAATGACGAACACGTGGCACTTAAATTAACCACTCGGATGGTTGTTTTGCGTTTCTCCAGGCTGTCATCCGATAACGATGGGACAAGAAAAATATAGAAGACATCCCACGTGGTATTCCGTGGATGTTGACGAATCTAGCGGTCGATTTATATCATTGAAATCGGTTGAAAGTCGGAAAAGTTATGCAGCAGTACTCGGCTCGATGTATATTATAAGTTTTGTTAACTTTTCTTTAGAGTAGAATGTTTCGAAACACGAACACGTTGTTTGGCCCGCAATAACGACGATCTCTACGTAACGTGTACACGTACCGAGGGGCGTAGGAGCAGCGGTGAGCGCGGACTCGATTAAAATTAAAGACCTAAAATCGATACGCCTCGCTCGCGTACACGAATGAGCGTTTCATTGACGGAAACGCGTACTAAATAAAAAAAAACGCGATTTATTTATTAAATATAATAATGCGCTGCTCTATAAATATATACTTGTAAGTAAAAAACTACATATTTTCCGACGATAATCAGACAAACGGACTTTTTCCACCCTATAAAATTATGAAGAAACGCGTGTACGCTTCGCGGTTTCCGCCGATTATTTTTTTACATACGATATTTCGATGAAATAATAAATCGAGAAGTCCCGCAGACAGAATTTACTATATAAGAAGAGACGGTGAACTGCTGCGCGTTCACATATTATTTTATAAAGGAGAACGGCTATTTGTTGGCTTTTTTTTCCACAAGTCTTATTATTCGAGCGCAAAATATATTGTGTACACAATTATTGCGCGTACAAACATTTTAAACTATTAGTTTTATTTGAAAATAATATTAAAAAAGTAAATAAAACCATATCGTTTTATATTAAATAGGCGCGTTTCATAACTGCTTGTATAAACGAAATAATTATGCGGGACTTTTAATGAAAAAAACAAAAAAAAAAAATAATGACTTAAAATTTATAAAATATTCCGCAAAGAACGAATTTTTTTTTTTTAACAATTTGTTAATAAAAAAAAAAGACACACCGGACACTAACACTCGCCGGCGTGTCTACTTAAAACGAAAACACTCTATTATTTGCATTTATAAAACGCATAAATTATAATATTACAGTACGTAATATGTGAAAAAAAAAAAACAATTGGCCCGCAACAATCGCTCGGTATCGCCTGTTTAGTTTTTTTATCTATAAATACGCTTTATACATATATATATATATATATATATATATATATATATTTATTTATTTATTTATTTACATACACAAAAACCGCTTAATTAGCCATTGTAACCGAATAAAGTGCCGCGGACAAATCGCTTCAGAAAATTATATCTTATTCGTATAGTACGTATAAATTTAAATTTGAATTCGCGCAATCGCCGCGATACGAATAAATTGCACAACACGCATACGCATATATGTATAGGAACGACTCGTGTATTGTATGATACGTATATCGTAAAAAAAAAAAACCGCTTTTGAAAACCAAAAATCGTTCCTATATTATTAAAGTATTATTTTTCTCTAAACGTTTCAACGGATCGCGCGTGATATAAACGAGTAACAGTGAAAAATGGAGTTACAGCGATAACGAGAAAAAGCGATCAAAACCGGCGATGACACCTCCCCCTTGGCTTGTCGTTTCGTTTCGCGTGTCTTTAAAAATATCCGGGATTCAAATCATCTGGAAGGATTTCGATGCGATCGGAAATTCGACGGCCGGCGAGACACTTTTTTTTCCGCGTTCCGCGTAGCGAAAACGACGCGAATGCGCCAAAGATCCGATTAACGCGAATTTCATAAGAAACTCTCACTCTCTCTCTTTCTCTTTCTCTTCTTCAAAAATTCCGGTTGAAAATTAAACATTTCATACGAACAAAAATCGACATTTGTCTGCAGTCGAAATATTTCGATGCCTAACACTGACCGGGGCAAATTGTCGTAGTAAAATATATAGGTTTTTTTTTTTAAGAAATATTTCTCGGCCCTAGTGCAGTGCGAATAAACGGGAAACCATACACTAGTCGATAATATTAATACGAAATAGTGAGAGTGTAAGAGAGAGAGAGAGAGAGCGATCGATTAAAATCATACGAAACACGAAATAAAACGACGAGTAAAATAATTAGAAGAAAAAAAAAACGGTTCGTTAAAATTTAACGAAGACGCGGGAAGGAGACGCGTTCGTGTTGCGTACTATGGGCGGGACGTACAAGTCGGCGGCGACCCGGAGGAATTCACGCGGCGTGAACGCGTCAGCAAGTGTCAGCCGGTCTCGCGTGGTGGTGGTCATCAGCAGCAGCAGCCATGCGCTGCTACGAGGATTTTATTATTTTCCAAATCGACGATTCGCCGCGACTCGGTACAACTTAAACAGGTTTTCAGAGCTTGACCAGTTACGGTAGTCTGTCTAAGTATATCGCGTGCGCTGTTCATAATAATAATAATAATAATAATATTATTATTATTATTATACCGTTATTGCTGCAGTGAGATTTTATTTTTACGTACGCGCGCACACAGACTGAACGAACACGCGGCGCGCGTACACCGTCCCGATATTATTTTCGTCGTCGTTGTTACAAATATTTTTATTATTATTATTATTATTATTTGCCATTATATCATCGAGTGTGTAGTCGGCGAGACGACAAGGCGTGTTGGCACAACAGAATTTCGATTAGTCGAAGAATCGGCGAGGAAAAACGAATGTTCGACGACGACGATGGCAACACGAGACGGCGCGCGTATTGTGCGGCCACCGGACGGAAACGGCATACGGCGAACGCGACGCGGCACACGCGGTTGTATTACGCCAGCGATCGCTTGCCACATGTCAACAGCACCGCCCCACCACCACACAAGCCCTGAAAAAAATCCTTCACCGACCAATCGTACCTATATATATTGCATTGAGACAGCTGATGTTATCTGCCTGAATCGTTTAAAATCTAAAAACCGAACATTTTTTTATCAAATTTCACGATACGCAAAAGTTATGTATTTTTTTGTTCTTTTATAGATTTTAACCGTGCGTTATAATATATTGATTACCATTATTTCGCGCGTTAAAACTTTTACATTTTAATGATTTTAAAATGAGGTATTCAACATTTTCCCTGCCCAGACGTTTCACGGGTACACAGGTTCACTGTTCGAACGCATTGGGAAACGAATGAAAGTTTTTCACGTGGATTATCGCAGCAATAAATTGCGGAAATTTGCTGCTGCTTTTATCATCGCGTGTCTACCGATCTCGGCTTTTGCGACTCGTTTAAACGGGTCTAAACGGTATCGATTACTGCTTCCACTATAATGGTATCTTTACGTTAACCAATAAATGACAGTCGATTGATCGACAGTAATAATCCGCGTTACTACGCATCGCGTACGATTTGGTGTCGGAAAAATTCGGTGCAGTGGTAAACCGTAGGGATAAGTATCAAATGTTATAAATAAAAAAAAAAAAAAAAATCGCTTGTCCAAAACCGAAAACGTTTTCTTTACAACGAAACGTTTATTTATTTATTTCTTTTGGTTTTCTAACGTGTGCCTCGACTTTAGCGGTAAAAATAAAATTGTGCGCCGCGGTTTTTCTTTTACTCTCGACGAGTGAGTAGGGCGCGGAGAAAAACGGGCGCACAGCACCGTCATCACACTCTCGAAGCACTCGAGAGACGACGGCGGACGTTTACGAGAGAAACATTATCGTAAATAGCGCGTTGAATTATGCGACGGCTGGCGCCGACCGACGTAGCAGATATAAAAATTGTTTGTTGTGTATATTTTTCGAACACAAGACGCGTTATGAAAATGAAACCGACTGTTCTCCCAAAGAGATTACGTACACACACACACACACACGCCCGTCGGTAAAAAAAAAACATCAGTAAAATATTATTATTATTCGTGTGGACCAGCGCGGGGATCATCTCAAGAGTTATCGTCGAAAAATACTCTACGCACTCGATATACAACGGACCGAATCGGTTTCTTAAACCACAATAAACACACGTCCGCTCGTGAATTGTGCGCGGGGCACCGGCGATAGAGACAGGAGCGGAGCTGAGCAGAGCGGCAAATGTTTGAAATACTTCAAACTCAAAGTAACGTTTTACACAATATTTCAGAAATGTCAACGAAACGTCTATCGCAAAAGTTCGGAAATGAAACGGACGTATTATAATAACAACGTAATACACGGTCGTAGTAGCTTTTCCGCGTATATTTACTTTTTCTCCATGTATCGATTTAATACTTTAATGTGTCATTTACACTTTGATTATACACATTTTATATTATCGGGTTTGAAAGAAAGAACAGTTAAAAATCTATTGCCGATTTATTTCCACCGGAAAGTCATACGAATTGATCGTCGTTTCAAAATATCGTAATAATATTATGGAAATCGGATATTTTTCCTACTACTACTACTACACTTATTATTCGGCGGTTAAAACCTGTTTGTTGTATATAGACCTCGAGAAGACGGTTATTGTCGACGGTACGAGGACGAATTTACGTAAATTCATTAATTGCGATTTATTGTGACTGGCTCCGGCGGTTCGTAGAATTTTTTTTTTTTTTTTTTTTTTTTGGAGGGAAAATCGAATAAAGGCGACGTGCGAATCGTGAATTTTTACTCGTCGCGAGTCTCCCCCTTCAACCGAGTCCGCGTTATGTGTTAAGCGCGTTCCCGAGGTCCGAATTTTTCCGCGGTCTCTCAGACAATGTGTTCACAACACACGCACACACAGCTGCTGCTGGCAATGTCGAAATCGTCGCGATCGCGTTATATTTCATTATTATTTTTTTATTATTATTATTATTTCAAAACCGGAGCATCACCCTTAGCGCGCGTATACGAAATAAAAGATGTCGGAGCCCGACGAAACAGCTGCTGCTGCTGCTGCTGCTGCGGTGCGTCGACGAGTATTTCATTCTTTTTATACGGTTTTTATCGGCGGCGGCGGCGACGACCACGACGATATTTCTGTTTTCTAATCGAGACGAATAGAACGTCGTCGTCGGTCTGGGGTCGCCGCACCGGAGTTCGGCGCGCATTATTATTATATACGACGCGACCCTTACAACAGTAGCGGGGGGGACCCGGTCTCGCGGAATTCTACTAGGAGTAAGGGTTACGGCACCGGTATAATATCTCGAAACCAGTTGTGCACGATGGTATAAAACACTCGTCTTGTACACCACACGCACGCACGAATTTCAATGAGATTTTCGCGCGCGTTTCGTCTTTACGAGCACCTCGTTACGTCACTGTCGAAAACCCCCACACCGACGAAGAAATTCGTATAAGGAAAACGAATTTTTTTTTGCTATCCGTTATTAGTAGGGAAACGTTCGTTTATGGAAATATTTTTTCGGCGATGCGTCTAAAAAAAAAAAAAACGCTTTCGGACGCTATTTATTCGCGTTTAAAAATCACCACCAGTCGTGTGACGAAAAGAAAATCGCCGACTGATTTTTAATAACGAACAATTAATGTATCGGAATTTTCGCGCGCGGAACACCTTTACGCGACATCCAATCCGCGTCGAATTTACACACTCGTACGGTAAACGATCGTATTTCCGGCGTGTTACGGGGAAAATACTTAAAATCGGATCGCGACGTGCAGAGGAATGAAATATCTATATTGCGTTCGTGTAAAAAACGAATTCCTTTATTTTAAATCCCGCGCGCGCGCGAATAAGCAAATGAAATATTATTATTTCCGGCACAGGAAACGCCGACGAAGAAATTGTTCTGTACGCGAGCGGTTTCTTTTCTTTTCTTTTTTTTCTAAACGCGTATTGCGTCGTTTTAGAGGGAGTCTCGTTAGCGCACGCACACGCACCCCAAAATGCCGACGGACGTGCCGTAATACACCCGTCGTCGCGGCCGCCAACGGCGATCAGCTGTTGGTTCCGTCGCGGCGGCCGAGCCGCAGCAGCTGCCGCCCTCCCAGGTGAACACATGTTGCCGTTACGCGCGCGCGCGCGCGCAGTCTTACGAAAACTTGGAGTGTTTTTGCGACGACGCGTCCGACGCACGGCAGAGACGATTTTTTTTTATTATTATTATTATAATATTGCGCGCAAATATCGTTTATACGGCGGTGTTTTTCTTTGTTGGTTTTTTACGAGCGACTTGTTTTTTAGGTTCTGGAACGCATGCGGTTTCACAACGATGTTTTCGCGTGCACGGAAAACGTTATTGTACGGGGGGAGGGGGAAAAAAAAACGAAGAATACACAACGAATTGAAATATACCGAATACGACGATTATTTATTAATTTTGTAGTCTACCACACAGCGGTAACAGCTATTAAAAGGTTTTTATTTTTTGACCGAAGAAAACAATTAAAAACGATGTAAATGTGTTGTAAAAAAAAAAAAAAAAAAACGTTTACGTCGTTTTCCATTCAATTCCTATCGGACACAGTTTTTTTTTTCCTTCTCGAAATATATTTTCGTTCGAGCGTATAATAAAACCCGGCGCGGACGCGCAGAGAGAATTATTCGTTTTTTTCCTTTTCCGTTTTCATCCGTAAAATTTATTACCGTCTCTTTAATAGAAAAACAAATCAAAATCGTCGACGACGATACGGCGCGTACACATTATCATCATCATCATCATTATTATTATTATTATTATTATTATTATTATTATAAGAGAGAGATTTTTTTTTTTTTTTAATTTTTCCCGCCCGACCGTTTTGGCAACCACTGCGCGCGTTTTATTTCGGGGGACAGGATAGGTGCGTGTATTATTTGTATAGTAGAGCGTATCTGCTGGCGGCGAACGCGACCGCGGGTAATTAGTAGCGCGCGTCGCGGTGGCACATCGGTTCGGCCCGGAGTTCAGAGGTGTTACGGCGTTCGTCGACTTACCAGAGAAAAAAAACAAAACAATCGACGATGACGTTTAAAAAAAAAAAAAAACGCCCACACACACACACACCTGAAATATAACCTAAAATTTTTTTTTTACTAAAAAATCGTAACGCCGGTGCTGCAAGTGTTTTTGCGGTATTGCGTAGTACGCTACGAGAGAGAGAGAGAGAGAAAATAAATTATCGTGCGCGCGTCGTGGTTTTTTTATTCACTCGAAACTCGACAAAACGCTGCGGGCACGCCTGCGCGAAACTTACGCAACTGCCACTGGTCGAGATCGCGCGAGACGACGACGACGACGACGACGAGACCGCGACGAAAACTCCTCGTCGTCGTCGGTCATTGTAATTTATTTTACGATCGGTGAAAACGAACACGAAACGGAAAAAAAGAGAGTAAAAACGGCGAAAATCCATTTTTCTTACTCTAACTATTCGTATTTATTACTCCGTTTCGTCGTTTCGGTCAGGTTACGATTTTTTTTTTTTTTGTTTAATAGACATACGGTTCTTTTTTATTTTATTCTCCTGTACGATATAACGTCGTCGTCGTCGTTACGTAATACAACAATAAACAACACAGGCGTGTTCGCGGGGCATAGGCCGAGACGATTTTTTTTTTTTTAATTTTTTTATTACGAGAAGCCGCGTGTGTATTCGTCACACTTCGTTATGATATCGAATGGCGCGCGCGTATTTAATATATAATTATTATTATTTTTTTATCGTTTTAGAGAAATCGTGACGACGACACCGACGGTATAAAAAAAAAAAAATCAAAAAAACCCCGTCTTCGGATTTCGAACAACCGCGATTGAAAACGGGCACCGGATTTTATTTTAATGGAAAACACGAGACGTTTTTTTTTCCTTTAACCGTTTTGTGACGTATGAAAAGTTCGTGTCCCAGGCGAATTTACGAATTTTTTCCTTCTTTTTTTTTCGTTTACCTATATTAACGACCGTGGAATTAGGTTTTTTTTTTCAATTTTCATGGTTACCATTTGGGAGTTTCGCGATTTTTTTTTTTTTTTTTTTGCATTTCCAGTATTGTTTGTAAAACAATATTTGTTCGGCTCAATGACAAATTCCTAATCGATTTAAAAATTTCGTTGGCGTCACCGCGTTTTTTTATAGCGTGTACACGCATGCACGGTGCGATCGACACGCGATTATAACACGTTAGACGGTTTTTCGTGATATAAAAAATTTTGAATGTTTTTGATCAGAAGCGAGCGAGTGTCGTCGAGGAGCCGACGTCGGAACGAGCGGAGGCTCTCGCGTAGAAAAAAACTAATTTGATAGTGAAAAAATATTTAACACTCTTAAGAACGCAGGTTTTTCAATTTCAGAATAACGGGGACGAGAGTAACGTAAGCGAACGATTTTTCCGAGCCTAAAAAAAAACGTTTTACTCTTTATTCTTCGCGGTGTGTGTGTGTGTGTTTTAGTAGAGGCGAGCGCGCGCAAACGATTTCATTTCGATTTTTTTTTTCTTTTCCGTAACATTCGAAAACGTCGCCGCCGAACGCGGTTCGACCGGAATGACAAAGAACAATGTAATTTAATATTAAAAACGACTTGTACAAATATTACGTACGATTAAAATAAATAAATATATTCGTATAAATTCGCCGGGGACGTTTAATAACCGTATGGGAAATCGTTGTTGCAACGATGATTGGACTATGATAATCCTCTATCCGCCGCCGCCGCCGACACCGGTGTGTAATAACAACACAATATTACTCGGCGCGCGTGTTGTGTACTGTACGACGGTTCGTGTGCGATACGACCGGAGCGCGCGTGGGCGGTGGAGGAGGTGAGACAGCACCGCGTATGAACACAGACGAGCGGCGTACAATTCTCTCTCTCTCTCTCTCTCTCTGTACGTCCTCGTTCGGAGCAATTATCGCGCGCGCGCGTACACGCCTATGACGACGAGCCAAGCCCTAACAAACATATTGTTTTATTTCAAATATTTTTTAATATATATATATATATTTTTCTTTTTTTTCCCCGCGCGCGTTATAACGTTGTCGTATTTCTACGTACATTATGTACACGCACGCACCGGACGAGTTGTACGCGCGACGCGCAAGTTCTACAAACACACATATTCGGTTCCCGGGCGGAGGAGGAGACGAGAAGAACGCATGACGAGACGGTCGAGCGAAGGATTATCCGCCGCCGCCGCTGCCGTCGCGCGCGCACATCCGTCGTCGAAAAATACAATATTTTTTATTGTATTATCGAAAAAACACGAAAAACGTTCTCACGACGACGACGACGACGCCCTCGTTTTTTTTTTTTTTTCTTACGCGCCCGCGATCGTGTGTCACGCGCACACAATGTGTGTTTTTGTTTTTTTCGTATCATATAAATCGTTACATACAGTTCGGATATTTTTGAAAAATACGCGTTGTCTTTAGACGGAAAATACGAAATAACAATGATAATGATATTTTCCTAGTTTTATTATTCCTCTCTCTCTCGTATGACAAAAAAAAAACACACTTGATTATTCGAATTTCGATCGAACGCGCGCCGGGGTTACCGGCATTTACGAGAACGAGTATTCCGCAACTTTTCAACCGGTCGAATACATTTTTTTTGTACCCCCGACTCGTCTACTGCGACGAGAATCATACCAGAAGAAGCGAAAAAAAATCTATTCAATCACTCGCGCGAACACGGATTACACGGTGTTTTTCACGCGATCCGATTGCGGACGATTGAAATTCGCGCCGAAAAATGGCGAAATTTTTTTTCGAAAATAATAAAAAAAATATATATATATATATATACGGAAAAAAACGTTTTACCTCTTCCTCGCCGCCGGGCCCGACGGAATCGATGCTGTTGCACGTCATGCCCGTGACGTTCTGCTGCATCTGCGATCCGTCGGCCGCGATGTTCGCCACTCCCTGCGCCGCTGCCTGCTGCTGCTGCTGTTGTTGCTGCTGGTGCTGTTGAGCCTGTTGCAGGGGCGGCGTGTGGCCCGCGGCGACGGCGGCTGCGGGCGGCATGTTCATCGCTGCGGCTGCGGCTACGGCGTCCAGTCTGAACTTCTTGATGGCGGTGACGGCGACGGCCTCCGGTCCGTTGTACGCAACACCACCTCGGGCCCTCTTCAACCCGCCAACGGCGACGGCCTCCACGATTCAACCGGGTGGGTGTAACGCTGCGCGACGACCACTACCAACGCCAACATGGAGTGGGGGGACGGGGGTGGGTCACCACCGGCACCGCTGGTTTTGCGCGGTATTTCTTTTCTTTCTTGCGAGACTCGTCGTCACCTCGGCGGCCGTCCGGTCGTTATGAGAATTTTATAAATTTCGCGGAGGTTTTTACACGCGCGCGCACCAAGAACGAACAAAAACGAAAAGTTATTTTTCTTATTCTCTTCTGCGAAATAAACCAACACGAAAATTATAACGGGGGGGGGGGGGAGGATCGACGACGACAGTCGGATTAAAAAAAACACAATTTTTCCGGAAAACGATATAAACAAGAGTGAAATAATAACGGGTCTTCGCGCGGCGGAACGGACGTTGTGGAGTTGTTGCGGCAGCGGTGGGGGGGATTAAGGGGAAGGGGTATATAACGTATACGGTGAACGGGGGGGGTGGATGGGTGACTGGCTGCCGGGATGGTGTGGTGTGAGTGTGTGTGTGTGTGTGTGTAAGAGGTAAAAACGTCGCGGTGTGTGCGTGTGATCGCGGAACGTACGACTGCCGCCGTATCGGAATTGCGTCTGACGCGAACGCCGCGCCGGTGAGCCGCCGCCGCCGCCGCCGCAGAGCTGTGCCGTAGCGGCGGCCGCGTTCGCGCGCTCCCGCGGCGGCGGCGGCGACCGAACACGACCGGCGCCGAACCGACCGGAACAGGAAGCCGTCGGGCCGATCCGACGGTACAGGCGGCGGCGGGGCGTACAATAACTCCGCCGCAGCCGCTACCATCACGTAAGACGACGACGAGGTTCTATTGTTTTTCGTTGTGTGCCGTAAAAAGAAAACGACCGACGATAGCAAAATAATCTTCTCGCGACACGCAAACGGAGCAGCTGCCGATGGACCGTTAAAATAATAGCGTTCGTTCGCGAATGGGAAATATTACATTGCGGTATTTTAGTAGGTAACTCCTAATAATCGGCATTGGTATAAAACACAGTTCGAACAAATCCCATCGTGTTGTTCTCTTTTATAAATCTGCAACACCCGATCCGTGTGTTGTTATGACGGAAATGTTCTTCTATGCGAACTGTACAGTCCCGTGTAAACTCCTTTTTCCCTACGCGTTCGAAACGATTTACGTATTACCGAGTCTTTCTCTCCCCGGTTTCCCGCGTCGATTTTCTCTCCATTACCGGTGCTTATCCTGCGTGATTTTTTTCCATTTATACCTCTCTTCGTTTGACGTCCTTTACGCACGAGAAAACGTCGAGTACCACCGAGCGTTACTAATTTTCTCTGATCCGCTTTCGGCGTTGCCGCGTGTTTCTGCTCCTCGCACCAAATGTTTCGATCGAATTTATTAGAGAGAGAAAAAGGATTGTCGAGTTTTTTTCCGTTCAGTGTGAATTATCGATTGAGGCATTGGATGAAAGGGATGGTCAGGAATAGCGCTAACGATAACGTTAAGACGGAATTTGATGGAATTCGTGAACGGATTATATAAGAGAATATCTCATTTCTGTGACGCGGTTTAGAGAGAAGGGGAACGATTATTATTATTTAATATAGTTAGTGTAGGAAACCTGCAAAGCAGAGATAGATCAAAGGAAACGTGATGGTCAGAGATCGTTAATGTGGACACACGAGATCACGTAGAGGATAACAATAGTTGAGCGTGTACTTGTGTTGGATAAAGACAAATTCCATAAATTCTTAGAAATCGTTAAACGTTTTTATTATAATAATAATAATGCTGGAATTCATAAAAAAAATATCAATATAATATTAGAACTCGTATTTTCTACAGAGTCGATAACAAGCAAATCGATTCCGTTCTCAATAGAAATCGGATAAAATACTTGTATATCATACAAAATTTTCAATTTGAATTCTCCAGGAATCCGTTCCAAACGTTTCACTTCTTCGACCATGTCTCTTTCTTTTTTTGTTCTCACAGAAGATCGAGTTTCCAGTCGATTTGCGCACTCCATAAACGCATGGCGATAACTTTTGCAACGTTTCTGTTTTGTGCACACCGGACGGGGACCCCCTAGGAGCGCATTCATTAATTTGTTATTGTGCGCGTTACGCGTACACTCGACTGTTTGCGAGACATGTTATTTAGAGGTTAAAAGGGGGTAAAGAGCTCTCGAGTTTCTCGAATCGGCGGCGTACGTTGCGTAGAGAAACGTTCGTGTAACCTACTATATAAATGATAGTACGATGTGCGCATGATATAATATCGCACTATAGTGGTGATGGTCGACGTTTTGTATGAAAAATTAACGAGGTAAGAGAAAACAAAAAAGAAAGAAAAACAATCGATACCCGACTTCGGTACGTATATACAGCAGCATCACGATATACGCAGATCGCGGGCTACATGCACATAATTGTTACGAAACAATTTTCCGTCAGTCATGTACACGCTCGTACATGTTTGAATTCGAATTTTGGTGCCCTGAAAAAATCACTAATGAAGATGGTTTAAAAATAAAAATAATATTTTCGCGCAAACGACAATAATTGACGGATACATAAAAGAAAATTTGAATTTTAAAGCTTTCTTGATGGTTTTTTTTTCTATAATCGTTGACAACCGTTGAAATGCATGATACATACGCAGTCTTGTATAAGAATTGTCGACTTTTCCGTTCCTAAGAGAAAAAATAACATTTTATTAATTATCGAGCATAAAAATTTTTTTGGAAATATTTGAAAGTTTTTAAATAAATAAATAAAAAAAACACATCGTTATTGTGAGAAACCAACAACACATTCTTCGCCGAGGAACCATCGTATGTCGTATATATAATACCGCGTCGTCGTCGACAAAACGTGTTATTAAAATATGTAATAATGCGCTATCGTTATAAATAGAAATCGGTTGTAGTCTGCGACGACATATACCGCACGTGTCGATATTTTTCGGTTTAATCTTCGACCAGGATATTATTATAATATTATTGGCAACGCACGGCGGTATATGTTCGTATACGTGTCAATAATGTGTTGTGCGGCGATTTATTTTTATTTTTTATAATAACATTTTTTTTATATATATATGTATACAATTCAGATTATTCGGAGCGTTTTCTTTAAAAAAAAATTTTTTTTTCTGTGTTTCATTACGTACTCGGAATTTTCGTTTTTTTTTCCTCCAATTTTTCTATTGATTTTACGGTATAAAATTATACTCGCAGTTTGCCGTCCAAGTTTGAGGGATTCAACTCTTATATTACTCTAGAAGAATTCTTGGCCGTTATCACTGCGATCCTTCAGTATTTTCATATTTTCACTCAAACGTTGACAAATATTTTTCTGCACTCTTGAAAAATAGAAAACGGTCCTCTAATAGTATTGTTCTCAGACGGTGCAATTATAGGAAAATAAATTCAAATTCAAATTCACGCGAGTCTGTAAAATTGAAAATAACGTTTGTATTTTTCACTTTACCGTAACACAAGTTACGTTATAATATTATATTTGAGCACGATTAAACAGAATTAAATTATTATCATTATTTTTATTTTTTTTTCGTATACAATTCGGAGGTAAAGACCTTGTAAAAGCACGAAATTTACGCGGGTTTGTCCTCGCGATTACTCCGTCGACTTTTAGTCTCTTTTCTGCGGTGTTTTCTACTCCCCGGTTTCCAGTGTACAGACACTGTAGTCTGATTGTGTACTTGAATTTTTCGAGAAATTAATCTAAGAAAAAGAAAGAAAAACGCACTTGTAGTTTATTATAATAAACGAATAAACTTTAACGCAATGCATATTGTCACCAGAGTACACGAAATAGTATTCACAGAAGAAGAAAAAAAAACAATTACGTTTTTCGTAGAAACTTCGCTTCGTTTTGTAATCTTTAAGGGATTTCTGTAGGTTTGGTTGCACACTTCCCGATTATTTATTTCGAGGGCACTCAATTTATATTCTCGCTTGTTTCCGCGTTATGTTCATTTTTTCCCGGACGGTTGTCCGGAATTGTACGATTTGAATCCGTTGTAGTAAAAAACGGCCAACGGCGGAGTCGGGGATATCGTTACGGAAATTATTCTCCTCTATTTCGGTTCGTTTAAGTGATATTATTTTTATGTCCACAACGCGCGTATTGCGATTTATTGGTGTTTTGTAGTACGCGTACTATTATTGTTGGCCTTTTGCTAAAACAGATATAAGAAATTGTAATTTAGAAAAGAAACATTCAAAAGTGGTGTCGTTTACCGTCAGAATCGTTCGTATGTTTGTACGCGATACGACGCGGAGTTTTTATAAATATTATTGTCGTTACCGTCCAACTCTAGGCGTATAAATATAAATGTACAATGACGTATTTAGGCGTATTTTGGCGCTTGTAAACATAAAGTCACACTTTTTTTTTTAGATAAATTGAAGGGATATCGATCCGTACAATATAAAAATTTACTCGAAAGACAAAATTCCAGCCCTCCTTCCACCAACCGATTTTCTAAAAACGATATTTGTATGGATTTAAATTTTAGAATTCGCCACCCAAGACCCTGTATAGAACAAAACAGGAGGAGATGTAAATGTGCATGTTAATGGATTCTTAATTATTCTATATAATTGCTCAATATTATAATTTCTACGTTTTTAATAGTTCGTTTTCATTGTGTTATACAATTAAAATACAAAATATATTTGTTATAAACGTATTATTTACAGTTTGCAGTAGAATGTTTGCGTGCTAATTAATTTGTTATTACAGTAATGTTGTTGGTATTTAGTTTTATAATAAAGAAAACAATTTGTTCACAAGAAAAATATTTATTTCCTACATTCATTCTCTCTGACAAAACGTGTCTCATAATAAATTACATCGCAATCCAGTGTTTTACAATAAATCGTTTTCTATAACTTAAGACGAGCGACTCAGTTTTTCGTTGGATATTATATTATAGCCGATCTCGTATGATTATTATTATTATTATTATTATCAATCCGTTTAAGACGGTTTTGCTCCCGTAAATAATAATTTGATATCGGTGTGCAAAAATGTGCCGTGTTCAAGTTCGAGTACACATCGGTAGATCATTTACATTACTTACCTATAATAAAAAAATAGCGATTGCACAACAACAACAACAACGACAATAATAATAATAATATTATTATTATTATTATTATTATGATTATTATCCCCTCGCCGAAACGACGACGATGACGATACCAATAATAATAGCTAGTGGTAATAATAATAATAATAATAATAATAATAATAATAATATAATTTAACCGTTTCCACCCCTTCGTGATGTAACGATCAAACACAAAGTCGTACGATACGTAACCACCAGCAACGGACTATTATTGTATTACATAGACACGGTAATATAATATGAAAATGGATTCAATATTTTCTCATCTGCAGTTTGCGCGGGCGGTCGTCTGTTGTGTTATAATATCACACTATATAATATTATTTGCATTGCGTTTAAGCGTAATATTAGACATCTCTAAAGTCCTCTTAGTATCGATTTCAAAACGAACTTGAAATTTTCCAAAAAAAAAAAAAACAATGTCCTTCGTCGTTGTCATGCACTCCATAAAAAAAAACTACTCGTTCGTTGTTACTTGTTTCAGCATTAATTTTCATTAATATTTAAAAGTAGTGACCGAAAACGAATTTCTAGTAAAATCGATCGTGTACACAAAGCGAATTTTTTTATTATTATTATTATTATTATTAACATTAATTATAAAGTACGTATTATTAAGTACGCTTACGCGTACTCACTGATAGTCTCTTAAATATTACTAAAAATATACTCGGCAACAGCTGAACTTATAAAAATGTAATTTATACACATACGCCACGTGCAACGATTCCATCATTAGCTGATTATGCGGTTATTTTCGTTTTCCAATCTCAAAATAAGATATATTATAATAATAAATTACTCGTTTGTTACGATTATTTTCATTTTAAATATTTTAACCGCGCGACTTTCCGTTTAAAAACTTTTTTAACTATCATAAGTACATTTAATTATTATTGCATAACACGTTTTGTTGCATAGTTATAAAATACGCAATATATATATATATATATATATATTTTAGATTGACGTAATCATAACGACGATTCATGGTTTTGTTAAGGAAAACCCTTTATGAATAATAAATTCTTAACGAAATATATTTTTATGTGAAGTGTAAACTTGCATTTATGGTTAGATAATGGCGAGAAGTCGATGTTTTGGACAAAAAAAAAAAAAAACCAAATATAGTTTTTCTTCCTAATGTCTAACGTACTTTTCGAAATCATTTCGGTTTTGGTTAGGACTGGTACATCGAAAAAAATAAATATATTTATATATATATATATTTTCGTGTTTCATTGCGCTATTCCTTGTTCTGCCGTCGCGCACAAAATAATTTGGTGTTAAAAAAAAAAAAAAACAATTAATAATAAACAAAACGTTTTTAGTGCGTTATAGGAAAAATCCGATGGAATAAAAACGGATATTCACGTCCTCGGTTCCATTTAAACCTTATTTCCGCGCGTTGAATCAACTCGTATTAATATAACATGACATGACGGTTATCATTATTACCGTTGTTCTCTGGTATTAAATGTCATTTCCGATATGTACTGAAATCTAGCGGATATGTCATCGTAAACTGCTTCTATGTATTCCGGTCAATGACCGACGGTTTAGCTTCAAACGGAATTTTACACCACTGCAATAGTCGAGATGATGATGTACGAGTACAAAACACGGACGGGGATACGGACAAGAACGGCGAACTGGCTACGGAATCGTGTTTACCGTATGAATGGGGATTTCGTGATTTTTAACGCTAATATCTCTTATTCCTCCCGCGGATAATTTTTATTGAAGAATAAAATTTTGATCGAATTTCCAATCACGTTGGCAATCGTAGCCCGAATATTATGGAGTGTACGATAACCGTACGATTGGAAGACACGAAACTCTAAGGAAGACTCTCCTCGCGTCACCAACACTTTGTGTTTGAAATCATTGTACAATTTCCGTTCGAACTGCGAATATTGTTTGTGATAAAAGTAAACAGTTTATTCGTTACGATATTATCGCGGAATAACAATGTCGTTGCCATTTCAAATCAACGGATGGCGACAAAAATCATCCCCGTTACGTCATATAATATTGGAGATTGTTTTTGTTAAACAAAATTGGCGTAAAATTGGTTGTTTTATTCGTCAAGGAGTTCTCGTGCAATAAAAATAGACGCGCGTAGAATATTTTGTCTATAAATTAATTTGCCCGTTTTCTGATTCACCTAATACGTCGAAATAATCAATTGCGAATCGAAACGTGTTGTACAAAAAGTGGAAACGAAACTCCTACGTTTTATTATTATCCATCCTAAAAAAAACCGAAAGCACGTTCTGTAATAATATTTATATTTCAAACGCGTTTATAAATTCGCGTCGGTTCCCAGGAAAATCGACAGACTTTTTATATTATACACCTCTTGTGTAGATTGATGTACATATGACGGTTGACCAACCTTGACCCATTACGCGCGAAGCCTTATAAATCCGTTCTCGCGTCACACGAGTTTCTTTTTTTCTTTTTTTTTTTTTGTATATACACACGCGTTTCCAGGTTTCAATACGTTTTAAATAATATATTATTACGATATTTTATAAATAACGCGTACACGCGTCTGTAATACAATATTTTATACGGGAAAAGAAGAAAAAAAATCCTTTATTTTTCACGCCCATAACGTACGTATACCAAAAACGTATTAATATCATAAAATAAACGAACAACGACGAAATCACAATGCGTGTCGCGCGTTATTCAATAATACGACGCGTATTTATAGTAATATATCGTTAATAAAAATAAACGCTTATTGGAATGTGCAGGCTGCGTATTACCATTTGGTTATGTCGACGCGTAATTGAATATTTTATAAACCGTTCGCCGAAGAAGAAGAGGAAACAGTGTAAAAACAACCAGATTTCAATTTACTCGCACCGGTCTACGTGTTATCAAAAAGTAAAATTTTCTTCCCACATTGATTTGTATAGTTTATTTTACTTTTTTTGTTTTCGTAACGTACCTAGTGAATTCTAACGACACGAACGAATATGTGAATTTCGATTAATTTATATAATATATTATTATCATTGTTTAGGTGTGCGTTGAGACAATTTTTCGTCATTGTTTAAACTTAGTCCAGTTATATTAGGCTAAATAAGGATGGTTTTACTATGATCTCGTCATACAGTTGTTAGATTGAAGTAGAAGTAGAAGTTTAATCATAACGTGTCGGGGAAAAAAACGAAATCCAGGAAAAATAACAATGATTTTCGATGATGAAAATCGGAAGAAATCGAAAAACTTTTTTTGACATGGATATATCTTATGGTTTTGACGGAGGGGGGCAGGGCCTTCCAGAAAATTTGTCCATCATCACTGCAGAGAGTGTTACTAAGATGAGAAGTTATGAACGAGACCGTTTTAACCCCATGTAATCGTAGTTATTTTGACATTCCTATATTGAATCAATTCAATAACCACAAGACCTATGTACCGATGTATCTGCATGCAGTGATTTTTTTATCTCCTTCATTGAAGAACCAAAAAAAAAAAAAAAGGAATTTTCGAAGAGACACCGTTCTAAAGGAGGACAACAAATGTTCATCATCCGATACGCGTTTTCTTTTTTAAGTCACCAGTTTTAAACAACTCCCGTTCGACATAATATATTCAAATCGGAGGATTTGAACAAAAAATAAAACCAATAGACGTAATAAGATTATAATATCGGGCCCGCGCGTAATACTCACGTAAACGTTTATACATTTACGTTTAATTACACCTGCGGTGTATTCGACTTTAAAATGCGGTGTGTTCGAAACACGTTATCCGGGGGAATCGGTAATTTTTGTTCTCCTAGTTTAGTTTTTAGAATTACGAAACTCGGGGACGACACAGTACGAAAAAAAAAAAGAGTCGCGCCTCACACCTGCCTTGTACGATAAATGGCAGCAGCAGACGTTCGACGTATTTTTTGTTTCTTTTCATACACTTAAAATTGTATTATAAACGTTAAACTGCAGTGCGTACAACCACAGCGCGTTTAAATAAATATATTTTTATATTTTAAAATGTCGCACGTCCGTTCGTACGGAACGGCTTATGTTGTCTGCGCGTATTATTACTATTATTAAGCGCATTTCGAGAATTTTATGAACTCCCCCCGGAGACGGCTTAGGCGAGCGTCACTTTACCGGAATAAAGTTCCAAAACGCGTAAATACGCGGTGATTTTTTTTTAGTAAACCGTTTAAGGATATTCTTAAAACTTTTGATTATCGAAACACACGACGACTAAATCGCATAGAGGTAAAACGAATAAACGAAATATGCTTATTGGATTCTCGCTGTAATATTCCGCTTTTGCTGTAGTTGAAAATCTCGTCTTACGAGTATGCCCGCGCGGTGTATCCATTACAATAATACAGTTATATCTGATTGGATATTCGATAATTACTGATAAAAAAAAAAAAATTTCCGGTAGAAAGTTATCAAGAGTGGAGGGGCGTTGAGTTTTCAATATATACAACGAATCGCCTCTCCACTTCATCGCGTCTTCACACCTCAAATGCTCGAATTACTCCAGAAACGTATTCATCGGATATTAAATATCTACGTATTGCCGCATACAAATATAATATATTCCTTAAGAAATTCCAATTGAAATCGTGTGAGTAGCCGTTTAAACATGTACACGCCGAATCAAATGACGAGGATAAAAATATTGAAATTATGAATAAAAAAAAAAAAAACCCCCTCGAAATAAGTATATATTTATAATACAAATTATGTAATACGACTTAAATCTTTTCAAAAGTTATATCCATTTTATTATTATACTTGTATATATATTTTTTTTTCGCTAATTTCCGCTTTAATTCACTTTTTCTGGACCTCCTTCCATTATAACATTACGCAAATATCATACGCGCCACGTATGGTATCTTTACTGATATATTCATGTTAATCATCGTTTATTCGAACGCTCTAACGAAATATTAAAAATTATTATTTTTTTTTTTTTTTTAAACATTTCCAATCGCGTCCGATGGTAAATCGATCGCGAATACAAACGCGTTATAAATACGCGTACACGAGCTACGTTTTCACGTCAATTATTTAAACGTGCTTTTAAAGTGTACGTATGAAATTACCTTGACCGTTACGTTGTGTATGTATATATATATATATATAATATTTATAATAATATGGTACATTAGGCGGGGAAAAGAGAGAAAAATAAACGGCACGAGCTCTCTGAACTTTTTACGGTTCGAAAATCGTCTGGAAAAGAAAAATGTACTGCGTGTATCGGAATCGGAATCGTCGAGAAAACGAATTTTCCAAACATTTCCCATCCTCGTTATCATATCTCTAATGGTTTGGATATATCCGATTATCGGCGATCATAAATTACGTTTAAGAGTAAACTTTATTCTCATTGGGTTTCGTACGCTTTTATTGGAGAAACAATGAATCGTTTGAAAAATAAAAGTTATATAATGTTGACTTTGAAAATGTTGTTTTCTGAAAAGCGTACGCTTCGGATTTGAACCTTTACAAATATTTTCTTTTTGAAAACTTTTCATAATCATCAAAAATGCCGATATCAAATATTTATATATATTATAGTATAGCTATAAGGAAATTAATTTAAAATCGAAATTTTTTTATTGACCGGCTTCTATAACAACATTTCAGTGACAAATCGTTGTTTTAAATGACATAATATTATATTATTATTTTTAATACACGTACAAACTGAATTAATCAGTACGATATTGTCGCGTTACAAAGACAATATTATAATTATAAACATATATTCATTTTATAAATGATTTTTAAACGTCACTTTTATAAAACGTCATGAGAAAATCACGTTTTTTTGCTGGCTGACCGTCGTTATTATTCTTGTGGTTATCGCTACAATATTATTGTGTCATACAATATTTTTAGAATATTATTGTTTCAGTGCATTACACGTTATATTTATATCAGAAAAAATTACATTTTTTTTAATCAACGACGCAAAGTATTACTTTTCAAAAGTTCTACGCGTTTAAATTGTTACGTGATATGGACAAATGTATTTTACGAAAAAAAAAAAGATTTTACAATACTTATTTTCACTCTCCCATGGAAAATTATTAATCGAATGGTTTTTACGCGAGGGGTGGGAAGGAAGATTTTTTTTTAATCTGTTCGTAAAACGTTAGTATTAAAAAATAATGTTTTTTTTTATTATTGAAAAATATTGTAGTTATCGACGTGTTTATTCTAAGACGAACGATTAATGAATTATATATGAGAATGCCTCTAACGTTTCAATAATACCTCACGTCGTCTGCTCCTTTGGTATTATAGAGAACCATAACTCTTATTCTATTTGAACATTTTTCCCTTCGCTCAGATTCCATTTAGAATTCTCATTTTCGTTATTAAATAGATATTTTTATCTGTTTCTCGAACGCCAGCTCAGTATTATTATTATTATTATTATTATTATTAGTAGTAGTAGTAGTAGTAATGTTTGATATTTTTATTCGACGAAATGCTAGTCGAAAGTTCAGCACGACAACTCCATTACCGAAGTATGTATACGATTGAAACGCGCGTCATGAAATCAATCGACCGGTTGTGTTTTCGCCCTGTAAATTTAACAAAGCTGATTTTTCGTTAGTCAAACATTAAACGCGTTTGAAACGTTATCATCCACTCGACGGTCAATGCCGTTTTTAATCCACGACAGACGTGTACGACTCTCGGTTTTTCGTGTGCGAACTCTCGAAGAGCGCCGTTTCAACGGTAATTTCTATTTTATTAATATTTTTTGCAAAAAAAAAAAAAAAAAAAAAAAAAAAAGCGCAAACACCGAAAATCGAAACATTGTTTTGAAAAGAACTCTCGTACAACGACGCACCGTTGGCTGGGGGAATTGGCGATTGACTGTATTTCGCGTTACCGTGAAACAAACCCCGAACCTTATAATCTTCCACCGCCGTACAATACCGTATATTTATGTCGTATTCGTTAGTCGTATTGAATACGCGCGGAGACTGTTAACAAAACGTACAATATCTTGTTGAATACATGAAACAAGTACACCGAGTTCGTAGCTTAAGAGAAACGGTTCAGCGGTCCCAGCCACCCTACGCAAAAGACGTTTTTGATATTTCTCTTTCCACACCGTGCACGTTTTTTTTTTACACATAACGACGCGTAACCAAATGTGAAATCCGAATTCGTATGCGTGCAACGCGTGTGTTTGAAGTGCACAGAATGAACGTATAAAATATAACGATTTATTTTATAGGCGCGTCGTCGTCGGCACAAACAATTATTAACATAATATATTGGAGGATTGTGTAATAGAATAGTGTTCCGTAATATCCTCATACCTGTGTTTATTGTGGTTATAATTTGACGGCCAAACAAACGTTACTCAACATGCTGCGGATCTGTATACACTGTACATTGCGCATTATCATTATTACATTGCAATTAACAAAATGTACGACGCGATAATTAATTTACGCTCAATGATTTCTCATTCGTATGTTCGTTTTTATGTTCGTCGTATTTGCATGTATTATCGTGTATGATGCGTACAATGTATTCACGTACATTGTGCCACCGCAGGACCGAATTTATATTATGTTTGCCCCGTCATCGGGCACATATCGCGTACTACGCGTGTCCAAATATTATGTCAACAAGAAAAAAAAAAAAAAAAAAATTCGTATTTTATTTTTTTCTTTTATTTCAACGAAATTTGTTTTCGGATTTTCGTTGGAAACGACAAAAACGTAATAAACATCGACACACATTGGCTCATGTAATAAACCACACGGTTTTATGTAGTGCGTTAAAAACCCCTTTCTCGCAGCCCAATTGTAACGGATCGAAAACCAAGAAAAAATATGACGACGGAATCGGAGTAAACTGCAAACTCGTTTAATTAGTGTTAAGTGGTAACTGATCGTTGTCTGAAACCTTAGTTTGGTTTTCGGAAGTGGAATCCCCGGCGATTGTCGATTGCGTAAAATTGCGAAATTTCTTTATTTTGAGGCTTGAATAACGCGTCCGGTGCTTCCACATCGATATACACGCCGGCATTGTTTTAGGCAACGTTGTGCTTTCAAAACGAGTCAACGACATAAAGTAACGATAATAACTGACAATCGAAATAGTCAGAAATTCAAGTACTTACGAAAAAATTTCGTTAAAATATTTTAATAATTTTCAACCTATTCGAATAGGTAATTCACGCGAAAAGCATCAAGAAGGCGAACAGCACTCTTCAGCGGAACACATCCGAAACAAAAATGTGCCATGAATTTGGACGCCGGAATTTTTACGCTGATAAAAAAACAATTCGTAAGACTTTTAATAATTTTATAACCGGAAAATTGGCATTCAAGTAAGCAAATACGTTTTTCAATTATACGAAAAATCGTCAACGTTTAAAATGTCCTTGATGATATATATATATATGTATTACTTCCGAAGAAAACGTTCTAAATACATTCTAAATTCAATAGTAGTTTTTGAAATTAAAGAAAAAAAAAAGTACCTACTTAAACGGTTATCACTGGAAATGCAATCATTTCGCTATTTGTCTATTGTATTTTATATAATAGTGACGACGTAAATTAAAAAAAAAAAAAAGACTATTTTTTTTCCACGTTGAATTGCGTATTCAAATACAATTCAAAGGAGTGGTATTGAATAGGTCAAAACACACCGATGCCGGTTTCCCGCCGTGAAATCGTACGTACAGAACATATTATAAATTGATCGGATCTCCAGGGTCGGGGCCCAAGGGATTGCCGCATATATCGGCTGCGTCGGACTTATTGAAAAATTTATATTATACGCGCGAACGGGGCCGTACCTCTTCTTGAGCATTTCGCAACGGATTCGTTTAAATATTTATACGACGTTATTACTGTAATCGAAGCAAGGCGACACGCGTGTCGTGTTATGTAATGAGAATATGAAGTGATGTCACGTTCGTTACGTTTTCGGTTTTTCGAATCTCGCTTGTGTACGAGAAAGGCGAAAAAAAAATGTTATATTAAAAAAAACATTTTAGTTTTAATTCGCGGTATAAGTCTGTAAATTAAAAAACAAAAAAATTATACGACTCTTCGATTGTGTGAATCAAAGGGTCAAGACGTTTATTTCAATGGTCGCGGCAACTTTTTCGAATTGTCGGAGTGCATACGAGTATTCAAAAAATTTAAAAGGTTCCGCGACATAGAAATTCGACAAAAACATACGATTCCATATCCTCGTTTTCAGGGCCGGATTTAGGAATGTGAGGGCCCTGGGCCCACCTTAAAAGTATATATTATATTTCGATAACATATATTTAATATATTATTATAAGTTAATTTAATTTAATAATATATTATTAACATTTACACGTATTTGTCTACAACAGCGGTCAGGCGGCTTGCTATACAAGTTATATGTGTTTATTTATAACTGTTTTTCTCAAAATTGAAAACCATACCTTATCGCTTATCGCTTATCCTACTCTACAAGTCATAATAATCGATTTTAAATTACTTTAATTTTACTATATAAATGATTGAACAATTTTATTCAATTTGTGATTTAAATTTATTTTGCAAATATTATATTGTGTTTTATACTTGGTTGCAAAAAAATCCCATTAAGTGGAGGCCCGGGGCCCCCCTGGCACCCCCCTAAATCCGGCCCTGCTCGTTTTATTTATTACGGGGAGCGGAGGGCAATTACTGATTATTATATTTTACATAATTATGAAATTTAAACGAAACGGTGCGTAAGAATATGAAAATGTTAATGTTTAACGAGATTTTTATTGTTGTTGTTGGTACACTAATTTTGTTCAATTTCCACGTGAAAATTATACTCGTGCCTGCTCAAAGACAACGGAGATTGTCATTCATAAATTGCAATCGGTATGGGTTTTTAATTTTTTTTTTCCACATTAGTTTGTACAAACATGCTCAAACACGCTCAAGTATTTTGCCGCTACATTTAAAAAAAAAAAATCCATTTTTTTTTTAAATAACGGAAAAGATAGCTCAGGGAAAAATAGTAAAGGCCGCAATTTCGGTATACACGGCAATCATAAAATATTCAATATTAATTTCGTCTATGTAAAATTTAAAGCGGGTCGTAGTTTTTAAACACTAGTTCGTTCCATTAACTGCAGGACACGTGTATATAATATGTAGTTTAAATTTGCATAATCAATTTCCTAAACTGAACGTTTATCCGACAAAAATGATTAATAAAATTCGCGATTACTTGTGTTTTTGTAACGCACGTTTTCCAAAACGCGACTTTTCAAAAAAAAAAAATAAATAAATAAATAAATAAATAAATATCGTTTGCCTAACAAAATTTCAAATCGTTTCACTTACACTTGCGGTGATATCGATCCGTAATATTAAAAAAAAATTTTTTTTCTAAATTTTCTTTTAATTAACACGTAAAAAATACTTTACACACAGCTGATAAACTCGGTAGTTCGCGTTTTTTTTTTTTTTATCTACACGTGTAAAATGTCATAATATGACTCTTTACGATAATAAATAACGATGAAAATTTTACTATTTTTTAAATCTTTGTTGTCATTAATTTTCGTGTTTTTATATATATATATATATATATATATAAAAATATTTTATTTTGTCGCGGACGTCAAGGAAACTCTTTAAAAAAATAATAAATAAATTATATATATTTAATATAATATAATATTTTATATATATAAAAGCGAAGTCGTATAAAGTACATATATATGATAATTGTATTTATTAGTTAATTATTTCCTCCATAAATCATAAACCGTCAACAACGTTATAGAATAGTAGTGACTTGGGGGAAGAATCGATTTTTTTTTCAACGTAATTCAATTATAATCTGTTAATCAAACTAAAAAGGTTTTTTCTACAACGTTTCGGCAATAGAACAATTATTGTTACGACGAATAAATTGCGCGTTTGTATTTTGTATTTTTTTTTTTTTTGACACGTTTATTGAAATATTTATTCTCACGGCGATCCGCGCACACAAGCGCATCGTTTCGTCCGCGTCTAAAAACTTTTAATAATATTTTTTTCTTACATTTCAAAAGTAATTTCATATAATACAATGATTAATGTCGCCGTCGGTTAATTGTATAATACGTATTACAACCGCGAACAATAAAATATAATTTGTTTCTTTATGATTTTTACCGCCTTTTTCAATTTTTTTTTTTTTTTTAAATAAATTACCAAGTGCGAATAGTCGTTTAACAAAGCGTTCAAGAAATCGAAATCTATAGAGAACTTTGGATTCAATGTGGGATGTGTGCCAGAAACGGGCTCATATGTTGTGTGCTGAATTGAGTGTGAAAATTATGTTTTCATTTGCGACTTCTGTTCATAGAGAACTTTCAGGACATTTGTACGTATTAATTTTTTTTCCCATCTAAAAGTGTGATTTTTTTTTTCTGTGCTTAAGGATATAAAACTGTAACGATAAAAGTAATATTGTACGTAAAATAAAATATTTCAGATTTATTTTCTTACACTTGTTTCATATTACCACCCTACTTTCTAAAACCCATATTGCGCGGTGCGTTTACAAAATTATGCAAAAAACTAAAACCGACAAATTTTTTTACATAGTTTTCCAAAATGTTTGTGTATTTAATATGAAAAATTTGAAGAAAAAAAAATATCGCGCACATTTTGGTGTTTTTTTTTTTTATAACTTTTGCGCATATTTAGTTCCAATGAGCTCCGGCAGGACTTACAGGTGTCCGTAAAAATATCGGTGTGTGTGTGTGTATTTATATTCTGGAATTAAGTTTGCGGCATTGACAAAACGCGCGCATTGTACAAACTCTCTCTTTCGACGTCACAGCCAGTGTACATTATGTTAATGTTAAACGCAAATATTACCGCGGAAAAAAAAACGCTAAAATAAAACAAACCGTACACCGGTGAAACGCGCGTTTATCGATTTGTATACATAAATATGAAAGAAAATCGTTTGGACAACGTTTGTTCGGTGTATGAAACCATCGGGTCGGCGGCATCATGCACCGATATTATATCACAGTAATATTGTAATTTGTTATCCGTTATATAATATTTTACACGTAGTATACGCACACAATGTTACACAATTATTGCGGTGTCGTTGCTAAATAAATATAATACGCGCGCTTCTTCAATATACTCGTGTATTTTTGTGTTTTTGTTTTTGCCGTTTATGTGTCTATGCCGTCGTGGTCTATGTTTAAAAAATTAACGTTCCTTTTTCGT
This sequence comes from Chaetogeoica ovagalla, assembly GCA_032441825.1. Taxonomy (NCBI): domain Eukaryota; kingdom Metazoa; phylum Arthropoda; class Insecta; order Hemiptera; family Aphididae; genus Chaetogeoica; species Chaetogeoica ovagalla. The sequence continues at coordinate 5,296,577 of CM063730.1, forward strand.
TTTTTAATTTTTTTTTAAATATTGTCGTCATGACGACAAAACGTATATAATATTATAGTACGCCACGAGCTTAAATCGATTGTTCAAATTGAATTGTCCGCGATACGATATTATCGTATGACGACGACGCACATTACCGTGCAGTAAAAACGAATATTTTGTATTTAAAAAATCGAAAACGGGAAATATTACTCGAAGGCTAAAGGGATATACCGTTGATTTTCGGTAGTAAAAACGCGAAACGGATTTTAAAATGATTTTTAAAGGCAAAACGTTTGTAGAAAAAAATTAATAGATTTACAAAGGGATATGCGTTTTTTTTTTTAAATATCGATCACAAAAACAGATACTGAGATTTTAAAAAGTCAAACGAATTTAATTTACCATTCATCGTCCATATACATAAGTTATGCAAGATTCCCTTGCGAATATATCGTTCTCTATTTATTTTGTTTTTTTTTTTTTTACAAGAGTTTCTATCTCTATTAAAACCACTTTGATCGGTAGTACTTTTTTACGGTAAATAAAAAAAATTTTTATAATTATTAATTTTACGAAACCTTTATACATCTATAGACGCAGAGATTGCTCGTGCAAATCCACCAAACCTCTACGCACATAATAAGTTTCATAGATGCCGAATTCATATATAAATTACGCGAGGCTGATACGTTTGAGATGCCTTCGCGCCACCTGTTAATTGGTTCAAAAACACGTTATAGTGGGAAAAACTCACGTCTCGTAAAGCGAGCATACCCGGCATCTCATCGTTGACGCGACGAAGAAATCGAATTACAATATTTTTTTTCTCTCCATTTGTACACGAATAAAGTTAAAAGTATTTTCATTTTTTTTTTTTTTTAATTAATGCAAAAATCGAACGTTTTGTAAAATCGTAGAAACCGACTACAATAATACGCTGCTCTATATGAAGCGTAATATATATATATTTTTTTAAATATCGTTTTGAATAAACAATAAACCGCGACTGACAACGGATAATAATCGATAACACTGTTATCCAATCATCTGCATTTTTATCGTAAATGCGCATTGTTCGCGTGCAAAGAATGACGCGTTGAATGAGAACAGTTTAAATTACAGCGGTTTATTGATTTATTGTTGATTATATAAAAAAAAATTCTAACAATATATAAAACTATTCGAAGTATTAATCTATCAACGCGAACATTTATATGTTACGAGAAACAGAATTAAAAAACAATTTTTTCTCTTTTTTAAACACATAGAAAACATAAAACCGACGAATTTTTGTGTTTCAGACGCACATTCTATAAATTTATATGTTCATATGATATTTTCATATTACGATATAAAATAATGGAAATTGTCGTTTTTGGGAAGACGAACAATTATTATTATTATTATTATTATTATTATTATTATTATTATTATTATTATTATTATTATTATTACGCATAATATATCTATAATATCTCGCCAAACGATCACCACTTTTTCCCGGTCTTCGCTTTAATCACACCCTACTTCCTTCTCATTCTATTAAAATATCCCTTAATGACTCTCCTCTCTGCACTTTTCATGACTTCCCTACCATCTGCCACATTAATCACGTCCTTCTCGATTTTCTCAATTTATCCTTTGAGCGCTCACGTTTCCATTCTTTTCTCAATTCTCTCAAAATTCCTTTTAATGTCCTTCACATTCTCTCTTCTCAATCTCCTACTGTCATCCTCGCCATACTATCCTTTTTCCACAACTCCCGGATTGTTTTTATAATTTTGTAATCGCCATTTCATATATATATTTTTTCTACTTTGTTTGTAATATTTTGTTAAAATAATTGTCGAAACTAATTGTATGTTACAAGGTTTTAATAAAGAAGAAAAAAAATACATCTATAATTCAGCAAAGACGATATCGCAATATCAATACAGCATTACTTAAGTATGAAAACGTACCAGCGTCAAAAAAAAAAAACCACGTTCCGACCTTAAAATAATAGCACAATTTACGATAGATTTTTTTTTTTTTAAGTCTTAAAACTTTAAACTAATGTTTCGGTAACATTTAAAACTAAACAAATAAACGCAAAGTATAATATTATTGATATTATATTATTATAGGATTTTTATACTTTTATACGTGTAGAGTAACCTGAAGTGTATCATGGGGCGAGAAGAATTAATTATGCGTTTAATTACTATTCCATTATTGGTCTGATATTTATAACAAATACATTTCATATAAAGTATACTCGCAGATGTAGTCCTAATTTAAATGCACAGTGTACCCTCACGCAAATAAACTCGTTTAGGGCATATTACTACGTTTCACAACGGAAATTCACTACTTATCGAGATTCAAGAAATAACCGAATTAGCGAGTAAAAAAATGTTAAATCCACATCGATCGTTGTTTGGAGGAGTCGTCTTCGCGTAAACGTGCACTGTGTAAATCGAATCGGAAACGTCTCTTTTTTTTTATAATTTTCGGAATGTGTGCGTGAACACGTGTTTTCGTTGCGTGTGAAAAGTGGATTATTATTATTATTATTTTTATTAGTGTGTGTGTGGGTGTGTGCAAGCTTATAACTATCCCCGCACGTGTTGATAATCCGAAAGAATTTAACGATTTCGCACACATAACACGATGATATTATGTAGTCGCGGAGCCGGGGAACAACGACGGAGAGGGTGACAATAATGAATATGTGCGCCAGTGTCCCTATATATTCAAGACGTGTAGATTTATATCGGGAAGAACGAAAGTCATTTTAATGCGTCCTTGTCAGACGATATTCTGCAATAAATACGGTCGTGCGCGAAGTCGGATGGAAAAAAGATTATAGATACGTTTGAGAATTAAAAGTGTTATCGAAAAATATTTGGCCGTAAAAGGAACACCGAGAACGACAATAAGGCACACGAACGATAACAATGTGGACGGAGAAGCCGGAGGAGAATCAGTTGGACGCGTACGGGAGATCACGGTGTGGAAACCAGATGGATGAAACGTTCGAAACAACGATATTGAGGTCACAAGCCGCTTGAAGGTTTCAGGAGTCAGGAAAATGTCGAACGATTATTATTATTATTATTATTATTATTATTATTATCAATGTATATAGGAGACTCGTTGTGACGGACCTGAAAACAAAAAAAACGCGATGATAGTGACGTAAAAGAGCAACAGTTGATGATATATTGAATTCTGATAAAACATTTGAACTCGTCGGATTCTTTTCTTGTTTCCAAAACAGTTGTAGATTTTAACGTGGTTTTTTTTCCTCCCCCCCCCCATTATCGTGGTTTTAACTATATAATTTCAAACGGTATCTTCAACATTCATATGTGTGCACACCAGTCTTTTTGACACAATTACAACTATACGCCTCCTGTGTACAGTGTGTTTTGTATTTATACACTCTGTTGTGCGAACATAGTTTTGTTTACCGTATACGTGCGCTGAACTAATACAACAATTTATCACCGCCGTGTGATTAATTTCGTCATAAATCGCGAGGATTTCGACTGAATACCGTTCGAATGGAATTATTATTATTATTGTCTATTACGCGTACAAACCACGAGGCACGACGGAAGTTTTTCGAAAAAAAAAAAAAAAATTAAAACGAATTTACCAAAATACATTCATTCGACGCGTATGTCGCCAGACCCGGCGAATTATATTTTATCCGTTAACGTCAAAAAAATATACAACTGTGTACATAACATTCTGTACACTATATGTAATATAACAGTGTTGTACGGGTTTACCGGCAGGATTAGTTATATAGAAAAAAAATCCTGCTCGGGCAATTTGTATAAAAAATATATATTAATAAATTTAAACACGATTCGTTTGCGTTCAGTGCATTCACAGATATATTTTCGCGTGCAAAATATCATAAAAAATGTATATATATATATATGTACAAAGTGTTGAATGGTTGTATAAAAAGTGATTTTATTTTTTATCTCGAGACGGTCCACGTCTCATAGACACTCGTGGACAAGTCAATGATTTTTAATTTTGTTTTTTTTTTCCTATATCAATAAAGTCAGTTTCGTTTTTTTCCCCTAATGAACACGAATCGATCGTTAATTTATACGAATAATTCATTCACGTGAAACCGGGCGTCGTTTGTACGTTTTAGGCGATGTGTTGTTCTATACGTCTTACGTTCGTCCGGAACATTTTTGGACAAACAAATCGTGTACGAAAATTTTCAAAACCCAACCAATCGGTACGGAAAAACGAAATACGTGCATCGTTATTAAACCGCGAATAAAAAATGGAAAAGAGTCACGTTAATTCTTACTTTTTTTTTTTTTTTTTTTTTTTAATTTGATAATAATTTATCTCTCGTTAATGCCTTAGCGACGAGTGCGTTAAAACGGTATTGGAGGAACATTGTTGTGAGCACATGTCTAACGGTTTTCTACAAACGTCAAAAATCGCGTGTTTCTCGCGCGTTTCGTCGTGTTGATTGACAAATTCAGTCGAGGCGATCGCAATAAGTGGCCGATTTTAATAATACTGTAATTTCCAAAAAGTCCGCCGTTTTGGTTTGAAAAATTAAAATACATTCGAGTCGTGAACCGGTCAGGACGAAATCGGAATGGATAGTTCCCACTGCAGGAAATCGCGGGCCCGTTATACACCGCTGCGCATTACACGCGTATACGGCTTCGGCGCGAAGTCGTAGGAAGGAGTTCCTCGGCCCTCTTAGACTCCGCTCGTCGCGCGGATATATTATTTCGTATGATAAAAACTTTTACGAAAATCCACTGTACACGCCGTATACGCTTCCGCGTCATCATTTTTCGACTCAAACGTTCGGTCGTTTCATGTGTGCGACCGGTTCTTCTTACGTGGCGCCGCGGCGGTTTAAAAATAGGGGAAAATAATGATTTCGGCAAAAAAAAAAAAAGAAGAAAGAAAAAAAATGCGTTTTTAAAATTCGAACCGTACGAATTTCGACTTGCCTGCCGTAATAGAATTCCAAATTAAATACGTATATCGTGTCGAATGTTTCTACAACACAAATCAGAATATCGTGTAGTAACATTCATAACCTAGGATGACTATTGGAAAGTTTAAACCTGTTAATTCTTACATTCAATCTCTAATATTTATAACAATTTCAATCGAACAAATGACTCGTATTTTTTTAGATTTTTCTTTTTAAATTTACGATAAGTATTTTATCACAAGAATAAAAACTAAATTAAACAGAATTTTAGAATGCGTATTTATTCGAATGACGTTTACCAAAAAGTATTTATTTTCATAAAAAAAAAAAATAAAAATAAATCGTTCCAATAATTTACAAGACACATTATCGGTTTAGAATTGAACTTGTCGAGTTTCGAATATTATTCGGATCGATATATAGGTCGTCGGATATATACGTTTTGCTCGATCGGCGATAACAAAAAAGTTTACAATACAACGAGTACAATTTAGCTCGGACGTGGTAAAATAATAATAATAATAATGTTTTGAATAATATAAATTTGAAAATTTATATCATATCGCGTTTCAGCTAAATATAATATTGTACAATTATATTTAAAACGCAGTCCGGCGACAGCAATTATTCTAAACACGCCACCGCTCCATACGAATAAAGACATATTTTCAATATTACATAACCAAAATAATAATCGCACGAAAGTATCTGAAAAAAATATGTATGTATATTTTTACGAAATTTCGCTTATATGAACGCGATTATAGGGAAACAATAATAATTTAATCGTCGTAATCGTCAGCCACACGCGCGCGTTCGCTACAAAATATGTGTTTTATACGAAATGTATCAGTGTCGTATTATATATATTATCGTAATAGTAATAATTATGGATAGGTGTGAATGCCTACAAACAAACAAAATGTGTAAAACGCTTTTACGGCCAAAATACTGATGTACGTATAATCGAATGAATTGATTTCGTAGCGAGTCTACAATTCAAATAGATTTGAAAAAATCTAAAAAGATTAATGATTAGTGAAATTAATGAATTTATATTCCGGATTTTTTTCTTTTTTTAGTTATTTTTATATTACTGGACGTAAATAATTTTATTTAAAATTTTACGAAAAATGGAAAAAAAAAAAAAAGATAAAACATTTCTATAAATCCGAAAATAAACAACGAATTCCGTGTTTTAATACACATATTATTTTCGATTATATTTACTATACGGTTAATACGATTAGTTGTTTTTTTCCCGCGATCGCGATGATAATTTATTGTATTATATTCAAAATACGTTTTTAAATCGTTTTATTCGAATATCCGTTCGTAACTGGACAGTGTGATATATGGCTCATATAGTTAATACGATGCATATTTATGAGATGATAACACCGTTGATAATATTGAAGTTGAATTACAATAATTATACATTATAATACGACCGCGTGTGATTTACAAAATAACTCCGGTCGAATAGTTTTCTTCACACACACACACAGCTAAATTTATACAGAATTTTATCAGCCAATGATATGTCTTTGGAAATAAAAATATTTTATATTTATCGAATATTTGTTAAAAAATAATTTTGTTGTACGATGTGTTGATACTTCTTCGTATAAGTAATCCAAAGTTTTCCGAACCCTTCCCTCTTCAACCGAGGGATAAACAAAATCAAGAGAGTGCTAAAAAGTATATTATAGACTATTTTTCGGGCCGTTAAATATGCCTTTTTATTATATGTTAATAATTATACGGTTTTCGCTGAACTAACGCACAATAAACGACTCTTACGACCCAAATTGTTGAATAATAATAATAATAATTATTATTATTATTATTATTATTATTATTATTATTCGTAAACGGAACACGTTGAAAATGGAAAGAAAATTATTTTTCTTTTAACCGATAACGTGGAAAATATAAAAACGTTTAAAAGTCGACGTTTGTTTGTGGGAGTAGGAGGAGAATTTTAAAAATTGCGTTTACAAAAAAAAAAAAAATCATAAAATATTCGATAACGAACAATGTAGGCGAATGAAAATTTGTTTAAAATCGTGTGTATAATATTAAAAATACACGGGCGAAGTTTTTTTTTTGTTAAGATATTGGAAAAGAAAAAGAAAAAAAATGTCACTTTTTTTTCCAACCGCTAATCGTAAACGGTATGAAAATCATCGATCGTATCCGTACTGCATACGTAAATATTATATAACACCGTAATTTTATCGTGTTTTCATAGTTAGCGTATTGCTGTAGACAACGATGTAAAAAATTATTATTGTAATAATAATAGTAATAAAACGATTACCGAATAAGACCTTGCGCCGCTATAAAGTATCGAATTTTGTGTTGCCACGTTACACGTAAAAAAAAAAAATACACAAAAAAATTCAAACGAATTTACGACGCAATCAGAAATAACGTTTTATACCTGACATAACGCCTATATAATATATTATAATCACTATTATAGTGACATTATATATATTGTATTGTGTCTATAACTGAGCGTAAATATGTGTTTCAATGTCTATTAGATAAAATTATGTGTCTGTATTTTTGAAGAAAACAATATATATATAGAAGAAAAAAAATTGTTTAACGTCTCGTATCTGTCAAATTTATCGTTTATATCAAATTTAAGTGAAAAATTCAATTATCGATACAACGTCAGATGTATAATATATATTATAATAATTTCGTACAAGTTTTTTTTTCTACGTCGAAACAAAAAAAAAAAATTATATTTGATTAGTATTACACATATATTTCGTTGCGTTTTGAAATTACCTTCTTCTTTTTTTTTTTTCGTAAATTGTACTCCATTTGTATATTTTCTTCTTTTTTTTATACTTAAAAAATACGTTAAAATCTCTAAAAAAATTTAACGAATACTTTAATTATAGCTTTTGTGTTTATATTATATCTTTTTTTTTTTTTAATGGAAACAGTTTTGTGGATATCGACTGGAATGCAGAATTACTAAGAGGATCAAGGAGAGATTTAATGTTTTGATTTGGAAAATCGAAAAACGATTGTACAAACAGATTATTGTGATTATCGCGATCGCGTTAAATATCGTTAAAACATACGCGTCTAAGAATATAGTGTAGCATTTAAAACGTTTTGAGCATTTAAAAACATGAAACGATTTTAACATCCAAAACAATACAAACTTGATTTTATTTTTTTACTTTCCGGTCGCTTTCAATCGCACCGTAATAAAAGTCGCAGGAAAAATCGAAAAACGTGTTACGCATAAAAAACAGAAAGTGACGCGCATATAATAAAATTTTTCAATTTTTACAAAACAACGTATCTTTTATATAAGACCATGATAATCGTACGTTTTTCGTTTCGCTTTACTACAGAGTCTAAAAATTATTATACCATAAAATGTTTCGTTAAAAGAGCTTGCAAAAAAAAAAAATTGTTTTTTGCTCGGATCAACATGACGTCCTGGGAATCCGTTCTCGGACCGGATCGCATCGGTTACTTTGCTCTTTGTTTCGAAGTTTTCCTATCTATTTTCCTATTATATTCATCGCGAAGTTCCCTTCATTGCGTTTATATAGTTTTTAATTATTATTTTCTGTAGTGTACACGTCGAATATAATATTCAAAAGCCGTGTCACACACACACACACACACTCGACCACGGTTTACTACTATAAATAATTTATAAAATACGAGAACGATAATTTTTTTCTTTTACTTTTTTTAATCTCTTCCCGCGTTTTTTTCGTTTCGGAGGAGGGACTAGAGATATTATTAAAACGCAACAGCACTCGCGCGAAGGAAAGTGGAAATCGCGTGTACATAACATTATATTATTTATTAGCGTGCGTTTATTGTAGCGTAAAATGCTATTCAGAATTGTTTCGAATGAAAACGTGTGTCAAAACGGTTACTCGAGACCGTACGCTGCCGGCAAGTCGGTAAATATTCTTGACTGTAGTCGAATTCAGAAATATTTGTTAAAAGCTCAGTTATTATACAGTGTAATTTTAGATTCAAATCGGTTAGATTGATAGAAATCAATTAGGCTTGGTAAAGAATTACACTCGGTTACTCAGAAAAAAAAATTTTAAATACAAAAAAGCGCCTAAATATTTATATTAACTAATTATTTTTCGAATAAGTTAATGTATTTATGAAATCGCTTATTACGTTTGTATTGCTATCGAATTTTTTTCTTTTTTTAAAGTGTTATTTTAGGCCCAATCCGAGTCTGTTTTTACCCATTCATTAGTCGAATTTTAACATATTTTTATCATAGGCCGTTTCGTGTTCGTGTTATTTACGAACAAAGGAGTTACAGCAGTGTTATGGAGAAACAAAAATTTCGCAACGTTATTGCGCTACGTCAAATAGACGCGGATGCGTCCAGTTAAATTATTTCATAACGAGTAAAAAAAAATTCTCTCTTCGCATAATACACAAAAGGTTTTATGGCGTCGTACACGAAATGAGTCATTTTTAATCGTTTGTTTTTTTTACGTGTAAAATTAAATACAACGATGGAAACGTAAAATTTTATGGCGTTGGTCACAATTATTATATACGCGCAGTACTCTCGCGAGGGCAAAATGATTATTAAGCGTACATAACACATCATAATAATACATATTTTACAACGTAGGCGCGTGCGTACCATTCGTTTCGTATTAAATATTCAGAACTTTCGATACCGCGCGCGCACATTTATTATGAGCGTACTAAAATCGCCAGGGACTGAAACAGAACCGAAAAGTACCGAAATCAATACGCGTCGAGCCGCAACGTTTACTTAAATAACTGTACGTACCGTGTGCATATTGTAATTATTCCAGCACAAGGGATTATATTATATTTACGAAAAACACTTTATTATTATTATTTTTTTTTTTTTTAATGTATAGGGCTCGATACATGTATAGGACTTTAATGTATAAACTTAAAATGGTTTCCTTAAACAACGTATTTACTCCGGTAAATTATTTAAAAAAGAAAAAACCTTTATAAAGAATAAAAAAAAATCTTAAAATTAAACTGAAATCGAGTTCAGGGAAATTAAAAAAATATAAGTCTTTTATATTTTGGTTATCTTTTTTTCTCTAATTCCTAAAAAATAGGCATTTATTTTTACAGTTTTTTTTTATACGCCCAATAAAATTATATTGAGTTTCTCGAAAAACGTCATAAACTAAAATATATTTTCTATCTAAAATTAACACGTGTCGAAATTATCTATAATCATTACTATACACGAATATCCATGTGTAAACGAGAATCTAAGAGTACATAGTACATTTATTTATTCTATGTGTTACGATTGAATAAATAAAGCAAAAACCATAAACCTTGTTTGGACGATAGAGCATGTTATAGCGAGTGAATGAGTACAGATAATGAAATAACGGAGATGACCGCCCAACGTCGAGGAGGTAATAAGCAGAATTAATCAGGATTTCAGAGCGAGAACGTTTTGTTTTATCTAAAAAAATACTCACACAAAAGTGATGAAAAAATCTGTTTCGAGTATGGTGGCTCTTTTTATGGAAACGAGACATGGACGAGAAAAGACTTTTAGCGTTCGAGACACGGTGCGTTTCAGGCGGATGTTTAGAATAAACCGGACGATACCCACGACGGATGAAGACGTTTTTCGACGAGTTCAAGCGATCTGCAGAAGTTTTTTGAAGATAAAAAAAAGGATAAACACCAATAGGCGTGAGCCATAACTCGACGGAATAATAAAAGATGCGGTGTAGAGATGGAAAAAAGTAGCGTAGGAAGATTCCTCGTAATACTGGACCGACATCAATGAAATATTACATGCAGAAGGTATTACAAAACTGGAGAGAAAAGCGTGACGAGTGAAGAATCGCTGTCGAACAGTCTTTAAGCTGTTGGCGAATGAAAAAGGAAAAAAGGGAGGAAGAAATATAATAAAATATCCGGTTGGAGCGCGAAAAACATTTTCGTTGTTTCTCGGCAAACGTTTTCTACGCGACCGTGTGCGAAGATAGTTTTTTTTCGGTTTTCTTTCTTAATATTCAATAACAGTAAAAACATATTATGTCGTCGTACGCGTCGTGTCCTATAGTAATGATAATAATAATACACCGAATCGTTTATATAACGATAAATACGCGTGTTTTTATATATATATATTTTTTTTTTGTTCTTGCCCCTCGAATTACGCGCACATGAATTATTCAACGCGTATAAACGATTGTAATTTTCGTGTCGGTTGTCGTGTATCGGCGTATGTGTAATGTACGATATTGTAATGCCCGTCTCGGATCGTGTGACGACCGATTGCTTTTTCTCTCTCTCGGCCGTGTTGTGTTTTAAACAGAAAATGGACACAACGACTGTTGCGTATTTATTTAAAAAAAAAATATATATATATTTCACAATTTCGAGTTAGAAATTACCCGCAGTTCTCGGCCTATTCTGAAATACGCGGCGTTTTAAATAGAAAACGTTCAAATGTTACATAAACACTTCGACTTTTTACCACTCAAATATTTTTGTTAAAAGAAAAAAAGCGATTTCTTTCTTCATCAAATCGTTGCGTTACGCTCAAAAAGCCGTCCTGTTTTTTTTTCTTCTTCAAATCCCGTAGAAAAACGTTTACTGCTGCACACCGTATTTATTTATTAAATTTATTCCCGAATACGGATTACGTTGAAGCACTTTGACGTTTTAAGTAAAGCTTATTAAAAAAATTTGTTGAAAAATCTGTTTTAGTTTTTTTTAGTCATTTTTTCATTAAAAAAGCGTTAAAACAATTTTCTCGGATCGGTGTAAAAAAAAAAAAAATACACACATAATTTTCAATTCGAAATTTCAAAAAAAAATTACTTAGCGTAACTCCTCCTCTGGTGTTGCGGATACGACTCGAACGAATTACACTTAAACAGAACTGAGCTCGTATTATTGATTTGAATTTGAAGGCGATGATGATGAATCATTCGTATTGGAAAAACGTTTCGGAGTGACGCTTGTAAGATTGATGGAAGTGAAAAATGTTTGAACTTGGAGAGGCCGATCATAGAAATGTGCGGTATGAAATCGTATGAGTTTTTTTTTTTTTTGCTGGAAGCTTCTATAGAGTTCGGACTGCCAAAAGACGAAACGTTTCTTGTTTTGCACCGAGCTCTTCGAAGAAATCCGAGACGATTTTCTCAAATTCGTCGGAAACGATCAGACTTTCTGGATTTTTTTTTTTTTGTTTTTCAAGATTTCACGTACGCAGTGTCTGTTGCGCAGCGAATTATGAATATATTAATCGAAATGAGATTTTATTTGTTTCTCGGGAATATTCGTAGTTATCTGCACGAATACTGGGCACGTGCAGGTGGCGTAATCACTATTTTCTCCTTCTCACTAGTCTGTCTCTGATGACGATGAAAATTTCTTTGAGACAATTTTACCAGTATTATAATTTCTGAATTTTTCGAATGGAAAACGTATACATATCTGTTCGTTTACATATAAATCCGTAAAGATTTTTATTGGACTCGTGCAATTGTTGCGAGCGCAGAATAATAATATAATATATTTACTCTTGAAATTACACCGGGGATCCTCGTTTTCGGTCGCGCAAGCGTGTAATTTATATATTTTTTATTCGCGTTCACGGCCATTCGATATACGAGTATCGTTGTACAACGCGATGATAATGTTTTTCTTTCCGTTCTGCACTCATCTCCCGCTTAAATATTTCGATTTTTATTTTCACTCTTTTCCACGAGTCCGATACGTTCGGAGATTCGCACTCAGTCCGCGAACGGTATTTGTTACAATATTTATACGTTTCAAAGTAAAATATTCGATACGCATATCGAAAAGAAAATTGTTTTGAACGACCTCGCGTACTTAATACGCAGTAGTTAATATATTATTGTCCCATATGGTGAAATATTTTCTTTTTAACTTTCATAGTTTTTTCTATAATATTTTAAAATGGATTAATTATTATTATTTTTTAATTCGGTCAACGATATTCAACGAATTAAATGTAAAATTGATTTTAATATTGACGCGTTAAATTCGTTTAAAGGCGTTTCGGTAAAAGGGGAATTTTAGCATAAAACATTTAAATATTATTTTTACCGAGTTTGATAAAATGTAATATATAATATTAATAATACATATATTATTAGTTTAGGTTTTTAGGTTTTGTTTAATCCTCGTGCAAACAGTAATAACAAATAATAATAATAATAATAATAATAATAATAATAATAATAATAATAATAATAAGATTTACAATTCCGGAGAAAAATAATAGTAAATTGTAATACAGTAGGAATGATGTTTTCCTTTCTTCGTTTTTTCTACATTGAAATAATACGTTAAAATCGCAATTTTTATTATAATATTATTTTTTTATATCGATTTTTTTTACGCGCTTTTATACACGTGTAGTTTATATAGATACGAGCCAATGAATATATCGTCGTAAGAGCAGATAGAAAAACGTGTATTGTGTATGTTTAGAAATTGTAGAATATTCATCGGAATATGTGTGCGGGAGGATAAACGAAAACGTATAACGTAAAACGTATCAGAAAAACTCGTATAACGTACGCGCAGGTTTTTCTTTATTTTTAGGAAATTGAATTCATCGCAAATGCAAACGGTTCTACTGATTTTTTTTTTTTTGTAAGTTTTCCCAGGATTTTCGATGATTTTTTATATATTTTTTAAATTTTTTTTCTAAATGCGCTACGCCATTACGGACCGAGTAGCGCAATGAAATAGAATTTGTGTGTACAGCACACGACCACTGTAAATGTCGTCCTACGTACAATAAAAATAATACGATGTGCTTTTCGTCCTTGAAATTCGAATATATAATTAACGACAATATTCAGTTTGAATTGTACGGCGAGGCAATCTATAAACAACGCATAGAAAATGTACACACACACACGATTAAAATATAACTCTCGAGCTAATTTCCGTTTGTTCGTTATGCATTGTTTGCGAAATGTTGCAAAATTCACGCGACAACCGTAGCGGGTAATTATTATAATAATATTATCATTTCGAAAGAAACTAATTTTTTTACGTCGTTTATTCGGTTGTAAGCGTTGTTGTGAACGATTCTCTATAGTGAAAATTTTCCCGAATTCCCGTTGCAATACCATTTACTTAAAAATTGTACAAAAAATTGATTTTTTTCTCGTTATATATGCTCCAGCAGTACGCGTATAGGAAAATATAATATTATTCATTCGAAAACTAACGGTATTCGAAAAAAAAACGACGTCAATAAATTTTGAACGAAAAATTGTTTCTACGAATCTTGAGTCTTACGATGTGTTTAAACTTCGAAAGACTAACGGTACGAGAGCAAGATATAAAATGAAAAAAAAAAAACGTTACACGGCGCAGTTTTGAAGTTAAGTTAAGTTAGGTGAGATTTTTGGAGGGATATTTTTTTCTTTTAGATTCTAACACACACAAAGAAATACTAGTGAAACGTTAAGATTTCGCGTTATTTTAACGACGTTTAATTAAAATAATAATCTCGCGATTTCATCTCAATGCGGATACGTGTTCTCGCTTTATTTTCGTTTTTTTTTTTTTTTACTACTTTTAAATCAATAATTTGCGTCGAAATTTGTTCCGAGAACACATAATTTCACGTGACTATCGTCTTTGCGAACAACATTATTCAACTGGAAATAAATCACATCGTCATTCTCGTAAGATACGATCTATTAATTTCTTATTATATTTTTTTTTTATCTATACACAAATATTGACAAATTGCTTTCGATGATTTAAAAATAATAATAATAATAATAATTCGTTGAATATAATATAATAACGAAATATAGACTAAAAATTACTGTCTTAATTAAATCAATGCATATAATACGTATCGCCTAAAGCGTTATAGTACGGAATAATATATTAATAAATAGCTGGTGTACACGCGCGTAATTTGTCCATTTAAATACACGAAATGAGCTCCGTACGATGGATGTGATATTCAAATAACGTTGTCGATTTTTCGATTCGAATTTAAATACTTAGCGAATTGTTTCGGAGCGCAAAGTCTCCCGATATATTTTTATGTATACGTTATATGATTTTAATTCGATTTTATCCGGCTGACATCGTAAAATCTCAAGTGTCTGTATATATATTATATAATGTAATAATGTCTATTTTTAAGTCAGTACTGCCCAAAATCAACTTAACTATACATATATTTTTTATCGTTGATTGTAAAATGTATATATACTTTTTAAGGAAAACAAAACGAAATCAAATAAAAAGAAATCGGTCGAGTTAAATGATGTAATAATTCCGTTGCTGGCCCACTGAAAAGAAAAAAAATCGTATTTTTCTACTTATTACGGTTAAATAGTTTTTATATCAGTTTTTTCCCCGTATATGTGTTAGAATACTTTTCGGCTTTTCGAATTACGGGATATTACAATGAATGCGGACTGACCTGTTTCGTCTTTGATTTTGTTGAGATATTTTTTTACCGAAATAATAAAATAGCGGCAAGTATGAAAATTTCGAAAAATTAACGTTAATTTCTCCTAGAAAATCAGTCGTAATTTAAAAAAAAGTTCTTTGGCGCGTTTTGGAGACGTAAATAAAAAAAAAAAAAAATTGATTTAAAATTAATGTCGGAATTACGGGAAAGACTGTGTAATCTTGTTAATACAGTTTATGAGAATTTACGAGAAAAATACCAGCCGAATATTGCAGCGACGGAGCTATATATATATAGTGTTTTAATTATTAAAATTTCACGCTCCGAGTATTTATATAAATATTCCCCCGCCCCCGCCCCCCCGATAGGAGTGAAGGGATTTTAAACGAAGCTTTAAATGAATGTCGATGATTTGACGATGCGATATCGAAAGACGGCTGAAATCTATGCTGAATCCCACGACGAAGACATTTATCGAATTAACTAATGCAAACATTGGAATTATGGCAAACTGGAGACAAACAACACATGGTTGCCGCTACTACGACAACCTCCTGTGCGATACATCCCCGGGACATTCGTCCTCCACAGGCTTTGATTTACCACGCGACCTTAATCGGAGCCCGTATTATACGTCTCTCACGGCAGACGTCCCGCACAAATGGCGAATAGGAAATTCATCGGGACGCGACTGCGAAACAGACGATCATCAATCACACGTTGCTTTTGAATGTCCAATCCACTCCTATAAAGGACCAAGAATCGCGTTCGTCTCGCAGCCCCTCACAACATTTATTCAGCGGTCAAACTCAAAAATACCGAACGCTGTTTTGTTGCCTTTTAATTTGCCCGTTGTCTATACAACATCACGATGTATTTTATTCGATTTTCTGCACGTCGATTTATTGCATCGTTTGGTCTAATCGCAAACCACACGTTGTTAAAACGTATAAAAACGTGTTGCTTTCGCGGACGTTATATTCATGAATAACTTCGAAATCACTCCTCGGCGGGGGGCGCGTGACGACGTTTTTCCTAGAAAATCCTCGGTGATGATTTTTTTTTTTTTTTTTTGTTTTTCGCATCGTCGCCTCGCGGGAGAAAAAACGAAATTAAAAAAAAAAAAAAAAAGGAAGGAAATTTGTCGTCCGTTCGCGTAATATATACCTGTGCGTAGCGTGTCGGCGGACGATTAAAAGACAGGAACGACCGATTCGATCGCGTCACGGTGACGCCAAGCGCAGCAAATGCCCTCCCCTCCCCCCCGGACACGGTAAATCGGGGGAGGGGGGGGGCGGAACACGTTAAGGCCGTTCCTGCAGCGGGTCGGCGGTGTTAAGGGGAAGAATCGCGTGTAGAAACTTCCGTGACAAGTCGCGGAGCGCGGGGGGCTCCTCTGCGGCGGGGTCGGTGGCGCCGTCCGATCGACCGATTCCCGCGTACCCGGGCGCGACAATATAATATTATTTCGCCGCCGATATCGAAACGTTACGTGACAAATGATTTTTCAAATATAATTTTTGAACGGCTGACGCGTTTGGATGGTTTACGTCAGTGTTTCTACGTGGACTCGTTAAAAAAAAAGAAAAAAAAGAAAAAAATACCAGCCGGCGAAGGAGACGGAAAAAAATTAGGTAAAAAAAAAAAAAAACAGTAAAGTGTACGGGTGTCAAACGATGGAAATATTATTCCCGAAAATCGTAATTCTCTATAACACACCGCGAATATTGTTTACCGCGGTTTGTCGATCGGCGTGCGGATACGGACGAAAATCGTGGCCGAGTATTATAGGCGCGCAGACGGCCGTTTTAAAACACGAATAAACGCCGGTGTTCAATTTACGGTGGAAATTTTTGTTCAGAGCACCACCGCGGGGGGGTTTTCGACAAAAACGAACACCGGATTTCTACGCGGCTTTAACCGTGCCGTGAAAACGTTGTTTTCGATTGGAACGCCGCAGTACTGTTCGAAACAGTGTGCGTTTTTGTGTACAATTATCACTGAAATACCGATCGGTAGAATCGGTCCGATTGTTATGTTATGGTTATGCTCTGTTTTCACAACGCCTCGTCCATTCGAACATCATGTAAAAACCACGAATAAGACGTGTTCGACCGACGATCAGCGCATACGGTACGCGCACTACGGTGGTACGTTTAGTGCTCAAACGACGGTCGGTCGAGGGAAACGTGTGTGAACGAGAGTAAACCAGTAGTAGTTAATAAAACGGTAAAAAAAAAAAAATGTAAAATGAACGAGTGTTGTCGAATGTACAACGAGGAAAGATGAAACGTCGCGTTCAATTCCATTTCGGCGCGAAATAATATTATTAATATAAATTCACGTCGACCTCCTAGTGGACTACTGGTTTCGAATCGCTGTTTACAAGCGACTACTCTCTTTTCCGTTTTTTCCACATCTGCGTTTCCGTCTTAACAGATTCTCCGACAATTCTTCTTTCTTTATTATTCCTCGATTTAGATATTTCATTCACAGAGGCGGTTGACTCCATTTTCGGCCTTCCCCTCGAACAACAATCCATAATCACCATTCCTCTGAACTGGACATTGCACACAAACGTTTCGTCCGAACCGTTCAATTTCCGTCAGTGCGATCAGACACTTTCAGTACGGTTCAGTGTCGGAAGCGCGGATTTATAGCTATAAAATATTTTATTTTCTTTTTAAATATTGCGTTAAAATTCGAACCAAAGCACTTAACATTGAACTACGACTATTAAAAATATATCCGATTCGAGTAAAACTATCGGATCCTTTCAATTTCTCGGACATATAAAAAAAAGTACTGAAATTCTGTAAAATTATTATTGACGTATTTTCGATGTCTGACCGCGGGGATAAGTCATTATAGGAGCGTTTAACAATTATACCGAGAAGAATGTGCGGTCCAATATTTATACTACTTGGACGAAAAGTCGAAAAGAAAAAGACCTTTTCGAGTAGTACGTGTAAGAGTAAATCTATTCAAACAACCCGAGACGCGTATTATCGTAATAAAAAAACCTAATCGGTAAGAGAAAACGTTTTACGTGTCTTACATGGGGGCTGACGATGGATTTATTCGTAAAATTTATCGCTTTTGCCACTAAAATCGAGAAACTACCACGACGCGATTGGTTATTTAGTTTCTTTTCGAGGATATATTAATGATCGGCAATAATCGTTTGTGCGATCGATGAGTATCGTGTTGTCCATCAACACAGCTCGGTTTTACAAGACGCGTCATCAACGGTCAATCATCAGTTTTCTTTCAGTTCTGCGACATCTCGAAAATTTTGCGTTTAATTAGAAGAAGAAGAAGAAATCCTCGCGAGAGTTCTGTTGTCGAGGTGTGCAGTACAAACTTGCGCGGAATACGATCAGGCATTGTGTGTGTATGTTTTTTTTTTTTTTTTTTTTTATAACTCAAAGTCAATATATGTACGCACGGCGCGAAAGCGTTTTATTAAAACGTAACGTAAAAGTTCGTTTTTATTGTAAACCGCGTGAATCGTATCGGTTTTTCATCGCCGCGTCCGTGCGTAATTCGTTTGTAAAAGCGGCGGATAGCAAACAAAAAAGTCGTTCGGCAACGCATAAACACGAGATCGACACTGCCGACGCGTCGTCTCGGACCGACGTGGGATTTCCAATGATTGAGAAACGATCGTTTGCCGGTACAAAAAACAAATTGCCGTCAACGTTTTGGACTTGTTCCGAAATCCAACCGGAGGATTCGGATGTATTTCGTCGTCATCCCAGTCGAGTTCTTCTGTAGGACGAGTCCGAAAAAAAAAAAAGAAAAAAAAAAGCGGACCGCAAACGAGAATTTTTTTTCGCGTTGAATTGTAAAAAAACGATTGTGTTCGCACGAGATTGAAATGGCGATATAATATCGTATTTACCATATTACAGGCGGAACGGGCCGCGTGTCATACGCGTCTCGCGGTTAGCCGACGCATAGCGCATCGGCGCGTGTATCATCGACACCGGGCTATTCTTAGAAAACCATTATTTTGTAAACAACAAAACGTTTTGTACCGCATTGTCACGCGAGACGAATATCGAGAATTTCGAAAAAACACTGGCCGGTTAAAAATTATTATAATTCATTTTCGACTCGCGAGTGGTAAATGCGTTTGGCCGAAAACACGGCGCGGTATCTATTTATTTATTTATTTATTTTTTCTACGTCGTTACCCTTCCCGCCCCCTCCCCCGGGTACGACTGTTTGGGGGTGGGGGGGGAAAAACCGTCTCATCTCACGCGAGTCTTCTCGAATGACTCCCCCCCCCGCCGTCCATTGTGATCCCGACACGCGATAAGCGTTCGAGTTTTTTTTTTCGTTTTGTTATTCTCTGAATCGTCGTCACGGTCTGGTGCGAAAATATATTATAACACATCGTATTTGTCTCCACCCGGCCCGTTTCGGCGCTATAAACTGGAACCGGTGTTATACGATTTTCTCGTAGGCTACAATAATTTTACATTCGCGGACTTTTGGTAAAACATTTTTTTCCCCACCCACCCACCGATCAATTGCGAAAATCCTCAGTGTCTTTCACGTAACTCGTTCGGACGTCGTCCGACATCATTTTATTCTATTGCCGTTTCGAAAAATCGCCGCTTGGAATACGAAATTTACGGATTGTTTGCACGGGGGAGGGGGAGGGAACGCGCGGCCGTAGCGAATCTTGCGAGATCGCGTTAAAAACCGAAAAAAAGAGAATCGTCCACCACGGAGACGATTGTACGAGACGCGGCGCGATTGTAAAATTTTAGATTTAACGTGTTGACGCTAATCGAACGACGTGCAAACATAACATGGACGTCTTGGACGGCTACTCTTGCGGCGCGATTCGTGTTTTACACCGTCGCAACCGGCACGCCGGCACGTCGTTACGCACGCGCGTATGATGTGTTGCAAGGACACGCGTTGAGCGGATTATTTCTATTTTTTTTTCCCTCCTCAAAATCCATTATATTATTATTATTATTATTTTTTCTTCGCACGTCTAATTCGCCGTTGTTTTATCGTCGCGAAAACGACGTCATCCGAACGTCGTGTGCGGCGCCGCACACAATTCTTAGACATATTTTCATATATACGCGCGTATATTATTATCTGTTGTTATTCGTGTAAACACGATAAACGACGACAGTGTTATTGTTTTGTAAACGATGCGGTGTTTTTTTTCTTCATTCTTCGTACCGTTTTCCAAGGTTGTCGCGCGTTTACCACACAATTGAAAATTCACTTACCGTATTTTTTTTTCTTTCCCCCCCCCCGCCCGTCACCCTCGGCTTATTAAACAAATCGCACGGTTTTAAAATTATTCGTAAAAAAAAAAAAAAAAGAATGTTTTTTTTTTTATATTTATATATATTTAACGCGCGTTTGTAAACGCAAAACGGGATTGGAGTGACGAAAAATTGCAATACGGACGGAGGAGCGCTTTCCGACGTTCTCTAAAACCGTAGCAATATAAAAATCGCATTAAAAAACGAAAATATAATACGAACAGTATGATCGTGTTATAAAATTATAACGTTTTCTTTTGGACTGACAACACGTTAGATTGCCCTGGACGTACATGTAAACTTTGAGTTGTCAAAAAAATAAAAATTAAGAGTTCGAATTGTATATATATATATATATATTTAAAGTCTTATATTATTCATAAATATAAATTAATGCCTTTGTACGCGCATAAAAAAAAAAAAAACGAAAACAAAATTATATATAATTTGTTTTTCTATAATAAAAAAAAAAATAGTTGTATAAAATAAGTAGAACATAGCAATAGACGGATTATATCGATTTTATGGATACTTAACGATTGGGGTACATTTTTCCGCATCCATTTTTCCGCTGGACATTTTTCCGCATCCTTTTTTCCGAAAACAAGATTTCCGTACGACCGTTCTTCCGCAAACTCAATTCCCGTATGACCATTTTTCCATATGACCATTTTTCAAGGTACCATGACAACCAGTTAACACTGCATTTAACAAGTCGTTTTTGTTTTTGATTGACATTTCGATATTTTGACATTATTCGTGTTTAAAAATTTTTTCTTGTAAAATTTCGAGTAAATAATGAGTGCAGAAATTGTTGGGAATTTTCTTTTTCTCGATGGATATGTTTACTATCACTCGCGATATACTGGTTCTCGCCGACATTGGGAATGTCGAAGAGTGCGTTCGAAGGAGTGCAAGGCTCGAGCGATAACAAATATACCGGAGCAAGATGCGGAAATAGTCGTATTTAAGGGGATCGCCCAGTCTACGCACGAGCGTACCACCTAATCACAATGAATGTAAAGCCGAAAAGGTCAAACTAAATTTGAAAAGAAAAGCCGAAGACCATCCGGAGCAGCTACCTGCTCAATTACTTCGTACCGAATTAAGTGGTCTCCCTCAAGTTAAGAGAGCATGTTTTCAGAATTTCGGAAAATTTCTACATCCTATACTTCAAATTAACCTCATAGGTGTGCTGTGCCAGTTGCCCTCAAGAGAGAACCCATCGAAAGCTGTAAGAAGAGTGCGTCGTAAGAATTTACCTCCGAATCCGACTGCGGCGAGTCGTTGAATCGTACGAGGAACATGTGGAAGATGGCACAGAGATCCAGTATTTGTCGAATTTGGCTCATAATATTTACTTGTAAAGGTCACACGAAGATCGTTTTATAATAAAATTCATTGAAATGAAAATACAATGAGATTTCAATAGGATTATGGTATTTTCATTTGTAAAAAGTTGCGCAAGCTTGTACATGCGGAAAAATGTCCAGCGGAAAAATGGACGCGGAAAAATGTCCGGATACCATATTTAACGTTTTATTTATCGACGTTTACACACGTTTACCGACAATAAATTCATTTTAAATAATATCATTTATAACCGTATGAAATAATTTTGACACGGTTTCGAGCGTAACGTCGGTTTTTTCTTAAGATAATTTTAAAAGACAATTTAATTTTGAGCTCTCCTCACTTTAACGAGCACAAGCATAATTTTAGTAGTGTCGAAGGATTTGTTATAATAAGACTTCGGGGTCTCATCTCATTTTCACGACATTTTCGCTCGACGCTAATATTAGAAAATTTCAACCAAGTCGCGTTACTCTTTCTGAAAATCAACTTTTAAAAAGAAAAACATACAAGTAACTTTTTAACTCAATTCGTATTTATGTTTTTTTTTTTTTGCTGGTAATTTAACAAACTCGTTCAACATTCCCATTTCATACAAAGTTCCTACGAGTTCGATGTAAATTCGATATAAATTTTCTCATTTTTCAAAACATTCTTCCAATATATTATTTATAATAATACGAAGCGAAGTTTTTTTACATTTATATTTTCGATTCAGAAACCATAGGATACACACGTTATTTATAGCATTTTTTTTTCATGTATATATAATGTAATAACGAGTGTTTTCGAGTTGAATTGTTTTATTTACTTATTTAAGAATATTTCGAAATTCCACTTCTTCCGATAGTAATTGTTTTTCTACGCTCGTCACCGTGCACCTCTAATTTTTATTTTATTTTTTTTATGTTCAACTCGTGTGTTAAAATATATATTCGTATACCAAAATTAGACCAAGTAAAGCCACGGAGTGTTTGTTAAATTTTGACAAAAATAATGTTTCAAATTATTACAATTTTTTTTTTCATGCGTAAAAACTTATCGTTTTTCTTTCGAATTAAAACGTATAATATTATAATTATGAATATTGAAAGAACAAATTAAATGTGAACGTTTAAACTAAACTTAGAACACTCGGTTTTCGTTTTGGTGTACAAACTTTCGTAAATTGTAAAAATACGATTATCATTGTTGGTCTTTACAGTTAGTACGAGTATTAGCAGTCTTTATAAAAATGTTTTTGATCGTCAAGCCAACGCGATCGTTTTCTACGATTATCGATTTTAATGTCATAAACGACAAGTAATAATTGTTCTCAAACGAGCTGACATATAAGTAAGTTGCATACAAATAAACGATTCCGGAAAGCCGATTTTGATACATTTATTTTTAACTCCCTCCTGCGGGCCAGTCCGTTTTCGAATTTCTATAGACTCTATTTGAAATTTCTTCAAACGTCGTAGTGACATTATCAAGTGAAAACTTTAAACGCGCACAAGATTTAATTCGTCAGTTTTTTGGATAATATTATTACAGCTGCAGCAACGATAAACACAAATAATACATTTTCAAACATGACGCGTAATAAATTATAGCGTGTAAGAGAGGCGAGATGTTGGCAATAAAACAAGATTTTTTAAATATATATTATACAATCTGTTTAATAATGCATAACTCCGGGATACGACTAACGATACGTATAATACACACCTACTCGAGTGGAAAACTTAAATATTTTAAAATCCACGTGTGTTTACGGGCGAACCGATTTTCTCGACAATACGATATATCATCGTGTACTTGTAGGTAAAAAAAAATTACAAAAATGAATATAAAATACTCTATGAATATTTATAATGGAGTGAGTGAGTTTTTTCTTCTTTTTTTTTCACTCCCCGTACGCAACAACATGGCATTAAGGGGGTGGGGCTTTAAAGTCGAAATCAAATTAAGAATTTAAGTCTACTTCAATCGATCAACAGATGATATACTTTTGGAACGCGATGATCTATTATATAGTGTTGTTTTCAAATGTTTTAACAGTATCCAAACGCCACTCGATGAAAATAGCGATCAGCGGTCCTCCCCCCACCCCCGACATTTTCGTCTCTTTTCGTTCATATTTTTTTCCCCTCGTTAAATTTCATCGATTCGATTTGACAAATGATTCGAGTAATATTATTTTTCGCTCGTCCGCGTGTGACACATACGAGTCCCCGGTGTGTCTACAAAAAAAAAAAAACAAACGTAAGACGCGTTATTACGAAAACGTACAGACGAGAAGTGCGTATAATAATTGTTATAACGTTGATGACGATCATTTATTATATTAGTGATATAACCTAACCGATAATATACTCGCCGTTTATACGAATCATAAGTGTATGTGTTTTTTTGCCGTAATTTCTTAATAATATATCATAAACTGTTTGCGGCATCTATACTCGTCCGTATTTCGAGAAAACTATAGTTATTTTTCGTTTTAGAGTATATCTATATAAAAAATATATAAATATATTTATATCATCGTAGCGGCTCCCGACGATATATAATAATATTAAATAATATTACATACGGCTCAAATAATATTACATACGGCTGATCCGTAACATAATTATTATGTAAATTTCGCGGATGAGATAGGATAAAAAACAGTTAAGACGCACGTAAACATTTCCGTATTTCAACTCGGACCGCAGACTCGCGTTTTCATCGCAACGACGTATATCAGAATTTTACGAGCATATATTTCACCGAATTGAATACTAATCGTGAAAAATTATTATTCAATTTTTGTTTGAAATTGGTAAAAATTAATAAATATATATATAAATATTCGACGAAATGAGTGAGCCATGTATTTATCTCGTCTATACTCGATAATTTCTATACACGAAATTATAACGTTTATTCTATAAAGGGAAATTCTAGTCAATTTTTTCTCATATTATTGCATCGGTTTTTTTTTGTGAAATTTTCTTTAAAATTAAACTAAGCTAAAAAAAAAATATGTTCTTAATTGAAAACATTTAAAACGCAACGCTATATAATATATACGAGTGGTATAGTTCGTAGATACGTAGAAATTATTTTCTTAACGTAAATTATGAAATATTAAAGGGAATAAAAGCCATAGAACTTGTCGGTTGTTCACTCAACTGTATTATATACGAATCACGGTTGTTATTTTTCGCGTTACTTTATTACACGAACGATTATTATAAATATACTATTATACATCGTGTGTATACACATAATAATAAGAGAATATTACAAAAATTGTAATATCATTTTCGATTTAATTTAATAATTCTTTGGCTTTATTTAATACGCGTGAAAATAAAAATGTTTTCTTTTATTTTACAAAAATTCAGAGAAAAGTAACAAATATTATTATTATTATTATTATTATTATTATTATTATTATTATTATCGTTACTGAATGTGATCAACTCCAGTCGACGGTGAGATTGAAAACACGATTGCTGTAAGTACATAATATTATACACTTAACGGTGCGAATATTGTAAAATACGACACATAATGAAAAATGTGTCTCGAAAACGAATGAACGATTTTATGGAAAATGTCATATTATACTATAGAGGGAGCGCGTGATTGATTTAAAGTATACGCGGAATCGGTTATGATTATTTGAAATATCCTCCATATTACCATGCCGTCAATCGTATTAACAAATATATCGAAATCGTATTTTACGATATTTTATCGTTTCGTTTTAACGTCTCATATTTTTGGTAGGAAAAAAAATCACATATCACGGATGATTCAAACATAAAAGCCAGACCGAAATTCAGTCTCTTAAAATAAAAATTCAACTCTGAAAAAAAAGTTATTGTAGGTGTCTAATTTCGAATTAAAAATTTCATTTTCATATTATGTACTAGAAAAAATGTTCACGAATATAAACATTTTATTTTATTGTTTTTTTTAAACCAATTATAGTTTTAAAAAATTGTATTTCCGAAATAACGTAGAAAAGAGGTTAATGAGTCCGAATCATTTTTCGCAGAATAAGAATCGGTTTATTCCGAGTGGTCGAATTTTGAAAGACGTGAGTATATACAAAGGAGCTAAAACAATAGAGAGAAGTGGATTGAGAATAAGTAGATGATTTAGTTATGCGCAAGAATGCGGAAGAATTGAAGTGGACGTAGCAAGTATGATGAAATACGGAAGGTGGATGAAGTGATGAGATGAAATGATTGGTGTATTGTGTGATACAAAAAGAGCCGTTTAGAGTGAAAGAAATTATTTTTATGAAATTGTAGTAAAACGTGCGATTACATATACGGAACTGGACATTGGAAAAAAAAAGATGAAAATAAAAATTATAGAAATGAGAATGTTAAAACGGAGTGTGGTGGAGTTATTATAGAACAGATAGAATTCGGTGTATATTAAAGGGGTAGATTGAAAATGTTTTTTTTTTAAATGGAAAAATTAGATAATATAGGTTTAAGGTTTTTTTTGTCTTTTTTTGTAAAATGAATTCGAGATAGGAGTAGGTGAAAAATAAAAGAATTAGAGGGCCGATTAATAAAGAGTTTTTTTTAAATAGACAGATGGACGTGAAGGGACAAAAATACATTTGTTAGTCCAATTGAACATTGTCGATCCGACTTGAGCGAGTTAAATCTGGAATAAAAGTGAAAGAATATATTTCGGTATAAAAACGAGCACGCTAGGTGCTTGTAATTTTGATAATAACAATTTTTTTTTGTTTTTGCTATTACACAGCTCACGTCAACGGTAGGGAACAATTTAAAAATAATCGTCTGTAAGTCACAATAACATTATGATAACCTCCAGATGACTGGACGACGTCGAAATTACAACGAATTAAAAATATTATACACATGTCAAAAAGGAAACGCACCAAAAACGAATTATTTTCAAAATGCAATCGACGTTGATGATAATAAAAAAATATATATATGCGCATACGTAATTTGACTGTGCTGTTAGTGTTGCTCTTTGTATCTGATCGTCAAAATGAAATTAATCACTACGACGTGTACAGTACGAATAAAATGTACATATATAATTGTGGGAAAATAACGATGTCGAACGGTGATCTCGTCAAGAAGATAAACAATTATTGCTACGAATAGAAAAAAAAATTGTTATTTTTCGAACAAAAAAAAAAAAAATAAAAACGAGCGCGACAATAAAATATTGTTACTATTATCGTACTATCATTAAAATAATAATAATATATTTTTTTCTATACACAATATTATATAGTTTGTGTTATTATCGAAAGTTCACGGACAACGGTTTTGTAAACCGTTGCATATTTCATTTCCTCTGTCCGTGTTTTTATTATAATAATAATATATTATTGATATTCTCCGCGTTAAAATTATAAAAAAAAGCAAATTTTTGTGTAACGTTTCAAATGCGTTCGAGCACGAAACACATTCTATATTCTGTGGTTATATACAGGAATTTCTTCTGATATCTTAATCTTGTTCATATCGTTATCCATTATAAATTATATAGAATCGTAATACAACATTTGAATTTGAAATCGATTGGTTTTCACGACGAATTTCCTTCTGGCGAGGTGGGAAAAAGTTATTTGGTTTCTCCCGAACAATATCGTCGTTCTCATTTTCGCGTGTGACTTTTTTTGAAAAAATCCACGAAAGAAAAATTCCAAAACTAAAGAGTTATTTTTTTTTCCTGATCTTACGAGGTCCGACGTAAGACTTTCGCTTTTACGATTTTTCGAAAATGTTTTCAAACGAATCTCAAGACACAACCTGCAGACACCTCATTGGTGTTTAGTTGATTCGGTGCAGAGATAATGAATGTTTAGCCATGTGTGTTTAACGTTTTCTTTTATCTGTGCGTATTTGTTTTTTTTTTCTCAAAAAAAATATAAAAAACCGTTCAATCAGACGAAAAACCGAAAGACGAGAACAAAAAAATAAATAAAAATATTTCACTAGGATTCTATGTTTCAGTGAGAAATAGTATATTCTACTTGTGAAAAGTTTATTCCCTTTCGGAAAACTTTTACGAGGTAAGGGGAAAAAAACGCAATACATATTATATATCTCGCGCAATGACATTACTTAATATCGATCTCGAGATTAATAATTACCGAAATATCAACACTAATTTTTATTCCAATATAATTATTTAAATACTGTGCGTATGATAATTCAAAGACTCGATGGCTCACGCCGTCCTATATGAATTCGAATGGGGAGAAAAATTGCCCACGATTTTTTACATACTATAGACGATTAATTTTTTTTTATTTTAATTGTTTATATATACTTTTATATTAATGTTAAAAACACAAAAACTAAAACGTTTGTAGAAATAGATAATTATTTTTTTTAGTATCCGAGTATTATTTGTACGTATTTTTTCTCTTCTCTCCGTAAATATAAAAATCACAACATATTAATAATATTATTAAAAAAACTTATATATATATATATTAATAAACGTTATTAATTTATTATTAATGACTCGTCGTCATCTACTGCGACTCGAATCGTAGCTTATTGCCGGTAGACGCGTATTCGGTAAATCGTATAATAATATATTGTAATTAAATATTTTATTATTAATGGTCGTTCGGCGCGACGTCGTATACACGTATTTAAATAATAAATTAACGAAAAAAAAAACACATTTCGCTATACTTAAAACTGTGGCGGATTCGACAGTTTTTTAGACAAATGCTACCTCCCCTCTCCATAACCGTGCTGTGAACTCCTTTTCCATGTAATGACACCATTGTATAAAGGTAATTGTTTTCTTAAAAGAAATCCTTTACCTTTTCAAATTCAATTGCAGAACTTAACCAGTATTCACGGCACAATGACATTCATAACTTTATATAGCTCTTTGTAAAGCATAAGCTTGTCCAGACCTCCATGGCTGCGGAGGCAAGTTATAAAATTTAAATTTTTTACTTACTACAGCGATCTATATCCTATATCTATATTTGTGATTTTTTTTTTTTTGTATGACAATTATATAGCACCTGGAATTTTTTCACCCCGCAAAATTAAAGATTATCTTGATCTTAAAATTCGTTTCCTACGCTATTACAACTTATGAAGAAGACCAATCAACTGATGTGTGCTACTTAGTTATTTTTTTATAAATATTTTATCAACCTTCTTTACACATCTTATTGCAGTTATTACACAAATTATATATTATATATGTAAATTTTCACAGATTTTACGTCATATGTGTGATATAATGTTTATTATATGGATAACGAAAATTATGAAACTAATAGTTATCACGACACAGATACATATGCTACTGTATCGTGATACCTGTGTATCACGATTACATCTATAATCGTTAATAAAATATTAGGCAAACCGATTAAAATTCATAGTTTCGACCACGGTAGATTATATAAGCCAAGTGGCCAAGAATTAAGTCACTTGGGGAGTCCGCTCTTCCTCCCGCGTAGACACGACTATGGCATAAAGTAAATGGATTTGCGATTGGCAAACTTCAACGTGGTCGATGTAATACGATTTTTTACGGCGAAATGTGCACTATAACGAATTAAATTGTTGAAGAATAAAAAAAACAAAACCGGGAATTTTCGAAAAGAGACGTGTAAAAAAAAAAAAAAAACGAACGTTTCGGAAACAAAATTAAAAAAAAAAGTATCTAATCCCGATGCGGATTTAGTTTTGAAAATATAGTTTTCAACGTCGTCTTTAATATGTATATATAAATAATTCGATTTCGGAAGAATTGCGTAATGCAAAGAAATCGAACGAAATATAATTTGTAATTTAATATGTACCGTAATAACGCGCTATAATCGTTTTTCTTTTTTTTTTTTAACATTTCAACCTATATACGCGATATGTTTATTTTTTTTTTTTTTACTCCGTCATTCAATTATTTTCGTTTTTCTTTGTCGCTCATCACATTATCACGTCGTATAATACCCGCGGCGGAGATGACACGGATTTTGTTTTTTTCCGTCGAAACCGCGTTACTGCGTTCTCTATTTTTATGCGCAATCCACTCGGTTTCACGTAAGACCGCGATAAAGTAAAGAGGGAGAACGAAAAAAAAAGAAACATTATTGTTTTGACGACGGAAAAATCGCACTCACGCAACAATATAAGCTTGACGATAAAAAACGGTTCAATAACGCTATCTCGTATACGGCCGACGCCGCCGGTTTTATTAACCGAAACGTTTGGGGCTGGTCCGTTCCCGCGAAAACGGAAACGCATTGACGCGGGAATACACAAATTGTAAATACCGCGTATATACGAATATATAAATATAATTAAATATATACCGTATATATAAAAAAAAAACGTAATCGATTTTTTTTTTAATATCTATTTTTCCGTTTTTCCGAATTCGGAAATCGTTCGCCGCGAATTAAAAATTATTATAATCATACGGCGCAACGGCCGCCGTGCACACCCGGCAACAAAAACCGATTGTCTCTCTTCGTCCTACATTTGTGTGTGTGTGTGTACGGCGGATGGAATCGAATTATTCGTGTCCCGCGACCGTAGTTCCGTTTTTGCGTCGTGCACGGCGCACCCGCCGCCTCGCGTCATTGTACACCCGGCGGCGGCGGACAGGTATACACGCGAGCCGTTGCAGCAGCACGTGAATGATGGAAACGCGTCCGTAGGCACATATAATCAGAGCTCTTGGACACCGGCTTATATTTTTATCATCATTATTATTATTTATTATTATTATTATTATTATTATTAGTATTATTATTATTATTATTTTTATCATTATCATTATTATTATTATTTTTATCATTATTATTATTATTATTATTAGTATTATTATTTATTATTATTATGGAACCGACCTCTGGTATTTAAACACGGTTAGCGATGGAGCTGAAAAACTCAGATGGTAGTGAAGGGCCGTATTTAGGGGGGAAGCCTGCTCATTGATCGTCTGTCGTGATCACGAGAAAACGGCTGCATTTCTTATTCAGGGGACGTGTTTAATGGAAGGGCCAAGGGGAATTAATCTCCCCCCCCCCAAGTTACTCGAATAACTCCTCACAACCAATTTCAGTTCGTATTGCCGAAAAAAGTTATTGATCGTTTTGTTGATACACCAATTACGTACTATGAATTTTATTTGTAATTCTCGCAGGTATTTAGCGCCTCCTCCCTGTTTTACAACCCCGATATTATTTCATCATAATTAATCGTCTCTGTTAACCATTGGAAGTTGCAACTAACTTCCAGCGTCGATATGATGATGACATATAATTAAAGAATTCGCGTATAATCAAAGAAGTCACAATCCGGGAAACAAAATTCGATCGTAAATTGAAATTGTTTTTATATTTGTATTGTATTATAATAGGGCTTTTTTCCATTTGTCGTTGCTCCAAGGCGACAAACTCCTCAATACGGTTCTGAGTGGTGCTCGATCGGATATTTAAAAAAAAAAAAACGCGTTAAAAACGAATAATATTTTACACATCGTTTTAACACACGGCGGGCGGTTCTCAAACTTTTTTTTTTCTTTTTCCCCTACCACTAATAGTGGTATGAGTTACCACTAATAGTGGTAACAGTTAAATACACGCATTTAAATAATATAAAGCAGTGAAATATAATTATTTACTAATATTAATTTATTAGTTTTAAACAAGACACGAATTAAATAACAAATTTTCAACGATCAACCACGTATTTGTAGGTTCGATATCGGCGATTAAATATCAAATTTAATTTTAAACGAGAATTTGATTTTGAAATAGAACTTATTGAACAGTTTTCCGATGAATATTCGTTGTCTATTATTGCTCTTCTCAGAGCCCCTGTTTTTTGCAGTATACTGATATATTAAATGTACGTTGTAAACTTTAATTATCATAAAACATGAGTAAAGTAAGGACGTGAATATTTAAAAAGACGTAAAAACACAACTACCTACTTACGTTGACTGGCACGAAACAGCTAAATAGCCGAGGAGAAAACATTTAATACCACCCACGCCACCCCGATTTTTTTATGTATTCATATACATTCCCCGTATAGGATATACGACACGAAGGAAATATCGCCTTAATTCCTATAATAGTTTTTTTTTTTTTTTAATAAGTTTGGGCATTCGATAATATTTTTATAATTTTAACGTTTAGAAATTATCTATCGATAGAAATTACCCTTAATTCCCCCTGTTAAAAAAAATCTTAATACGCTTGTACTTTTTTTTCTTATACAGTTTTCAATACAATACGTCGTTATATAAAACATTTTATATAAATAGAGTAAAAAAAACCCCCGATAAACCCATTTGAATTGAACTAAGAATTATAATATTTAAGAAAAAAAAACAATTGTATGCTATCACTACTTATAAAAAAAAAAACAATATAAATTGTATACCACGCTATAAACGGATACGCATCGGCGGCACATGCGGATAACAATAATAATAATAATAATAATAATATATTTTGTGTAATAATATTAAATAGAAAAGTATACAAGAAACAAGAACATATTATATAATGTATGAATATACCGCAACGTCTGTCGAATTCGAAATAAAATAAATTCCATTGCGTTTAATGGTAATTATTATCATTAATGATAACGCGGTAACAACCTAATACAATTCTAGAATTTTCAACACGGTCCTACCGCACGACGTTTTACATTGTATCGAACAAATAATTATAAACATTTTATTCTGTAATAAATGGTGTACGTAGCGATAAGTTAATAAATATTAAAAATAATAACATTAAACATACAAATTTTTCGTGATTATTTTTTTTTTTTATCAATTGTCCTTTGCGTGTACACCAACCACTGTTATAGCGCTGCCCCGCGTTCATTTGAAAATGTTATGGCAAAAAGACGCTAATTTTTTTTCCAAGTGTAGTAATAGCACAAATTGTACACATGCTCTCTGAGCATTGATTATATAATACAGAGAAAAACGATTATCGTCGTCGTTATGTGACATACACGCGATATTGTTATTATTTTTTTTTTTTAGAATTTTTAAACACAAATTGAAACGCGCGTTAAACGGATTCCCAAATAGGCGAATTGTCGTCGAATTCCCGCGTTTCTTCTCGCGACGGCGTATTGATCATCAACAGAAAACGTTCGAATTCAAAAGAGTTCGCATCTAATAAAAAAAACACTTTCGCGAGTAAACGCGTTTTAGCAAAAAAAAATCAAATGAAATGAAATTCACGCGTCCGTGTTAAGTAAATACTTTTTATTTTTTATTTATAGTTACACGACGTCGAATTAGATTTGAAAATGGATTTTTATTGATTGGAACGTCGATAATCGAGAATTTCGACAATAACGCGAAAAACTGGCCGCCGACGATTTTAGATATATATATATATATTTTGTTTTTCCAAATAGTTCATTCGTTTGAATTTCCGATCTAGAATTGCGTAAAATACACCGTTTTTCGTTCTTGTTACACACATGAGTGACAATTCGAATATAACTGGGAATCGAAACGGAAAGTCTGAGAGCGTCTGAGTGACACTCGTCGAAGAAAATAAAAAATAAAACGATAAACGTTTAACAACGACCGCCGGACGCATTTTCGTGCGGCTTTGTCACGTGGATGGTGCAGGGAAGCGTTTGTAATGCGCGGCCGGTCAACGGACGTGTGCGGCGGATATAATGTTACAACGTGTGTAACGTTTGGAAAGTGATCGAAAAAGGGGGATGAGAAAAAAAAAAGAAGCAATTTTAAATTCGAAACGCCGTAACGAAAACCTTAAAGGCCGGCGGCGCGTATTACGCCATGACGCGCGTGCAATCATCGACGCGCGAAAGACGTTTTCGGATTATTCTTTTCATTGTTTTTTTTCCCACATTTTCCGTAATAAAACTCTTTTTATCATAAAAATATGCGCGCAGATTCTCATACGAGCCTTTTTCGACGCACGCGTTATTGGTACAGTCGAAAATATTTCAACGTCTTTCTTTCGATTCTACACTAAACCGACCGAACGCCATTTGGTCCGAGTTGGGCGCTGGATTTTCGTTCATTAAACGTTCACGGTTTTGTAATAACAGAAACAGAACCGATTAGGTGTGAAATATCGTTTTCGTGCGTTTTTCAAATCGAAAACGATATTGTTCTGTAAACAAATTGTTTCGCATCGCGTCTAACTTTTGAGCGATAATATTATTATTATTATTATTCGTGTCAATCACCAATAACAAATAACCGGTTGTTTTTTAGTAGAATTGTATTGTTGAAGGTATTGAAAAAAGCTGGGAGTTTAATGTTGTTCGTATAATAATTTCAAACGTATTATAATTTTTTTTTTTTTTTTTTTTGTAAATAAAATTATCATTTATGTTATGTATTATGGAAATCAGTGTGGTTTTAGTTGTGAAGGAGGACGAGTCTTTCACGATTGGCTTATAAGACATATTCCTTTTTTTCCGAACGCGATTTTTTTTTCTCATACACTGTTACGCTTTTCTGTACTTACTTCTCCACAATTCATCCGTACATATAATACGTACGCATATGTATTATACAAGTCAATAAGTTTCCTGAATGTGTTCTATTCGACTTTAAATTATTAAATCTCACGTTATTTCCCGACATAATCTCCATCGTTATCAAAGCATTTAGTTCAACGGATAACGAGTGCGTATAAAAAAAAAATTGGTTTTCGACCACTTTCATTTCGTCGTCACTGCGAAATCGATTGCCTAGAAACGCTTATTTTTATTGCACAGAAACGTTTCGTTTCGGTCTCGTAAACCCACGGTATCGTCGTTACACGTCGCAAATACGTTTCGTTTAAAAAATTGTCTCATTTTTTCGTTGTATTTTTTTTAAAATAGTCGAACGAAAGAATTTCCAAAGTAGTCTTTTTGAACTTGCCTCGTAGTCGTTTCGGAATCCACCTGGCACAAACCATATATGGAATTCGAGGAGGTTGAATATTGAATAAACTGAATACCGTGACTTATGTCGACTTTTTTGTCTCTTTAGCGATTTCGACTAGCCCGTCACTTAAAATAAGCTCACGGGTTTAACAACATCACCGTTTTTCAAACATAAAATTCCACTCGGTTGACACCGGAAGACAGTTTACCATATTCACTGAATGGCGGAATCATCTAAAAATCTCATTTCTACCAATACGTTCGGCCATAGAAAACGAATCACCGACGGTTGTTCTTCTATGTAGTGCAAATCCAATAATCGCGATTTATATTACACAATTTTACTATAAATTTCCAAATTGGAAATGTATTAATAAGTAATAACATTTGATTTTTTTATTTAATACCGTGATAATAATTTGATGCGTATTTTTCGACACTAATTTTAAAATAATAAATTCAACGAAACTTTTTATTTAATTAAATATATATATATAAATTATTATCATACCGAATAAGTGGTTTATTATTTATTATATATATATATATATATATATATATATATATATATATATATAAATTCGAATAGAACGGGAACGTAACGCAGCGCAGTCAAACTTCGCGCGTGATATTCCCCCGTCGCTCAATACTTTCGTTGTCCAAACTTCAGAAGCACATCATGAATAATAAAACGACGTAAGTCTTGTGTGTATTCCGTTCGATAATCGTTATTTATACATTACGACGTTTCGTGAAATAGACTTTGATAAATGAAATTGAAAACTCAGATTGCTGTATTTGGAAAAATATATTAATACAACCGAATCGAAGAACACGTGACTCAGCAGCGAGACAAAAAAATTAATGCCAAAACTGTGATTTACCCCCCTCCCCCAATAATATTGTGTAATTTATCACGTACTTGCACATCCGTAAGACTCAAAACTAACTATTAAAACGTATTTATTATTTTTATACGCAACACATAATTAAATCTAATCGCGGTAAATTATGCTCAAAAAGAATATTAATAAAATACGTTTTGTTGTGATCAGCGGAATTAAAGTTTAACGTTGGATAAGAAAGAGAAGTTTTTTGTTCTTTATATTCATTTTCTCAACGCGTTTTTTATACTATAACGCAATATATTATATATCTGATGATTTAATAATTTTTTCTTAAAACACCATTTGCTACATTAAGTTAAATAGTGTTCTGAATTTATGTACAAGAATTTGTTTAAAAACGAATTGTAAAAAAAAAAAAATCAGTAGTAGATAACGTTAAATTGGTTGCCGGCAATCGTTCGTAATTATAATTAAATAAGTTTGTAGTTTAAAAAATAAACTGTCTAAACATATTGAGAATTACGTTGAATAAAAAAAAAAAATATTATCACGCGATTTCGTTTAATGTAAATAACAACTCTATTGAAAACTGTGTTTTAAACGTTCGAACCAGATGATATACGTATGCTCTCCTCATATGTAACATTCACTCCAAGCGAAGGCAATATATATATACATGCAAGCGCACATAATAAGGTTCGAAATTATTCAAATATTGTAAAACGATTGTCGATGACAACATAATATAGTTTTATCTATTCATCGAATTGTATAAATAAGATAAACGATCAATATTCTGCACTCGGCAAGACATGTACAAAACCGTGTGTATAGTGCTTGACTTATACGACACTTTCGATATGATAATAACAAAAAAAAGAAAAAAAGAGAGTGTAAAATCGACGACTTGTATAACGTAACGACGAAACAAACGTCGTATTGTACCGTGTTATAATTCGGTCGCTACGGTACAATCCGGTAAGTTTCAGTCGAAACCGTATTATTATTATTTTTTTTTATATTTCATAAGCCCGAACGACATTATTACTCCGTTTTAATTTTGAAAACAAAAAAAAAAAAAATTCGTCAGTCTCAGTTTTCTTACGGATTACTTGCGAGAAATAAATATATTTTAATTAAACTAAGTTGTTACACGAACGATATTGATTTTCACGGCATTTCAACGGAATTAATAAATAAAATAATAAGAATAATCCGTAAGAGTTCGCATAACATTAGCGAAAAGACCCGACGAATTCGAACGCGTTGCTATTATAGAATTGAGATTCTTTTTATAGTCCTTACGTGTGAATTTGTCTCGACGATGCGCGATGAAAATTATTAAACTGACGCGTGTAAATCGTTTATTTCTTACACGTCCAAAAAAAACCATTTTCCACACGAATTCCAAAACATCGCGAGGAGCAGACACGAGGAACAGCGTTTCTCTCATTCGTTTAAAACAGAGGTTCCCAACCTATGGTCCGCGAGACATCGTGTGGTGGTCCGCGAGCCATACCTATAAAATTTAAAAATATTTCATTTTTCTTTTGGGGCGTGATACAAATAATATATATTATTGATATATTGTATAAAATTTTTACCCAAACTTGAACAATTCTAAACACTATTACATCATAAGTTAACTGTAAGGAATTGCATAGTATGTATTTTACTTATTTATAATCTAAATATTCTAAATTCTAATATGTGAGAAAAATATGATTCTTGTTTATGAGAAAAAATAAGGTCTAAAAATTATGGGTGGTCCGTGACGTATTGAAAGTTCTCTGAGTGGTCCATAGTGTCAGAAAGGTTGGGAACCACTGGTTTAAAACGATAATAAAATCCCCTTTTTACTGTCGTTTTAACCAAAAAAAAAAAAAACTTTTATATTCTAAATGAAATGTGGACGATTCATCACGATTATAAAACGATTTCTTTTTCGACACGAAATTTATATAGATTCAATTAGAATAGTTCTCTGATTGTTTTCGTTTTTTCTTTTGTTTTAACGCGCGCGAATAACCAGTTTTGAACACGATTAATTTCGTAAAGTCGTGTTTCGTTTTATTCGTGTCTCGTCGTGTTATTCGTGTTACGTTATTCAAAACGGACGGTAATCGACATACGAGATAAACACGCGTGCGGCGCGCGTTGACCGTGGCAGTGTATATTTCGTATAATGCGATTGTATTACTCGTTATGAATTTAGTGTAATAAGCTCGTTTCAAATTTCATCGATGAATTATTTCCGAAGTTTTACTACACGTGAAATATTATACGCTCCATTACAACACACACACACACGCAATACCTACGGTAAAATACTCGTGATTAACATTTTATACCGTTATTTATTAATTAACGAATATATACGATGTGACTTGCACGTCGGCTCGATCTCGTGGAAAACGTTTTTCAAATTCGTTACATTCCCGTGGCGTAAATTATCGCACGTTGCTCTCTTCACATGAAATGTTTACCTCGGTAAAGTTCTCCGCGCGCGCAATTCAAAACGACCGGAAGAAAAACCGTTTTCTCGATTGTTTCTCGATTGCTACCACCGAATTAAACGGTATTCGACCGCAACTTTTCCCGACCATCCACATTTTTAAACGCGATGACATTAATTTTTTTGATTATTATTAAAGATTTCGCCGTTATATTAAACGCCAAAATAAATGGTATATCAGTAGTGAGTCATTTGAGAATAACTCAACAACGGTGTGTTTAAATTGGCGCCCGTTTTACTTTCGCATTACAAGTCGAATCTCGGATTATCGCGGATAAGTGCACGTCTCCTTCAAAATTCTTCGGTCATAATAATTTTACGTCTAAACTGTTTGTCGAAACGGACGTATAAAATGTACGCGTATGTATGGACGCGTCGCGGCGTACAAACGCTGTCCTAGAATTTTGAAATTCACACCGAATATACGTATATAACGTGTAGCGCGTAAAAAGAAAAAGAAAAAAGAATTCATACAGCTTTTCGCTATTGCACCGACTATATTCAAAAAGAAAATTCTTGACAATCGAAAGTCACAATTGCTAGTGTTTAATTGTCAGTTAAAAGAATTTCCGATAAAAACGTTTGTAATCAAACGCCGAAGCTCGGAATCGTTTTCTCGTTGCTATCAAATTCATAATAATAATAATAATAATAATAATAATAATAATAATAATAATAATAATAGTACGCGTAGTAATGAAAAAAAAGACTCTTATGTCTAATTCAC
Organism: Chaetogeoica ovagalla; assembly: GCA_032441825.1. Classification (NCBI taxonomy): domain Eukaryota; kingdom Metazoa; phylum Arthropoda; class Insecta; order Hemiptera; family Aphididae; genus Chaetogeoica; species Chaetogeoica ovagalla. The sequence continues at coordinate 5,335,668 of CM063730.1, forward strand.
TCGCCAATGACATATTATCAACAAAACTCGCACCCATTTTTGTTTTCTCTCTCTCTCTACTTCCCGTCTGTCGTATTGTTGTAATGATATTACAACGTCCCCGATACGAGCGCGGCGGCTATGTGTAATGACGATGACGACGACGACGAATCCCCGTGACAGTCCGGCGGAAACGGATAAAATTCGAAAAAACTCTGCCGCCGTTCACCGATCTGAAACCGATGTCCGGAGCAGATAAACCGATGATAAATTCGCCGGTGTACCATCACCACACCGATGACCTTTTATGATTCTCATTACGTTTTCGTTGATACACGCTGAAACCGAACGACTGTTGTACGTGTACAATGGCTAATTTCGTATAAGAAAACAAAAAAAAAAAAACAATAACAATAATAATAATAATAATAATAGTAATAACGATAATAATTCACCGGCGCGCGCGCGCGTCGTTCAACACACATCCAGCGCAACAGGATTCACACCCGAGTGGATCGTCAGCGGTGCGCTAATATCACACCGGTGTTACACACACACACACACACGGCACAACCGCCGGTCAATGCCAACGGCGCGTGCATGTGTGTTGTGTAACGCCATCGCGTTTGTGTTATCGGTTTTAACGTATCCCCCCGAGCACTACGAGACACACGCGTACAACACATCCTGTCGGACCGATTTCCGTACTTAATAACTCCCCTTCCGGTGCCGTCCGTCGTCCCTTCCTCGTTCTGACCGGGGAGTACTCGTCCCCGCACGGACTCAATTCTCTTTCGTCGATAATTCGCGCGGGTAAAACGCGATAATAACATATAATAATTTTAAAACGCGCCGCGTCAGTTTACGTTGAAATGTCGTTTGTTTTTTTTTTGTTTTGGGAAAAGGGAAAAATTCGACTCCGAATAGAGGAATACACGCGGGAAATATAAGTGGGAAAAAAAGGAGATAGCGGCTAGCGGTAATTGAAGAGAAAGTTGTTTTTGAACGCGATGACAAATCGTCGGCGGATTCGATATGAAAACGCGATTATGAACGAGAACATTATTCTATGTATTTAAATACATATGTAAATACATAGAATAATGTTCTTAAGAACGTTCGAAAAGAGTTCTTTTTACATCCTGTGAATGTAAAAGTTTAACTTAAAAGGGGTATTACGTGAATTGAAAACCGAAAACGGAACTCTTATTAAATATAAATCGAAAAAACTCTTTGGAAATTTTTTTTTTCGTCATCTACATCAGCCCGATTTCATGAAATCTAAGGTTAGGCGGAAGAATATTTCGACGAAATCGCATTTTTACTGTTTTCACGTAATTCTCTTCACTAGTTTTCGGACTTTTCTTTCGAGAAAAACCGAATGACGACTTCTATAAATTATACCGATTCGATTCGAAATTTGTTTGCGGACAAGTTGTCACATCGTATAAATCCGGACGGAGCACAATTTCTTCCGGGAGGATTTTTGATTATACGGGCGTAGAAAAAAACGAAAACGTAATCGGAAAAATCGCAATACACTCGGAATCGAAAAAAAAAAAAACCATCGCGTTACGATTTTATACGGTTTTTTAATGGGATTTCACCGTGAACGCGATATAACAAAACGGATTTCTCAATATACTCGTTGCTGGCGAAATTCGTACTCGGGGAATTATTGAATATTGATTGAGAGAAAAACGTATTTCGCTCGTTCGATCAACGTTAATCCGGGGGAGCGTTAAAATCGTCGTTGTTATGATTTTAAATTTATATAACAACGGATATACACTCGGCGTCAAAAAAATCGCACCTTTTGCAAATCTGTTTTCAAAATACTCGTAATTTTAACTACACTCAATCAAATGTTAAGGTTTTGTTATGCTATAATATATGAAAGATGATATATGAGACAGTGTGATGTTGCACGGCAACTAAACCTGAGCCGTTTTGCCGTTCAATGAGTTTTCCAACGGTTTCAAGATACTGATGGCTTCACCCGAAGGTGTGGATCAGGCCGACCACGCTCCACAACAGAAAGAGACGATCGCTTTATTGTCTCGACGTCTTTACGCAATCGATTTTTGAATGCTGTAGAACTGCAACAGCAACTCCATGCAGCTCGCAGAACTACAATAAGCATCTTTATGGTTAGGAGAAGGATACGAGAACTTTTTTCTTTTTTAACTTTTTTCTTAACACTGATAAACAAAAACACATACCATTTATTTATTTTTTTAAGTTTATTTAATCATCTTTCATATATTATAGCATAACAAAACCTTAACATTTGATTAAGTGTAGTTAAAATTATTTTGAAAACAAAATTTGCAAAAGGTGCAATTTTTTTGATGCCGAGTGTATTTGTGATTTTGTTTTTTATGTTTTCTCAAAAGCTCCGGTTCGAAATATCATCGTTTTCGTTATTAGAGTGCGCCGCACTTGGTGGTGGTGTTTCGAATTCCCGTTACGGGCGTTGTGCCGAACGTCGGAGTGGCGCAGCCCAAACGGTTCTCACTTACGGCGTCTCGGACTCACTCGAAATCGCGTGCGTACACCGGGCCGGGACATTTTTCGAATTCACGTGTTATCGATCGGCATTTACGAATATAGCGACGCACTTGAACGTAACCGCCGTTGTCGGTCGCCACAACAAACGGTTACCAACGTACACACACGCACGCAGTAACGGGGATTGGAAGTTATTTTCGATCGTTTTTGTCGATTGGTCGGGAAAAAGAGGCGGCCAGCTGTTTTTCATTTTTTTTTTGTTCTTTTCTTTAAGGCCAGTGGTTTTTCTTTTTCGTCGACAACGCGACACGCGCGTTCACAGGCGTTTTTTTTTTTTTTCCTTCGTACACGCGGTCCCCTCTATTAGCAGCGGCCCGACCATGGCCCGAAGGACCGTCGAGGATTTCAACGGGTTCGTCGTAACGGCGGTAAGGAACGGCGGCAGATCGTCGGAGGTTTTTCTATTCGTTTCTTTTTTTGTCAAACTCGTGTTGTTTTCTTTCACTGTTCCACCGTCGCGGCGACAGGCCCGCGCGCCGGCGACGAAAACCGCTGCGACGTCGCGGGTGCGGCGATCGAGACCGGCCGCGACGACGGCGAGTGGCAAGAAATCCGCCGCGCCCGGCACGAGTCCTCGCCAAAACAGTCGGTTCCGCCCCTCCCCCTCCGCCCCCGGACCACGTGAACTCTACGGAAAATCCATTAAGCAACACTCGCGGTTGGTGGTGGCGTTCTCGTTCTCATGCGATCAGTGCGGCCACGCGTGGCGAACATAAAAATATTCGATATCGTAATGGTTGCGCAAATAAAAAATAAATATAATTTCATTGGGTACGAAAATTTCACGGTTTATATTCACATTTCGCATATTTATAAATTACAGGTTAATTTCATATATATATATATATACGTATTTTTAAAGTCGTCCCACTAATTTTGGCGCATTAGTTATTTTGCTCAGCTCCTGTTAGATCGTCTCCTAACTCCTAATTTTGTTACTCGTAATCCGTAAAAAGAACCGTATAAATATATACAGCTAACACGAGAAAGCACTTATGTGGTTTATGTCGTCTTTGATGTTGGCCTTGTCCTTGTAGTGTACATTAAAAAACAATATATATATATATTCACACAAGTCCTTCGTGTGACCGAAATAGTCCGTTTTGCGTAAACGAATTCCGTTGGAGACGCATTTGAAAAAATCGTTGCGCACTAGCGTATTGAACATTTACGAAATTAAAAAAGTGTTTTATACGAAATTCATCGTGTTCTTTTTTTATTCAAAGCCCTTGGCGCTTCTTGATTAATCGAATTTTTCACTTTAAAACTACTTTTCGACATCGGGAAAAATAACGATTTTTATGTACACCGAGCATGCAACGTTTTCTATTTCTATCATTGCGGCGCACCTGACTCGCCATCGTACAAAAATAAATCGAGGAAAATGTGGCGTTTCAAAAAAAAAAAAAAAAATTTAATGTCAAAACGTGGAACTCGTAACGCCGCGTTCATAGGCTCTTCGCGGATTTAGGTATATATATATATATATAAATTATAAATAACGGTGTATTTCGAAACGAAATAATAGCGATTTTCAGCACATTTATTGTGTATATATAGGCACGAGATTTTTCGGATAAATTTTAATCACCGAACAGAATTATTATTTTATCACACCGTACTTTATAGTGTACTTTCCAAATAATGTTATTTACTACATTTGCGGTTTTTTACATTTTTTTTTTTTTAAGTTCAAAACGATGTTGTAATTCGTAGCACGTTTTATAAAGCTACTAATTTATATTTAACACAATATATAATACAATATATGTATACGGGAAAAAAACCGTAACCTAACTGTCTGTATATATATATATTATATACGATTGCGTCATTATCGGTTTTGTATAAAGAACAATTTAAAATATTACACGCAGTAAATTGTTGGATTTATACTCGGCACGTTTGTCTGATAATCAGTGTCGGGGGAAAAAAAAATTAGTCTTTTTCATATCGCGCGCTAATCGACTCCTGACTTCGGGATAACAGCGAATGGTTCAGTGGTTCAATTTTTTCTATCTTCTCAAACGTAAATGATTATTTTCGTCGGAAGACATCGTCTTGTCTTTTTTTTCCCAACCGGTTGATTTCTTTTCGGTCGGAGTTTTGCGCCCGCTGTCTTTCTTTACAAATACAAATAATTTGAAAAAAGTGAATGCCAAACCGTCTTTTCACCAGAATGGCGTTCTAGGTTGGCGGTTAACATTTTACAATCGGACCGATTGTTATTCGAGAAATTTTCCAAACAGAAAAAAACTTTTTTTTTTCTGATTTTCTTCAGAGTCCAGAAAACTTTTTTTTTTTTAAAAAAACGCGTGTCCATTATATAAGCGGTATTGTAGAAATCGCGTTTGGTCTGTTAAACATGTTTAGGAGACCGATATAGTAATAATAACGCACGTCCGTCGGCCAAAGGGATGGAAAAGCCTGCGGCGCACTGCAGGAACGCAGCAATTGTAGGGAACTCAAAGGTTGTTTCGGCCGCCGCCGACGATAAAGTCAAACGAGCGGAAACGACGAATGTCGAACGGAACGAAATGAAAATGGCGCGACGGAAAGAAGACGAGGTAATTGGTGAAACTGGCGTCGAGACGGTAGAATTTTCGTCGTCGGATTTGCCGGTAGAATACGAGGACGATTTCGAAGTAATAATTTTTTTTTTTTTCAGTAGTATTAGTAGTAGTAATATCCGGAGAAAAAGATTTCGTTTCGATTAACAGTCCTCTTTTTAAGGATTACGAGTCCGATTTCGAATCGGATAATTCGGTCGCGGTCGATTCGCCGCCGTCCGCTCCACCGGTGCGCGTCGCGGCGACGAATCGTGCGAATTCGCGCGGCAACGGTGACGGCGAGAATTTCGCGTTGCCCGCGGTGTGCGTCGAAGAAAAACTACACCCGTTCCTGGACGAGAAGTTTGTAGTCGATTCGTCGTCGTTGGAACGCACTGTTGAAATGGGTTTGAAAAACTTCCAGAATGCCGGCAAGAGAAAACGAGAACAAGACGTACGTGTTCTCCTCCCCCATGTCCCCGTCCCGTTTTAACGCTCTGCACGGTAGTTGTAAGCGACGATAAGTAACATCTTCGAGAAAGAGACAATTTCTTTTGTGGCCACGCCGGCGGCGTCGAGTAAACGATTTCAACAATCGATGAGACAATTCGATTTTTCTTGAGAGGATTGTCGCTTAGAACAATTATTTCCGTTGTGTAGCCGTCGGTTTTGTTAATTGTAATTCGAACGCATTGTGCACAGGCCAGGGAAAGAGCCCGAACCAGAGGCAGCGTTTTGATGGAAATGATTAAGTTGGACACGGTGAGCTATGCGTTGTTAGACTTGCCGGCGATACCGTACGAACAATACATAAAATTGTACGGACGTTCGAACACGGCGCAGGTGAATATTTCGATGTTTTTTGATACGCCTCGCGATGAAACGCGATAAAAATGTAAAATATTTTTCAATTTTTTTCTCCTCTTTTTTTTTTTGTTTGTTTATAGATTCAAACGCAAACGAACGACGACAACGCGGAGAAGGAAGTGCAAACGAACGAAATCGATACGGCTGACAAATGGACACAACGTCCGGTAGTGTTGACGAACGGATTGGACTGCTGGTCATCCGAATATTTGAGTGTAAGTAACACGTACCGTGATGTACCACCTATAATACGGTGTTTTGTACCGTATTAGAGTAAAACAAAATAAGGTTAGGTTAGGTTAGGTAGAGTTTAAATTGTGGCGTTCGCGTTGAATTTCAATAGGTTTATAAACACGGAATTCGAAGGGAATTTAAATATTATCTTGTATGCGTCTCATCGCTATACTCGTATATGTGTGTGCGTGCGTGTGTAAAATATATCGTTTGACCAAGAAGCGTTTTAAAGTTTTTATTTAATTTTTAACAATTTCAGTCGGACGATTTTTTATACAACCTGCAGGCTGCGATGATACGTCGAGACGAAAATATTTTCCTCTTCGAATTCGCGGTAAGACGAATGATAAAAATTCAAAGCTCGATCACCCCACGTTTTCAGTGCTGTATTAATAACACACTTTTTAATAATAATTCGTCGTGTCCTCTTGAAAAGTATCGACAACACTATAAAATTCACAATATTGCTGTAGGTGGTATATCATTATTAAATATTTAACGATTTCCCCCGGTCGTACTGGACGTTATGAGTTTACGACTTAATACTTATAAGCAACGGGGACGATTTTTATAGACAAAAATTATTACGACGCGTAATATAAAGTTCACACAACGGTGAACATCACTTTAACGGATTTATCGTCTCGGTATATACTATATACATATATATATATATTTAATATAAACATTAACGTGTACCGGGTTTTGGTTTTTCATGTAACGACTGTAATATTATATAAGATATTTATGCATATAGCGTGACAAATAGCATTATTAAAGTTTCCGTGACTTTTGTAATAATATATTTTTTATAATTCGTCGAGTGGAGACGAGCGGTGGAAATCGATATACATATTATATCATTTTGTCGTCTCTCGTACGAATCGTAATAATGTTATACGCATATTGTATGCAATTCGTTTATTATTGCTTATACGTGTATTATAATATAACGCGAACGGACAGAATCGTCGTTTAAACGTAAACGGAACTCTCTTGTGAGATATTCTAATAACATTCTGAAATTTATATATTTATTTATTAAGAAATAATTCAATTTTATGCGTATAAGTAAAAAAGGAATCGCGTGTCCAAGAAAAATATAACCTAAAAACACGTTTAAACTATTAAACGAGACGTATAATATTATTTATTTAAAAACCCAAAGTTTTATATAGTTAGCGATACGTTATACTCGTACGTACGCGCAAAAAAATAAAACAATATCACTGAAAATGTAATTACGATTTTTGTACAACAATCGAATATCGGCTTTGCTGTATATAAATATTAAATTTTAATTTCTCTTAGCGTTCTGCTATCACCAAAAAGTCGTCTGCCAAAACATTAAATTACTTGAGAAACCAAACTGAGTTGATACGTAAGGAGGGAATATTGAATTCATGACAGAAGAAAAATATACTAAAAATATTTATAAGCATTTTGTTTTCTTTCCCGAGATTATTATTATACGGAAATTCTCGATACAATCACGAGTGTCATAGCTTTGGATTGAGAATTTCGAGTAATTAAAATTCTTTTTTTTCAAAGTGGTTCACTAATTTTATTGATATACTTATTTCATTCGAATCAATAGTGACTCGATTGTATTGTAAATGACGTAATTCAATATTTTACTGAGAAAAATCGTGTTGAGTAATGGTTTTTCGATTATTTTTATGATATATTTGATCACACTGAGTACATTTAAGTAGGTACTTATTGAACCTAAGTAGAATCGAATAATAAATTGATTTTAAATAATAATTTTGGTTGTCGTAAATCTTCCTTAAGTGAACTTCATTAACGCTAAAAACATTTTTTTGTCAGTTATGCCAATATTAACGATGACCGCTCGCTCGTACGCGTTCTCGTTGCTGAAGTCGCACGCCGATATTGTTGACATCTTCGTGGGAATTATATAGAGACTTCTTATTCTTCTTCTTCTTGAATTCGAATTTTCAACTCGGCGATTGTCGGTACAGGACGAGTGATATGTACACTCTGTTTTTAAATATTGTCCGTACGTCCGACTGGCATTCATAGCTGCTGCGCGGTTTCTTTAAAGAAAGAGACATCGAAACGGAATCCGAACTTCTTCGACGTTCTCGGCAGTCTGTAGAGTTCGTTGACTTCTCGGTGGTGTTTTCTTTTATAGTCCTTCTCTCCGTCAAACCCTGCGTGTTTTGATCGCGTCACACGATGGAACGCAATGGAACGATAGAGTCGAATTCATAATGACTCACGGTTTTCGTAAAATCCCTTCGCGGCAAACGCTCGTTGCGAACCGATCCACTGGTCCACCACGGTTACAAAATGGCCGGTGGTCGTGCACGAAGCGTTCCGCAGGCAATTCGTCACAACCATCGGGGGCGCCGCTTCCGGATTCTGTCGTTTTTCAAGAAGACCATTTGCTTTTACTATTGTACGCTGTAAAGAGACGATTTTTCGATTTAATCCACAGGCAAAGCTGGGCGTGGGTGATCCTGCGGACGCTTCAGGACGGGACGCTGGTCGTCGTTCGGCTCGCATCGCGACCGCAGATCCGGACCGGGTGTGCGCGGTCGGACGGACGATACTGTCGATGCTGGATGAACGGGCGATGAACCGAGCCGAACACCGGCTGGTGCGAGACGACCGTTCATCGGCTTTCAGCGACGGGTACTTGAGCCCGGCCATTCCGTCGATTGGATTTCTCGCCGGACGACCAGTCGCGTCCGTACAGTTCGCGCGAACCACTACTACCGCGTTTTCGCCGATCGAGTCTCTCGTCACAACACACCAAGTACACACTCGAACAATACCATTTCGTTGATATATTTACAATAGTATTTTCCATTATTAAAATGTAGAGCGATTTTTTTTATTTATTTATATTTTAAAATATCTCTATAAACAGACGAAAAATGTACTTAAAGAAGAAAAAGATATCCGTACTCGAAATTTCAAAAAAAAAATATAAATATAAATCCGTTGAAATCCGAGTCCTTAGTCGAGAAGTATACGAATTTAATTTCTACGGAGAACCCCAATAAAAATTTACACGTTTCGTTAATTTTATTTTAATTTTTTGTCGAACGCACTTGCAATGGTACTCGTATAATTTATAATAACAATATTAATTAGTATAACGAAATACGGTATATATATATATTATATATTTATCATTTATCAATAATATCCATAATATACAAAACACGTGTTCAATTCCGTAAAATATAACGTAATTATTTACTGTATGCTAAACGAAACCGATTACAAAAAAAATTCTCAAAACTCTGTAAACCGAATTCAATTTCGGAGAAAATGGTTTTTTTTTTTTTAATTTATACGAAACACTAATAAAGTATTTACGGACGGCAAACAAATAAACGAAAACATTTTTTTTCTATAATAATAATAATAATAATAATAATAATAATAATAATAATAATAATTACATAACGAATAAATATATATATATATTATAATATATATATATATTTTGTAATTCTTTTCGCATTCACGTTTTCGACGTATCGTCTTCAAAAATAAACGGTCGTTTTAAAATTGATTATCAATATATTTAACAACATACTCTATAGAGATGATACAAAAAAAGTTCCTCATACAGTGTACATTTCGCACGCGAACGACAAAACTAGCGTATATTATTTATTTTAATCATTTTTCGTTATAGTCATAATAATATATAATATAATATATATATATATATATATATTGGAGTCGGGTGCGTGAAAAGCTCCGTTATCGATTTATATTTATGTACATATACTGATATAATATGTACGTTGTAATTCGATGACGCGCGCGTATTATTTTATATCAATATCGAAGGACAAAAAATATTTCCAATTCATAAACATATACTCGTACGTCCAGAGGGATTTAATTATTATTATTATTATATGCCAACGATTATTATCTGTCAAGTTTTTAAGCGAATATCGTTTCGACGTTTTTATTCGTAATCGAAATCTTTTATCAATTATGTGTAGATCGTTTTAAAAATTATTTCATTAACATAGGGCAAACTATATACGCCGTATTTATCACGACACTGTTTCAAGGAACCAAATCGAATAAACCGAAATGGTTCCTTATTCGTTTTTTTGGTTTTACAACGACGGATTTTTAAAATTTTTCTTGTAAACACACTTGTTCTTGTAGAACGAGCTGATAATCTTGGCACGCGTTACTGTCCGGTAAGGAATCGAGTGTATATAATATTATTGATACATACTTTATTCGACACGGTTTTCGATTTTCGCAATAGTTTCCTAAATTGAAAATAACGTAAAATTACAAAAAAAAAAAAGTGTTATAAACATATTCGCCGTTTCAGACAAGAATGAAATTTCGGTTATTTTCCTTCGTAAGACCTCCGAACTTACTACAACCTTTCAGGGTACACGTTTTCTAAAGCATAACAATAATAATAAGCATTTATAATTTCCAAGATATAAAGTTAGATCAAAATAAAAAATCACGTTGGATGTATACGGTATGATATATTATTACTCGTTATAATAATGTGTATAAAGCTCGCGAATACTAATTTAGTTTAATGATATTATTACTGTTATGCAAAAAGGACTTGTTAAACGTTCGTTCTATATAAATATATATATAATATAACAGCCCGCAATGTAGTAGAAAATTAAAAAAAATATATTTTTATAAAGTTTCCCGCACATTTTATACCATACTGAAACCCCAGTAAAATAATAAAGGAAATATTTGTGTGGGTGTGAGGGGCGTTATTGAAAAGAAGCCGATGATCGTCGATCGAGATGTATATAGAAAAAGACGAGACGTGCCAAGAACGCGTGTTATTATTCGTTTTAATGACAATATTTCTGTTTTTTTTTTTTTTTTTTTTTTATGAAACTTTTCAACAATTCTTTTGTGTATATATCGTTGAAAAAATAACAGAAATCATGACATCATACCCACACACAGTCGATCACGTTAAATTATACTGCGTAGCTGCAGGTGTATTATTGATTAATGACTCTCGACAGACGAGTGGATATGGAAAAAAAAATACTTTCAATGCGATTGGTTTTGTAGGCGTAAAAAAAAAAAAAAATAAAATCGAGTATTGGAGCAGAATAATCAGTGAAAATATTTTTTTAAACTTATCATCGTTAATATATAAATAATATCGCTCGTGTCTATTTATTCTTGATACTTAATATTATACGCGATGAAAACTTATCTCTGTATAATATATGAACGCACAGAGTTGCCAGGGGGCCGAATATTTAGAAAATTGATTTTCGTGAACTTCGAAAACCCGAGATTTTGAATTTTTTTTTTCGAATTTTCTTTTTTTATTTCTCACAATAAAGGACGGCTAAGACCAACATTTTTTTTCGTACATGTATTTTTCAATAAATCCTATTTCGTTTAAATGCAAAATATTACAAATAACGTTCACAGTATATCGCAGTCAACCCCATTAATTTTCGAAATGAACGATTTGAATTGTGTATATATTTCTATAAATATATACACATTTTATTTCTATAAATAATCGAAAATGACGTATTTCATATATATATATATTTTTTTTTTTTATCATTTTTATCGAATTTCGTATAATTTATTTAAACGCGTTGTGTATAATAAACGAATGGTCGTCTCGTTTCTCGTTTTAGACGATGGACGCGTGTCATGGATACGTCGTGTGCATTTGGAGTGTACCGAACATGGACAGTCCCGCGTACGTCCTGAAATGTCCTAACCGAGTTACGTCAATTTGCACCGTGCCCAAGTCAACTGGCGGATTTGTCGCGGCCGCACACGCAGACGGGTAACCGTATAATATTTCAAATTCTTAGTCGAAAGATTAATAATCTGTATGATTTTAGGCGTTTTCTTTTTTATTTATTCCGACTTTGAAGGTTTAAAAAAAAAAAACATTCGTGACAGAGTTGTTGTACGGAATGATGCGGAGGTCTTTTACCGTTTCACGCGCGTCACTAATTATTTTACTTTGAACAAAAAAAAAAAAAAACCAGATATATATAAATAATGTATACTCTTTCCAAACAGTCTTATAATATAAACTATTCGAATATTTTTTATTCTCTTCGCGGAATAATATTTGTAATATAAATAATAATAATAATAAAAAAAAAAAATATGAAAGAAAAAAATGGTTAAAATTACCGTATATCCTATGCGAACAGAATAATATTAAAAACGCGACAAATAGAATTGTAAAACGTCCATTCCATAATACGAATACGTTTCACGAGATGTATTATATCCTCTTCATACAAACGAGCGATTTCTTTTTAAGCTGACGTGACACATACGAGAGAATAATATTACATTACTTATCGGAGGAAAAATAGAAAAACGAACAGTTAATATTATATTATATGTATTTGTCGCGTAACAACTGGCGATATTAATTTAAAATTGCCACGTCTGTCGTTCGAATGTTTCAAAATTATTTTTCCAAATCTTCATGGATCGTATATATTATAATGTAATCATAATGTGTCGTGCGATTTTCGTAAAAATTACTTTTTATGAGGTGAGTAGTATATTATAATGGTGTCTGTTGTGTGGGAAATAAAATATTAGTGTTTAATATTTGTGTTTACATTCATAATATATTTGTACTGCACGATTATTATTATTATTTTTTTATAGAAAAATTGATTATTTACACGACAAAACACACGGGAGAACTTAACATCATAACCTAACGACATTTCGGCGAAAATATTTAACTATATATGGTTTAATGCAGGTTTAAGACAAAAAATCGAATTCAATCGCGGTTTTTCAAACATTTCCTATAAATCGTAATTTATTTTTGACATGTTGATTTTTCTTGATATTTTTGTTGTTTTTTTTTTAGAATTTTCTCGTATATCCGCCTATAATCATTGCACAAGTGTATATATTACAATTATCTGTGTTTGCCTCTTCAACTGACACTCTAAAGAATATTATATAAGGTTTAGTGTAGGAATAATAATTGTGGCCAGCATTGCGGTGGCGCGATCTGTGTTTAATCTTCCACGTCTATTCAAGTCTCACAGTGTATAGTTTAAAATAAGAATACAATATTTTCTATCAACTTTATGTGTTCCTGTTATACAGAATTATTGTTGACAAACAAATATCATTAAACACGCAGCGTTTCAATAGTATTTTGTTTATTAAAAAGGAAACAATATACAATACATCATATTGTACATTAATAAATATATAAAAGTCAATATAAAAATTTATTATTTACAAAACAAAAAAAAAAACCATATAGAGTTGTCAAAAGATATCATCTAAAAGATCGATCGATTTCTTGTTTGAAACCGTACTATTATCATAAAAAAACTCAATAATCTACGGTATATCGCAAAATAGAGGATATTTAAAAAAAGCCCAGAGACTACAAAATATACTGTTGGTCATAATAAAACACAGTGTTCGGCAAAAATGATTTCAAGAACACGTTATAAGATTATAACTCCCGTGCTGAAATGAACTTGGATTTTGGAATACGCATTCGATGAGTCCCGTGTGAAACCGTTGTAAAATCGTGTCATAGCATATTTCCAACGTCCACCTAACTGCAATAATTCTAATGATTAGATTCGGCGTATTTTGTAAAGTTTCGACTGACGTGCAGATATTAAATGTTACTACTATGTATTTGTTTTGAAAATATCGACTGCAACACAATTACGCTATAAAAACTAAGTGTCTAGTCTTATATCGTTAACATTGTCACCGCCAAGACCGTGGTAAGGAGAATTTTTTTTCAGGGGGAGTTTAAAAATCAAAAAGTAAATAAGTTCTCTCGCAGATTTTAAACAGTTTTATTATTACAATTTGTTGGGTGAAAAAAAAATTATCGTGAATGTGGGTTTAAAGAGGTCGCTTATATCGTCGATTTTTATTATATATAATTGGAATCGATGACTAATAACGGCCAAATACAGTTCTGGATTCAAATGAAACTTCAAAATTCGAAACATGAGAGAAAAATGAAAATCGTGTATGTTCATTCGTGCAGTATATCAAACGTATTATTATTCCGAATTACGACAGTTTTTTAATGTAATGTGCAAAATATATAGGGTTCAGTTCCTCAACATTTCTTGACTGTTATATAATGTTAAAAATGCGTTTTCAGTAAATAAACGTGTACAATTATAAAGAATGATAGACTGACCTGTAATAAAAAAAATTCACATTCATTATAATAGATATGTATTTAAAAAGGATTTCTCGTAGGAAATTACAATTAATTATTACTTGAATTTCGAGGGAGGGCTTCAGCCTCTTGAGCCCTTTCCTCGGCTATATCTGTCTGCTATACACTGTCGCATACAGAACGTTTAATCCGTTTTCTACGTACATAACAGGAGTATATGCGTGTGGGATTTAAGAGAGAGCAGATTGCATCAACAGCAAATCGATCGTCTCCCTTGCCCGCTTCGTTCCCCGTCGTTCAATACCGGTAAACCATTAGGGAAAACAAATAAATATAAAAAAACAAATATAAAAAATTACTCCGTGTTAACGTCGTGCGTTTTTTTTTTTATTTTCAGCATTATCTATCGACCATGGACACAGGTCAAAAATAGTCGGTTTATGTACGGTAACCTATAGTAACGCGGGCGATACAAACGATGAATTGCCCGACGAGGTCAGTATACTCGTATTATTGTGCGTTATATTTTTTGCGAATATTTCCCTAAAATCATTTTAAATGAATATATTACCCGGGTAAGATTTTTGCCGTTCAATGTCGGTTTATAATAATCGTGAGAGTTTAACAGTTTGCACACGGTTTATGAACTGTTAATTGAGAGCCGTTGTAGTTCAGTTTAAGCGTTTCGGTTCAAATTTCAACTCAATATTAAAAAATAATAATATTATAGTTCTAAATTGGAGTTTTCGACACTGAACCGTGCTGGAAATGTGTGAACCCACTGACGGAAATCAAACGGTTCAGACGAAATGTTTGAGTACAATGTTCAGTTCAGGGAAATGGTCGTTATACATGATGTCCAAGGTGGGAGGGTGGCTAAATTGGAGTCAACTCTCTTTGCCAATGAACTATCTACATCGAAAAATAATAGAAAGAAGAATAGTTTGAGAATCTGTTAAGACGTTTTGCCACGTTTGCCCGCCGGGGTTACACTGAACGATTCGATTTAAAAAAAAAGATCGAAATACAATCAATAACGAAATCAATAAAAAAAAAAAAATCAAAATAGAAATCGTTGTTGAACATTATTCGACCGTAATAAACCCAATAAAGGAATATTAATTGTTTAAAACTCAATTTTGTCTCCGTAGATTTGTAGTCTGGACGAGGATTTCACGTTGACCGTATGGACCGTGGTGGACAACCGGACTGACGCGGCCGAAATTTCTGAACACAGAAACGCCGGCACCGCGCCTTGGAGTTCCGTGAGACTGGTGAAAACGCAAAAGGCCGAAGCCAATAAGAACGTTCCGAAGTAAAAAAATATATTTATTTAAAAAAAAAGAAAAAAATTGTTTTTTTAAATCGAAAGTTTCTTTTTAATTTACCGAGATTTTCAACCGCGATTTCTTCAGGTATTTGTCCGACGGCGTAGCGCCCACTTGCATGTGTCTGAACGACGTTCAAGACGCTTTTATCGGCACGAGCTCTGGACTAGTTTTCCGGTATAATTTGGGCGAGAACAGAGTGCGGCCGTCGTATTACGCGTGCGAGGATACGGGTATAACAGAGGTTTTTGATATTCTTATAAACTGCTGTAATAGAGCTGTCAATGCGCAAGAGTCCAAGGGGGAATGGTACATTTCCGTTTTCCGTTTTCCTCTTAACTCCTTAACTCTTAATTCAAATCGTTACGCTAATCGAATTTTACCATCGGACAACGTACAAGTAATTATTTTTATGAAGATTAAAAAAGAAAAACCGATTTTGTTTAGACGTACCATACGCATAAAAAAAAAAATTCACGGCTTTATAACGCGTCGATAAACACAAAGATTGAGTAGTCACATTTTGTACAAAAAAAAAAAAATTGTAAAGTATGTGTTTTTACGGACGGAACTCTGAAAAGATTGTTTTGTGATACGAAATTCGTAAAAACAAATAATTACTGTGCATGTTATAGGAACACACAAATAATATGTCGTTCAATCGAAATTATTATATCGATTTTAAAACACTGTATCGCGGTATACCCAATATACGTATTAATACATATATTTATTTTTTTTTTTTTGCATACGTTTTGTAGATGAACATTTTTCCGTCAACTGTTTACATATCTGTCCGTTCGATTCGAATTATTTTTTGGTGAGTGTACTTCTACTCGTTTTTAAACATCTCGTTTATTTATGTGTAATTACATAAGAGTATTGCGTTCATGCGGGATTGAAAAGTTGAAAAATATTCGATTTTTCCGAATCAAATTTACGCATATGCCAAATTAAAACGAAACTAGAACGGTGGTAAACAGATTCACGACATTTCAAAACGTCGCCGGGTTAGGTTATATATACTCGTATGTTACTTATATCGGTGTCTGAGAACGAAAACCGCACACCGAAAAATGAATATAAAAATAAAATTAGACACGTTCGTATATTTGCGATAATATTAAATGAGAACGGCTTTAAAATTGGACGAAAAACCCGGCGAGATTTTATTTCACAACGAAGCGGGGGGGATCGGTGAAAATGTAATGCAAAATACGTTTTTACGAAATATTTAAATATTTTTGATTATAATATGTCGATTCGATGATTGTGTTCGAAGAGACTTCACACAAGACGGTAAATGCATTTGCCGCAAAAACAAATATAATATTATGTAATTTATATTTACCACGCGATTGTCGTCGTAAATTCGATAATTTATTTTATTTTCGCGTGTTACGTAATAATAATTTTAAAACAACGACCACGACGTAATGGAAAAGGAATTTTTCGATTCTTCTATACATTAATGAGCCGTACACAGAGACAAAATAGAATTGAATTCCCCACGTATTGTAAGTGACGTTTCTTTACACGAACCGTAAGATTACAAAAATAAAATACGATTTGTAACTCGTAATAAATCGATCCGACAAATTCTAACAACTTTTAAACGACGTCTAACCACGTAAAACTCGTTTATAACTATATATGATTATTATGAGTGCGATTAACACTATGTTAACAATATGTTATTGGGGAGGAGTAAATTTTTTTTGTTTTTCCCTTGCAACAAGAAGGAACGATCAAAAACTAACGTAGCGCTTTGATTGAAACGATTATTATAAATAAATCGTATTATAATAAATAAATAAAAATCGATAAATAATAATCGATTATTATACCAAAACAGAGTTCAACGAATGCTTGTACAACAGACGCGTTCGAATTTTTTTCTTTTCGAAATTAATTTCCGTTCATTTCGAGGAGTTCAATTTTACGTTTTAGGTTTTCCATCTAAGTTGGATAGAAAACACATCTCCTCGATCGACACAGATCGAACGTAACCGTATTTTGCGCAGGAATGGACCGAGGACCGACAAACCCTCCAATTTTATTGCTCACTTTTACGATGTACACAAGTTCGAATTGGAAGATATTTCCACACACATCTCCACTGTGCACGTGTGCTTACGCGGTAAAGGAACGGCGGTCACACGCGTATTCGGTAAACCAACAGACGCGTTCGTTAATTTATAGTTATTTCTTCTGTCGCGGCGGATACGGCGAATTTCGCGTTCTACAAATCGAATTATTTATGTAAATTTCGCGCGAGTCAACGAGAAAAAGACGTTAAAACACAATCACCTTGTACAATAATATTGTTCGAGTCTCTTTTTAATTAATTAAAATCGCAAAACGTTTTCGTATCGTAATTGGGTTGAAGCCCGTAACAAGAGTACTATCAAAGCGATTAGGCGTTTTTTGGCTCGTGTGTGTGTGTTACGTTTGTCGCTCGTGCGACGTGAAACGTTGTAGAACAAACAACGATTCGATTGGATCGTGTCCAGGACAAAATTGATTAATAAGTCGAAATCTGATCGCGGGATAAAAGAAAAAACCGACGATTTCATTTAACCGGGAAATTTTTTAATTTTTTTTTTTTTTTAACAAATATTCATTATTCGTTCGTCGAATCGTAATGTTATATTTTATTATTAGGTATACTAAAAAAAAAAAAATCCCAATTTTTTTCCAGGCAGCTTGTTCGAACGGTGAAGTGATGGTATATCGCGCGACTCGTCGAGAAGTTTTAAGACGGTTGTCCGTATCGTCCGGTCCACGATTAGCGCCCGTCGTCAGAGCTCAATGGTGCGCCGGATCACCCGGTCTCGTAATCGGGCTGGACTCGCTTTCAAGGTACGCGCACATTTAAAAAACACAAAACTGCGCGTATGTGCGAGTGTCTTTTTTTTCAAAATTAATTCAATTTTTCCTCTCTCTCTGTGTGTGCAGCGTACACTCGTGGGACATTTGCGACGATGACGTATCCACACCGACAACGTCCGTATCGTTTCCGAGTAAAACCGTTACGTCCATTTCGTCGACTTCGACGCGGATACGCCGAAAAACCTACGTGGTCAGTATATTATAAAGAAAAAAACCGGCTAAGAGCTTCTTCTTTTTTTTTTTTTTGAAATTTTATACTCAATGATATTATTTATATTTTATTCGTGTGGCGAGAAAACAAAAGAATATATTATATTAACATGATCTGGCTATAAATCGATGTCGAGATTTATCACCGAAAGTTTTATGGAATCATGAACACACATCGAAACAAAAATAATTCTTCGAGTTTTCCGCTAAAATTCCTGCAGAAACAATACGCTTATTATGACGTATGGTATGGTCTGTTCGAGAGTGGTCACAGCCGTAGGTTGTTTTGTATTGACACTTGAATATTCCACTCGTGTATATGGTTTGGTTAAACCTAATCACATTTCTCGTGCCCTCTATGACCATGGATGTGAAATAGGTTTTCTCTAAACTTACACTCAAATATTCGATGATATATTGTATCATCATTTCCCCACTTGTTTCGATCCACTTCAACCACTACTACATACGCGTATAATGTTTTGCCAAGAGTTCCTTCTATTTACGTACCGCATGGATATAATCGGTTTTAAAAATGTAATAATAATTCACTATCAATATATACGTTCCGTTTTAATGATAAAAATAATCCTCATTAACGTTAAAATGTTTTTTTTTGGCTTTCGGAACAGGTACGTCCTGTACGTTTTTGACTAAACGTATCCTCATAAGGAAAAAAAAAGTCACATTATGCAAGATTTTATGACAATATAGACCGTTCTTATTAGCCGTCGTAAAACCAGATCATTCAGATTTTATTTTCCACCATTAAAATAGATAATACACCGATTCTTTTAAAAATATTATTGAATTCGATGAAAATTTTCAGAGTGATGTTTTAATGATCGGACAACCCCTGTGTACAATGCTATTTTCATATTTGTATTACACAATTTATATTTTTGATAGGAAAAATGAATGTTTTACATAGTATTTTTACAATAGTAATTTGACATGGGTAGGTATCAATCATTTTTTTTTAACACAATGGATATTTTTTTCGGTGGGAATTCTTGTTCGAAATTCGTGTTTAATAAACATGATTGAAATGTTGAAATTTAAATTTCCGATGGCATCAAATAACACCGATTGGACACCGGTGAAGCAATTTGAAATGTCTCCAGTTCGTCGCTACCTTTTTTTTTCCACAAAAATACCAATTCGAATACGCGTGACACAAATATGCCAAATAATGTTGTACGGGTTAATTGAATGTATGTAATTGATTTTTATAGAAATATGCGCATTCGATCTTGCGTAGGATACGAGCGACGGTGTAGAAACTGTTCGAAATTCTAATGTCACTCGCAAATTGTATAGTACAATAAACCATTTCACTAAATTATCAATGCACATTCCTTACAAAGGATCCATACGATTTTACCCTGTAATTCTAAGGGTTGGAATACGTTAATGACTCGCGAGAACGCGCGGCGAAAGGCCATTCAAGTAAAAGTCATTTTAAATTCTCGGGTTTTTTTTTCTTTTTAATAAAAAATTCGTGTAACGAAAAACCGTCTCGTCTAATTTGGCGTTATAATTCTTTTTTCTCGTATTTTTATTGTCTTCGAATCGAACACAGAAAAAAAAAGAAAAAATCCAACAAGAGAAAAAAAACATCCACTAAATACGCGTACTCGGAGAAATATATTTACTGTTTTTGTAA
Organism: Chaetogeoica ovagalla; assembly: GCA_032441825.1. Lineage (NCBI taxonomy): Eukaryota > Metazoa > Arthropoda > Insecta > Hemiptera > Aphididae > Chaetogeoica > Chaetogeoica ovagalla. The sequence goes on from CM063730.1 coordinate 5,356,146, forward strand.
CGGAACTCGTATCGAAATATTTCAATATTAAACAATTCATCCTTCGGTGTATTATAATATAATTCTTTCTATTATTTTTCTGTACGCGATCAAAAAAAAAAAAAATTAATTAAAAAATATTTATTCGGGAGTGTTTTTTAACAAAAACTCATCTGGAATGTATTTCGGCACGTATTTTCTTTAAAGTACGATTTTATAATTACATATGTTTTCACGAGGAATATATTTTTTTTAAAAACGAAAAATTATACTACGTTTCTCGCTCGTCCGAATTCGCTATGGTTAAAGAGAAAAATGCTCGTTTATAATTCGTTGATTTTCAATCGTTTCGATTTTATTTTGATGTCGAAAATCGAATTTTCAACTTATTATTGTTCGCGTATTGAATTTCAAATATCACTGGTCTGAAAATTTAAACTTTTTTTAATGAACAGAGTTGAATGTAAACTATTTTAAAACAATTTTTCGCGCAGATTTTCCAAATCTGTTATTAGATTTTTTCGATCATATTTAGTTTTTTATTTATTGCTATTTAACTTTTATGGGTAAAACAATAAAAAATTATTAATTTTACAACACGTAAAACATATGTACAACATGTACCAACGTGATATCATAAACGAATATCCATCAAGATAATAAAATAGGTAAGATTAGATTTTAAAATACATTCAAGTTAAGCGATACAATAATACAATATCTAAATTCGTATACAATACACAGTATATTACGCAATTTAAAGAACAAATTTGAATCAATTTCATTTTGAAAACTGTACGTACTAGATGAAAATGGAAATCAGATTTGAAATCAGCATAAAATAATCTATACATCTCAGTTTAAATTATTGCTGATGGAATTTTATTGATATTCATTTATTATGAATTCGATTCTGAATATTTTTACTGTAATTTACTTATCATTAGAAGTGTGAAAAGTGCGAACGATCGTAATAATAGATAGGTCCACGAACGGATTCAAGTCGAACAATGTGCTTGAAAACACGTGTCCACACACACACGCACACACATTTGAATAATTTCCCGTCTATTTTATAATATTATTGTTTATATAATTTCTCGCAAAACGAGTTTGTATAAATATATCGCGGAATTTTTCCCCGAACGATTGAAAACAAATAATAATGACTCGAGTAAAGTGTTTTGTTGAACTCCGTAGTGACTTAGTCGAATTATTTATTGAATTTTAGCAAGAAATCCGTTAAATCAATCATACAAACAAACAAAAAATGTGTTACCCAAACGAGTTGACCGTGTACGGAAATAATGCGAAAATAGAAAACACAAAAGTGTAAAAATGTAAGAGATGTCCGTATTCTCTTCGCATGGAGCAAATCGTATAACATGTGTAATTTTCTTTCCGAACGATTATATTATGTAAATTACTTCATCTTGATGATCGGCGTGTTTAACAGGGTTTGTCGTTTGCCGACGGGACGGTGGAATTGCATCGGATAAAACTGGACGACAACGGGAAGACGACCGGTGATGCTGTTACGGGAGAAGGAGTCCAGGACCGTAATAATTGCGAACGACTGGCTCGTGTTCTGGCCGACCTGTGATCCGGACGGGAAAAAAATCGTCGTACGCTAATACAATTACGTATGAAAAAAAATGTGCCGACGAAACAAATGTTTTCTAAAATTTTTTTTTTCCTTTTAATACATTAATATTATATTTTATATTGTATTTTACTATAGATCCGAAAACGTGTGTGTGTGTGTGTGTGTGTGTATGTAATACGGTAAAAATAATAACAAATAACTTGTGCGGTACACGAAACATTCTATATAAATATATAATATACCTAAACGTATACGAAACAAAAATACCATCTTACAATATAATATAATAAACTGCTATTATTTACAACTAATTATTATTATTATTATTTTTTTTTTCCAAGTGCAAGACTATAAAAAATTATATAATTCAATTGGATTCTCTAATAATTTGTGAAAAAAAAAACAAATAGAAACGTTAAGTAAAAAATAAACGATATTATATAGTATAGGGAAAAACGTATTGATTTTCTATATATAAATTTTACGTTATAAATTAAAAAAAAAATTACCGTCCACATATAATTTGTAGTTATAATAAAATACTCTAATGAATTGTTGTCAATCAGTCTACTCAAAATATTTATCTTACGACGGGAAACGATAAATAAAAAAAAAAACAAATCCCGTTTCTTTCCCACCCCTGCCCGTTCACTTCACTTCTGCTCGCCGTTCGCATTCTTGTAGTTCTCGTCGTCTACCAGTTTGCTCCACTGGTGCATGTTGTTCAACGCGCCTTCCTTCATTACGTTCAATTTCGGATTCATTTGGCCCAACGACTACAAGTTTAAGGGAAAATAAACGATTAATACAATGTTCAAATGACGTGCACAATATCAATTCGATTTTAAAACTTTAAGATTTTCACGTTTTTTTCCACATCATCTACACATATTTTTAAGGACATTTTTCTCCTTTTTTAAAATGTTTTACGCCGACGGCGACAGTATCGACTGGTAAACATTACGAAAACCTTCGATTCAACCATACATCAAACGACGAGCTATTACGGTAAGCGGTCTATTTCGTCCGAAGGGGTGTAGCGTTCGATCTCGCTCGCTTGTTGCTTCGATCTCACTATCACAACCGTCGGGAAGTTTTAAGGTAAAAAAAAATAAGACCACTTCGAATGATTTCAGGGACATTTTTTCTCTCTTCGTCTTATAATGGGAATCGATCATGAATGGAGAACAAATTACTGCGGAAAATAAATTTTATAATATGGCGTTTAATCGTAGAACGTCAAAGAGTGCGGGATAGAACGATAACGAGAAAGCGAAAATCTCGAGATAAAACGAAAAAACGAGAAAAAGATAACATAAAAAAAGGATGTCTACTATGGGATTTCGAGGAATCGTGTAAAAGAGGACCTCGTTTAATGGACTTTACAGTCGCTTGAATTATGTACACTCGAATTTTCAGATTTAAAGTGTCGTACTTGATATACGGATACCGTTGAAATTAAAAACCGGCATTTGGTGGATCCGTCGGTTAGTTTACCTGGTACAACGGCAGGCATATATCGGCGATCCATCTGATCTGCAACTGGGGCAGTTCGTGTTGCCTTTCCCGGTCCATGAGTGCCTGGGGCTGTATCTTCAGCTCGAATCTCTCCTTGTCGCCCTGCTCGATGAACTCGTCCGTCACCAGTCTGGCGGCGCGCTGTTGCACGTGCCACTGTTTCGTGGACGCGGCCAAGTCGGACGACGTCATCAACATAGCCATCAGCAAATATCGCTGCGAGTCTTCGTCCCAACTGTACTCTTTGGACTCGATCAACCGGAAGAACTTACTTCTCAATCTGTGGTACACAAACGGACGTCCGATAATTATGTGCATCATTATAAAGAAGCTCTACAATAGATAATAACGTTTTAATAGACGTAAAAAAAAAAAAGAAGGAAAATAAATGTTTTAACAAAATTACAATCAAAATTACGTTATTAAATGTTTTCGAACAAGTATAATAAATGAATTCGTCAGTATGTTAACTCACTGGAAGTACATGCAGAGATCGGTTGCTAGTATACTGTGTTTTAATACTTTCATGACGGTCGAGAAACTCTCCGCCGACAAACTGGAAAATATGTTCAGATTCTGAAAAACGTGCAAAATAAATTGAAATTAAAATTAATTAATTATTATAACGGAAAGGCGCAGGATTGAGTTCACGTATTCCAATGACACGTGTAAATAGGAATTAAAACGCTTCGATTACCATAAGCGTTCAAAAGTATTAAATGTGTAAAATCGCATACAATTATGTTTGGATTTCATATGTACAAATACGAAAATAGACAAAAGTATATTTCGTAAATTTCGTTGTAAATATTTAAATATAATTTTACACTAAAAAAAAATTTTTTTTGTATAAGTCATTGTAGAAATTTGATACAAAATGTATTAATTACAGTTTTAAATAGTCATAAATCGCTTTTTAAATGTAAATCGATATTTAAATCATATTTGTTCTCGTTACAATATTTTATTGAACCACTATTTCTTTGAAAGCCTAGAAAATAGACGTGAAATAATTGTGAACAATTGTGCAAATGGAATTGACAATCGCGTATGTTGTGTGTGTATATATAATTTATTCGCGTTATTCAATTTTACAAGCCTAATAATACATATAAATCTTCACTTTTTCTTATTTTTAAAAACAAATTTACATACACAACAAATGATTTACCTTTAACTTTTAAACTCCTCAATGAATATTTTTTTTTTTTTTTATATAATTGAAATGTTATTCGAACATAGGAACATACTCTCGTTTAGTGAGGACATGACATTTCGGAATATGGACACCAAACCACGCGCGACTGCGAGATCTATTTTGTTGTTTATATGATCCGGACTTACTTCACTACTGAGTATCATCACCGCGTGATTGAAATGATGGTGTTCCATAGTGTTAGTTGTACCGTACAACAAAACCAACGCCGATCTGGCTCTGGAATACGCAGAAATACGCGGTTATTATGTGTACACAAGTATAGAATTGATTTTTTTTTCTCTTTTCGAAAATTCATCGATTATCCACGTCGGTTAATATGATAAACATTTTTTTGTTGCTTTTACTAGTCAACTCTCGTATTCCAAGGGTACGAGGATATTTTCGCCTAAGAAAGAAATTCTATGGTATGAAAAAAATAAAAATTATTCATAAATAATTCGAAATAAATGATAACAAAATTAAGCTATTCGTTTTTATCTAGATAATATTTTTATTTTGTTTCTAATTATTTTACCATTATAATAACGAATTTACTTTCTTTTAGTTAATTATACGGATTAATTATACAAAATTGCTATCCAATGACGATTTAATGAAAAATGAGCACTCTGAACTCATTATAGTATAATATATTATTATTTACTTTTTTTTTTTTACAAACGTCGCTTAATACAAATTTAGTAAATATATATTGAATAAAATTATTCGTAAATAAATTAACTCTTCCTTCTCGTATTCTTTTATATGGGGAAAAAAGTACAATATTACAGGCTCAGTGCACACTGAAAAAGTATAACCTCTCTAAGTTGATCCGAGCAGCTCGGAGCGATTTGGAGACAAAAAGAATACGCAAAGTAATTGTACACATATCAGTCAACAACAAAGTTGGTCTGGTTCTATTTTTGCTCCGAAAAAATATGAAAAACAAAAGTCACCGGTCACATTACACGCGTTTTATTCGTTCTTATCGCGTTTAATATTACTATTATTTATTATTATTCATAATGGAATGTGATCCAGATAAATTAATTAATCTTGTATTTACGAGGAAACCGATATGTGATTATACAGAAAAAGTTCACAGCAATAGAATTATCCAAGACAAATTGTGGAATGAAATCTGCATGAAAACGGGAACATCAGGTTAGTTAAAAATAAATTATTTCGTTTTTTATTATCATTAAGTTCACTGTCTAACAAAAATTGCCACAAAAGCGATATAAAAAACATCATCATCGTCAGAACTCATTTTTGACGACTGGTGTTGAAAATGAAAAATATATCCTAAATTAGTACGTGTTTGTTTTGTCTTGTTCTGTTTTGTTTTATCAGTGCGCGTGAAATTTGTTCCGAGCTGTTTGAAGCAATATGTTTCGAGCAGATTGGAACAGTTTTGCTCTTTCAGTGTGCGCCCGACCATAAACTCTGTGTAGTTGGTCTTTTTCTTTCGTTTTTAACGGAAAACACTCGAGAAATTGAAATAGTGTAATACCGATTTCTCATGATAATAAAATACGGTTGAATATAATTTACCGTGTTTTGACGAATACATAGTGAACTTGTAACATTCAATAAAATTCCATTTATTATCTGAACTATTGTTTTTTTCTACGTACGCGCCGGAGAAATTAATTTAACGGAATAATTAAGACAACCGAGCGTTTGTGTAAATTTGTGCGGGGTAGAAAATTTTAAATCGGAATTGAGCACATGATTATAATAAAACCTTTATTTTTAGGTTTCACGCTTCGCTATTTCATAACTTAACCTAACATCCTAACCTGTCTTCGATTCGCATTTCGAAAAATTAATATGTTGTGAACTCCAGAACGTTCCAGTTGACTTTATGTTATACTTACTTTTCCTGAAACGAATTGTTCGTACCCCGATGATCGAGATCGTGACACAAACAACCCACAAACATTCCCAAAACTTCGAGATCGGAAAAAGTATTCTTCATGTCGCATCCCTATCCCAATCACAACAACGACAACATTAATCATACTTATTACAAACACTGATCGTTATTGCGAGCGTTTACCATCATGATGGCGAACATGACTTGGGCAACGTTAAAAGCGTGTCTCCAGTTATGATAAGGCACGTCTCTGTAGTTGCGTTTCACTGTGATGAGGAATCGATAGAGTGTCTGAAAATTTTCGTAATAAATCGTTATAAATAAATAAATAAATATATATATATATATATATATATATATATATATATATATATATATATAAAAGAAAAGAATTCGCGACTATCGCTTTCAACCATTTTATAGGTACAATTTTATATGACGGCCAATGAAAAATATAGAAGGCTCTACGGATATGTGACAAATTTTATAATTTTTGTTCTATTTAAAAAAGAAAAAAGGAGTTTTTTCCAAAAAATCATTATCATTCTGCGCTATTAAAATACGTATTGCAAAATCGATTTCAATTAAACAGGAGAAAGGAAAATATAAAATTTTTTATTAATTTTTTTTATTGAAATTAATAAATATCCATTTTTTTTTTAAATATACATTTTCGAAAAACATTGATGTATACAAATTTGAGTTGGGCTAATTTTTAAAAGAATTTTAAACATTATTTTATTTAAATATTTCTTCAAATAAATTCATAGTAGCCATCAATTACCACAATAATAACAAAAAAAATTTACATTTTTAATACTTTCAAACGCTACATCGTCTCATATTAGAACGATTATTTAGTGCGTGGTACGAGCAATCGTTGCAGCAAAAAAAAAAAAAAACAAAATTTCATAATTATCGATTGTAACAACAGTTATCACAATACTTGTTCGCGAGACACACTGTATATAAAATATTGAGTTTATATATTTTTTTTGTATCAAACGCCTTTTTTTCCTAGACAATTTTTTTCCCCTTTTTACAACAGTCATTATTCACAGCTTAAAACCAATTTCATCTCGATGATGTGCTTCTTCAACTCTACGCGCTATTTATATTGTGTTCTCGTTTACTATTCATTTTCATTCGTTATTCGCCACAAACACAGCTGTTCCGCGTTATTTATGAACACAAATAAATTTCGGAAGCCGGCGAACTACTACAAAGCGAGATTTTTATTTTTCCACAAAAATTAATAGCTGTCCTCGATTTCCTGGTTCGTGTATAATACGCCATCTGTCAAAACTTTAATACATTATTCCTTAACTTCAATAAGAAAAAAAAATGGACAAACTTTTAATAAAAGTATTTTTTATTCTTAAATAGATTATATTATACGTAAATGTATATTCTTTTTTCTATAGTATAAAATTTGAAAACATTATTTAATAATTATAAAATATTCAATTTTCGCACATTAAAAAACTAGTTTTTCTCTGCTTCTAATTGCCGTTTCAGAATTTATCCGTTTTTAACATCCTTTTGTACCACGCAAATATTTAATTTGGATTCCAACATAGCTTCGACGAGAAACTGGAAAACTTAACGATAAATAAAATATTTATTTAAAATATAAGTGAACGAATCTTGTCGTTCCGAAATATTTTTGCACATTTTCTAAAGGTGTTATCGTATATATATATATATAATATTAGCAACAAAATTTGAAACTATTTGAAGTCTGAAGGGATTGAAAAAAAGCACATTAAAAATCCGTAGAGTTTATACAAATACGATTATTTCTCTGTCGTGTACAGTTTCGAATAGTTTGACGGCAGAATTTATTTAATAAGTGTGCTTAAAATACACAAAAGTCGTAACGAACGAAAGAATGAAACTAATAATATATATTATATTATATATAGTTTTAATTCAAAAGTCCGATTGTCTCGCTTTATATTTGTATATTTTTCTTTTTATTACAATTAATAGCGTTTAAAATTATTTGGACAAATCGCATTGTTTTGTACTTGACATATTCGCGATAAAAGTATACGTTTGAAAATAGTTCTTTTAAAACTTACACCTCGCATGGAAAAAATACTGTTATAAAATTTAAATCAAATCGCAAATAACATAGAATTTTTCGAAAGTTTAAGGTAAATCGATTATTATTATTTTTTTTTTTACGGTACTTATATACACTTAACGAAGTACACAATATTTTATCGGATAAAAATGTTGTGCAATTTGCGAATCAGAAAATGTCAGAATCATTGTTAAATAGTGAATATATCTGAAATGATTACGTATTTTATGTCAACATTAAAAAAATACAATTTATTTCCTAGCTCTCACACTTTTATGTCTTTATATATAATATATACCTACTCCAATTATCATTATTTATCAATTGAACAACTTTTGCGACGATACAAATATTAAATCAAACGCAATTATATATAATATTATATCAACGAATTCAATAAAATGTATATAAATCCTGTATATTGCGCACTCACTTCTTTTTCTATATTGAAGGTTTTGACCAGTCCGAGTTCCAGAAACATGCTCACGGCCGCCATAAGCATTTCATCGTCGTTCAGTGAAAAATCATCGAAAGCGAGCGAAAACAAATTCAATGAATCGGCAGCTGGTACTGGCATACTCTAAAAAAAAAAAAAACGGAAAAAATTTTAAGTACAAATTTTTGATAATAACATAAATAGAAATTGATAAAAATCAATTTTTATTTTATATGCAAATCAGTATATATTTAACATATTTATTTATCTTTTATATTTTACAATTTAGATAAACGCGCATATTTTCTCCGTATGTATTTATAAAATCTTAGAGTAAATAAATCGACAATTAGTATGAAATTATCGTGTAAAAATAAAAAAATTAACACAAATCTTATCAACAATAATACGTGCGAGGATCGCGTACAAATTTAATACAAAAACCCTAGTTGGAAAAATGGAAATATATCCGATAAATTAGAGGTGAAGAATTTAATGAAAGAGACGTGATTGAGATGAGTCTGTCACATTGGGCAAGAATGGTAAACGAGAAGGTTGATAGAAGAATGTTATTAGAATTCCGAAGGTGTATTTCGTATAGGTGTTAAAAAACGGTGTGAAATCGTTGAAATTGTCAAAATAGAAACTCCCTTTGGACTTCGGGCGTTATCGCTTCGGCTGGAGCCCAATTTCGAGAAACCTATAGGAAGAACTACCGGTAGAATGTACTGACGATCGGTGCAGTGAAACTCAGAAGAAGCGTAAACGAATAAACACGAAAAATCCGCGAAGAATCCACGAGCATCGATTGGAGGGGTTTTTTTTTTCGTTCTCGTCTTTTTACATTGGAAAAATATTTTATTTCACCGATCGTTGTGACGCGCCGGCGGTGTACCGAACGACTTGCACACATCCGTGTATACGTAATTCGTAAAAAACGAATTATTTCGTTTTCAATCCGTTATTCGATTTTGCGGGGGCGTTAAACTGCATTACGTATTTACGGGAAAAACGGTCTAAGCATTGTTGTAACCGAGTTCAACGACTGGCGAATAAAAGTTTTTTCATTACTTTCCGTCCAGACGTATAATATATTATATATATGTGTGGTACGATATCCGGGAACGTCATAATGTAATATATTATCTTCTATATATAGCGTGTGCGCAGTCTATTTTCATTCGAAATCGAATCAAAAAAAAAAAAAAACTTTCTTCCAGTATATATGATATATATATTTAAAAAGAATGAAAAAAGACAATTTTTTTTTTTTAAAAAATAAATTATTACGGGCTCAATGCTCACCAAGATACGTTCGACTTCTTTGTTTGAAGCCGTAGCGTGATAAGACAGCACCTGGAAACAACATAAATAAATAAAAAACCCACAAGACCACCATTCGAATTTATATCGAATTTGTCACGTCAACGCGCGCATTCGTACTTCAATGGAGACTTTTTGTCTGGCCATCGCTTTTTCCACTTCGCTGTACATGAGCGTGTTGTGTATTCCGAGTCCGCAAAATATCGTAAAAGCCTACGCACAAAAAAAAAAAAAATGCCCCCCACCCCCGTGTAATGTCGAATGTATCCTGATGTTATATTATATTATATTTATAAATATATACAAAAAGGATGATTGTCACGGGTCTGCAGACAGAATTTCCGACGATCAATACAGTACGAATACAGTTTTCAACTTTTTTTGTAAAAAAAAATTATTTCCTTCCACTCGTCATGTTATTACGTACGCGCGTGAGCTACGTTAATTTTTAACATTTTTTTTTTTTTAAATTTTTTACATATTCACTCGTTAATGTGCGGCGGCCTCGTTGCCGACCTCGTCACTCTTGTTCGCTGTATTATGCGCGTATCGGCTTTTTGCCGAAAACCTGTGATGATCCGTTCGCAGGCAGAAACGTTAAAAGAAAAAAATGTTTTTATTAATTTTGTCCCGAGTTATATAAGATGATAATGGAAAATTTTACACTTGTTTTAAGACATAATGATTGAGTGTGTGTGTGTGAGAGAGAGAGAGAGAGAGAAAATTAAGCGCCGAAATAAAATCCGTTTAGAATTTTTGTAAATAATCGGGACGAAAGATAAAACATCAGATTAATCAATTTGTACAGTGAGTTTATTTAATTATTTCGATAATACTCACCTCGAACAATTGTTCGTCGTAATCGTCGAAAGGCGAGGAATTCAGTTTGTTGATAATACTCGCGACACCTATAAATATCACAAGAAATGTCTTAAAAAAAAAAAAGTAAAAATCGCTGGGAAAAAGAAAAAAAACCAACACTGCAATACATTGTTGTGTAAAACAGTATTTCGTAAAAATCCGAACCCGAGGAATGTTCCAATTTGTTCTTTAACGTGGGATGATGATGTATGGACCGAAATACTGGAGAAATCAATGATTTTTATTATTATTTTTTGTAAGTTACGCGTATTATATTCCCAAGACGACGTCAAAATATTTTTTTATTATTATTATTATTATTATTATTATTATTATTATTACTACTGCTACCAATATGTATGGAAGAATTTACAAGAAATGAAAACTTTTTTTGATAAGAATATATGAAAAGTTGCCCGGGGTATTAGATGTCCTCACCAACCTAACCGAAAAAATAAAAATACATTTGACATTAAGTTATTACACAGGCAGGATTTTAAAACATATACGTATTTTTTAATTTTATGAAATTCATTTTATAAATATCACAAATAATTATATTCGATATACTTTAATAAATTTAAACATTATTTTGAAGTTTATTTTTTATTTTACACGTGTTATTTTTTTGTAATGAATATTTCAGTATAATTTGTTTGCTAAGTATATATTTAATAACCACTTGTAGTCCAACATGCCGTCAGTAAAAGAATTTAACCTGGACACTTCAAATAAATTAAAATCTCAATTTCTACATCCCATATGCCTCATATTCGAAACACTTCTAAACGTCCAACTTTAAACAACTTTCTCATCAAAAATCGGCCCGTAAACTTCTGATTCAATTTAACTTTAACTAAATCCATACTCGATCTACCCTTCCTAAATCTCTCGAGCATCCAGTCCTCTGTCAGAAGCTAGGCTTGATCCAGAGTACCATTATCCGAAGCAAAAACCACTGCAGCAACCACTTCTCTCAGAAAAAATGATAAAAATACGCCACTGTCCAAAACGACAACACTGTAACTCTCCTGTAGTAAAACGGTATCAGTGTATGTATTTGAGGCAAAACACTATTCAAAAACGAATATTTCAAATATTTTAAATATGTATATATATACGAGTAATTAGTCGTTTGAATACAATATAAGTGTTCTTCGTTACGCATTATGTCGAATGATTTTTAAATTTATCTAATAAATAATAATCCAGTTACGCCTGTAATCGGATAATCGATTATTAAATTTTTTTCAATTATACGTACATTTTTGTGTGAAATTTTTATTTTAAAAACATTCCCGGCCGTGTGTGTATTCGAATATTGGGTCAAGTGCGACCGAGTGTTGGTAATACGTTTTTCTGGAAAAAAGTGCGTTGAAATGGCGAGGGATAAACTATCATCGAAAATCGAAAAAGCGAATTGATTACGCGTATTGTTGTTTCGCGTTGTTACTACGTGTGTTGAGGCGTGTTGTAAACGAAACGGAAAAACACGCGTTTGCTGACGTTTCACGTATGTTGTCTTTTTGTTTGCGAATATCTCGGAAATGTTCGTTGTGTGAGCGACGCCTCGGGCGGTAATGGCGAATACGCGATTTCTCCCCGGTGTTTTGCCAGTTTCGCAATAACGTTGGAATTTCGTATACTTCGTAGCTGACCGGTCGCAACAGAAAAATTAATAAATAAATATTCGAATAATCTAATTTTCGTTCACGTTTGGTAACGGATGTTTCGCGCCCATACGATTATTCGGATTTTTCTTATTCTTGTAAATCGTCACGTGGACAATTTCCCCGCGTATTCGGTACGTTGTTTGCGCAAAAAAAAAAAAAAACAAATAAATAATCGAGCAGAGTCGATGATTGACGTCAGTAGTTAGAGTAATTGGAGAGGGCGATGCGATTGATTCGATAACGTCACACAGCTAAGCCATTCGATATTAAATAGTAGAGATTGTTGTTGACCGTCGTCAGCCGAGTAGTGAGAATAGACCTTAATACGGGGAAAAAAATTATTACGAAACACAATAAGTGATATTAATTGTTTCGTTTATTGATATTTTAAAACACCCGCAAAACAACCATTCGCCGCCGGCGATGAATTTTAGAAGTTTGCGGGGAAAGTACTGCAAACGACGAATAAAAGTCACGTGAAAACTAAACGGCGCCGTTGTACGTTTTTTCGACAGTCCTGATATCTTCGAGTCCGTTAACAGATATCGCAAAGGTTTTTTTATATTCATTAAACCGCGATCGGGAACAACGCTCGCGAAAAAAAATAACACGTGCACTCGGCTCGTACGTGACGGCCTATGATGCGTATATTCTTTTTACTTATATATATATATATATAATTTATAAGGTGTCTCAGAAAAGAATGCAGGATTTGAAACCTGAGCTGTGTAGCACGTGCGATTTTCACGAGGAAAAAAACAAATATCCCGAGCATGTGACACAATTTTCACATCGATTTGCATTTCTTTCCGTGAAATTAACTTTTTCGTTCCATCCCATTCACCGATTCCGCGTCGGATTTCGTGCTTAAATTCCGCGACATTTTCAAGTTTAAATAAACCCCAGTTTCAAAAAAAAAAAAGAATTAACTCTATCAATTTTGAGTGCATTTTCTTGACAGTCACCACACCGTAATTCTCTCTCTCTCTGGACGCATTTACTCTTCTCGCAGAGAGTCACTCTAGGATTTATCGAATTTTAATAATCGGAACACTTAGATACTCATTTTCGTACCTCGTTGAAGTTTGTTATTCGCCTTGTGAATAACAGAGACACGAAAATGCAACAAAATCGTCTAAAGGACGTCAATAATATTACAGACATTCAGATTAGCGCGAGAAAAAATAACCGCCCGTCAAATCCTGAGTTTTTTTTTTTTTATACGAAACGACACAATTTATAGGAACGTACATCAGACAGAATTTAGTGTCTATATCGAATGTAAATCGCGCGCGCCAATGAGATTAACAAACACAATGAACGTAATAAAGAGATGTGATGCGGGAGGGATGTTATCGTGTACCGTGCCCGGGGATCGGTCTCGACGCGCACAACTTCACCGAATGGGTTGTCTCGATGTTATGTCGAATATTCGAACGCGTTGAGAAATCGTAACGTCGACTGTGTGACATGTGTACGCGTTTCGAAAACGCTTGTCTTCGACTTTACAAGACACCATTATCTGTAGATAGTTCAGCTGATACTAATTTTTGCCCGATCATAACCGTAACCATGATTCTAAACGATATTGAAAATTTTTTTTCTTTCTTAAATGCACAGTGAAATGATTTCGTTTTTTTCCTTTCTGTTACCTATAAAACACAGTAAAGTCAAATCCTTAACAAACGTAATTATAACCTGTTCGTAATATTTTCTGGAAATAGTTCGAAAACAACATTTTGAAACAATTGGCTCCCCCTTCCAAAAAAAAAAAAAATCTTCATTATAGAATCGCGTGTACGTTAAACACACGACGTGTTCATTGGAAAGTAGTAGAAATAACGTGTTTAAAATAATTTTTTAACGGATCATTATTGTTATTCATTCGAAATAAAACGGAAATAAAAAAAACATTTCCCGTCCAATGATTTCAGTCCATATGTGTCTATTTATATAAAATACTATCAGACTGCCGTCCCGTTCTTCTCCTAACAGTGTACCCCGTAATTTTCTTAAAATATTATCAACACTGCAGACATGGACATTTACCGATAATCTGGTCGTTTTTGTTCCTGATGGGCATGGCCAGAAGCGAGTTGATCCCAGGATTCACGATCCCGTCGCCGCGTTCGTTTTCGTTGATGTTCAACACTTCACCGGAACACGCCACCCTCTCCGCTAAGCTTTCCAAATACCGCGAGACGTTTTCGCCTTCCACTTTTTGCCTGGAACTAGAGAGTTTACGCGAAATATTATAATATTTATATTTATAAATATCTATTATAATTGTGATAAATATTTTTTTAAAAAAAAAAACGCGATATTCAAATTGAATAAACATCTTTAAACATCAACAACCTACTTATGTATACATGACGTTTATCTCAGATAACGATATTATTAGACGCTTGTTTTTCTGAATAAGATAAAGTAAGGATTTTTTTGGCATGTAGATTTCACACATTCTGTTCGTTCATTTAACCATTGATTTAATACACGGCGTGTCACACAAATTACTCGTATTGTTTTAGTTGTGACGCAATTAAAACGAAAAATACAAAAGTAATTATTTTTATACGTCTATACGGTGAATGCGAGCTCGAAAATAATAATTATAATATAAAGTCTCGTTGACCAGTATAAGTTTTATAACAAATAAATATAATATTACGATAATAAGAAATATACTTTTTTGTCTTCTTGGAAATAATATATTTTTCAATTTTCAAAAGCCGAGAGAGTGATGCACTCCATCAGCATGCCCCCTTAATTTAAACACTGGTATGTATAGCGAATATAAAAACCTTACTTTTTCACGTTGTTCGTCACGTTCTTGGGCGAATTCAAATCGAACAACTTGGAGAACCTGGTGCTGTCGCTCGATTCGTCCACGAGTAACACTGCCGCCCTCTCGCATTTCAACAGTCTCTGCGCCCTCTGCATTATCTTCATGATCACTTTGTCGATGGACGTTTGTTCCTCGAACAGATCGTGTACCACTTCCAACAAGTTCTGTGAAAGATAAGCGCAGATAAATGATGTTAGATCGACGCGAGTAACCGCGGACGATCTAAAGTCATTTATGATCACTGGACCATACGACAGGTTGCTTACCCTGTTACGATCGTATTCGGCACGGGAATCCTCGACGATCTGTGCGTTGGTAATCGCTATTCCGACAAATTGTAAATACGTCTCGAAAAGCTGAAAAATTCGAAAATCGGGTCAGTATTGATGATAATAATCGAATGAAATGATTTCCACCGTGGATTATTAGGATAACTCTCGATTTTGTCGGTGCACCGGACGTTTACAAAAATAAATCCGAGTTAATAAATAATCGCTATTAAAAATGTTACTTTCCCCCCCCCGTCATAAAACTTCTCCGCGTTATTTATTTAACGTATGTAGACAGTTTTTAAAACTCATTTTAAATATTCAATTTGAACGTTGTGCGAAAACTGCGTCGTCCTCTTTGAAGGCAATTAAGTCTTTTTATTGAATACGATCGAGAACCAAGCACAAATCCAAACTTTTTATTTAAAATGGCATTTCGAAATAATTCTAGTAACGAGTTTCGCGTAAAAAGTTTAACAGTCATACCCGATGATCCGTATATTATACTAAATGAAATTATATACGCAGATCTAATCGAAAAAAACCTATTCTTTCGGAGCTATTGTGCATTTCAAAATTTCAATCAGCCATAAGCGGCAATGCCAGAACGGTAAAAACTCGAAAATTGATTTCTTATTTAACTGCCGAAGACGAATTAAATTCGGTAAATACCCGCGAGCGCGTTGAATCGATTTCATTATATTAGATCCTATTGGGATTTGCGATTCGTTATTATTCGGCTAATTCCTACATATATATATAATTTTAAACCACCCACAGAATTCGTACACATATTATGATAAAAAAAAATCTATATTAGCAAATCATATCTCACAATTTTCAAGATAGATTTTCATTTCCAAACTCGTCGTCAGTACAGCCGTTATTTTAATCCGATCGGCTTCTCCGCCGAATCAACGGCAAAATATCAATATAGCGAATTCATGTTCGAAATTTTACTTCTGTCCGGTTTACATGATTTGTCGAGTAATAAAAAACATGGATGGCCAACACGTGTTCGTAGAGACGCATCGATAAATACAACGGTATTAAAAAGAGCCAAAATGTTTGTAAATAAATTTTATAATTTCTAGACGGATAAAACGCAATATTAAACATTTAAAAAAAACAATTGTCGCATTACAATGAAATTTCCGAAGCATATTCCTGTTTTAAGATACCCAAAAAAATATTAATAACTTTGCGATAAAAATTAATATCGAATTTTTGTAACGACATTTTTATGTGAATCGCCGCTATATAATTTAACAACGAGAAAATAATTTAGTAGTAATATCGTTGGGGTTTAACTTATGATCTTCTTATAGAATTATTCAGAACTGTTCCCACGTCAATGCAATCAAATCTTAAGAAGCTCACGAAAAAAAACCACACAAATAAATTTAGCTTAACGTTTATTTTTTATTCATATTTATATTTACTCGTATTATATATATTTATATTTTTTTCTCGTTTATCTGTATTTTATACAATAAAGTCTTTTTCTTTTCTTATATAAGTTTATACCAGAAGAAAAATTGAAATTCATAATAACAATAAGTAGTAAATTATAGCTTTTTTAAAAGAAGATGCTTGCTACTATAATAATATAACTGGGGTTAGATGAGGTCGTCACTGTAAATCCGAATATTACGAATAGGAAATTCGCTATAAATAAGTCTTCGCGAGCGGTATAAATTTTGTTCGATTTGTGAGTCTATAATATATATATATATATATATATATATATTTAAATTCCCTTAAGAATCGAAGTGTACTGCGAAAACACCACGACGGAGTACAGTAACATTGTAACAACGTGCAATTATAATATATTCACAATAATCACGTATTTCGTGCTCAAGGCCGGTCCCCGAGATCGGCGTTAAATAATAATTCTCTGGCAGCGCATTAAATTATTTTACAATAACAAAATGTATTGTAAAATCAAGGTCACGAAGTCGTCGATCACGATGGGACAATATTATTATTATTATTATTATTATTATATTGGTCGATGTGCATTTTAATAATAAAATATCCGCGCCGCACCTTGAAATAATAATTGTGTGAATCTCGTCTTTATATGTCATAATATAGCCAATTCCTGTGATTGAAGTTTACACTATCTTAACAGTGGCTTTCTGGTGGAAAAACGTGAGTATAAAATGTAAAAAAAGTTACTTCGTAGTAATCGCTTCTACTGTAATAACCACAAGGGAGAAAAAAAAGTTATAAAATCGATGGAAACACCACTGCACACTGTTATACTATGCGTTATAATATTTTTCAAAACGAACAGAAAAGATTTATTATATATATATATATACATATGTGTGTGTCTGTGTGTGTGGAAAACATGGTTTCGATTGAAACCGCGTGATTAAATGAAAACGTACTATATTTCTTTAATTGATTGAAAAAAAAACTACTCTATAATTAGGTCAAAATGTATTTGTCGTTGACATTGAAGAGAAAACGTCTGTCTAAACGGTCACTGTCTCCGTCGCATTTCTTCCGTTTCGTATACGCGTATGTACGATGTTAACCGATTGCGCTAAAATGTTTATGAATTTTTTAAATGATATTTATTGACATTAAAATTGATAATAATATACAGCTGCGTGACGTCAAATGTGCTGTCAAAAACCGTCATAAGACACCGCGAGTACGTCGTACCTTCTCGTCCATGCTGGTGAAGTGCCCGTCGTCCTTGTCCGGGTTTTTGTTGTTAACCTGAGCCACAGCTATTATCTCTTCGTACGAGTTTTTCACCGGCATGCAAAGCAACGACGACGTGTAGTATCCCATTATGCGGTCCACCTCGTCGTCGAATCTCGAGTCCTGCAATTTAATATTGTGTTGTATTTTATTTACACACCACACACGTGCGAGTGCGAAAAACACGTCCTTTTAGAATTCGTTTGAATCTATCTATAAAAAAAAAAAAAGGAAAAATTTAAACGCCTAGAAAGAATGAAATTTCGCTATTGATTTTCGACGTTTCTAACATTCCGGAACATCGAATTCAATTTTTCCTAGATTTCTTCTTCTGTCTTCCTCTTCTCTCATCAAAACGTCCGTTTCCATAACCGTTCCATACCGTTTCCGAAACTTCTCGCTTCATAACATCTAAGTCTATTATTCTGTGTCGTCTTCTCCGCGATCGACGCTAATGCCCTATATGCTTCTTCTTACACGTTCATTTCTAATCCTGTTTTCTCTTGTCACCCCGCTCGTCCATCTAAGAATTCTCATCTCTGTCACACTCATTCTTTGCTTTATTTTTTCCCCACACTATGGTAGTTTAAATTAAAATCTGTTAAATTTTACGACAATCTCTTTGAAACAAAATTCTTATTTATTTATTTTTTTGTTCACTATTTATACGGTTAATGTTGTTTGGAAATTTCAGAGGAATAAATTTCACACATGTGCATTAAATAATTGATTTCAAGCGTTTCGAATTAATTTTTTTTTTTCGAGGGAATATTGACATAAATAAAACAAAAATCGCATACGTGTATAATTTTACAGGGAGGGGGAAGGCTTTTTTTGTAATCACTTGGCAGACTTCAATTGCGCTTAAGAACTATATAACGAGAAAATCATAAAATATCAACGCATTTATAAATGAATTTATTGCTAACGCGGATAGTCGAGTCAAAAAGCCGAAATATTTGGACATAACGAGTATACTCGCATATTATATAAGATGAGCGAAAAATTGTCTCCGGATAAATAAACTCTATCTACACAAAAAATTAATATAACGCGAAAAAATCAATAAATTCTTCGTTTTGCTTAAAATTTAAAATTACACTTCTGAGTACGACAATTTGCAGATCATCCTATTCGGTTACCTCGCCCACCGCCAGTCGCTGCAGGCGTTATTCGAAAAAAATTTTCCGGTAAAATATTCCGATGAAAAACCATATTCTCTTATGAAAAACTCAACGCGATTTTTTCTATTTTTATTGAAATATTCGATGAACTACGGTTATACGGTTATATCAGCGAAGTTTTTTTTTTTACGATATTAAATATATTAAACTCGTATAATATACATGTACCGCTCTTCGTGTCGTTTACACGTCGCGCGAACGTCATTTTTCGATTAATAATAATAATAATAATTTTATTATTATTATTATTATTATTATTATTATTATTATTATACGAACTATTCGCGTTCGAAATATAATTTTAAACGGCCAAAAAACATGTCAAAACTAACCCGAAAACAACCGTTCAGATTAATATCGCGGCGGATTCACGCGATAATAAACAGCCTTGAAAGGATAATAAATGGGACGTTTAACGTGTACAGAGTGTAGCGTATTTATAGACGCTGGAAAAGTTTTCTTTTTCTTCCGTTTTTTTATATATAAAATTTTTAATTTTATTCAATACGGGTGAGAGGGAAGAGGAAATACTCTCGCGTTTCTAAAAATATTTAATAAACTCGAATGGTTCTTCTTTTTTCCCTCTTACAAAATGCACCGCTATTTTTAATAACCCGATCTTTTTTTTAGTTTCGAGTAATTTCCAAATGCAGAACGACATACTATTCAAAACTCGTAATAAACGAAGTTCGGTAAAATTAAAAAAGGTATTTTGTGAATAAAATTTTTTTAAAAATTTTAAATCGTAGTAATTCAATTTACAGACGCGTTTTGTGTTATAATTATAACATTATACTAATACAATGTCCGCGATTCGGCGGCGAACTGTAAACGATTAAACGTAATAGATCGATTAAATAATAATTATCGTTCCCCTCACATCGTGAATAATTTAACGGTACGCGCGAAGGAATTTATTGTGTGTACGTATATAATTCACACGAAATTTAATGGTTCGTATATTATAATATTTGCCGCTAAGACGGAGCAGGAGAACGGTAAATTTATTCGTAAAAAAAAAGAAGAAGAAAAATAACAAAATCACTACGAATCGCTCGATATAATGTTTTTTTTTCTCGCCTTTTTCAACTGTTGCGGAGAAAAAGCGCGGGCGGGTGTGCGCGCGTGATATTAATTTGAAATACGTTTCTCATATAATAATAATAATAATAATCATAATAGTAATAATAATAATAATCGAACTGCGACTCTTTGGTACACCTTCTTTCGGTTCTGATAATAATATTATTATTATTATCATTATCATTATTATTATTATTATTATTAATATTATTATTATTATTATTATTATCATTATCATTACTATTTCGCCAGTCGTTTATATTGCAATGAAAAATCGACGGAGGACGCACTACTATGCAACAGCGTAGGTGGAAATAAATATAATATAATCATAATAAAACGTTTTGCTACGAAAAGAAAGAAAAACAAAATCGTATTAGTCTCGTGTATAGAAATATAAGTGCGTTTCACACACAATCCAGGGAACGACAGCTGTGAAATTATAGCCGATAATTTATTTCTATACAATATATTATATATATATAATACTACTACACTTCTGTTTTATTTGCGCGTAAAATGAAACGACGGTTTTTTCTTCTCAATACAATATTCGAAGTGCGGGCACGTGAAATAACCGAATTCTGCAGGTTCGTTTATATATACTAACGAGTACTTAATCAAGGATCACTGTACGCGCGTATATAAGTAAAGTCAAATGCTGGGCAAGTTAATTAGATTTTTTTTTCTAATCCGTTAATATTGAGTTAAATTAAAAATTATACTTATTGTTTTTTTATTTTTTTTTTATGTCAAAAGTCAACTTTAAAAGGGTTTTATGACATAACGGAACGTTAATGTTTCTCTTTATTAGAAACGAAAATAGCGTGAAGAATTATACAAAAACGATTTTAATTCGTCTTAAATTATTACCTTCAGATTTTATTATGTCTATTTTATAGTATGTTAAACACTGTACGAATTGTATTTCGCTTTATACCTGCTAGGTATCGATAGTTATTAATGGCTACGAGACTTAAGGGTGAAATTATTGATTTTACAATCGACTAATACGTCTCATATCGATTATTCATTGTGCCGATTATTATTAGTCAGCGTTCACAGAGTTATTCAAAATGATTCATCCGATTTCAAATGCTTATATATTTTTAATTTTTAGATTTAGAATTTATATATAAACATTAAATTAAATAAAAACGTTTAGTATTTAGTTAATTCTAAAGAGAAATAATCACATGGTGTGAAATCCAATGAAGATCCAGGAAGTTTCAAACGGTCAAGGGCCCATTGCGATCAATCCAATGGTTTAGAGTGCGTTGCTAACAGTCGAGTCAGTTCAATTTATCGTCGGGCTTTGAAGCCTGTTGTAACAGTTGTAACTTGTATAGTCTTTTAATTAAACGCCGTCTCAAAACACGCTGAACAGCTGCTGTTCAAAGTAATTCCACTTCACGACTTGCGCAATTGGTTGATTTACACGAGCTGCGTTGGAAACTCTCCGTAATTCTTTCTACATTATCCTCGGGTCGTGCTTTTTCCTTTGCACAAACACCGCGTGTGCTTCAAACTGCTCGTACCGTCGTCTCTAAGCGATCGGCCTCGTAAAGACGACGAAAATTTTCGTTGCACGCTTACATTAACCGATTCACCTTTTGAAATCGCAAAACGCGTTGTGTTGTACGGTCGGCATATTTGCGAAGACTGTAACTTACGTGATAATTTTATTTAAAACGATGAATTAATGAAATTTCAACACTCGTGCGTACTCTCTATTAATCAGTATTATAATTCGATTAGATAAATACTAAAATACGTTTAATAACTTCTGACTATTTTATAATATTATACACTACAAAACCTAAAAACACAAAAATAACCGTGTGTACGCGACTACGTTGTCATCTTCAATCACCAAACGCAACAAAGCCTAATCAACAACTACTAAACACCCGTATTTATACATTTTATATCTCCGATAACGTCATCATAAAACAAGTGCGTTGATTGTTCGTGAGTCGACGCCATCTGGTCTATATTAAATTAATTAATTAATTTAATTAAAAATGTTAAATAATGAATAATTAAGTCCCCATTTTTCCCAAGTTATTTTTGGTTTTTTTTTAACATTTCTATGACGTTTAATTCTTTATATAATTCTTTACATTTTCTAAAAAATCTTGCAGATTTAATATATAATTTAGTTAGTATTCAATAACGTGTTCACAAAAATGTGTTTAAAAAAATTGTGTTCCGCAACAATAGAAATTTCTCGTCTTTTTTTTTCTAATATTACACGATTACTATTTGAAATCCGATGAATCGTATTAAATAACGTTGTTGTAATCATCGTAAATCGGATATTGTGGCCAGACGTCCAGTATTATACGGGAACGTATTTCAAAAGTCTTTCCCGTTGTCCCGACAAATGCTCTCGGGACGCTAAATTGTCCCGTATTTCCATAACACGTCCCTTTTCCTTATTATATTAAAAAAAATTTTTTTTCTTCTCTGTTGACAAATTTGCTACCAAAAGAAGTTCTCCGATCTTTACAGTCATACTCGGTTTCCGGAAACAAATTTTATCCAGTTAGTACTTTAGAAAGGTAATTTTTCCATTTTCTTAGTAGTTTCATGAAGTTTCTCGAAAATCCCTTAAAGACCTCAGCTGTATCCACACCACTGACCAAGAGTATCCATTCCAATAAGCAAAGTGTTTCCACCCCTACTGACGTCCGACGAACGAATTGTTCCCGTTTTATTTACAATAAAAGAATTTCATCCTTTATGTATTTTTATATTCATGATCTGGCCACCCTAATTTCGGATGAACGATAAGCACAAAACGAATACGAAAGGAATGTTTCCTGACGCGATGGTTATTACGATTATTATTATTATTATTATTATTAGAACCAAATTAATAAGGAGAAAGAAAAAACGAATCGCTTTTCATTTTTTTCGTCTACGGTCTTCTCACCTCGCACGCCACGTCCAGGTTGACCGTCTCGCCAGTGGACGCCACGTGGCCCAGTATGCCCACGCCCCACGGGATCTTCACCTCGTTGTCGGTGACCATGGGCTGACCGGACGCGTCGCAACCGCACTGCACGCCGTCCGGCAACAGGAACTGTCCGCGGGCGCCGCTGTGCACGTCGAACACCTTGGACACGAGACACCGGCGCCGGGACGAGCCCCGCGGCGGCCCGTCCACCAAGAACAGCGACCCGGCGTCGCAGTCCAACAACACGGTCAGGTCGTCGACGATCTTATGCGACAGGGACTTGAGGTCCAGGTCGGTGGCGATGTCCCGGACCACCGTCAGGAAGAAGTCCCGTTCGCCCTGTTCGCGCCGCAGGTCCCGTTTCGTGTCCACGCTGTGCGCCGGCACCGGCCACCTGGGCAAACGCACCTTGGAGTCGATCAACAGGGACAGCATGCTGATCGGGCTGGGCGGCAGCGACGTGAACCTGCGCAAAAACGCGGTTGAACATTTTCTTTGAAATCGTTACAAAAAAAATATTACGAAATTTAAATCGGAGTTCTTATATTATTGTAAACGGTACGACGACGTTTCATTAAGATTCCAAACCGTTTTCAAATCATTCGTAATCGGTGAAATCGTAATGTGCTTTGAAAACGTTCGAACAAGACCGGTGTAATTGATAACCGCGACAACGATCGGAATCGAGAGATCGTATGATTCGGTTTCAATCCCGTGTATTATGTTAGTGGAGTGCGAGAGGTTTTCTTCGCGGGCCCTAAACTAAAAAAAAAAAAAAATAATCTTTCTCGCCATTTCGAATTGTTGAAATTGTATTTCGTTAACAAATTGTGAAAGTAATAGCGAATTTCTTTTTAAGCGCATTATCATTATAACCGCTACAATTACACGCGGTTCGAAAAATATTGAGCGTAACGGCATGTATTACAAGCAAAAACGCACGGATGAGAAACACCGGTTTTTGTTTACGCAAATTGATCGCGGAAAACGCGACGAATTTCTGAGCGAGAAAATCCCTTTAATGACTCCACGCGTCATTTGTGAAAAATCCGTTCTTCATAAAAAAAAAAACCCGAATATACGCGAAACGAGTTTTCGTTTTTTTTTAAATGCGTGTACTATTTGACCAGTTGATTTTGTTTTATAATCATGGCGGGGATTCTTTCGTGAAAAATCACTTTAATAAACACAAAATGTAACGAGTAATGTTTATTGTAAAATATTTTTTTTTCATTTCGAAAGTTCCGTTGCGCCCTACCCAATGACAAAAAAAAAAAAATCGTATCCACGTCATTGGTTAATTCAATATAAAAAACGCAATAGATATTTTTCGCACAATATCATACACACGTCGTTATAGAATATTCTATCGCGATTATATATTATAATTAAACGTTTATTTTTTAACGCACCACATTATATATATATATACACGAAGAATTTTAATATGTTTGATGACACGAACTCCTCCGTGCCCCCCCCTCCACTCATAGGTGAATGTCTATGAAAATCGTAAAACGTTATTATAATAACAGAGGTTTTTTTTTAAGGAATGAAAAAACTCGCCGTTTTTAACGACCATGTCAGCCACTATATAATATGTTTTTAAACACGATACGACGCTGACAGTCGATCAGTGTGAATGTTTGGTTATCGTTATGCGCGACGCCGTAACTACTCGTATAACACTGCGCAGCAGAATCGTTTTATTTTTTAATATCGAAAACCCCGTATACGATACACGCGTCATATACGTATCTCGTTACAAAAGTGTTATTCTTGAGAACGAGAAAAAAAAAACATACAAAATCCCCGTCCGAAACGATTTTATAATATTGGACGCGTCAGTTATAATGATTTTAGCGACGGGGAGGGGGATAAAAAAACAACGTTCGACAATTTTTAATCGCACGCATTGTTGTAGATGATGACACTTTAATGGTTTTTCAAGTCGGGCTTCCTTTCTACCGAATTGTGTTTATGTAAAACTTTAAAACATTTTTGTTGTATTGATTGACACGCCGGTTATTAATTATAAAATAACGTCTTTTTTTTTTTCTTTTTTCTAGAAAACATTCGCAAACTATTTTATAATATACGCGCATAAAAAATGTGTTTCTTTTTTTGTCTTTTATCAATCATTAGTTTATTTTCGAAACTTTTAATTTTATAGACGTACATCGTACGCATGATTTTTAATCCGTTGCACGAAAAACCTTATGTAGCGTATAAGAGAATACGCGTAGTATTTCAAGATCGCTTCGAAAAAACAAAAAAAAAACGAGTTAATAAAGAACATTTTTACTTCTGGAAATCGTTACGTTAAAAAATATTCAAAATAATTCGTCCTACACCAAATAACTGCCGGTTGTGTTTTGAGATTATTACAGTATTGGTGATTAAATACATTTTCAACAATAAAATACGCAATTATTATAGTCATTTTGGTTTAGAAAACAAAAAAACATAAAAAAAATATTGTGACCGAACGTATTTATAAGGAAGACGAAATTTTAAAATATCAAACGTATCGTAAACGAACGAAACGGAATCGACGATTTTTGTTCTATTTGAAATTTAACGCCTATTAAAGTTATAATAGTTTGTTTTTTCTTTCTCCTCGACTCATATTCAAATCGGTTAAATCCATAGTTTTTGAGTAAAATGTATACGCAGAAAAAAGTTTACATGTCTTTCGTGTTTTACGCGTTTCGACTACCTGATGACAAAAGTCTTCGATCGCAACTAATTCTTTTTAATAATATTTATAATTTTAGGAAAAAACTCTTATTCGATAAAACGCGATTCGTATATTTCTTATTATTCAAATTCGGCACTGCCTCGAACGCAATATGAATATCGCGTTGTATCAATTGAAACGCATATTATTAATTATTTTAGACGTGCGCGAGGTTATTCCGGAATTTTTTTTTATTTTTCAGATCAATTTTAACATCCGCAATAATATAATAATAATAACAATAATAATAATAATATTATTATTATTATTATTGTTGTTATTATTATTATTATTATTATTATTATTATTATTATGAACGCGAATTCAATTATTCGACAGGACTGCTACCCATGCTAGACTGCTGCGCTCGGGCGAGCGAGAAAACAACATTTTAATATTCGTCTCGCGTCTCGTAGCGGAATTTCGCCCCGACAAATTCCTTCCCGAAGTTAATAATATACATATAATTATTATTATTCCTCTCAGTCGTGTACTATATTTATATGTATGTCATTATTATGATTTTTCTTTTTACAATTTATATTATCACACTTACTCGTATTAAAATCTCGACAAAAAATATCGATTGATCAGAATGAAAATATTGTAACTATCGTAACAGGACAAATGATTGTATGCGGCTACTCATGAGGTTTTAAGTCAGGAAGAGCTAAGACAATAACGATAAATTACGCATCACACGAAACTATAAGGGCTCGATTGCACAGCGCCCGGTGGTCATTTTCAACGGTTCAGGGATCGTTAAAATGGTACGACGTACATGGTGCCACGATCAGTTATCCTAATCATTTATACAAGATTTACGAAGGAATTGTAATTGTAAAAAAAAAAACAAAATGTCGACAATATTACAATTTATTGCGCACAATACAATAATCATGGTTTTCATAGATTTGCTGTTCATCGCTTGACACACGTTTTAATAGCCCAGCGTGAAAGTATCCCCCAAGTGCACCTACAGCCGAGTGCTTATTTTTGTAACGCGTACTACAATCAGTTTGCAAGTGGTATAAGATAACTGATATGGTCTGTGGACTCATGTCTTGATATATTATGCGAAGAAAACGTGTGACAATTCGACGTCAATTGGTTCAGATGCTTGGGTATGAAATAACTTGGATGCTTCTTTGGGTGGTATTTCATCTGGTTTTCGTTCACCACTGCAGATAAATGATAACTCGCCGCCAATAATATTTTATCTTATATCGGTTTTGTACGTAATGGGGAAAAACTTATTCTATGTAATATTAATTACTGAACTAAAATCCGGCAGAGTTCCAAAAGGAAACTTTTCACTTTGCCGAGCATATTTTTCTCGATACGTACGTACATAACACATAGTATTTAGCGCGAATTTTGGTTGTATATATGTGGTCACACAATGAGTTGCGCATATTTTCGGCGTGTTGCCAATATTTTGGAACGATTATTATAAATATACGAACGCTTGTGCAGCGTTGTAACGAAAATAATTTTCGGGTTGACAAAAAAAAAAAAGCGGGGTGAGTATATAATGTTTAAAATCAAAGATTGTTTTCCGGCCAACGGACAAAAACTGGATTTAAAAAGGAACAAAAGCGTATATACATTTTTATTATTATTTTTATTATTATTATTCATTTTTCGCATTATTTGTCGAGCGCGTAATTTCGGAATTGTAAATGCAAAGAATGTTTCTTGGCATTAAAATGATGGAATTTTTCTTTTTTCATAACTTCCATCATTGCATTGTATTTTCCCATAAAAAAATCTTATCGCTATATTCGACACGGTTTTCACAAAAGTTCTCCATTAATAGAATACCTATAAAAATGAAAACCTAGAAAAAATTGCGAACACATACGAGATTTTTCAAAAATCGAATTTCGTTTTTTTCGGTATAATTCCAAAAATAATATTCCGAAACACTCGATACATTCTTGAAAATTATTTATTTTAATGATATACAATAAAAAATAATTTTTTTTTAAATTACACTTTTTAGAAAAAAGTGTTAAAAAAATGCTTACGCCGAATTACAGATTTACTGTATACCGGATTATGATGATTCGTCCGAGCACGAAAATGCGTTGAAAGAAAGACATTTTTATTAAACAAATTTCGAAATGAATTAAATTAAGCGCGCGAAAATTTCTATCCGATCTTTGACCAATATAATATCATTCATCCCTCTGTATTTTATTTATTAATTTCATTACTTTCTACAATATGTAATAATAATAATATCATGCAAGAATTGTGCGTAGAAGACAAACGCGAGTCCCGCATATAATTAATAACGTATCATTTCACCACGTCAATATGAAATGTTTAAAGCAAAATAAAAAAATCCCCTTCGCGTTTCTCCTCCGTGTGAGATTTGCAGCGATGCATGACAATACGTCGTTTTCGATTTTTCTTTTTTTGGTTTTTCAAACTATATTTCACCCCTTCAAACGACGCAATAAACGCGATTAACAAACGATAAAAAAAAACCGTCGTATCCGCAAAAGCGTATAACAGTAACGTAGAAAATAAAAAAAAAAAACCATTTTCTCCCGCGGAAAGTCTCGGCGTAGCCGTAACACCTAATAATAATGATATTCCCGATTGAACTGCAGTATCGCGTATCTGTAGCCTAGGGAAATTGTAGTTTTCCGGATGTCTATGTCGACGCGCCAATAAACACACAGAGAATTCGAGAAGCTCAACGCGAATTGATATTTACTCGGCGTTGTTCGGACTAACAATGATTAATATGATCTTGGGTGGATACTGAATATTAGTGCGCAGTATGTTTTAAATTTCGAACGATTTATTACTTTGTTTTTTTCTGCTCGCGTTTAAGACCTCTTTAGATCAGTTCTATATAGCCCTCGGGGTGTTCTTTTTTTTTTTTTGAACGCGATCAAATCGTACAAAGAAAACGGTTTTTTTAAATTCTTACAACCGAGATAGGTAACCATGCACAATGTACATACGTATTATATCGCGCTTTTTAACCGACGGAAGAATCTTATTCTATCTTAGAAAGTCATACGTTTGGCGTTTTTCGGAAAACCGTCTACAGTCCTATTTCAGAAAAAAAATTAGACGCAGTAAACGTCGGCTTGATTGCCGAACGATAGCAGTTTTCTCTTCGTATTATTGTAACCGTTTGATTTTCTTGACATAAGATTACATTGAAACTCGTAAAATCATATTTTCTTATACATAAAATCACGATTTAATAATAATTATTTAGATATTCTGTAACAGCCTTTTTAACAGTTATTATTTCATACGTTATTACAATAAAAATTCATAATTTATTCGAACACAATATAATAAACGACATTATTAGTCGCGTTTCATTAAAACGAGACGATTTTTCCGTTATTCACCACCAGTGTCTCTATGTGTTATAATACAGTCAAAAATTAAGTAATCTAAATTAATTTCCTATTAGCCCAGGCCGTTAGGTTTTGTACAATATTATGTAATTGTAATATAAGGAAAACCTAGAATATCTTAAAAATATTCTAAACTGCAGTTTGAACGCCTCAGTGTATCAGATTTATATAAAATTACTGAGATTTGTCGTTTGATACACCCACGCGTACACGCTCACTTCTTATCTAGTTTTATTTTAATTTCTCAACAAGTTTAATTTATATTCCCCGAAATAGAACGTGGCTGGTGGTAAAAAAAAACGCGTTCTACATAATATTTACATAGAACGATCCTCCTATTTCCGTTCAAATTAATTTCCTGAGTATATTTTTCTATTCCAAAATTTACTGACTTCATACATATATATATATATTCAATTTCTTTAGACTTCCGAGGAGCACGGAGACGATTTATAAAACCATTTTTTCTCATTTATTTCCGATCGATAAACGTTTAATAATTTCTGAACAAGAAAATACAATCATTTATAAAATACAAAACGTAGTTGGTTTTACCCAATAAAATCTATAAAACTCTGAATTAACCAATATCAATTTTTTTTTCCTAAAACGTTGATAAATAAATCTTATAAAATAACACAAATTTTATATTAATTTTTTTTCTCTCGTGAAGTGTATGATAAAATTATATGTTTCTTATAATTTTTTTTTTTAATCATTTTATTTCGGCTATTTGCGTGACGTTCTTCGTTCCTTTATATCAGTAGATATTTTTCGGAATAAATTTCGAGAGTAAAATATTAAAATATCAAAAAAAAAAAAAAAAATTAAATTCCTATTTATACACATATTTGATGATAATTAATATTACATTTTTATACGTATTCCAGTCATTTTTAACGCGTATAACTCCGTTTATATTGTTAAAAGAATTTTAACTATTTATCACTTGTTTATTAAAAATTACGATAATTTTCATTATTTTCGTAAAAAGAAAATTTTAAAAATATTAAAATTTTTATTACATTCTCAACATTTAATAGATATTTTCCCTTTAAATTAAAGTAACGTGACTTATAATAAAATAATAGTCGTCTTAATAATAATATAAACCTTTTTAAAATTAAAACTCCGCAAAATCATTATTTCAATAATATTCTCATTATTATTATTATTAATATTATAATTGAAATACCATTAAAATGTATAGATCCGGAGATATTTAATTCATGGAAATTGTTTTAAATTATTTAAATTTCCATGTTATAAATAGTTCAAACACAAAATGTAATGAATCGTTATCATTATTCGATTTTATAATGTTAATTTTTACATTTACGCGATCCAAGTGTTTGGCGAATGTGAAAAGTAATAAGTATTACGTTTACACGAAGTCTGTTTTATTTATTGATTTCTGCTTTTTCTGACAATTTACAACGATTTTTATAAATTATACATTATTCGTTGTGATTCGGCGTGTTATAAAATCAATTGACTGTGAAACATGTATATCTGTGTTTTAAAAAATATTTTTATTTCTATATTTTTCTACGTTATACACGAAAACGTTCCGCGGGTAAAAGCCCGCGTGTTTTAGTAGAAAATAAAAATAGAAAAACGTATCAACGAGAATAATGCTACGGATGATATCGATCCGAACAAAACACTTAGAAAAAGATTTAAGAATTTTTTTCGATTATTTTGAAATCGAGTAAGTGACTACTATAAATACAATTGTCGTAGTCCGAAAAACGATTTTGAGTGACGCTCGAAGTTTAATTATAATTGGAAATTGTAAAACTAATGGATTTTCGAAGTAGAAAAGGAAATTAAAAAGCTTAGATAGCTACTTGTTTTTCAATTAAATTGTATTTTTTTTTAATTTCGAAATTTACGTAGAAGAATATAATATTTTTAATCGTGTATGCGTTTCTCAACTATTATATATGAAAATCCCCCTCCCCCACGAAGAGTATAAAATAAGTATTAATAATAATAATCGCACGTTTTATCCAAAATCGTCCAATTCCGCGCGAAATTCGAATTTCTAACGTTAAGAAAAAAAAAAAGTATATATATATAAACGATTTAAATAAAAATATTTATATTATAAATTTCG
Organism: Chaetogeoica ovagalla; assembly: GCA_032441825.1. Lineage (NCBI taxonomy): Eukaryota > Metazoa > Arthropoda > Insecta > Hemiptera > Aphididae > Chaetogeoica > Chaetogeoica ovagalla. The sequence goes on from CM063730.1 coordinate 5,388,026, forward strand.
TATTTATTTTACGTATTTACAATCGTAGAATTGTGGATGTTTTATATGAATAAAAAAAACGAGATTCCGTGTTATGGAAAATCGGTGGAATTCTAATTTTGTACATTGTTTTTTATTATTAATATTCGAAATTTCATCCGTCACGTTTCATCCGTCTACGACATACTTTTCACGAGCAAAAACAAAAAAAAAAAACTATTCAGAATGTAATGATATATTGGCCGTACGCGTTTCTTTTTTTATTTTCCATAAATAAGAAATGATTTTCACTCGACGATTTTTATTATTATACGCGCGACTGTTGTATTTAAATTCTGTTGTATTAAAAACTAATAATACTACCGTAACTCGAACCATCGACCGATCGGGCGGGTGGCCACTACAATTTTATAACATACTGCTTTACGCATTAAACGAATTCTGACGTTTCGTTATTTTCCAAATTGTTATTTAATCCGGTTAGAACGTGATTCAAGTCACATATATATATATATACGCGAAGGCTATTATTATAAGCGGGGAATTAATTACGACATATTATATAATTTAATCCCTATTATACAGACACACCGTCAAATTATCCCGTCCACGTGAAACTATTGAAAGACCACGGGGAAAAAAAAAAAATTTATATATTATAATAAATCGTCGGCGATGTTCACAGTTGCTGTTAACACGAATATATACATAGAAATTGATTTGCGTCGTAGATTCGTCCGCTGCGGGACGAGAATTTCAAAACGTATTAATAACATACGACGATGGGAAACGCGATATTGTATGACCGGAAAATCAGAGGGATTATCCCGAGATTTGTTCACGCACTCGTTAAGGCCACGGAAAACGTTTGTATTTTTTTTTTTTTTTTTTTTGTACCGTTTTACACTTGAAATCCGAACGAAATATCGACCGAATTCAAAGCAAACGGCGGAATTCCATCGGGGAGAAGGGAAAAAAATACAAACAAATCCGTCGCCTATAATTTTCTGTAATAAAACGTATTATCGATTTTTCATGTTTCGATTAGGGAATTATGCGGGACGAACGTGTTTAAACGCGTATGTTCTCACGATTTTCTGTATGGAAAAAGAAAAAAATCCGATGACAAAAAGTCCATTCGGTTACGCCTCAAGAGATAATGGCAAAAATCGAAAAACCCGTAACAATTTCGAGCATTAAACCGGCGCGTTAAAAACACGGTTCGAATGCGTTGAAACGCACACGGGAAATTCATAATGAAAAATAAGCAATACGCGCTGCTGTACACAGTTTTTCCTTAAAGCCTTACAGACCCATCTGCGGAAATTGTCTATTTCCGTAGATAATTTTGAATTTCCGATTTTTTCACACGCTGTTTTCTATGCGTAAAAAAGATTAAAATACCGAGTTTCGAGCCGAGCGCACGCGGCCATAACGAATTTTTTTGTTCTTGACGCGATTTTATTTTTCCACGTCCACCATCGGCCTCGTCTCAAGCCTTATAATAACGATTAAAAATAATATATGACGTATTATACATCACGTCGTACGCGGTTCTACTCGTAAAATACCACTCGATAACTCGGAACGAATTTAGTGCTGAGCGTGTTATGGCAACATAAAATAATATATTCCTAAACAGCATTTCTAACTCTAAGAGAAAAAAAAATTTTTTTTTTTTTTTACTCGTAACAACGTTATTTTTCCCTGAAACGTTCAACCTAATTAACGTTCGACTAAATTAAAAGAATATTTAAACCTAACCTCATGATGACAAAACGATGAAACTCGTGTAATGAATTTTATTGTTTTTTTTTCTATAATTTATAAACTCGAAGATAATACAGAAACACAAAATTTATTTTAAAATATTTGAATCGCTTTTTTTCTTCTCCCGGCTATAGAGTCAATCGAAATATTTAAAAAACATTATTATTATTATTTTCTTGGAATGTTTTACGAAACGAGTAGATGATAATTTTACTCGTTTTTCTTGTGATTTTACGGTATGTGACGTTTAATATCGACGCAGATTTCGGGAAATTAAAAATAAATTATCGAAGAAAATAGTCGTTATAACAATCCGTCAAAATTAAAAACTAGTTACAAAATAAACTATTATACGTATATTGATAGACGATTTTCCGATAATCGTCCTCGTCGGATATTCTGTCATAATACTGTAAATATTATTAGAAATTTCATTTTTTTTTTTCGGTTTAAAATTTATATAAAAATTGATAACATTAAGTGGAACGTATATTCGCAGCGTTCTTATTCGGAAATCGTATCGGGGAAATAAAAACATTTTTTTTTCCTTCAACATTATTCGTTAAAAAAAAAAAGTGAATTCTTTTAGAATTACTAAACACGTTATTCAAGTGAATGTACGGAGGTTTTTTTTTTTGTAGAAATATTCGAATACCTTACACGCGTTTTGATTATTATTTGCCAAAGATATTCTTCGATCAAGTCTGACGCGCGTATTCAAATAACGGTTGTTCCGCACCGTTTTCCGTTGTCTTGACGATACGAGCAGCGAGCAATACATGAAAATAAATGTATACCAAAGAAGAAGAAGAAGAAGAAGAAAATAAATATTTATAATATCGTTAACGTTCGCGATCATATTATAGCAGTACTCCTTGCTCGCAAATTGGATTAGGTGTAGATCAAAACGCATTACACACCGTTACACAGACCATATAATAATAATGATAATAATAATAATAATAATTATAAAAAATTGACGTGGCCATATACTCATATACGATGTCCTCGGGGAAATTTCAACGAATTATTACCCCGTTTCTGTTTCGTCGTAATTTATTATAATATGTAACCGGGGCTATTGGTGAAAGTCAAAGTAAAGTGCGCGAATATACGTATAATTATGCGATTAGAATTTCATGAAATCGTATTCGCATAAATTCTGATTATATCATTCACGATTTTATAATTTTCTTATTGACATATTCTCACCTATCGGTTCCCTCCATCGAAAAAAAATAATGTAAATATGCGTTGAACATATAAAATGCCTGTAAATAAAATACAAAGAACTTAAAAACAAAAATTGATTAAAAAAAAATCGAAGCTCTTTTTATTTTTTCGACCGACAATTATGAAATTTCGGCGCACCGTTGAAGAATAAAGCGATGAAAAAAAATACAAAATTTCCTCATTTTCACTATCCACCTGAAATATTTTTGTATTTAAACGGCAAATTTTCGAGAATTAATTTCCAAACAAGTAACTAAAGTGAAATTTAAACATTTTCTGCAAATAAAAAATAATTTTACACGTTCGTATATTATAGTGTAATTAGATATTTTGAGATAGAGAATAATTTTCTGATAAAATCTCTTTCAATTACGGCCGAAAATATAGTGACGAGTACATAAAAAAATTATAAATTTATAAATAATTTTCTTTCACGTGTATATTATATTATGTGTATAATTTTTGCGATTTCAAGAATGTAAAATGTTTTAAATATATACATAAAAATTGTATTAAACGACTAGCGCGTTATTGGCATTTTTTTGTTTGTTTTGGATTTTGTTTTCGACATAAATTGACCGATTATTTGTATGTGTAGACACAAAGAACTTTTACCCGTAAAAATAATTAAGCGATTAGAATTTTATCACACGGGTTATAATATAACAAACATTATTATATAGTCGTTTGTTTTCTATTTTTGTTTCTCAAAAATCCTCTTTTAACATTTTTGGACTCAACAATAAAAGCCTTGTTGCAGTGTCTCGAAAGAAAGACGATATGTTTACGAAACATATAGTGTTACAATATGCATAGCACTATAGGGAGAGCGGTGGAGTAAAATAATAATCCGGGTTTTTTTTTCAAATCAATATCGTATTCCATTTTTCTAATATTCTAAAAGTACACAGTTCACTTCACTATCGTTTCTCCGCCAAACCATATCGCGTTTTGCGTTTCAGCCGTAACTACTATTCCAGAAAAGTAAGTCGATTGAAGAGGTTAAATAACCGATATCGCTTATTCTTTTCACGTCATATACTCATCAATAAGGTACGTAAGCGAAACGAGACATTTGATCGAGGGAGTCTCAACAAAATATCTAATTTTTAACAGACAACTTTTAGGGGAGTTAATTATTTCGATGTAGGAAGATGTTATAAATGACCCAAAACAGCCAATTTCGCCGATGGTTAGGCGATGACATACAATTTAAAAAATTATTTAAGATCAGTCTTGGTTTCTTTTAGTTACATTACACTACAACAACACTAACCAAAATAGTAGTTATGGTCGCAAAATATGTAGCTGTCGATTGGAATTTTCGAAAAACAAATGAAAAAAAAAAACTGAGAATAACAGTATAAAAAATATATTCGAAAAAAAAATGTCTGCGTTAATGCGGTCTGGCGAAATTAGAGGAGATGAGGCTTTTTATATCGTTCGACTCAAAATGTTTCCCAAATTGAATAAGGAAATAAGATTGCCTGTGCAAAACGTTATAACATAATATGCGCGCACACTTTTATATAATATAAACGACGTTCCACAATATACGAGTATAAACGAGTACATTAGTGTAAGTATTCCGACGATGGAGGGCAACAAAAAGTGATTATTCGCACTGTTATGTCTCGTTTTTATTATTATTATTATTATTACTATTATTATTATTATTATTATTATTATTATTATTATTATTATTATTATTATTATTATTATTATTATTATTATTATTATTATTATTATTATTATTATTATTATTATTGTGAGAAGAACTCTGGTGCGCTTCGCAGTGTTTTCTATAATCTCGTCCCTGTTATGTGTTTTATTCGATAATACAATTTGTTATTTTTGTCAAATAACAAATAATAAATACACAATATGCTATTATTGTGAATTTGTGTATAGCGCATCGTCCTTTCATCGTTTTACTTCTCTCGTCGGTATTTTCGCTCCGTTAAAAAAAAAACTGAAAACGTACGATAATTATAATTTTTTTCCACCGGCCTATATATTTATAATGCATTTTGAAACTTTGTTATATATGGCGTTATTATATATATATATATATAACTCACGTGAAATATGTTTACATTTCATTATCCAAATACAGCTTAAAACTTTATCGAACCGTACACGCGCGTATTTCATCAATTTGAAGTATTAATAATTGTACTGTGTATAGAAGGACTCGGGCGTCCCGTTTTTTTTTTGCATTAAAACTATCGGAAACTTCGAGATAAAACTGAATTTCTAATGTTCTACCTACGAATCCCCCGCATACTATTCGCATAAATAAAACGAGTAAGTATAATATACGAGTATACGTTTGCAGAGTACAAAATTACAGAATTCCTTGCCTCCGCGCGAAATTATTCGAGATCGTCAGGACGAAAACATAAATAAATAATCAAATGAGAGAAATTGTAAAATATCGCATAAATCCGAATAGTAATAACAATATTATCACCGTTTTTTTTTTTTTTTGTTCTCGTTTTGTCTTTTCCCGTCAATTATCGAGCAATTAAATCTCGTGACATTCAATTTTTCGTCTTTTTTTTATACGATAGAATTTCGATAATCTCAATCGATTATTCGCATTTTGCCGCTACGTTTTAAACACACATATTTTAAAAATAAATTTAAATAAGTAAATAATTCTTCATTAAACCAGTCCACTCGGCCGTTATTCAAATAGAAATCAACAGACGCTCGTTGCAAAGCGATTTTCGAATATTACGAAGAAATTAATTTTTGTTTTTTTATTCGATATTTAAATTTGCTCGACTGGAAAAAAAAGAACAAACCGATGAACATTTAAAAACCGTTGGACAAAATCGATAATTGCGATAAAAAAAAAAAAACAGCGACGATTAATACATATTCTTTAATATAATAATACGCGCATCATTTACATTTTATCACGCAATTAATATTTTTTTCGGCAATACTCGCGTTTATTCTCGTGCGAAAAACCGACGTTTCCGACACTTTTATGCTGCGTCCGTTTTCAGAATGTAATATTCTGTATCGTTTCGTATGTCTTCCGACTAACATTGCACAACCTTCCCCTATAAAAATGAGTAGTTGTCATTCAGCACTAGGTCGCTGTTTACAGCACTCGACTGTTGGGCGATTGTGTTAGGTTATAATGGGTTTTGTTGTGTTAATTTTTCTGACAGTTTCGGCGAAAGAAAATGTTAATTTTTTGCTCACTACTTATATGGCTCTTCGAATTTAGAGAAAATAATGTTTTACTAGGAACGTAAGTTAAAAAAAAAAATCACGTGTCTAAATGACATAACCACTTGGACATTTTCCAACTGTAATTACATCAAATTATACAGTTTTCGTGACATATATTTTATAAATTCAAAATCGAATATACACAGAGAGTTCATTTACCTCGAGAAAATTTAATTATCTTTATAGCTATGCGTATAAATGTTATAATTCAATAACAATGTTATAATTATTCGTTTAGATGGTTTTTTTTCTGTTATTATCATTTGATCTCGACACAGCAGAATACAATACAGTCTAAATCTCGCATATTTAATAGATTAGCACAATTAATAAAATTGTGTTCACAGAAGATCTGACAGAATGGTTTTTTTTCATCTTTAAGAACTCAAAATAAATACAAGACGCGAGTATATTAATCCGACGCGGCGTACACTCATGCACGCGTTAAATATATATATTCGAGTCTTCAAATATATATATATATATATATATATATATATATATATATATAAATTGGCCCAGCCGTTTTTAATTGATGAATTTTCATACATTTTTGACTCCATTTATATATATATATATATATATATATAAAGATATATACTGACCACGAATTCCTGTCTGTGTTAATGCGTGTGTTCGAAATATCATCTGTTCGTCAATTTGATTTCATCGAGGAAATACAAGAACGCTCTATTCTGTTATACGTCAACGGATTTCATCGTTTTGTTTTAAAAAAGTATTTCGCAAACACCCAAAAGTCATAGTCAATTAAAAATATTAAATACAGCGCGTTTTTCGTCTAAGAACGTTTTAGAAAATAAAATATAAAGTATACGTCGAATATCGGAGATACATTAATTATTTTTCGCGTGACAAATAAAGTCTGTATATCATATATATATATATATATAAACAAAATAATAATAAACAAAAACGATTTTCAATCCGACGAGTGAGAAGGGAATTATTATGACACCCACACGCGATAACCTCCGAATGCGCGTCCCCCGATATAGACACACGATTGAATAATATATTAAAATGTCGATAAACTGCGAACATTTTGTGAATTATTTATGCGAGTAAATATTCGACAGTCGACACTGTAATATTTTTATTTACCACCAGTGAATTTAGAGAGGAGGACGGGGCAAATGCAGTTCGCGTTTCAAAACCGTATCGCGTTAACGAGTGACGCGCGTAATTCACGAACAACTTTCCCAACAAAATGTAATAATTCTGATGAGTTTGTTTTCCGCGTTTTCCACTATTCCGACGGTACATTTCGAAAAAGTTCGCCTTTCCATACTTCATCGTAGAGCACAGTTTAAACGTAGTGCTTTTTGCACTATTTGCGGCGCGCCAAACGATGTACTTTGGCAGTTTAAAAACGTACGTCCTTAAATTTTTTTTTTCAGGAAAATGCGTGAAATCTCTCGTGCTCAAAATAATAGATATAAAACAATAATGACTATACAGCAGGTTCGCCAAACGGTGCAAACTTCACGCCGGTCTCGAGGTCTCGTTATTCAAAACATTTGTCTTTAGGGTTTTTAAAGATATTACATAGTTGGCTCGTCCCCTCGCCTCTCACATTATAATAATATATTATTACATCATATTACACATAAACACCGCACGAAACTTTTGGCGGAGCGTATATAATTTCCATTGCGAGTGATTTAAAAGTAAACACGCATGTATCATGCATGAATGTGACAATTATATTATTGATTCGTTATCATTATATTAGGATATACAATATATATAAATACATAATAAAAGTAAAGTTTTTATAATTTTCATTTGTACAATCCTCCCATTTACCACATAAAAAGGGGGCGGAATTAAACAATTTCCCGGAGTGTCGAAATTCTATACACGACTCAGTCGTTCGTATACACTACGATACATGTATATTATTATAAATAGAAAAAACCGATCGCTTTTAATTTATCGGTTTTCGCAAATCATTTGTGAATGTTTAAAAATTCGGAATAACAAGTAAATATAATATCGTTTTTGAACTGGACATGGCACTGGCGCATATACTACAACGCGATTCGTGTGATTCACACGTGCAACGTTTCACATATTGCCATGTAATGACATAATTTTATTTTTTTTATATATATCTAAAATTCGCTATAACACTACGTGTTAAAAGACGTTTCATCGTTGATTCCGTGTAAAACTGCTATCATCTACGCTCACGGCTCTCGCGTGGTTCGCCGAAGTTAATTCCGAACGAATTTAACGAGTGACATCATGACCTATAGTAAATTTAGGATTTTCGGGATTATGATAATATCGTTAAAAAGCCGTGAATAATATAAAGTACGTAAAGACGGATTATTTTTTGTTTTGTTTTCACAGTCGATTACTTTTCCAAAAATAACATTACATTAGATTTTTGTGTACGACATTCGTTCATAAACATTTAAGTATTTATTATATATATGTATAATAACAGTTAGTTTCTTATAATTATTATTTTTAATTACTTTTACTAATCGATGACACATTATAAACATTATTTACGAAATTTTACGGAGAAAAACGTTAGGGACGCGCTAATTTCCATCATAAATATTCATAAAGGTTAAAAACTAATGTATTTATTGAAACGAATCAAATGAATAGTATACTTTTTTATTTTGATGTAATATTGTCATAGCGACGAAATATATTCGAAAATAAATACGTTTTTTTTTTAATTTTTCTACAACAATCGCGATAAATTAAAAATTTCAATTAGTGTTATGGGTCGATTCGTTTTTATTTCATAGCACTCATATAACAATATAATACTCGAAAATTGCATCGTGAGAGGGGGTTTTTTTTTTGTATTTCAATCGTTTTTCTCCAAAACGATTACGATTCGTATTTAAGTTTTAAACATTTAATTCTTTTTAATGAAAAAGAAAATATATAAAACGTTTACCAATGAATTAGTCACTTAATACACTATTCGTATAATATAAACACCAATTTTACTATGAAATATATGTGGTAACATTTTCGCGTACCCGTCGTATATTTAAATGCTTCGATCGAATAATATAAAATAACATTATAATAAATGAAATATATAATTAATCAATAATAATAAAATAATATAAAATATTCTATCACAAAAAGAAAAAACCAATTCCGAAAAGTATTTGTGCGTTTGTGTATACATTACGACCGAATCGGAGTACAAAGTGTCATTCCCCCTTCCCACGATACCTAGTTAAAATCCATACCGTTTGAGATGACTAAACCAAATTTCCCATCAAAAAAAATTCTCCGTACCAGCGAGAATGTCGCACAAGGGAGAGGTATAATTTTTTTTTTAACTTATCGTCATCGAACGAAAGGAATCTAAAAAAAAAAAAAAACAGTATTGGTGTCCGTGACGAAAATACTACGCGTATTTATTGAATTCTAATAATTTTAAAACTCCTTTTTTCCCCGTCCCTACTGCGGAAAATCTGTACAGAATAAATGGTATAACACACTCTAGAGTTCGAAATGGAATGATGAAAATTTTTTTCGCAAAAAAATATTAAATTCTACCGGGCGTGAAAACCTTCGAAAGTGCCTAACCGCCACGAAAAAAAAACTCCGTGCAACGTCAAAAAAAAAATAAAAATATTTTTACACAATTCCGAACGTACTATACGCGGAACGAAATAATAATAATAATAATATTACATTATATTATGTACATTTACAATAGCCTACACCTGTGTGTCAACCTACGTGATCGGAAATCCTGAAACAACTAAGTTTAATCAGAGTCTCGAACCGAATCCTTAGAACAACATAATAATATAAATACGAATGCATATATATATATATATAGTATTACCCCGTCGAGTGGGTTGTAAAGATTTCGGAGTCAGAAGAAAAAGCGGAGAATTTTTATTTTTCATGTCACAAAAATAAATAAACTTTCTACGGCGCTCGCGGTAATTGTGGTAAAAAAAAAAAAAAAAGTATACGCATTTAATACCTTTTCACGATTTATTATTTAACATAATTAGCTCGTGTTTGTAATCGCAAATGTCCATTTCGTTATGTACCGATAGCTACTAAATTTTTATCCGAGTTTTGAATTGAAAATTAATTTTCTTAAAAAAATAAAAAAAAAAATATATATATATATATATTTGTATATGGGTAACACATATCTAAACATGTTGCAAACATGGTTGTTTCCACAGTTACAAGCGGATAGTGATGAGTTTGTTTTTCAACAAGATGGAGCACCGCCGCACTGGAAGTTAGAAGCTCGCCGGTATTTGAACGATGAACTCCCTCAGCGGTGGATTGGGCGTAAAGGGAACGACGATTTGACGATTCATCCCTGGCCACCACGTTCCCCTGACCTCACAGTGTGTGATTTTTTTTTTTTATGGGACTACGTAAAAGAGAAAGTGTTACCTACAAACTTAGAAGAGCTTATAATCAGAATCACAGATGCTGTTAATGCCGTGACGCCAGATATGATCAGCAACGTTTGGGAAGAATTTATAATACCGTATAGATGTATGTCGGGCGGCCGGTGGGGGTCATATTGAACTTTTGTAACCAAAGTAATTAAAACTTGACTGTTTTAAGAATATATTTTACTTTATTTCACCCTACTGTATCTTCATTTTTAATATAAATAATACATTTTTGAAATCGGATGAAGATTTTTGATACACCGTGTATATTAATTTAACGAGAATTTACTATTTTGTCGTTGCGAAACATTTCCTTATAATATCATAGAAACGCAATTTTTTCTCCATATATTGTAACATCAATAACGTCGTATAACGTGTTTATTATACATCGTTAAAATTATAAATATTAAATAATAATAGATTATTTACCTAAACAGATACTTCCACTAATAGTTTTACGCGAAATGAGGTATAATGAATAAACACACGACGAGTATATATTGTGTGTATCTACCGTGGTTTTATTGAAATTTAAATTCGTATTTACTCGCCGCCACACGTATTCGTGATGAATAAAATAATGCGTTATAAATATATTGTAAAATCTTCGTAACAAACGTTTCATAAGTACGCGGTGGAATTTGTCGTTCGTTATCCCTGTGCAAAGAGTTCATTATACACGAGACCGTAATGTATGCGCGTTCGTAATAATATCATATATTATAATAATATTCGATATTTACTACGCGATTCACGGGTATTATATATTGTACAAAAGATCCCCGTACGTAATACGTTATATTTTCCATCTTCGAGTTCGCGTCGTAATTTATAATAAAACAACGTAATAGCACCGTAGTGGTATTCATACAATATAAAAGCCTCCGGTAAATGGGATTTATATATTACGCGTATGTACACGATGGATTCATCGTATTTTCAATAATTCACATCGATCGGCGCCGACGTATTCTTCGATGTGGTCTAAAATCAGCAACAAATCGTGATTTTTCTCGTAAAAACACAACGATTCCAACGACGGATATTGACGTTTCGCGCAGTAGATATATTTGCCATATTTTCGCTATGGATTGATGGCCGAGAAAAAAAATCGTCTCGTACACATTACACTTGTATCGCTCGAAATTAATATTATATGAAAACAATTGGAAAACCAGGACTGAGACGTTATCTAATAAATATTATATTCTGCATCCGTTTTACCGTCGTGAAACCATCTCGTCGTTGTAAGTTAGACAGAGCTCGTTAGAAATATATAAAAACGTGACGATTTAAAATATAGCATAGCGTATACTTGTACCATTGGTGGTTATATCATTGGGATTTGATATATATTTTTTTTAATTCAGTATATCTCTAATCCAAGAGTACCGAATTGTTCGATTATGTTATGGTTATGCTCTAATTTCACAGTGCCTCCCCCCCCCCAATCTCTTTGAACATTACGTACATGGCTGGAAGTAGTGATCGACCGACGATATATAGTAAGCGCTGATCATCGGTCGTGATCGAGCTGAACAGTACTTAGCTGACGGCAAACTCGGTCGATAAAAAGTAAACCTGTGAATGTGAGTAAACCGATAAAAGTTAAATAAAAACGGGAAAAAGTGTAAAATAAACGAGTAAATGTATGGCGGAAATGAGGAGCAACAGACCTGTAGTCAAACCCGGAACAAAACGGAGGGACTCTGTCATGAAGGATTTGAAAATACTTCAAGCAGGGGTTTAGATAGACATGACGTACAATAGAGAACAGTGGAATGAGTTTATGACGGCAGCATTGGTCCTCAACGGGGTCCCCTTAAGCTGTGTACGATGATGAATATTCTCGAAATTCTCGTTTCAAGAAACTCGTACTTCAGAACGGTTTCTATATCCGTTCTATAATTTACATTTACGCGTTTGATCGTGCACGTTCATATACGAGTACAAAAAATAACTTTTCATCGCGATCGATGAAATTATTACCAACCGTCTTATTCAATCGATTTTTAGGAATTTAAGGATGAGACTATTTTACATTTGGTTTATAATATTACAGCGATAAATATGGACGGACACTTTTGGTTTTTAACACTGCTGTACCGTCACAATAATAAATTCCCAGTAAAAAGAAAAAACAATCTGCGCGTATTATATGCTTTAACTGCGGAATATTATAATATGGCGACAGTGACCCACCACCTGGTGCGTATTATTATCAACTATAAACTACGAATTCGCTCGTGAATTATCTTTTCGAAAACAACGTCCGGAATAAATCATTATTCTTCTCGCGCGGATTTTATTTGTTTTTTCGTTTTTTTTTTTAACGACATCTCGTGTTGTGTTGAACGCGGAGAAGCGCGAATAGACGTGTAGCACCGCGGGGCCACTTCGTGTCGTCGTCATCGTATAGCGGCGTCGGGTACGAAATGACTTTGCGCGCGATTTATTATTATTATTATTCACTCCGTACTTACGGGTAAGAGGAGGAGGAGGAGGAGAGATTTGACAAACGTAGCACTGTTTTCAGTGTCTGATTACAACGTTTCGTAGCCAAAATGACACGACGACGGGCGTTGAACGAGAAGTTCGTTAATTGAAATATTTTCATTTCGCGATCACGTGTTCTCGATGTTTTCGACTAAATTGACGTGTCCAACACACAAACATTAAGTCGTTTAAGTGTGTAGAAATAGCAGAGTGTCTCGTAGTATATAATAATAGCGACATTTAAACGTAATTCGATTTTCACACAGACATACAGTATACCTAGTAAAGTAATTGTGTGTGTGTGTGCGTATTTGTAAAAACTATGTTTATTAATGTCGTGGAAAGGAGTATTCGAAAAAGTAATATTTATCCAATCGTTTCGACAACGAGACTAGTGAAATTTTTAAATGAATTAAATAGCTAAAAGAATAATCGATCTTAATCGAACGATATTTGATCGAATTTATTAAATAATATGCCTTTTTTGAATATTCATCACAACACTATATATCGTTATAAATAAGAATTATCGACCGATAGTTTCAATTCAAAATATTCCTCTTTTCACGTTTGAAAATATTATTATAACTTCAAAATAATCTTTAAATTGCGTTGTTCCTTAGTAGGTACAGATTATTATTTTTATGAAACGTAACATCGATTTTACGACTCACTTTATCGTGAATTCAAACCACATATAAGTGCATGTAGCACATAGATGTTGGAGTACCTATACTTGTAATAAATAAATAGCATTCGTCGTCCATTAACGCACACCGACGATGACTTCGAAAAACGAGATCTCCGTGTTCGAAAAAAGTTACATAATAAAAAGTTCGCCCGTGGAAATCACCGAAAATGGATAAGTCGCTTTAGAAATTCCGCTTATATCTACTGGCTTCTCATTTTTTTTGCAAATAAGCATATTTTTATTCATAAACAGTCCACAAAACTATCGCGTGTTTTACTCCTATTCGTTGTCAGCCGAACGATAATTTGCTGTCCGGTCACTTTGTAAACATACAATCGGTCGAACTATCCTTCCTCACTCCTCTTATTATTATTATTATTATTATATATACAATATTTGGTTGTGTAAAATAAACATCACGTAATACCGGAAACTGTATATCGTGCAAGTTACTACACAAATACTAACGATACGGTTGACTTCATAGGAAGCAACCGTTTCTCCATTATACATATTGTCGTCCCAGTTTCTCATAAATTTTAATTGAATACAAAATATTGTAGCTGGTAACACATCTGGTCAATAGGTCAATTGAAAGTTTCGCGGTACATAATAGAATACATGGTTATATTATATGTATTTGAGGTATCACTGAATTTGTTCGACGAAATACGCGAATAAAATATAATAATAATAATAATAGCATATTATGTAAAAGAAAAATCAATTCCTTTTTTTGGGTTCTACAGAAAACAAAATATAATTTCATTTATAGATAGAAATGTAAAACAATTTTGAATCGTCTTGTGTATGTGTACATCTAATGTATTATAATATAACACAGGATGGATTAATAGTATTTTAAACACCATTAAAATAATATAATATCCATCGTACTCTGTTTATTTCGATTTCGTTTTTTACAAACCGGCGTATTACGATTATAGCTATCATTTTAAAATGTGCGTTTCGCTATATTGTATTATACGTACGCATTAATATTGCACGTCCTGATAAATTCAATATAAAATATAATATTATATTTTTATACTCGTAATTGGCACTGAAAAACGAAATCGAAATGCGAAATTTAGCTCACATAAATGTAAAAAAAGACAAGGCTTAAATTTAAAAAAAAAAATTATGAAAAACGTTTTTTCTTAGTTTTAGAAAAGAAAAATTTTACTTTAACCGACACTATAGTAAGTACACATACAAAGTTCAAACGTGTAATCATTTTAAAAACGCTTTCTTTAGGCCTAAACAATTTTTACGTTTATAATTATTAAAACAAAATAATTGCGTCAATTATTGTTTGATAATATTATTTTTATAATATTTGGTAAAATATACCATTTGGTATAATTACCATTTGGTAAAATCGAAAAATCTGTTGTTAAATACGTAAAAATTATTTTCTGTACAGACAAAAAGGAAACACTACACGCATAAGACCAATACATTCGAGTATATAAAATGACGAATGTATACGGACGAGTAGAAAATTACGTTTGAAATTACGTCACACTGATTATAATCATCGATATGATGTACACTTATTTTTCGACGAATTAATATGTATATATTTATATACATTTATTTATTAATGTAGCTTATTAAACAATAAACGTTTTCATTCGGAAAAACATGTACGCGTGTTTTGTATACTCGAATAAATCATAAATCAATCGAAATCGAGACATTATGGGCGCAATGCTATTGTTGTATAATCGCGTTTCGGTTTTCGTTAATAATATATTATTTATTATTATTATTATTATTATTATTATTATTATTATTATTATTATTATTATTATTATATTGTGGAAATCTCGTAATAACATATATAAAATGAGACGTCAATACACATTCCGAGACGATAACGTCATTACGTTTTATTAGTAGGTCACTAATAAAACGAGTGGTTCTTCCTCATCCCCCAAGACCGTTTAACATTTCGATAAATAATAATAAGCGCGCTCCGCAACATAATAATGTATTGAAATATAATACGCGAATTCGTAGAAAGTTTTCGCGATTGCCCCGCTATTAAAATACGTAAACACACGCCTTCTCTACTACTGGACACAATATTATATTAATGTGTCGAACGAATATTTTTTCAACGAAAGAAGTCTGTGTCGCAACAATTATTCGTACCGTTTCAATCAGTTACGCATTATATGCTGGACGAAAATTCAGTAAAATCGAGTTTACTGAATTATTGTGTAAATCGATTTTTTAAGCGTGCTTTTTTTTTTTTTTTAATTAAAACTACGTGAAAAACTGATGTTTATTATACATGTTTTCGAACATTCGTTCCCAGAGATATACCGAGAAGAAAAAAATTCTAAAAACTTAATATCCGTAGAGATAACGTTTTGTCGCAATTCGATTTTATTCATTCGAAATGCTCGAATTTATGAATAAAAAAAGAAGAAAATCATCTTTCGTATCAATTTCAAATCTCAATAATCAATTTATTATTGAATTCGATGAATAGCGGGACACGAAACCGATTGCGAAATCGATTTTAAATACACCGGAAAAAAACCGTTAAAAATCCAATTCAAAGTAGTATACTAAAAACATTATTATAAACATTATATATATAAAAAAAAAATTATTTTCAAAATATAAACGGATAGGTACATAGTGAACGAAATTTAATCGAAAAATCGAGAATTTTAAAAACCGGTATAAGCAATATGTACCGGTTGATACGATTTTTTCCTTCCTTTCAAAAGAACTTAACGAAATAAAAATATGTTACATTTTATATATTATATTGAGTTTGTATTTATTAAGTAATTTCAAATAAAAGAATCCTATAATAATACAGAACAAATAAGATTGTTGTATGGAAACTTCTTCCGCATTAATCGGTAGTTTATGAAGAGTAAATTTTTCAAATACCTTAACTCAGTATAATAAGAAACTATCGGATTTTCTCCTACGAAAATTTCGTCTCGTTTTCTACAATCAAATAGAATCAACGTCATCAATTATTTTTATCTTTTATATTGTTACTGTATTTCCATACACTCGTAATACCATTGGTGTGATGTGCACTGAAATTCGCTGATACTTTCACAATTATCAACGAAATACAATTTAATCGTTTTGATTAGCGAGAAAAATTTTCGGAGGATGCGAAGGAGAGGAGTGGAAACCGCTTGTACGCTCCCCATATTTACCGCCACTGCCGGTAGTTGTCGAGTGTATAAAATCGAAAACGTTTACAGTGATCGTTAAGATTTGCAATTTTTGAGTTTTATAATAAAAACCGTTTAGAACCGGAATAATCGAAACGAATTAGAATATCAAACACACGTTTCGCAAAATTATCCTCGGAATTAAACGCAGTTTCCGATTCTCACAGTCCATTCACAACAGCATACCCTCTCAGTTCCTCTCTTTCTCTCACTCTCTCTATATATAATGATATATTTACGTGTGTGTTTCACTCACTTTCTCATGTCCTTCAGGGACGATCTCCTACTCGAGCATATCGGCACGTCCTTGCCGATCTCCTGCGTGCGCAACACGCTCCGTGTCTTGGCCCGGGCGAAATCGTGTCGCCGGCACCGTTTCGAGTTGGACCGGTACGCGGTCTGCGACACGGACAGCGAATTGTTGCCGTTGACCAGGATGCAGGGCGCGTTTGCCGGCGGCGCGGGAGTGACGAGCCCGTTGGCCGGGCTCACGTTTCCCGACGACGACGTGGACGTGGCCGACGAGATGTAATCGTTTATGTTGAGAAATCCGTGCGAGACGAGCCATTTGTTGATCAGATCGAGTTCGATTTTCCGGAGAAAGTAGTCCTGACAGTGGTCCGGATGTGCGTCCAACCATTCCTCGACCACCGTCAGCGTTATCTGCGTCATGTCTTTGCCGTCGCCGTTTACCGCGACGTCGTTGTCCACGTCGTTGTCATCGTCACGACGATGGGCTCCGTCGTCATTCTTCCGCATGCATCTGCGTAATAACAAACACACACACACACACACCGTGATTCAATAAATCGCCGCTTATCATCGTCCGAGTTCGACGATTTACATTTGATTAAATGACCGAAATTATTAAATATTTACAAATGTTACCCAAAATTAAAACAATCGTATTAAAATCCGTTTATTACGGTGAAAAATTTAAAAAAAAAAATTTAGAGCCGCGCGAGCGTTGTGGACGTCCGCCGCGCTCGAGTGTCATTACTCGATCAAAGACTATTTTTAAACTATTTTGTTATTACTATATAAATTTGAAGGAGTGTTCGATAAAACGATACGGCTTCGGCGCGTAATATTACGTAATATTATATTGCGAATTTTGTACGGCAATTTCGAATCGAAAAAGAAAATCCAGTGTGC
Source organism: Chaetogeoica ovagalla (assembly GCA_032441825.1). Classification (NCBI taxonomy): domain Eukaryota; kingdom Metazoa; phylum Arthropoda; class Insecta; order Hemiptera; family Aphididae; genus Chaetogeoica; species Chaetogeoica ovagalla. The sequence continues at coordinate 5,406,253 of CM063730.1, forward strand.
GCTCGACACGCGATTCTCCGCACAATCCCGATAACCCAAACGAATTATTACTGAAATCGCAACAATTGGAAAGTCAATGAGAAATAGGTGTGGTTGTCAATTGATGATACAACTGATATTGAAGGGCGATATGTTGCTAATGTTTTCATTGGAACTTTGGAAACTGAAAGATCACTAAATTTATTATGGCCAGAATGTATACAACATGAATCTGTACTTTTATTTTTAAGTGATGCTGCACCATACATGGTGAAAGCAGCGGGTGCAACTAAGGCATTTTACTCTAAAACACTTCACATTACTTGTTTAGCCTATGGACTATATCTTACAGCTGATGATGTAAGAAAATTTCCTAATGACTACGTGGTATACAGAGCGCTTAATTAATCGGCGCGTGATGCGACACGCCGTATAAGCACTGCAAAATAACCAAAACGATGTGTACAGCGAGCCTGAGCGAAAAAAATTGTTCCCAGTAGTAAGTGTAAAAGTATTCGCGTAACGTGCGAAAAAAAAACCAAATAATTTCATTCCGCCGAAAGTGAAATGAAATACGGTTTCGCGCTGTTTGTCTACACCACGCTATACGGCGTTTTTTTTTATAACTGCACGGTTTTAACACCTGGTGTTTTCAGATTATTTCCGACCGACCGTTCAATTCTGAGGAACTGCGTAATTTCGCGTCCTACACACATCGGATGTATCTCTTGGAATATAACCGTACAGTGAAATCGTTCAGTTATAACCGAACTTGTTATCGAACAACACACGAACGATATTTCACCACGCGATATTTTTCAACTTGACGTATACCCCCGATATCCGAAATTCTATATTCGAACGTTTCTCGTTTCTCGCAAAGTTAAATATTTTAAAACGATTAATTGTTGAAACGCTATTATACGCGAGACTGCAGGGAGTTTCAAAAAGAAAAAAAAAAAACTAATAAATTGGATTTTTTTTCGATATAAAATTTAATTTGAAAAGTAATATTATATTTTCATGAGTTATAGTTCAAGCGAACTGAAACGTACATAATTGGCAAAAAAAAATGTCAAACGTTTTAATTTTAATTTTTTTTTTCTAATATTAAAATCGCGACAATGTGCATATATATATAATAAAGACTCGTCATAAATTATCGTCAACGCTTTGAATACGTGAATTTCCCGAATTTATTTTTATAGAAAAACTATTTTCGTTTTTATATTATAGAGTTTAGAACAAACGTGTACATTTAGAAAAACGCCACATCGGAGCAAACTCTCGTATTTCATTTTTGTATTCTTGTATATTAATAAAATTTATGTTACTAATCGAACCGTGTGTATTATCATAACGCATAATATTATCGTCTTTTCCGACAACGCCAAATACGAAACGCGAAAACCACGCGGGAAAATCGTGCGAAATTCACGAGCTACAACGAAGGACGTTTCCCAGACGTGCATTAGCGCCGCGTCAGATAAAATATATATTATAAAATTATATTATCTCGACTAGACATCTCGTTTTAACGTCAAGCGTACACTCGCGTCAAGTACGAATTTTATGTATATTATAGCATAGCGTCGTCGTCGATTTCTTGCCAGCATTAACAATAAGGTATAACGTAAAAATTAATCATCGTACATTTGAATATTATGTATATATACGTACGTAATAAAATAACAAAAAAAAATTAAATAATTAAAATGATATGTGAAAGAAATGGGAAATTAAATGTAAAAAAAAAAAAAACTATATAATAAATACTCGTAAATTATAAAATTTGTGTATATAAAAGAAAGACGCTCACCTGTGCGTGTGAATATACAATAGCCAAAGAACTTATTATGAAAAATAAAGAAATATATGGATATATTAGAGTTGTAGTAAATTTGTTTATTTGCCAACGATTTCGAAACAATATCATCATAATAGGTATTCTGTTAATACCAATTTTTCGCATTCATTGATTTAATTTTTTTTTTCTTAACTTGTTTAAGAGACTCAAATTGACATCGATTTTTAACATCAGTGAAATACGGTTTTATTGATAAATCGGAAAAAAGTGATGAAAAAAAAGAAATGTATTGAGAATATATAAAACATTTCTTGGATAGTGGTAGGTTGCATTGCTTAGTTTTAATTTATCTATTTTTTTCATCACGTACATCGCACATCGTCTTCTAGTTGGTCTTTCAATAGGTATACATATGGTCTACAACACTGATCATCGTTCTCGAAATTTTAGACAGTCATCAAATTTTTCTCTTACGTTTGACTAAACAGTTAATCTTTCTAACTGCCACATCATTTGTTCGGCCAATGAAACTAAAAACTATAGTTACATTGCCATTGACTTCGCTATACTTTGATGCATGAATTTACTACCGCTGACATCCAATGACTTGTAAAACACCTTCTAATACATTGTTGATTTACCGCTACAATCGTACACACACTCACTTTCTTGTCCGATAGATCGACACGACAAATGTTTTCAAATATTTATTGGCAAAAATAAGTAAATGGTGACTTTTTTGTTGAAACCGGCAGTATACGTATATATGTATATAAACAAATTTATTATAACATCTTCTATTTATATATATTCGTATACAGTGTGTATATTTCCAAAAACAATTAAATTCGGATTCTCCGTGTTCTAGACATCCGTGTGTAGACGAGAGTTCAATCGACCTGACAACGCCCACGTTATCCATATACGGCGATGCTCAAAGGTATATTACTTATACGAGAGTACAGGATGGATCCTCGCGAAATTCGGAAAATGTATGGCCCAGAGATATTATGTTCTGCATTGGAATCCGTAAATATATAAATATATACAGAGCCCGGCAATGAGTTTTGACGAATTTAAATTTAAGCTAATGAACCAAGTGCTATAAAGGCAAAGTAATGGAAAAATTATATATTATAAAAAAAAGTATTTGTTAAAAACTGAATTTAAAATTTTAAAAACTACATTACTTTAATGTCCATTTCCAATGCAATCGGCTATCCTTTCATGTTTACTGTTTATAATATATATATATATACTCGTATATATATTCCAAACGACGATAAAAAAAATAAACCGGAAGGCGTTAAATCCCGAGAACACGTCAGTCATTACGAAAAGTCACAGGATTCAAAAACATAATCCTTTCCTAAGGAGCGACTATTATATTACACGTTGCTTTTAATGTCGTTCTGTTGCAACCATAATTTACGATCTTTTAATCTTATTAACAACTGCCATTCAGCAAGCAAAAAGTTATTCAGTACATTCATACATAACGTTTAAATATCATACGGTCACACATATGCTCGTGAACGTACCCAGGCCCAAAATGTTAAAAAATGCTGAAAAGCTATACAGCATACAGTGACTGTTATAGAATGCAATGGAATTTCACGTAACAATTTGAGTTGTTCTGTAGCGGAAAAAACGACAGTTTTGTTTATTCGCTACATCACATAAATGTAAAATCGCCTTATCTATCATAATCAAATTTTATGATTTTCATGCACTATTCGACTCGGAAGGATTAAATAATTTCCAATTTAAAAGTTTTGAATATTACGCACGTGTTGTAATTATATTATCAGAAGTAAAAAAAAATTTCGAATATTATTCAAAACATGTCATAGTACAAACGATTTTAAGTCCTTTCTTACATTACTTTATAACACACTTGCTTGTCATGGAACTGTGCGTATGATTTTCGATTATTATTGATTAAATATTTTTATTATTATTAAAATCGCTGCTATTTAAATCTACTACAAGTAATGGCTCACCGGATAAATTCCCGTGATGGACTGGATAATATATACAGTGTCGATGCGGTATAAATAAATCGAACGCAATCCCAAACGTATATTGCGTGATGAATATTTTATGCGAATTAACGTGAACACACAATACATTTGACCGGAAAAAATTCGTATAATATTGTCGACTCGTCATGGAAAATTACCGTGACGAAAATAATATAATATTAATCATATTATTATATTTATATGATCGTCAATGGAAATGTATTAGATTAATGGTCTTGTGTCACCGAAAATACGATATTTATATACTATATAATAAACTTATTACATATTATATGTATATTATAATATATTGTTTTACAACGCGACGTGAAAACGAATATTTTACGCTCTGAGGACTGAAATGAAGAATGCACGAAATATCCCTATGAATCATTAATAGTTAAAAAAAAATGTTATGAATGGTCGCAAAAAAAAAAAAAATTATATGAATGGCGTTTGTGAGGAAGAGAAAAAAAGTAAACAGAAAAATATGTGGTCGAAAAACTACAAACGGACGTAGGATTAACGTATATACAAGTATATATAGGTACTTATTTGGTTCTATAAAATGACGGTCGACATTAATCTTTATACATATATAACGTTTACTATATAGTAAGAGCTGCGTTAACGGTCTCGAATTTTTGAATAAAACTTTAATATATAGGAATTCTCGAATACCGGAGTTATAAAGTAAGAATAAACTTTTTTGACCAAGAGAATTCCGCCAGTTTAATTCGTTCATTTTTTTTTTTTTTTTTAATTATTAAAAAATTCGATCCACTAGACCTGCACCGGATCAAAAACGTTTTGAGTAAAATGCAAATAAATTGAAATCATTATACTTTACGAGGACAAAAATTGTGCACGACCTTTACGCATTATAAGCGACCGTTTATATTTTTCGTCAAAAGTAAATTCACGCGTGTGAATTTATTGTTTTTTTTGTCGTTCACTACCGTTTTCAACAATTTTCAATCGATTTAATAGTACTGTATTGACGAGTAAAATGATAATTTAACAACCAAATGAATATTTTTTATGATATATAAAATATATAATTATATATATTGTTATAACAACGTACGCCTTTCAAAACAGATGTTTAAGAAAAATCTAATGAGTGACTCTTATTCGAATACCCATCATTTTTAATAAGATATATCGGCGTATAGTATACTTGATAGAAGAATCTATGATAAATTGAAAGCGGACAGAGATTTCAAAAGTATTTTTGAGATTCGTTTACGTATAGATAATGATTGTCTTGAGAATATTCGCGCGTAGGAAATTATTTTTACCTGACACTAGTATTGGTATTATTATTAGCGTCATGGAACTAATAGCACGTGAGACTACTAATAAATTCGTATGAAAATATAATATATTCGATACGATTGTTTTTAAATATCTTTTTTTTCATTTTTGGTCTAAACTATTTTTCGTCTTAACACGTCATTCCGAATGCTGTTCAGTAATCGTTTCCATTCGTATTATAACTTTGTTTCAAACGTACATATTATAAACGTCGAGAACGAGTACAGAAAAAAAAAATTCCATATTAAACATTTACGATTATCATGTTGAAATTATGAACTATCATATGTCGTTTTGATATTATACGAGTATTGGGAAAACTATTTTAATAATTTTTTTTCTTATTTTTCATAGTGGTCGGTGAGCTCATTGGGAGGAAGGGCAATTCTCACAAGGACGCGCTTGCGTTTGCGAACGTATGATAAGAGGCGGTAGAGGTATGGCGAAATTATAATTGAAAAAAACGTAAATGCGTACTTGCGGGAAAACAACGTAAATACTCGTAAAATAAAACGTTGGCAATTATTATTTGTAAAACGTTGGCCGGGCGCGGCGGTGTGGCATGAAAAAATACACGCTACGCGCTGTTGTGTACATCGATGGAATCGTTTATATGAGCACAATTCTATGTTTATTTTGTACAACGCGTATAACCGATGATACATAATTGAAAAAAAAAAAGTCCTGATGTTTTTTTCTCACACGAATTTTAGTAATAGAATGGCGACTAGCAGTCATTGTTTGGTACGCCTCGAGGATCGCGGGCAAGCAACTCGTACGGAAATAGTACTCATATAATATTTAATATATTTTCTTATAAAAAAAAAATCAAAATAAAAAATTCGTTCGTCTCTTCCGTCAATTGTTTTTCGAGAATCGTTCGAAATACTTCGCTGTTGTTATTATCAATATTAGTCATAAACTGAGTTCCACAAAGCATTGTTTTTTATGTAATAACATACTTACTTAAAAAAAACTTCGCGTTAAATTCAAGTTAATTAAAAAACAACGAAAAAAACTAGTGATTGTTTACTTAGGTTATATTTTTAATATTTAAAAAAAATATTTACTCGCCATGCTTTGGTTATAATACATATACATATATAGTATAATGTAGATAACAAAAAATACAACAAAGTAACATAAACAAATTTAACTTAACACAGTAATGCGAATTTTCTTTCTCTTCTTTCTTATTGAAAAATTATTTTTATTTTTTTTATATCGATAGTGCAGGCTGTGCAACAGTGTTGTTTTGAATTGTACGCACGATTTTTGAAACATTTTATCGTATAAATATTAAATGACGCGAATAAAATTTCATAGGAAATTCGTCCTTAATTATTATACTCAATTATTCTTCAATTGTTTAAATGAAATATAATAATATTATTTTATATATCATAAGCTATCTACATAGTTTTATTTTCGTGATAAGATTTCGCGACCGGTTGTAGAAATTCGTATAAAATAAGGAATTAAATATATTGGCACGAGAAATTAACTTTTATATTTGCGCGGCGGTTTGGAGAAATAATTGTACTGTAACCACCACCTTCCATAGGACAATGGGATAAATTTTAAAATTTAAATTCGTACACAATTAATATTTAATAACATATTTTAATATTTAAAAAGGAAGAAAAAAAATTACGGCGGGGTAGATCAATTATTATCGTCGCAACGTGCAGGTGTACGAAAATTGCCTACTCGGGACGCCGCGAACGCTTTGACACAGGTCTTCATTGTCACGTAAAACGCCGTTGAATTCTATAAAAAAATCCCGAGTCCGGAAAAAGAAAATGAATTTAGTTTTTTTTTTCTCTTTTTCAAATATCTTATTCGGAATAAAATTATTTTTCGAAATTCTAACCTTATCCGTTCCGCGGAAACGCGATTATTTCGCGCGCGCCGCAAATATATCGATTATTACGCGTCACGTGAGCACCGTCGTGGTGACGTTATTTGTCCGTTCGACGTTATTTGTACGTGTATATAGCGATGCCGGCCTTTGCAGGATTTTAAGATCGAGCTCTCCGGGGAGGGATAGGACGGGCGGAGAAATCGCCGACGGGACGGAGAGGGACGGGGATACGTACGAACTGTTTTATAACGCAATAGTCCTTTTGCACGGTTTTCCGGGTCGCTGCGGCTGCGGCGGCGGCGTCAGTTGGGCGCGGGATGAGTTCAACGAACTTCTCCGCCGCGCCGGACGGAAATGTGCGTGCCACGGCCCATAAATCCAGAAAACTACGCACTGCCCCGTTGTTGTCTCCAATCGACTGGGACGAATGTGTGCACGTATTTTAGACGCGCAGTGGTGTACGCGTTCCGTTAACCGTCTACCACCGACCCGTTTCAGCCCACGCTCCACCACGTCACTTGTCCACATATTATCCGTTTAGCGCCTCGTCCGCACATTAATCGTTTCACACAAAAGTGTCTCGCGGCCGTGTTACGTAAACGATGATTCGGCAAATTCTTCTCGTCTCGTTTTGCGTTTCCTCGCTGTTAATTAGGATTAGTCCGTCTGTTGCAGGAAATTTTATTTATTTTTCCGTCGCTTTTCTAAATTTTCGTTTTAAAATTCACCTTTCAAATCAGATTATTTTTAATCCCGTGATTCACGGAAATACTAATGAATTGGCGTGTGTGCGTGTGTGTGTGTGTCCTTGGTACTGGGGTTTGGAGGAGTAAAGTAAATAAGAATTTCACAATATTTATAGTTTAGTTCTGCATTACTTTTATTTTATATGAACTAAGTTCAAATATCACTGCCCGTTCGCTGCATATTAGTGTTTTGGTTTTATTCTTGTTAATTTTCGTATTGTACTCTTTACAGGATAATGATTGGCATATTTCGGCTACGGTCAAAGGGAAATGTCAAGAATTAAAGTTGACAGTATGATCTTAACGATCGAATACGAAGAAAAAAAAGACTCTTTACAGACTTTACATTCATTTCTATAACAGGTTACTTGACATTATTCTTCACTGCTATGTCGTCCATATACCGCAAGCGACATTTGTACTCATATATATATATATAAATGTTTATTCTTCTCGTACACGTTTCCCATAAGATCGTACGATTTACGATATTTGAGTTCTATAATACATTTATCGGATAAATAATATTATAATAAAATTAAAAAAAGTGTCGCTCCGAATCGTTTTTTTTTCGAATCCGATTTATCGTTAATTTTAAAATAATAATAATAAAACTCTGGAAACTCTGTCGGGTATTAATCATCCGAACCGATATTCATTACTTATTTTTTCCCCCCAATATTAAAACATTGTCTATTCTTACTAAATCGTTTCGTTTTTTTTTTTTTTTTTACTTGAGTTTTTCTATTGTTTTCATCAACTATATTATAGCGCGTGCACGAGCACTAATATTCCTGTCATATTCGCAAAACAATTTTCTCTATACGAGTACATACGGAGTTTGTTATCAATAAACGAAATAAAAAGTGTGGATGTTCGACCGTTCGGATGAATGGAATATATTGTCGACATTTATTTGAGTAGGGCATACACAGCTGGGCGTCTTGCTGAAATGATTTACTATTGAATGTATATTGTTCCTCCGCGATAAATAAAGGTATTTTCCCCAAATTATTAATCAACCAACAGAATTCAATACGAATCATAACCACTTTTTAAATTGAAAAAAATTTATATTTTAAAAATTATCTGAATTTAATAAACAATTATAATTATTATATAATTTGAAGCAAATGGATTTTAAAATTTTCATTTATCGCAGGGGAAATTATTATAATAATTAAATCGTCCTAGGACACATTATATATATAATATAGTGAACAGTACCTTTCTCTTCGTCCGAAACACTGTAAACCCATGCAGAATACGACTATTGTGTAATAGTATATCGTATCGAGGCCGCTATAGAATAAGTGAAATATATAATTGTTTTAATAATTATTGTCGATTCCCTTCTCAACACCACCGCCAATGAGTTATTCAAATAAATTGAAACGTTGAATCATTTGACGTAAAACTAGCGGAAAAAAATATTCCGTTATAAATGTTACGAAAATAATAAGACGGTTCCAATTATTGTTGTATGCATCACACGTTTTGTGTTGTATACAGCATAAAATACTATTATCCGACAATTAGTTCTTCAATATATGTAATAAGCACATTTATGTCACTTAGGTTGCATTATAATATAATATGTGATAAAAACATTGAATGTCGTGCGATTTAGTTCGAATTTAAATGAGAAAGTAAAATATTTAATTAAATGTACTTTAAAAACATAAATATTGAAATAATGCGAAATTGGGTTTTTTTTCTACGTGACGTAATCGTATATATATCGGATTAATTAAATATATATTATAATAATACATGATATTATGTACTCAGTTGCATATATATTACAATATCACAATTGGGTACACCAAAGTCATTCGACTTGGAAGCAAACACGGCAGACAAATGGAAAATATTTCAACAACGGAAAGAAAAATAAAACGGTTCGATTTATTGAAAAAATGTAATAGCAAAAAAAAAAAAAAAAAACGCTAAAAATCAATTGAATCGATATGAAAACGTATCCATATAGTCAAACTCCGTTACTATATATTATAAAAAAACGTTGTTCATCGCTTATATATCAAACCGTCCATATTACTTTAATATTCTCCATCCAGATGAGTACAGACATTTAAACCGTTTGCATAGCACATAAAAACGCGATAAGCAGTAGGGTCACGAACGATAAAATACTATTAACTACGGTCCGTTAATTTAACTTGTTTCTTTTTTTTTTTTTTTGCAGTTCAATGTTTTCGCATTTTGTAATAATTATATAAGGCTTCTGCCGGAGATAGAAACTCGTTGGTCGCACATGAAATAACAAACAACCCAGCGGTTCTAATGAAGGAAGTTATAAACGCTTTTTATCTAAATTTTCTACACAATTTTATTGTATTATTTAACTTTTTGAGAATTTCAATGGTAATATTGGCCCACGTAACTAACCATTATATCACTAACCGACCAATGCTTGCTCGGAGACATATAAAAAAGAAATGCAGCGTATATTATTCCAATTAAGGATATATGCTCCGAAAAAATTGTCAGACTTGGATTTGTTTGAATTAAATTTTGTGAGAACTAAAAGATTTCCTGATATGTGCCTGCTAGAAAATACCGAAAGCGTTTTTCGAATTTGAAATAACTTTATAGATGTGCCACAGATAAGATCAGTTATACTTTTAATAAATTACACTGAAACGTTGGAAACGTTTTAATTCGAAAACCCGTTATTTTCTAGTTGAGATGTCGATGATCTTATCGATTTTTATAAAGAAATAAAATATCGGTTTTGGCCGAATATCGGTTGTAGCCAAAGTTTTGCGAGACAGTTCCATAGCTCAAGCTATTTTCAAACGTTTGTTTATATCATTATATAAGTAAACGTCCTTATACGGAACATAATGCATATCAGAGGGGAAAAAATTTTTCTGATAAACATTATATTATTATTTAGGTATCATTATTATTACTATTACTATTATTATTAAAATTATTATTATTTCTAACACGTTTACATAATATTTTTTCAACGTTCTTTTTATGAAATTTATTTACTCGGGATTTATTGTTCCCGCGAGATTTTGTTTACTCATTTTTCGCGCTTTATTTTACCTATATAATATGTTTAAATAATATTATTCGACGAATTTTTTTCTTGAACAAACACAAAATTTGCATTTTCAAAAAATAAACAAAAGAAATCCGATCAAATTCGTATAACATATTCAAAAATGTAAATTTGTATTCCGCACAAAACACGGAAGTCTTTCGCTGTGCTCGTAGCATTACTTAAAAATGAAAAACCCGTGACTGAAAATTTTTGACGTTTTAACGTGTATATGTTAGAATATGTCATTAGACAGACATCGACCTGTGTGCGTGAGATGTACAAGTTTTAGTGCACAACATTTCAAAACGCTAATGTTTTGCAAAAACATGATTATTCGAAATGCTTCAATATATTTTTAACGTTAAGCGTACAAAGTATATTTGCATTGTATTTTGCAAAAGAAGTACGATCGGAATTGGCCAATAAGAACATGTGGGAATAATTATTTTCATTTCGAAAATTGCGGAATTAAGTAAAATTTTTCGGATACTGTTTCATATGCACGAATATATCGACGAGGTGACGTGAAAACGAAAAAAAAAACAATAATCAAGATAACGTTGTGGATTCTGTGACCAATTTGTTAATAATAATTTAAATTTATTCTATTCTCAAGGATTTTTGACGAATGGGCAATTTTTTCAAAAAATTTCTTTTAATTTTGTAGCAATTGTAGATTTTGAGGTATATTTAATTCATAAAAGAGGTAATTTTCGATTTTAAATTTTAAAAATTATTACAATATCTCACGTTTGCTACTCCAACAATATTAAAAAAATAAATCTTGAAAATCGTTATGTCACAATTTCTTTTCAAAATGTTCGACAAAGTGTATTGAGACCGAAGACGCTCTGTTCACAATCGTTTTATCGAACGCATTCGTCTTATCGTTGCTTTTAAATTTACAGTAATAACAAAACTGTAAAATGTAATTCACTTAAGCGTCATCCACATGACACCCCGTCGCAGCTATTTGTTTTTTTTTTCGTTTCCCGTGATTTTAAAATTAGTACAAACGCATTTAGTTCGTTGAAAACGTAACGACCAAACGCTTTATTCATTTCGTTTTGTCGAAATTCAATTTTATCGTTCGGCATATTCGTCGAAAATAACCTCTGCCCGATTCGTATACAATCGCATAAAATGCACACATATCGCTCGTGCATATAAATTAATAAACGTACACAAAATATATATCGTATTTACATATTACGATATGATAATAGCGATTGGAATTCGGATGATACGAATGGCGATAAAATACGCGCTAATAACAATATAAAGACTTAAATTATACTTATCGTAATGAAAAAAGAAAACAGAAAGTCGTTTTTAGCGATGAAAAAAATTGCCCCGAGATTAATAATATTATTATCGTACTGATTCAAATTCGATCATCGGTTTTTTTTTTCAAAACTTGTACAAAGATTTCGTCAAACCCATTGGCACCGTGCTTTTCAAAGTCATCTCGATAATAGTAGTAGTCGTAAACACTCTAATGCGTTTCTCACCGAAACGTATTAGAAACATTTATAGAGATATATAAGCCAGGGGGAGGGCGGAAGAGAGAGAGAGAGAAAACCTTGTAAACTCGAATTTTATTTATTTATGTTATGTCGCACAATTATTTTCGAGCAAACATCTGTATATGCATTTACTATAACGCGAATAATTACGTTTATACATATATTAATAAAATAGTGTTTAGAGTAGAGTATAAAACGCCGTTATGGATTCTAATTCGGGTAACTGGGTTACCGCTGGGATACCGCAGTAACCTAATATCGCTCGTTCGTACAATTTTTTCGATTAAATTTTATTCCGCGATAATAATGCCGTGACTACGCATAACGTTAGTGACGCGATTCGTTTAGAATTTAATTCGAAACAACTAGATTTAAAAAAAAAAAAACGCGAAAATCGCTAACCGTTTGGATTTAAGAGGTAAGGGGCAAAAATTACAAAATTTTTATTGTAATTTATACGAATAAATATTAAATTCCACAGAACGACGTTAAACTTATTTACTGTATTAAATCCAAAAATTATTATGTATTTCCGTAATATTTTTATACTGTAATAAAACCTATAAATTATTATTATTATTATTATTATTATTATTATTATTATTATTATTATTATTATTATTATTATTATTATTATTATTATTATTATTATTATAGTCCTGCACATGTGTGTTCAATTAATATAATGCGTAATATTTGGCAAATGACAAGCGATACGATACACGGTGTGTTGTGCTAACGTTTCGTTTGTCATTTTAAAATCGTTTAAAATCAATTAAAAAAAAACCATAATATTGTATTCGTAAAATAAATAAAACAGTTTTTAAGCCGAATGTATATGAAGAAATATTGAAAACCGCTATTTTTGCAATCGGATACGTAAAACGATAATGAAAAGTGTCAGCATTATATTGCGTTCCGTTCTTGCACGATTCAGGTAGGATAATCAACTAGACGGACATCTGTCATATTTTTAATAATCATGTGAGTTAATTTGTGTGAGTGTATATAGTAAAAATATTTTCCGTTTTTAATGAAATTAATAATTAGTAACGTAATCCGATGACACATGACACAGCGGATGACGAATTAGAGTGTGTACGGTGTAAAATTCCGTCAAACTTACGTGAAACTGAAAATAAACTGTTATTTGATAATTAATAAATTGTACCGTGGCCTTTATTTAGGATTTATCCGATGCGGTTAATTAAAAAAAAATAATTAAAAATTTATAAATCAATTATAAATATGAAGAAAATATATTCCTGCGCCGTATTCTTATCTATTTTAGGCAATCAGCAAAATAGCTGATTTATATCAAAATGTGTTTCGCTACCCAATTCAACAGTATAAAAAAAAAATTTTTTATTTCTATATTTTTGCACACTTTCTGGTTTTTAGGGTTTTCATAACACTAATGAAATAATAATACGATATACAATGAAATAATTATTGGAGATCTATAAATTATGAAATTATACGCTTTTAGCGTAATATTTTACTACCGGCGTTTACGATAATTAACTGTTCTAAATTGTTATTGTTTGATATAAAATTATATTTTCAATTTAAAATATTCATAATATGGAATTTATTGTGGTTTATTTGAACATTGCGTATCTGCGTACAATCGACTTTATGTCGCACATTATACATTACCCCCCTAGTTATAAAAAAAATTCAAAATCTAAATCGTAGTATAATTTTAAATCAATATCGATCGGAATTCGAAATAAAGCCGGTAATCAAAATGAGAAAAAATTTTTGTTTCGATTATTATCGGTGGAATAGTCTCAGAGGGGATACAAACCAGTTTTTTTTTATACATATAGTAATAATAATATTAATTTAAAAAAAAAAAATGTATACTTATATGTTAATAATACGCGCAAATATACACGAAAATTAAGAAACGTGTAGATTATTTCTAAAACCGACGGACTATCACTCGAGTCGAATTTTCTTGTTTTTCAATTTTTTTAACTCGTCTTTCTGTAGAATACGGATTTCCGTTTCGATTTCCTATTCGAAATTCAGAGCTATTCGTTATTCGCCCATAATAGCTCGTTATGTACATACTAGTAAATTATATCGAATTCATTTTAATACCCACTCCTCGACTCGATTTCTGGCTAACACGCCACCGATTATTATTATTATTAAAAATACAATTGTTGTTGTTGTTGTTGTTGTTGTCGTCGTCGTCTTCGGCGCTGCGTTATCCCGGAGGAATTTAATCGGATTACATCGTTCTCAATGGAATCGTAATAAACGGTAGCGAAATAAAATGCGCAGGCGGCCGCGACGGACGTGTCGGGAATTGACGAGGACCGCCGCGGCGCTCGGCGAACGCCGTTTCCCGTCGAGCCCGCCCAAGGCCAGCAAAACGATATGCGCGCCCGCCCCCGTACGCGCCGCAAAGTGAATAATTATTATCCTCCGGGCCGTTTTCCGTCCCGGCCGGGACACACGCTGCACCCCAATCAGATCCCTTTTAGCTGGACGATGGGAAGTACGAGATCGCGGTGATGCATATAAGTTTATCCGACGTGCTTCCTACGGCCCGTCGTCCGGTTTAAGCTTTATACTGAATTTATTGTCGAATTTCCGACGAGAAATGTATTTTTCCGTTGCGTCGTCGTACTCGTCGCTGTCCGTTTAAAAAAAAAAATGCGCGCGCGTGCGGCAGGAGAGAAATTTTAATCTAATAACGGAGAAAAAAAATTCCTACGGATTTTTCTTATAATCCGAGAAACGTTAATGGTATATGTGATTTTCGTACCGCTCTGTACTGTCGCCAATTACACTGAAATGGATTTAGTAATCGTTTTTAGATTTCTAGCGAAACGAGAAGACCGTATTGGTTTTACGATAATGTGCTCCTATATTACTATATGTCTGTACCCAAAAATTACATCTTGAGGACAGCTCCGATCTTTACATGTCATACCTCGTTTACGATAGCAATTGTTGCAACGTTAGAAAGATCGTCGTTTTTCGATTATACAATACTTTTTACAAGCGTCCGAAAAGAATTAGCGAAAAATTACATTGAAACGCGAGTGTAACTTTTGTATTAAGTCAAAAAGGTGTTCAAAATATAATTGTATTAATTTTGAGGTATTTAATTTATTAAAGAGATAATTTTTGGTTTTAAGACTAAAAAATTTAACACAATGTCTTATATACTATCGTTACTTCAACTGCATTAAAAAAAAAATCATGAAAATTTCTTGATCACAATTATCTTTCATAGACATTTCAAATTTTTTCGACAAAGTGTAATTTATTAATTTTTTTTTTTATTTTTTGTAAAAAATTACGTTATTTAATTTATTAATAATTACTAATATTTCATCGGAACTCCGCTAAGAATCGTTTTATCGCTTGCAACGATTTGTCATTGTTTTCAAATGTGTAGTACAAAAAAAAAACTCCTAAATCTTTATCCAAGTAATTCCATTCAAGTGACATCCAAAACACCATGGGGCTCGCTAACTTTTTTAACATTAATATTATGTAGTAAAATATCAGACGTAAATTGAATGATTACTTCATTTTACGGTTAAAAATCAATACATTTTACGATTATATTATACGCCATGGCGACACACACGTCTTTTTAGGCATTTATATATTTATTTTTGGATTTCTCAATATAAATTGACCATTTTCCTTTGCGTACATTATAATTACCGGATTTATAATAGTTGTTTTGAAACCAGAGAAAATGAAAGTGAATGTCCGAAATGTGTTTGTAACATCTTATTTCGTGTGCTCATAATAATACATTATAATATATTTATAGTTTTTGGCGTGCTCGCAATCGTGAAATAAAACGGACATTTCGAACGATTTATCAGTACGAAAAACAGAAATCGATAAATCCACTATGTATGCTAATTTATACGAACGTCTCGTTTCTCCTCGGCTCAAAACTTTCAAAACGATCCTCGCGAGAATATTCGTGCCAAATAAATGAAAATACATAAAAAAAAAAAAAAACACGGCTCGCAATCGGGATAAAATATTACATTTCGACGGCTCCTATATCAATATCAAAACGTATTTTCCATCGTATATAATAATCCCCGTCTAATATACCGAGGAAATTCATCATTGAAATAATCATAACATCGGTGAAAAATTATTGGTTTCTTCAAAATATATATATAAAAGAAAAAAAACTTTAATTTTTCAAAACAAAACGATATTATTTTTTACTGTGAAATATTTCAATATTTTTATCGTCAAATTTAATTTTGAATTCGTAAGTTTCGTAATGATTTGAAACTTTTCGTATTCACGCGATATTTTTCATATTTAACGTCTAGAAAACCGAGACTTTGTATCACACCTGATAAAATTTTCTCATTTCAATTTTTAAAAAACGATTTCTCGGTGTCTGTTCATGGTTATGGTAGAGATTTTTTGTCAACAGAGATATTGCCGATTTCATGAAATAAGCAACGCCGTTATCGAATTTGTGAAATCGATAAAAGGCCCCCTTCGTCTCGAACAAAAAAAAAGAAAAGTAAATGAAACGTAAAGACTTTATGCGTCTTACATTAAAAATATAAAAGAAAGAATACGATAAAATGAAAATTATAGCGAATTAAAATTATTTAAAAAAAAAAAAAAAACATATAAATTTGGTGAACTCTAGAAGTGGACAAGGTTAATTTTCTCTCATTCCATTTGAAGAACGAGCTTATAAATTGGCCGAAAAATAAACGCAGCAACAAAGAAAAATATTAAAAAATAATAGCGTAACAATTTCAAATCCTTCGACTGTGTTAATGTCGTCATGACATTGCAAGCGTCATCGAATAATAAATATAGTTTTGTCGCATATTCACATAATAAGAAACCGAATTCGTGCGTTCGATAGCAAAAAAAAAAAAAAAAAAGAAAAAAGTGTCATTCATAAAACCCGCCGCCGCAATCGAATTCTGCCGATTCCGTAAAATAAAATAATCGAACACGTTTAACATATTTCGCGTATTCGGCAACGGTGTTATATTTTTAACACGGGATCAGCAATTTCACAAATTGGGCGTATTACACATATATAATATATTATATAACAGAGAAAGAGAGAATTCTTTGAGATGAAGTGCCAACATTCCGTAATCAAGGATTCTAAAAATGTTCGCGTACCCTCTGCCGTCAAAAAAAAATGTATATTTACTAAAAAATATTCCAGTCGTTATAATATAGTTAAAGTTTAGGAAGGATGAAATTTTAGGAATATTATATATAGTTTTTATTCAAACATCAGCTTCATCGTAGATTTATGAGTAGAACCATTCAAAGCGATTTGTTCAAATTCATTGTAAAAAAAAAAATGAAAAATAAACTTTCACGAATTGCAAATCGACGAAAAATAAAAACTATTTAATTTTTTAGACGTTTGTAATGTGTCATCTGAAAATGAGTTTCGGAATTTCGAAATTACTATGTCGGTCTTCTTTTTATCGCGCGTTTTCTTAGAGTCGATCCATTTCTGTTTGTTACGTGAGCCGTCTTGCACTAATGAATTTTCGTTTTCAACGGTTATGACATCGAAGATGGATTTACTCGAATTCAAATGTATATTATATATTCATCAATTAAAAATAACGTAAATCGATATTATGCAATAGTATTTGAGAAAAGCTATCAATATTGCATTTAATTTTTTTATAATTTTAATAAATTCTGTTTTGTTCGAGTGCCATAGTTTCGCTATTTCGTGTTACGTCCCTGTTACCTCTAAGCAAGAACAGAACTTGTCGAATGAGATATTTTAACGGGGGAAAAATGCATAAAAATATTTATTGTGCTTTCAGAAAATGTTGTACAAAACAAGAAAATGAAAACAATAATTTTACTTAGATTTAGCTTCTATATAATTCGAAATAATGTATTTGGTCCAATGATTTACGCAAGTTTTTGGGTTTCGAACCAATTATTTTTTAATCCGTTTTCACAAAAACACACGTTTTGAAGAATAAAAAAAAAAGGTTTTACGTGTATTTAACATCAAAAATGTCGATATCAACATAATATTTTAGGACGCTAACCGCTCGTGTGTAAGGGTTTTTAAGAACAAACATGATTCAAACACTTACATGATATACGAGTACACACATCCGACCAATATAACAAAACAAAATCGAATATATTGACATTTTATAACTATTCAATTCAAATGAAAATAGGTCAAACCACTACAAAGAGTATCTGTATATTGAACACGGGTGCTTGAAGTATTTATATTATGATGATGATGATAATAATAATAATAATAATAATAATAATAATAATAATAATAATAATAATAATAATAATAATAATAATAATACTATACACTATACAGCCACTGTATCGCGCGGTATTTGCCAGTAAAAAAAATATCTTTACAAACGACCGAAACCGTGATTTTTATTTCTCATTAAATTGCTGAAGTTTTTACACGGTATAAATAATAATAATAATAAAATTGGTTCCTGCTATAATATACATATAAACTATATAATATTCGCTCTAGTTCTTCGCCATGAAAATTGCATGTTGTTATAATAAGCGCGCAAAAAAGATTGTCGTCCTCGAATTTGTCGTTTTCTTCCGTTCTCGCACGTAAATGTCGAGATCGAATTGCATTTATTACAGTATTTTCGAACAGAAACGTATTCTCGGAGACGTCTTCTTACTGTAATATCGTAAAGCACAGTTTAACCTAACCTATAGCCATAATTTCAGTGAATCTGTGTGCGTCGTCCCGCATGTTAATAGTTCGGTATTGTTTTGTATCCTTTTAACGATTCTCAATTGCCGATTGAAGCACATTTAAAGCGCAATTGAACACATCTGCCGGGATCATCACTGTAAACGAACCGAATACTTCCAAAAACAGTATAACTCGTCCAATATTTCTTGCGTTCTTAATGAAAAATAAGTTTTTCGCGATTTGAAAAACGCGTGGACAGTGTTTGGTGTGTGCTATGTGTTGTGCAGCCAATACGATTTGTTACTCATTTCGTTACGGACTTTTGAACGGTTTTTCGAGGGAATTTGCTATGACGATGAATAACGTGTTTTGCCTATTGATCTTTACTTATCGATAATATAGTAAAATTGTATCGGATCTATTTGGTGTACACTTGCAGTAGACCGCGCGTGTACCGTTATTATTATTATCCTGTCCGTAATTCCTATTGCCACAGACCCCGTAACGGCCGTCAAACACGCTGCTCTTAAACAATATCGAATTAATTACGTTAAACTGGAAAATGGAATTTTTCCCTATAAAATAATTCTTTCCGTGGTTATAGGACTGACGATCGGAAATTTTCGTTTGAGACGACCTGCGAGAGTTCATATAAAATATACCGGGTACCGATATACCACGTTCGTGTGAATATGTATCCCGGATGAAAATTTCACTCGTGTATTTTATTATTATTGCGCCTATTGATGAAATTAAAATTCTTTTTTTATTTTATTTTGTATTGACAATCGTTTTTTTTTTTTTTTTTACCACAGCGTGT
Organism: Chaetogeoica ovagalla; assembly: GCA_032441825.1. Taxonomy (NCBI): domain Eukaryota; kingdom Metazoa; phylum Arthropoda; class Insecta; order Hemiptera; family Aphididae; genus Chaetogeoica; species Chaetogeoica ovagalla. The sequence continues at coordinate 5,426,124 of CM063730.1, forward strand.
AATAATAATTCTCGCCGCGTTCTGCAGCAGTTAATAATTTGAGCTTAAAACGTATTTATCGGAGTTTCGATATTTATACTTCCCGTAGCAATATGGAAGTACCTGGCCAAACGGTGCGGCGAGAACGGCAAGTACTTTTAATTCTGTAAAAAAATTATATGCGTTCTCGTAAGTACGGAGTAAAAAACTTACGTGTTTTCGCAAAACACATAAATTAAAAGAAAAAAAAATCTATTTTAATTTCATCTAGATAAAATATTGAATTATCTTTTGTCTTTATCTACAGAGAAATTTATCAAATAAAATAATTTATCTCTTATGTTTACTTTGATAATTTTTTTGCGTTATACGAGTCCAGTACACGGCATATTATACACCATATAATACATTTCATATAATACACGCGTGTTTTTCGACGATCGGTTATTATCATCGATTTCGTAATGTTCGAATCGGGCCATCGTCAATACACAACAATGATATTCATAGGTTTCATGGAAAAAGCGCGTTTTTTATTTTTTTGACAATACGACGAATTTTTATAAAGTGTTTTTTTTTATTTTCATAAACCGCGTCGCGTAAAAGACGTTATTTACACCGCCTAAAATTAAATATACAACAACAAAAATAAATAAAATAATGTCAATAATTCTTAATGCGAAATTTCATACAAGTACATTGGACGTTTCGAAAAAATGCAATAATAACAATTATAATCGAATTCGTTTTTCGAGAAAACGTATTTGAAATATTCACTCGAATAACGTTAAAAGCGTTATAAAAAATATTCGTAAAAGATTCCATTGAAAAAAAACTAAATGTTTTTTATAAAACACAATGTCAAACATTTTTCTCTTTTGCTTTCTAATTATCGACATTCGAATTTCGACTTACCAACAAGGGAGTGATAAAAATTCGACTTGGGAATCTATTAAATAGATCGCGAAACCAAATTCGTCCACTATACGCGTACATAATAAATAATATACAGCCATTATATAACGATACTGAAGATGACGTTATCGTCTATCAAAAATGTAGTTTTTATAATTAGTTTTTCAAACAGTTTGTAATTTATATAAAATATAATCGAACAAATGTCTTTATAATTGGATTTTTTTTTTTTGGAAAAAAGGTCTTGAATGTCCAGTACATAAAATTTTAAGTATTTAAAAATGTATTCGGACGTTAGAAATACTTTTATTCTCGAATAATTCTCAAGATTGCACGTGGACGTCGAGAGACAATAGAATGACCTAATGCGATCTCTTATTAATACTGAACAGTCGTAGGATCGCAAGAGAAAACCGCTAAGTCGTGAAAGATTAAAAGATAATTTAAATATTAAAATTAATTACAAATTTCTTTAAATTAAGTTTAACGCGTTCGATATTTAAGGGCATAATGTTCTTGGACTGGAAAAAGAAACGCGCGATGGTGAACAAATTAAAAAAAAAATGTTATAATCATAAAGTAGTGTTACCTCTGAGCGGATATTTGCAATTTTATTTTGTTTATTAATATATTTAACACTTTTTCGTATTCGACATATTCAACGGAACGAAATGTTTCGAATATTATTGTTTAGTTCATAAATAAAAAAAAATTGTTTTTTTCAAATCGTTAAAAACACGTGCACTTGCAAGTGTTCTCAAAATCGCAAACGCAATAATTCATTTCGATATATATATCGTCCGTCCGCCTGCAGACGGATTCCCATACAGTAATATTATTACATATTCCGCAATTTCGTTTAACGCTTTCGCTGCGATCTTTGATAAATATACGTGTTTATAATATTTCCGCGCGGCAACTGGTGGTGGAATTTTATTCTTTCATTCAAACCGTCTCGGAAAAAAAGTTTAAATTTTATTTTCTTAATGCAATGTATTATGTAATACTATCGAATGTCTAGACACGTTCTTATTTCGTACGAGGCAATGGGTTTTGTTATTTATTATTATTATTATTATTATCATCTCCGGAAGAACTCGCGAGTGAATTATTTCTGTACCGCAGACGGATAGAAAATATCCAATTAACGCTTTATATCTTAATATCGACCAAAAATAAATCCGTAATACACTAACATAAATAGTGGCGGCGTCGTGTTCGTATCGTTTAGTACACGCGGTAATATTAAATTCCTTTTAAAGTTTATATAATATATATACGTATATCCCTTTCTTCGCGATTATTTTCGGCGAGTGCGGATAAGAGGGGGGAGGGGGGGAATAAAGAAAGTTGCTTTATTTTAACTCGTCACATTTTGTATTCCGTATAAATCATATTTCATCACTGACGACAGTGGCAGACACAAGAAAAGCGTAAAAAAATTATTATACGTCTCATTTAGAATATATTATTATTATAGACACTTTTTGACAGTACTTTTCTTTTCGGTATGATTTATGAAACGCGTTCGTTCTTTGTTTCGCAACCGTTCGAGACGCAAACAAAAAAATAATAATAATAAACAATACGACTATTTTTTTTTCTTTTCTTTTTGTCCCCGTTCGAATTTAAGTGACGACGTTTTATATATATATATAAAAAAAAAAAAACCCTTTGAGTAAGAGTGAGATCCTGTGTGTGTATACTGATCAGAGTTAAGATCGCACACTAAAATAATTGCACTATTAATTAACTTTTTTAACTCTGTGCCTCAGAACCAGATGACGAACGTAAGTACAAAAGTAATGATTTTCAAATTATTACATTTTTGGCACGTATAACCTGTTTTTCGTCGAACCATAGTGATTGGAAGTCTGTTAAAAATTCTTTTATCATTTTACTAGACCTAAAAGAGTGTAAGTCCAAAGTAGCGTAAGCAACACGTTCCTAATTTTCAGTTATTATGAAAAGTTAGCGTAATGTGACTTACGTTCCGATGTACAAAATTGATTAAATAACTGTTCCTAGCATTCTATAATTATATTTAGAGTCAATTTTATCCACTGACATAAGTTTTCGAGAAAATCTAATTCGAAATAATATTTATAGTAAAAAACGAAATGCGTTGTACAAATCGCATAACGGACCCGAAGGAACGCCGCGTGTAGTGATGTTTCGAAACCATAAATAACCGAAAAAAAATCAATTTTGTTACTCGGTAAAAAAAAAAGGTTGTGTTTTATAGTTATGTACAACAGTTGAGCTATACGTTAATCTAATTTCCTTAAATGCGATTACGTTGTTCAATACGGTTTTACTTGGCTGAAAAACTTTAGTCGCTCGTTCGACTTTCTTACGAAACTTGTGTGTATTTGGGTTCATCGAACTGTACGTATCATCGACACTTCAAAAATTAACTATAATAAACTTAGCCCCCCCCTAAAAATAGAGGATTATACTTCACAAGTACAATTATTAAATTTAAAAAAATTAATGTTTAAATAAATTATTGATATTATAGAAATTGATATAACTACACAAACGAGTATTGAAAATACTGCATATGAAAACAATGCGATTTTTGACTTAGGAACTTTAAAAACAGGCCCTGTGCGACCAATTTTAGTACAAATGTAGGTAAACAGAGTTGAAGTTATTATGTTCTATTTAACTTTTGTATATTGCAGTCATATATATATATGTAAAATAAACGAGTAAACGTGTAAACGAGTGTAGAACGGGGAAAATGAATCCTTAAGTTCACTTCATTGAAATACGCGAAATAATATTAATAATAATAAATTCAGCAAACGTTCATACGATTAATCGCTCGGCCAGCGTCAAACTAAACACCTGCGTATACCACCAGAGCGCGCCCATCGAACGAAATAAAACCGGACAAGAAAATAGTCAACAGATAGCGATACGACACAACAAAGAGGGGGTAACCATATAGAAAAACACGTATAAATGGAGGTCCGCAACCGACGGACCGCTCAGTTGTGCCACAGCGGGTAAACGCGAACAAAGTTGTTTGCATTTACCATGTGTGTGTGTATATTCGGCGGCAACGAATTTTCATCCGTTTCGGTCAGGCGTTTCCTCTTCCTAATCGACCACTTATTAGCATTCAACACCACTTTGAACGCTGTATTACGATCGTGTCGAGTAGGTATACTATTATATTATACGATTTAAAGTAGATCGACGCCTGCCGCTCTTGTTCTGAACAAAGTATAGTTAGTGGGTTGAAGCGTCTAAAAGTGTCGGTTTACGCTACTGAATAAAACAAAAATGTTAAGCCCACCCACGAATGTGACCAAATATCCGCCTACGCACTCATTATCAAATAAAAACGTATAAGGATGAAATAATAATTATACTCATAGTGTTATTAATAAATTGTATTTTTAAAATATCCTGGTTTTTTCCCATCTAGAAATTCATTACGAAATGTACTCGGCTAATCGAAATGCGAGACGCGCGAAAATCGTTTTTTACTCGTATCGAGACAAGTCCACCCCCCCCCTCCTCGTATTCATATCGTTTTTACCAAAAATCAAAGCATTCGTTCTTCGTAGAAAAGTGTTTACACACACTAAATAAAAAAAAGATGTACCAATTAATCCGTATAATTTGATATACGACAAATGTAAAAATCACGGCTCGACGGTTTCTTATAAAAAAAGATTTATATTTCATCGCGCGTACTACAATGTATTATGTTGTAATGGGGTTATTTTATGAAACGGTTAAAATGATTACAATCTCTGGATGAAATATCCATCGCCGTTGAAAAGTTTCCCGGACACGGGAAACGTCTGAATTATACGACACATGGTTCCTGCAGCATAATGATAATGCTTACTGATGAGCATATATCGTATTAATATGATAAAATATGTAGTGCGAATAGGAAACGATTACACGCGCAGCGATAAAATGTTAAGTGAAAAAATGTTTATTAATCGCGCGCCTTTTAAGCAACCCCTTGGGAGTGTTGGTCACGAGGAAAAATATTATCGTTTTAACGACTCGCTTTATTAAATTAACAAATCATATATTATATTTAGAATACACAGCATTCAATAACGCTTTTGGACTGTATAAATAATATTGTTTCAACCGTATACACTCTTTCCATTGTAAAACAAAACACTTTTATTACTTTCCTCGGATAATTGTTTATATATTTTTTAAGTTTTCACTACGGATCGAATTATATTTCAAATGATATTCGACAAATATTAGAAAACAAGAAGACGAGAAATCTCTATTGTCGCGGAACATTTTCGTTGAATATTATAACCGTAAAATATATGAAATCGGCAAAACTTTTTCGAAAATGTAAATAATATTATAAGGAATTAAAAACGTAAATGTTGCAATAGAAATGTCAAAAAAAAAAAAAATAAAAAACTACTCGAAACTGGGACTCGAGTCCGTTACAAAAATTCATTATCAAAATGGTATTTTAAATTAAACCAGATGGCGACAGCGTAGCGCAGACATTAGGTCGTTGACTCACGCGGCCTTTTTCTGGTGACGTCATCGGAGACTGTATGAATACACGGGTGTGCCTATATAGCGTATAGTTAATTTGCTACGATGAAGATGAGACCAACGTGTACGCAATAAAAGTGTATTATTTTTGCGATTACGGGTTTTTGTGATTTAGAAATATTTTACTTACACGGTCTACATTTCACTGTTTATTGCGATCTATCGTTACGTTTAAGAATTCGAGTAGTCAGTTGCTTAGTTAATTACAAGTAATACAGTTCTGTCTATAAAACAACGTTCCACTCGAATCGTCGACATTCACACACCGTCCTTCCTTTTTTTTTTTTTTTCAATAAATCGTTCGGGTTAAAGAAGAGTTGAGACACGTACGACGCATAAATGTGACCATTAACAATTTGAACGTTGTCGATGTCGTAACTCGCGTGTTTGTTTATATTCTACATTTTTTATCGACCTTATATATATATACTATTACTAGTGGATGGGCAGAAAAAGCGAGAAAAACATCGGCGACGGGCAGTAATATTTATTTGGGCACGATTCCAATAAAAATATCTCCGCATAAAGCACTGTATACTTATCATATTAATAATAATTGTTTTGAACATCATAATATTGACGTCATTCGATTCGTCTTTTGCACCATTCGCCGGAGGAAATACGAAATATCGCAATATCGTATGTGTTATTTATTTAGTCCGCCGCCGCGCCGCCGACAGGAAAAATAATAATTTCGTGTGTTTCACAAAAATTACAAGAAGAGAATATATTAAATATGCGACGTGAGGCAAATGATAAGTGATACACGATCGTGAATTTTTCGACAACAGAGAGAGCGAGACAGAGATAATTGAAATCTAAAAAAACATATGAAAGTATAATTCTTTATAGTTACAAATTAATGCGTTTATTTTCCCGTACAGCCACCGTTTTACAGACACGTAAATTTCTTACAACGAGACATCCACACGTTTCTTCATACCGTCCACTGAAACACGTAGCTGAGGTCTCTCTTCATTCCGAATTCATTTCACTGCTTAATTAATCTCTCTTAATGCCTTTTGAATTACAAGGAAGTCATTGTTTTCAATCTCATTGAAATTATTTCTGTACTAGGCTCCGTACTGATGCGTACTCATTACAAACAAGTCGAGTGATGTTCACGTGAAATTTCACAGTTGTAAACAATATAAATATTCGCTATATTTCGACACCGAATTGAAGTATTATTACGATTGCGAGTTATCGGCGATTTTGCATTACTTATCATTTGCTCCTTACCTAACCTAAAGAATATTGTTTTCTAGTATACCGTTTATTCAATAATCATTTCGACATAAAAATAGAATATTTTTTTTTATTTTTACTCTTTAAAAGAATATCACACTTTTTTTTAAGCGTTTGACGATTGCGTCTAGACTTTTTCTCCTTTCAAATTCTCCGTTTATTTTTAAAGTTTTATAGAGTGTTGATTCATACGCGTCGAGACAATAAAATGTAACATTATATTACTTGTTTAACACCTATCGATTTTTGTATTAGTAGTGTATTGACGCCAATAGTGTTACACCGCGGAAAATACTCGAAATAATACTCGACAATACAATATTAATAAATTTTTTGTATATTCGTCACTGCAGTTCGCATCTCTTTCGTACCTACCAAAAAAAAATAAATAAATAAAACGTTTCGCATGCCACACAGACCGTAAACTCCAACGGGTTACAATAATGATGTGAACTATTATTTATTTATATTCGCGAAATTAAAAATATCGATCGCGAGATTCGAAAATATAATAATACACCTCCGTCGGTTATTCGTATTGTATTTATTTCCACTCCATCCCTGTGTTCACAATCAAAGCGCTCGTCGACAGCTGCTCGCGAAAAATATTTCTCCACGACGAATAATATTAATTTAACGACGACGACGACGGTATAATTTGAAATGCGAAAACAATTGGTAATTATAATAACGTGATTGCGTATTTTCAACGTAAAAAAAAATTAATTTACACGCGCATTTTAATTTTCCGTCGGAACGGCGTTTTATTTATTTTTATAAATGAACTCTAAATAAATACCTAATTAATAAGTTACGATAAAAAAAAAAAAAAATCGAAAGAAATAATTAATCAAAAGTCTAACTCGCGATTACGGTTATATTTTCACTACCGTCCGAACACGGAGTGTTTTTTTTTTTTAACGTTTCGCCGAAGATTTTCGCGAGATAATTCAATTTGAACTGTGCGGGGGTCGGACGAGATTTGTCCGTATTTAAAAATGGCTTACGACGGCAGTGTGCAACGACGACATTTCCCGTTGGTCTTGTTAAGACAACGAATTAAAAAAAAATTTTCTTTTTTACGGAACATTTTTACTGTAACACACCAACGTCATTAGCAATAATAGTAAAACATTGATGTATAAAGACAAAGCTCTAGGCCTATGGGAACTCGCTGCAGATTGTGCGCCAAAATGCCAAAAAAATATTACAATAATAATTGATGATTCAATAAATATTACACTCGTCCCAGGGGATCGCTTAAAAGCTGTTTATATGAATTTTATAAAACAACGATTCTCAACGGGACGTCAACTCGGATATACGTGTTGTACATATAGAAATATTTTCTAACCGTCCGAGCGTTTTCTTTCCTACGCTACAAACGACTATAACAATGAAGTAAATTATTTGCTTACGTATAATACGTTTATTTTTTTAAATTTATGTAATATTATTAACTCGAGAGAACTGGCGAAACGAGTTGAAATTCAATAGTATTTAAATAATTGTTTTATGTATAAATAAATAGGATAAATAATTTCCCATGAATTTTACTATTAAATTAAAACACTATGTGTATTTATTATAAACAATAAAAATTTTATTGCGCACTTTAAATTCTAATTGTTTCATTTTTTTTTTTTAATTATATCGTTAAAAATGTTTTATATGAATATAAATGTAGTAATTAGGTAGGTATATTGTACTTATTATAAAACGAATGATTGCGTTACATTCATTTTACAGTATTTTTTTACGTTTTGCGGTATGTTATCGAAATTTTAAAGCAAATAATATAATAGAAAGTTATTAGTTGTTGTATTTATTATTATAGATCGTAGTGTTTTTTTTTTAATATGTTCATTACCAGACGTTTCATTCACGAGCCACTACTGTACTTGTAGTATTAGTTCATTTTTTTTTCTAATGAAAATATCGTATTCAATTGATTATTAATGATTTGGGGTGATAACTACATTTAATGTAATATATACCGATTACTGATAATATTACATTAATTATTTCAATTTTTAAAGAATGTATTTTACACCACGAAACATTCCATTTGTGTAAAATGGACGAAAGGAGAAATTTCGAAATCAAATTCGCCGATTTATCGTAAAACTGTTGCCTCAGTCGAAGCTAACCACCAAAACCGTTATTTAACGGATGAATTCGAAACATTAGCCACACGAATTCGAATCATTCGATATTCTTCCGAAGTTTAAATCTCTCCGCAACATCGTTTTGTCCATATGACCGAATTGTTTGTCGATGAGAATAATCGTATAAACACTGTTTTCCCCTAGACATATTACAACGGAATTTTACTGATTTCTTACTACATTACCGCAATAACGGTATAAAGTGACCAGTGCAAAAAGGACGTTGCCAAAGCTTTAATTATTTATAAAAAAGTTATCTTAGAATATGTCTTAAACGAGATCTCAGTAGTCTCGCAATATGATATCAATAGAAAACGAACGTGTCAGTAATGGTAAAATGATTTGCAGTAAATCGAAGAAGAGGAAATAAATTATTTTTATCGCGATTCGTATATTATTCGTTTATTTGGAATTGACTTGACGAATTATAAAAAAAAAAACCCCCCCGCCATTTTTACATAATATTTTATAATTATTTTTATGCCATTGCTCGTCGTCGTGTAATCGTGAACAGATTTCCGTCATGTACGAACCTTTTACTGAATAAACGACGCGTCTAACGAAATTTCACACACACAAATAGTAATGATTAATCCCGATGAATTCGATTAAGTATTTTGTCCAAAGTGTTTTTAAGTAACGCATTTTTGTCATCAAAAAAAAAAAAAAATGAGAAAGTACAACCACGACGTATTGTCCTTTTCATATTTCATCGCCATAGATAAAAAGAAAAAAACCTAACTACATCACCGTGAAGAACGCGAGCGAGAAGAAATTAAACCTTGTTATGTGCGTATATATCGACTAAACGGAATACTTCCTTAGAACTCCACCGTTCTTATTAATAATAAGGACTTGAATATTTATGAACGTATTTATCTAATTAAAACAACAACACGTGTGCGAGCGAACGAGTCGGGTGGATTAGTTTTTAATGTGTACTTTACCGTTATCTCGCGATTACTTCTAAAAAAATTAGAGTACATTTTTTCGAAATACAACATGCGCACTATCTTCGGTATTTTAATATAATATCGTGTTGTTTCTGAATACGCTTATTTCGGAGTTCGCAACGTGGATTTAAAATAATATATATGTATGTACCTATTAATATATTTTTAAAAAAAAATAATCGAATAATTTTAAAATCAATTTTTCCCCGGAAAAAAAACTCTAAAAGAACATATGATATCTCTTATATTTTTCAAAAAAAAAAAAAAAATTATAAATAAAAAAGATTTTACGTAGAAATATGCGACTCGCTGGTACCGCGGATTAGGTTTTCGCTATAATAAATTTTTAAACACATTACATCATTATAAAAATAACGTTACGGCGATAGATTTCAAAACGACACGTTTAAGATTTTATAGAAATATTATCAGTTATGTGAAATATTAAAATAAAACTATTCGAGTAAAAAAAATCCAGTAAATATTAATAATAAAATATAATCTAATGTGCTCTGGACGGTCTAATACACGGAAAACGAAGTAAATAACGATTTCCGTTCATATAAAACCAGTTTTATGTTATTAACGTTATTTCGTCTAAAATTTCGCGGATTTCAACAGCGCGCGAATATAATAAAAATACTAAAATATTTTCGAGTTTATTTAAACGGGGAAAAAAATCGATTATCAAAAATGCGAATGGCCAAAATTTAAAATGCGCGGTGTTTTTTGGAACGGGGGGAGACAGGGAAATTAATTTACGCTCTTTTTTCTCTTTTACTCTCTCTCTCTCTAATCCATTTGTGTAGATTATATTCTCTATAAAAATGATAGGTATGCGTTTAAAGGAAATCGTTCGAATTTCCGTTTTGTTACGACGACGACAACGACGACGATGACGATTTATGACAACGAAAAATGTTTCCGTTTTCATAAATTTCGCGTTTCTAGTGGACGCATAAAATGTTATAACCTTGACAAATTACTCGGCGCGAAAATAATCGAAATCAATTTTTCCGTCTTTTGGCGGTGCCGCGTATATTTATAAACCAACATACATCTATACGCGTATATACTTTAAAATAGCAAATTGCTTGGCAGTATAATATGTTATTATTATAACACTATGTTTAATCAAAAATGGCTACCTAAATCTCATTAATAATAATAATAATTATTATATACATTTATACTGTACGTACGCCATTAGCCTGGTCAATAACAGGTTTCCGTGTTTTAATAATTATTAAAAGTCGATGGTACAACCTATTATATTATGTAAGTGATGACGTTCGTAATCATTAAAATTTATGAAAAGTAAAATCGAAAAAGTACTGAAAAAAAAAGCAGTTTTCAATCGTTTAAATCGATAAAACGATATTTCGCACGCTTTCGAATTTCACTTGAAAATACCGCTGAAGTCACGGGACTCGGGCCAGCGGGTGACTCGGCTCAAAGGCCGTGTGATGTTACAAGAGGTTCCAAAACATTTTCTCGGAGTGAGCGAAATTCGGAATTCTTAACACGATTATTTATGTCAAAGAGCGAAAGAACCAATCGCAAATTTTTTTTTAACCATCAGATGTAACAAAAAAAAAAGCTCCGTAAAATTAGTAGTAAATAACGTTAGAATTTAAATACGAAAACGCGTGAAGAGCATACGTTTAAAATTTTTAACCTATTTATTTTCGATTTCGCGCTAAAAATAACACTTCCGCGTCGTTTTCATTTGTACATTATAAATAAATATATAAATATATAATCTGTACGTATTATTGTATCTTACACGAGTGTGCGGTCCAATAATTACCGCGTGAACGAGCACTTTTTTTTATGAATTTTTTTTTCTCGCTTCCTCTAATATTCGTTATAATATTGTGTCGCAGTTTTGTTTTCTGAAAATTTACATTTTTTTTTTCTTTCTAAAAGGGAATTTTAATACGTAGGACTTTATTATTATTAATAATATTATATACGCGGAATTGAAAACAAATATTATTATAATATAAGAATCGAATTTCTACCCTGCTACGGCCGCCCGAAGAGCGGATAGTACAATATAATATAATCGAATGCTTTGAAAATAACCGCAATACGATATTATTACGCGCGTATAATTTTCTTTCTAAACCGTTTGAACGTTCAAATGTTTATTATAATAAAACGGTTTTGAAAACGTCTCAAATAGGCGATTATACTTTTAATATTGCATATTATATTAAATGAATATTTAGCGCTCGGCAATCGTAACGGCGACGCAGTCGATAATCCACTTGGAATTTCTGGAAAGAAATCCAGAGATGATCAATCGGCGGTAACATCGTAGACAATAATTGAATTTCATTTGCGCGGTAAATAGAGAAAATGTACGTTCGCGACGAATTTCAACCGTTCCAAACGCGTAGTCCGATTTTAGTTTTTCAAAATAATACATCCGATTTTTTTCGACATTATTATGCAAAAACGGAATCGTTTTACAATGTTTATTACATTTTCTCCTTCTTCTTCAATTATTGGGACTCATTGTACCACAGAAATCAGGCCCATGTCTTATTGTACGCTCTACACGAAATCGATTCACGCGGCGGAAATTTTTGACGTAAAAACCGAAAGCGAAATGGGCTTTTCGCCAGGCTCGCAAAACAGCACGTTTTTTTTAAAAACGATTTTTTTTTTTACTCATTCGATAAAAACGCACGCGATCCAAACGACACGCGCGTGACGCCACGCACTTTCCCAAAACCTAACCGAGCCGAAACACTGGTGTCCTGTAATTAGACTCCTCTTTAACGCTACTTCGTTCTCTAACCGATTTATGACGCATTATTTTATTTCGACGAATTAGAGAAGTCCACAGAAACCAAATTTGATTTTCAATACACACACACTGTGTTGTTGACTCTTCCGCAAACGAATTTCTCTCGCATCTCGAGTTCCTGCAGTATAAAAAATCAATCATCACATTCAAAATAATTACAATTTGGTTTGCAAAAAGAAAAAGAAAAAAAATTGTTATAACCTTCGTTGTTTTTTCTTTACTCGATATTTTCAATAAACCTATACACTTTCGTGGATTCCATTCAAAACTGATTCAATACGGCATTGAACATGAACAGTACGTGTTACAGTTAGTGGTGGTGGTGGTGGTGGTGGTGGTAGTCTCGGAGACGCGTATTTCCAAACCCTAACTAACCTAATGCATTTGATTTATTTAATAGTAGTTAATTTAAAAAAAAAATAGTCGATAATATAAATTATTAATACAGAGTCGATATTTATAATCATTTACTCCGAGCCTCGGCTCGATTGGATTCCGAAAATACGCCGCGGCGATCGACGCCGTACAAATCGTATTTATCGGTGGGCGTCTTGCACGTCATTTTGGCACTCACGCCCGGCCGCGACGACCGATATTCGGATTCGTCTCCGCGTTTTTATTTATTATTTTCTTTCTCTCTCTCTCGTTTTTTTTCAAAAGTTTTAACACCGTACACGAGTGTGGTCGTGTTGCCGACAAATCACACGGTGGTTTCGTTAACGGATTGAAAAATCGTCGACAATTCGTTTCAGAATGTTGAGAAATTGCGAGTTTTCGGATTTTAAATCGATATCGCGGGTTTTCTTCGTGGTTTTCAACGAATTCCCATTCGTTATTTATATAGATCGGATTATTCTAATAAATTTATAGGGATACGTTCGCGTTCATTTTTTTTTTCTGACGGCACGGCCCGAAAGCGCGCGTTTTTTTTTCAACACGTTTTCGAAGAACATTACGAAATATCAAAATAGAAATTCGTATTAACACATAATTTCTTACTAATCGCTTCTTCTTCTTCTTCTTCTTCTTCTTGGGTTTATTGGACACATATGTCGCATAACCAATCCTTCTCGGTCTGGATTCCTCCAGTTAGAACCTCCTCCTCCCAAGCGTTCAAAATTCTTTTTCACAACACCTTTCCAGCGCATTCTCGGTCTTCACAAAGGTCATATTTTCCCCATTGGATTTCTGCTCTATCACTACGCGTATAGCAGTGCAGGACTTCGCGGTTCCCCCGAGCGTGCCCAACTTCATTCGCAATCTTCATTTTATGATAACTTCTAATATATCCGAATTACTATAAAATTTAAAGTTTCCAGCTCTATACATTTTTTTCCGGCCGGTATTATAGTAGGTTTTGTAAATAATACGATTTATAAAACTTCGTCTTAATGCCGATTGCATCTGTCACGTTGTCACGATACGTTGTACGTGGTCAGTTGTGCAAACAAAAAAAAAAATTTATAATTATTCGGAGCGAATTCTTTTTATACAATTTTTTTCAATAAGTTTCAGATAGTGTACGCAGACGTCGCGACAATGTTTCCTGTTCGGCTATTAATTAAAAACGATTCCAATCAAAACACGTTATTTAAGATTCCGAAACGAAACAAACAAAAATAAATAAAGGCGAAAACAGCAAATATATATAAAAAATGCCACCGTCAACCAATTGTGCACTTTTTAACTGTACTCTTTTTTACACACAGCCTCCCCGTGTATACGTTATTCAACTCGGTAATATTACACGAAAGTGAGACGTATTACGAGGTGTATAGGAAAATAAAAATAATCGTTCCGTCCGGTCCGCGTCATCCGTTTTCGACCGCGTGACGCGAACTCGGGTGATGGATTCGCCGTTTTCAACACGGGGGATGGGAGGGAAAACGTAATACCGAGAGAAACTTCGTACGCGGATGACGTACATCGGACCGGGACGCGCGCTTCCTACGCGGAATATATTATATAGGTATAATATCTTTATTATTATTATTATTATTATTATCATCTGCAACTTCGCGGTTTTGACCGATGGCCGTGGTTCGTCTGACGGAAAGGCGATTTATTAAAGTCGGACACGGTTCGTTATCCCGAGGATTTTGTCTCCTGCCATGGATGAACGTGGCACAGCTGGTCAAAAAAAAAAAAAAATAAAAAACTATGTGAGGTTTTTGCTTCAACTAACTAATGCTTGTGGTGCAACGTCGTCCCGGTCGCTCGGCGCGAAACGATTTTTCGCTCTAAAACTACTGCGTACACACACCGGTGGATGCCATAAGCGCCAAAATGAAATAAGAAAAAAAATTCGTGTCGTACGAAAGCGCGAAAATCTTAGCAGGTACCTGTGCGCCACGGTTAATAGATATTAAATAACAGATATTATATTTAGCACTATATCGTTCGAGAACTCCAAACGTTTCCAATCTTAATCGACAAATTTATTATCTGATCACGATAGTATGTCACGTAGACAGTGTTCCGCTAGAATAGAGATAGATAAATTTATGGTTGCAATTGTTCGTGTTAATGGTGAGCGTTGACACTATATTATAGTGAACGATCACGATGCCCAGTGTCGTGTTTTGCGTAATAATTGTAAAAGAAAAGCGACTGGAAATATTGTCGACAGACCGTCGAAAATAATGCGTCACGAGTTGTGTGCTGCTGAAAATACTGAAATGATTTCAGATTATATTGGAAATATTCGAGTTTTAATGTACAGACAAAGACGTAAATTATTGCCGACAACGCATTGGAAGAAGCTGTTAATCAGGTTAGTAACGGGAATATTTTAACTATAAGGCACGAAACGATTTATTGAATTTATATTTATTTGTACGCCGTATTACTGACATTTTTTTTTTTTTTGATAAAATCAACCGATTTATTATATTTGTTTAACATTTTAATTTTTAATTTTGGCGCTTATGTCATAATATGTTGGGTATAACGGGTTTATAATATTAGATTGGCGCTTATATCCTACAAATGTTGGCGCAAATGATATGTCATTTCTGTACCTTTGGCGCTTATGTCATATAGCCATACATACACACAACGGCCTCGCGGGTTTATGGAAATCGCGTTACAACGAATTTGTATTCATATGATGTTCGACGGAGTGTTGTTATAGCAGCAGCAGCAGCAGCAACAGCAGCAGCCAAGACGTGTACGTATGTGA
The DNA here is from genome assembly GCA_032441825.1 of Chaetogeoica ovagalla. Lineage (NCBI taxonomy): Eukaryota > Metazoa > Arthropoda > Insecta > Hemiptera > Aphididae > Chaetogeoica > Chaetogeoica ovagalla. The sequence continues at coordinate 5,441,949 of CM063730.1, forward strand.
AAAAAAAAAGAAAAAAAATACACAATAATAACAACAGAGTGCGAGTATATACGCATATACGAAACGGGGTGATTTGTTTCACGTCACGTCGCGTCCGCCGTCGTCGTTTTAAACGAATTTGATACGGCGACGGCAAATTACGGAAAGTATTTATTTATTTTTTCAAACACAGAAATTTACGAAAAATATGCTGCACTCGAAGTGTTCGGCGAGCCGAGCGTACAACAAAACGTTTACGAGCGGAAAACCGCGGGGGTATAATTTATACAGGCGATATGTTTGAAAAACTTCGGCATGTTATTCTACATCTCTAAAGGGACAAAAAAGTTTCTACTGACCCGTGTTCGATTCCCAGCCATTTCTGAGCAATTTTACATTTTGCGTTTTTCTTCTTCACATTATCAGACTTTAGTTTAATAATAATAATAAAAAAAAACTATTACACGAAAACTGTTAACTGTTACACCTCTTAATCAAAGGTGATTTTTTAAATCTACGTTAAATTTTCTATTAGAAAACGTCTCCTGTCGGATCCCTCAAAAAATATTTCCAAATTTTACTCGAATTGTCTAAATTTGACAATTTTTTTTAAATTGTCAAATTTTTTAAAAAGTTATCGAAATTCAAGTGTTATCAATTCGTGGGTTAAAACTTGGCAAATTTTATGGAAATTTGTTCATTAAAATAGCTTTTAAACGGTATACTAGATGTGTTAGATTATTTCAATTTATAACTGAGAAATGCACACACGTGAGAAAACGTATAAACCGAATCGATAAATGCGTGAATGGGTGAAGAGGAAAACGGACTCTGCCAATGCAGAGTTATTTACAACTCTGAACTATTTATCAAAATAACCTAGTCACTGCGAGACCGAATTCTAAGAAGAAGAGATTCCCAGAATAATTTTGGGCAAACGCTGAGTGTTCGTATAATTCGTTATGGATCGAGTTCATGGAAAACTGTCTGCGCTAATCGTTTTTCTAGAAAACGATCTTACAGATCGTTTCGAGTATCGTCGAACATTAGACGAGGCATTATTTTCCAATAAGACGGAGCACCGCTTCGCATTTCTAACGCGGTCTGGTTAGGTATGTAATATAGAGTGCGTAATCGACGATTAACCGTAAATTGCCTTCTGTCGAATCTTAAAAATTTGACACTTTGTAAGGATATAAAAAAAAAAAATGCCATAACTATAGAAAAACCTATTAAAGAAATTTTTTTATCTCGTTTGAATAATAATAATAATATAAAATACACGTTTTGTCCGATTGACAATATTCTCCGAGACATAACACACTGCACTACACTATGGTAATAATATACTCGATATGAACAGCCGAACAAAATAGGAAGAAATTGTTTAATAAACATTTTCACTTGTTCACTAGTATTCGGTGTGAATATATCGAAACACTAATATAAAACAATAATCGTTTTCGAAATTCCGAAAGAGCGCGCGCGACAATTGACGGATTCTGATGAAATCTTGTAGTTTTAAACGAAATTTTTTTTTTTTATATATATATATATATACTTATTTTTAGGACCGCGTTTGAAAACTATTGAGAAAACCGGAAACTCATCTCCGTAAGACCGAATTTGCCACCACAAAACAACGTGATAATCGAATTACTGGGTAAAATACGGTAGAATTATACGCGGGTTTATTTTCGCTCGGAATCCAACATAAATGGCAAACATTTTATTTTTTTATTTTGTTTCGTGTTCCCGAATAATACCTGTCGGGCGGCCGACGACGACAGTAATATTACATTTAAAAAATATAGCTCCGTAATTGACGATAATTTTAGAATACCGTTTTTACGGCGTTTTTCCGTAACAGAGACGATGATATGCGCACTGTATTATACGCGTGTCCATGATAATATGATACACTTCTTCGTTTTTATAACGTATCGTTTCAGTCGCGCTGTTTCCCGTACAGCAATTTATTCTCCTCGCTCCTCCTACAGTTTGTTTTACGACAAAAAAAAATAAAAAAAAAATTACTCCTTTTCCGGGATGGGAAAGGGGGGAGGGAAATACTGTAAACGGAAATAATCGATTCGCCCGTCTGTATAAATCGCGTATTTCGTATCGTATTTCGAAAACGTAATATTATTGCGTCTCGTTGCGTGTATGCGATCTAGTTTTAAAATACTCTGGTGAAACATACGGGAAATGTGGGTCAAATGAAAACGAATCGAGTATGAGGTATCCTTTCCGTTTTGCTTCCTCACGACCATCCGACAATAGCGATCGTTGGACGTACGAACATTCACTTTTGATAAAATACAAACCCATAACTCATCCTTATGCGAATAACAGGAGGTCGCGTTTTTCTATTCCGATTTCATAATCGAGAGAAAAACAAACAATTTTGCCGGCCGTTAATCGTTATCAATTAACAGCAGACCACTCGAAATTATGCCGTTATTAGTGTTGAGTTTAAAAAAAAAAAAAAAAATTAACGTAACAAATTAATTCAATTAATTGAATACGAAAGAAATTTGTGAATTCAAATGCTACGGAAAATTCGTACTGAAAAACACTGGCGTCGTACGCGACCCTGACAACGAGTTGAAATCGAAAAAAAAACTTAAAATAAACATGAATTCAAAAAATCCTCGTTACGACCTTTACGATAACTATTACGAATTTCCGAAATATCCATTCGCGATTAACGTGTTATATAAATAATAATCGTATACGATGTACAGTTACGTGTTTTCAAAGTGATTTCGCGCAAATCGTACTCTACTACTATTCGAATATACGTAATCTCGTTGAATTTTTAAAAGAAACAACGACGTCCACGGAAACGACGTTCCATCGAATTCGGCCAATAATCGTTTTATATACGAGTTTTTTTTTTCTGACGCCAGTCAAACGGAAAGAAAAAAAAATAACGAGTAAAAAGAACGCGCCGTTTCGCGTGAAAATCACTTTATTTTTCTACCGTCCTTCGTCGTTTTAAGGAGTGTTACGATTGTCACGGGCGACCTTGCGAGTCATTTTTTTTTTTTTATTTATTTCATATCGGTACGTTGTTATTCTTTTCCGCGTTATTTCTCCCAATACACACCGCTTACACAGTCAGACTTACTATACGATCGCGACGAGACGACAAAGGTCAGTTGGCTCGTAAAACAGAAGAGAAAAAAACCGACCGAAATCGCATGGGAGGACGTTATGAGAGTATCTGCCGTTGCTGCTGCAGCAGTTATCCGGGCGAGAACGCGAGAATAAATACACCGCGGGAAAAAGAAAAAAAAGAAACGATTAAGAGCGAACACCCGAAGGACGTTGGAAAATTTAACGTTTTACAACGGATTTCACGGAAATCCGTGCTCTAGAAAAACTTTTTTTAGAGGCCAATCGCACTTCGCCGCGTACCACTACGCGCGGTCCCCGAGCGGTTCTCGCCGTTGCTTGCGAATAACGATCATCATCCTCTTTTACTACAAACACGGGAAATATACACACGCGCAAACCACGTTAAAAAGTTTATTATTATTATTTATTAGTAATGAAATATAACTAAAGAGTAATCGCAAAGAATGTGGGGGGAAAAAAAAGAGATTAGCAGTTGATGTTTTAATATTGTAACTCTGTTTACATCCAGACATTCTATTATACGATGTATTATTTTATTTTTTCGTACTTGCTTCGTTAGTACATATATATATATATTAAAATTGGAACGATGCAGAGACGGTTGGCATCATGGCCCATGCGCAAGTATGACACGCAAATTATTTTATTTTTATCGACAATGTTATTTCATCGAATATTTAAACGATTTATGGTAAACCGGCGAAAAAACCGTTTCCGTCATCGACTTATAAATACCCGAATTCCTATGTGCGCATACCTTTTCATTTCAATCTTTTATCGTATATTTCGAATTATGAAAGGACATTTGGCGGCGAAGAAATTTTGAAATATATTTAACTGCACATCAGTCTTCGACTACTATTACGTTTGATTCTGAACAATTTAAACAATATTACGGGTTTTCAATGATTATTTCACGACACAAATAATTATCGAATGACGCGGATTTTTCGTCTTTCTCACATTAAATATTACAACAACCGCCTCAGGAGATACAAATTCGAAGACAAAAACACAAACGTTTACTAACGTTGATGAAACCGAATTTTCATGATTTTTGAATTTTTTTAAAATTCATATTTTATACTCGTCGGATTTTTTTTTATATATGTGTTTATATGAATGTTCCGAATCGTAAAAATCAACAAAATTAAAGGAAATACACAAAAATCAATTTCAACAGCGGGTTAAAGAAAAAAATATGCTGTTCCGTTGGTTTTTTCGAAATTAATTTAACTGAATGTCCAAAAAGGGTAAGATGAGGGGGGGGAGGATCGATTTTCTTTTCGCGAAACGGATGAGATTTCGTGAGTCTATAGAAATGTACAATTTCACTGTATGTAATTCGATCGCTATACGATATAGTATAATGTTTATTAAACGGTTTCGGTGCTCGAAGATAACATATTATAATATTGTTTTATTAAACCGTCATCTGTACTCGTCTAAAGGCACGTGGATATATACAGAGCGCCTCGTGAAGATCTGACAAATGCAATACATTTTGTTCCATTCAATATTTTAAAATTGTTATTTTTTCAGATTATTTGTCTTGTAATTACGAATTGTATTTCTTGATAAATACGATTATATACGATTAATACGATATCGAATATCAATCGTTATTTTTTTTTTTATTAGCTTACACTTTTAAATTATTACAACTAAACGATTACTAAATAATAAATATTAAATATAAATCATAAAATTAGGAAGTTACCGGAATAACCGTTTTGATGAATGTATAAAAACAAGTGAGAAGAGTGGCATGGATATTGGACGATTATATGAATAAGATGGAACGATTCGAAATGAAAGCGGACCAGTCAAAAATGAAATGAGTAAAGTCACATTTAGTTTTCTCTACGTGGCGTGTACAATAGAGGGAGTCATTAAGGCCTAGATGAAATGCGTTAGACGGGAGCTGATTGTATCCCAGCCTGAGACACGAGAAAAAAAAACAATTAGAAACCGGGATAGTGGAAGATTTCTAAATCATTTAGATTGGCAGGAGAAATTATTGTTTATGTTGATTGATGAAAATAAGGCATCAATATGTCATAAGGGGAAGGGGAGGAATTTTGAAAGAGGGCTGATGACAATTGTATTCGGTAGACACGACTAATCGGTCAGCTTCCTCATCGCGAAAAACGACGGTTAACAATAAAAGTATTTGAATAGAAACAGACTTCGAAAATTGTTCGAAAATCAACGCCGTAACACTGAATCAAACACTAAAAATGATTGTAAAACGTGTATTTTGTAAACGATTGTTATTTTAAAAAACAGGACACGTTTGTAATTTCAAGTCCTGTATAATTAAAATTAAATGAGAAATACGTTTATTATATAATGTAGAAGTATTAGAAAATGTTAAAAAAAAAAAGGTTGAATTAAAAGGAAATTTATAGATTTTTGTTAGATCTCCGTGAAACACCCTGTATACGCAATGTATAAAATTATGATATCGCTGTTAGGATAATATTATATAGATCGTTCCGACCGGCACGTGTACGGAAAACCGCATGACACAATGCTTTACTCTTCGTAAATAATACGTTCGCTTCTCTATATTTCCCATTACTTTCGCCACTGTACATACATTTATATATTTATTTTTCTACGTCATAAACTATATATATATATATACCTAACATTATTCGATTTGAAGCCACGTGTATGCACAAATAATATTTATAAGAAATACCGCCGCATTTCAATAAATTTTATAGATTTCAATGGAAATTTCCAACACGTCGCCATGCACATGTCTCGCACATCAATATTATATTCAAAACAGACGAAAAATTTAAAGCGTCAAGGTAACTTTGAAACCGAATTCGATTTCGACTATCGGTTTTCAATAATTATTTTGGTTTGCTTTTTTATTTAGAGCACAACAATCGAATTTCAAAAATATTCGTATTCCGGTACTAAATAATTATTCGGATTTCTATATTGCGCATCGATGAAAAATTATATTGAAAAAAAAAATTTTTTTACTTTTTTAACAAATCTTAAGCCATCGTAGATTTTTTTTTTTATGTAACCATATATTATTAATATTATCTAAAAGTGTAACACGACGACGTGTACTAACAGTATAATTCGTTGGTGTTTATTCTTTGACGTAGACAGCTAAATTATTATTAAGGAAAATAATACTATACGGATCGAATAAATAAAAATTGATTTCAAAACGATATAAATTATAAAATATCGCATTAGAACTCTCATAGGATATAAATGTTTCTTTTCCAGAACCGAAAGAGATAAAATACATTGAAATATATATATATATACATGTTCGTATGACCTAAACATAAACATATTACGCTATTCTAATAAATGTGTGTCAACGTAAAAGTAATAAATTTTAATATATATTCTATATATATATATATATATCCAAGACGCTAATAATACAAATATAGATCATTCCGGATTATTTATACCACAGCGTGTAATCCTTGATTTACACTATAATAATACTACGTACATAGTATAGTACCTACTTCCGTTCGATTTGTTGCTAAAGCACACCGAACGGGCAAAACGTATTATATAATATATAATATGTTTGCTTACTGGTTTATACTATCAATATTTTTTGGTATATTACATCGAAATAAATAATTGAAAATGCATTCGACAACGGAAAATATACGTATAGGTTTTTGCTTTTTTTCTTTTTAAAATAAAGGAATTTGAAAAACTGATAGAAAAATATGGTTAATAATTAGGCTAATTATTGTACGAATAAATCTAATTTGAAAGTACAAAATCAAAAACAATTTATATATATATATATATAAGTAAGAAAGACTTCGTTAAATATTTGAAAGTTAATAACATTAATATTATTGACTTATGACATTGAATCTAGTCAGAAGGTAAATTCTAATTGACGTCATACAATAATTACAAAAATTAATTATTCTCTAGAGGTTACAAAAAAATAAATAAAAATGTGTTAATACGGATGTGTATATAACGGAGTTTGTGAATAATATATTTTTATTATTATTTTGTTTTTTTTCTTTTTAACGTATACAACAAAACTTGTTTTCTCATAATTTTATTTCGCTTACGACTGAACTTTGTAGGAATAAAATAAAATAGGTCATATAACTCGCTCGCTGATGCATGTCTTAACTAATAAACAGGAATACGTTAACAATTAAAGTCAAACTAGTCAAGTCTATTTAAATGTCATTGATATCGGTCATATGTTACTGTAATAATACAGTGTTTTTTTTTCTATCTGTCAAGATTTCAAACAAATTGTATTCGTTATTTAATAACGAATTATTTTTAAACGCCATTTTCAAAATAACAAAATTATGTCTACATTATTGAATAATTTCCGTCGACAGCAGTGCAACGCTAGAATATCATTACATTTTGGGGAATGTACGACGTTTATAATTTATTAAATTCATTACTGTAATTATAAACGTTACCGCGCAATATATCTACTGTGAACATTTCAATTAATTAAACGTTTTTTTTTTTTCAAACTGTTGTATGACCATGGAGCGTGGGTTTACTTCTCAATTTCCACACAAGACGAATCCAAATAAAAACCAAAAGACAGTAAAATCAAAATCATCAAAACGAAACCCCGTGTCGAATACCCCAATAAAAAATTATGTCAAAATAAACGCTCGATCTCTAAATAAAATCGAAATGTCAATTGAAAACCGATATTGTACTTTTGGAAACTTATATGAACGTATTAACTCGCCAACGCCCGGCCTGACGATACAATGCGGAAAAATAAACGCACGTCGCATTGACAAAAATAAAAGCCGCGTTCGATTTAATAAACTTTTTTTTATGCGCTAAAATGTAATAATATGCGCTCGTGTACCATAACGCGTGAAATGTAATTTGAACTCGTGTATTCAACATATCCGCAACACAAATCAATACAAACGATAGAAACGAGTTTTTTTTTTAAATTTATATATATATATATATATATACATTACAATCTATTCATATAAAAATATACCTTTAGGTCTGAAAACGAAAGACATATTCCGTTCGGTTGTATTTACAATTTGAATAATTTCAATGATTTACACCACAATGAATCGCTCGTACATATTATATAGTGCCTTTATGTATTTTGGATTATTCACACACACGTGCGCGTGTGTGAGTTTTTTTTTTTTTGTATTTGTGTATTTTTAAACACGCGTTCCGTGTGAAATGGAAATTTCGTCAACTCTTGTATTATAATTTGAAGAAAAAACGTGTTTTAAGTTCAAACGAGACGATTTATTATTTTTGTGTCACTATTTATACGCGTAAACTGCTGTGTTTGAATTATATCATAATTACGGTTAGTATTTAAGTACATTATATTTTATTTTCCCTTTTTCAAACACACGATCTTCGAAAAAACTGAATTTCGTTTGGTTTTAAAATAATTTTGAGAGGGTAATATTTTTATTCGGCGTTTAGAATTATGACACATAATACAATATATCGTAGTACGTTTAAACGTAAAAAAAAAAATGTTTATATTTTCAATGATTTTCATTTGTTCAACTATACACACTTCCCGTTAAAAATCCAAAAGTGTAAATAATATTTTTAGATCGCATAAACTGCGCGATTTTATCGTTTGATTATTCAAACCGATTCCTTGTTAGGGAATTAAAATCCGAAGTCACGATAATTTTAAAAAAAGGCCTTTATTCGACGTATTTTTTTTTTTTTTAATAGAAAATACGAGTGCGATAAAAAAAGGCCATTTAAAGTAATAGGAAAATTCAACACAAAAGTGTAATCAGGCGCGTGCGTGATGATGTATGAAACCGATAATGTCCGGCATTAAATAAAACGGACCAAAAGAGAGAAGTATAGTAAAAATGAACGCGTTAAGACTGTTGTCAACCGGCCGGTTAGATAGATTTTGCAGGAACGAATGAATAAGAATTAGTTTTGGGAATTGCAAATCTTTTGTTGGAAAAACGAGAGAAAACAGTCAGTCTTGTTGTTATGAAAAAGAAAGGGCGAATGATTAACGAGTCAGTCGTAGAAGAGAGTCGAAGCAGAGGTAGGTGAAACAGAAAAAAAAAATGAAACTGGTTAAAAGTCATTAATTACTGATTACGGATTAGATATAAAGTGATGGTTACGAATAGGGATGTGCGAGGCGGGAATAAGAATAGCTGGCTTATAATACTCGTGTGGGATGCACAGTTATGAAGCTATAAAGACGAATCTAAGAATCGAAATTATTTTTCAACGTTTAACTTGACGCGTTAAAAGAAATTTTTTCACGTTTTTGTTATCTCGTCGTTATCACGACGTGTATGCCGGGCGAAAAAAATTATCGAAATAATAAAAATTATAACGTGTCCAGTGTTCGATTAATAAACAATTCGCTAAATATATATAATCGTAAAAAAAAACCGTTAAATTCAAATAAACGCAATGCGTATTATATTATTAGGCGTTTCAATATGTCATAATATGTGCACAGTGCCAAATACGCACGCAATATATTGTAATATATCGGTACACATAAATTTTGTTTAAACACAACAATATATTATATTTACATTTCCTTCGGCTAAAACCAAATCGGTCCAGAAGGAATTTATTATTATTATCATGGTACATATGTGTGTTAAACCCTAAACGAGAAATTTCATTAGTAACGTGTGTACACACAATACGCGTTTTTATTTCATTTACACGATTTTATAATTTTTTTTTTTATATATATATATATATTATATTATATTCGAAAGGCCAAATAATATCTCGTAACCGTCAGTTTTGTCGAAAATAAGAAAATGTAAAAAAATAATTATAATACATTTTAATTTTATACGTGTTTGGGTGAAAAGTAAATTATTATTCGTACAATTTTTTTTTTTTACCATGAGAATTTTATCGTATTCTGTTTATTTTTCATATTCGACGAATACGTGTGAATGAAATACGTAAGAGAATCGTACTGAGAAAACATTTTTCAGCCCACAAGTGCATGTTAAAATACATATAGTTTGGAGACAAAAACTGCGTTTCCTGTATATTAAATAAAATCGATATAGAAAATAGGAAAAAAAATCTCGAATATTCATGCTTTGCATGCGTAGCGTATACAACAAAAATAGAAATAGGTGGTTATGGATCAGATAAATCGTCCTACCGACGATTCATAAATATTTTAACATCTTGTTTTTAAAATACAAAAACAAATAAATAAAACGCGTTTAATTCGTGTTTTTTTTGCATTTATATAATTTTTCGTTTTTCACCGCCGTGAAACTAAATAAAACAACGATACGGCGATACGTTACGTGAGATTTGAACAGTTTACTTGAGGTAAAGTTGTTTTAGTATATTCAATGTAACGTGTGTATAACTCGCTTACAACGCGTAATTAAAACAGAAAAAAAAACGGTTCGTTTTAAAAAAGTCATAAAACCGAAACCTACAATGTTCATATTACCAGTTGTACATTTAAAAAAAAAAAAAACGCACCCGGCCTATACTTAAAACGGAAAGCGAGAAATATATGTGTATATAATGTACTCTCTAATTAACAAGTGGTACGTGGCTCGATATATAATTCTGTTTATATATACTTACACGGTTATTATTTGCTTTTTTCGTTCGAAATAAAATTATTATTATTATTATTATTATATAAAAAAAAAATAGTGTCAAGTATACGCGAGGCAAAAAATTGTTTTTATATATATATATATATATATATATATATTTTTCTCCTCAATTATTACTCAAATTACGAGACAAAAACCATAATAATTATATTACTATTGTTTCTGAAAACATACGACAGATTATGAAAAAAAAAAATTCGATTAATTTTCTTATAATTATTACAATAACCACGGTACACATTTAATATTTATGAGTTTTTTTCTTTTATATATATATAAATTTGTATATTAATACTTATCGCGCCGATTCGAAACGTCCGAAATAAATAACATTTTATTTCCGCGCCGTTTTATATAACTACAGAAAAAAAAAATCTATGTTTTATAATTAATCGATTCGTTATGGAAGAATACATTTAAAAATAACATCTATACATTTTTCATAACGAGCCCGACGATTGTTATTTGATTTTTTAAACAAATTAAATTTAAATACTCTTTCCTCCCCCTCCCCCAATGGTTAAATACTTTAAACAGTTTAAACGAAACTCTTGATTTTCATACAGCCACCGATAATTCTTCTTCCTACACTGTCTCACAGTTTCATTTAAATAATCCGCGTTTACGATTAATTTGTACGTAAAAAAATACTTTTATGTAACAATTTACTCCGTATATATTTTATTCCAACAATAAATGCATATTTGGGGTAGACGCGGGACTTGTTGTATTAGCATAATTTATTTTTCCAATAAATTCGTATGCCATCGAGTTCGTTTGTGTGTATATAAATTCGATTTGCGTTTCGCATAATTCAGTGATACTCATTTTAATTTGTATTCCTTCGATAACAAATACAAGGGCTGAGGTAACACACACGAACGCGTAGAAAATTTTCTAAAAAAGAACAGTTCAATGTTCTCGAGACACATCTAATGGTAAAAAAAAAAAGTCATATTGTATATAATATATTGTTTTACGGGTTATTCTGGAAAGGTTTTATATCACCGCAAAATACATTTTATATACGTATTTGTTTTTTCATCAAGTAAAAACAAATACATACGATGAAAATTATCGTTTAAGAAGTACTGAACTCGAAAACCGCCCCAATTGTACAATATTTCTGGCACGTCAAACATAAAAACGATTTATAAAATTAAAGTTTTATAAAAAAAAAAAACGGGGTTTACCCGTTATTTATTTTTGCCTTATTTTTATATTAATAAATTATTAAAGTAAAATCAAATATTTATATATTTATACGTTAAAATGAAGCAAAAAAAAAAAAAAAGGAAGCGAAATGCGAGTACCGTCAGCTCAAGTGGTTAGTCTAGAGATTTGTTGTGTTTATTTTAGTCATTTAATTTTTTTTTTTTTATTTTAACGTATAACTCAATTGACGATTTTGAAAAAAAGAATTATTTTTAGATGAAATTATAAACGAAACTTTTTCTGCAATATTTCGCGTTTTAAGAAAAGCAAAAAAAAACCGTCGTTACTTCTATCTTTTCGACTCTTCACAATAAATACAGTCCGCACTGTAATATGTTTTAAAACGACGAGCGAGGAAAATCGTTGATAATAATTTGCAAAAAAAAACGCGAAATTTAAGTTTTCAAAAATCGAATATGTTGATGATATGATTAGACCTCAGCTAATTCATTATCCAAAATACGAGCACCACGATACGATAATATAGGCGCAATGTGATCCAGAAGGAAAAATAGGCAAAGCATGTAATATTACGTTTCGCCACATACCAAGAATTTCAAAACTACGTGTTCTGCACGAAGAAAGTTATATTGTCCGTTTTTTTTGGGGGGATGCAAATCACGTATTTATGTGACACGGATTACATTAAAAACTGAAAATACTGTAAATTCCTAACTATATGTAAAAACATCTAAAAAAAAAAACGTATCTGTCGCGCTCGAAAATCCACAGAGCAACGCGCGATAACACTGGATCACACACATGGCGTTCTACCGCCGAGGACATTATTGAGTGGTTGATGAAATTCAAACCCATTTTGCGCAAAACTTTACTCGCCGGACTCGTGATTTCCACTTCTTTTCTAGTTTAAAAAGGGTCCTCAAGGGCATTCGTTTCACCAATGACGACGTAGTCGTGACCCAAGGAAAGACCGACGAGGGATGAGAAAACTTGTTCGCCGTTTTTAGAGAAAACTTATCGAACGTAATGGAGGTTACGTTGGAAAATAAATATATAATATGATTTTAAAGTAAATCTAATATACGGGGTGTGGCTAACTAGTTTATCAAACTAGCGATAGAGCCCTGCAGTTAAGTGGGGAATAATTTCGACATATTTATGAATATCGCTGCAACGATCGATATATGTTTAGTACTCGGTGTCCGTTCTGTAGTTGGCAAGTGTGAGCGTCGTTTAGAGTAACCAGCAATGTACGCCGAAATTACGCCGGACGAAAAATCGAGCAGCGTGTTAATATAAAACTTCAAGTGAAATTTGGAAAATCTACGACCAAATAAACTTTCGTTTATCGACCAACGCGTATGGAAATTCTGTTATGCCGCGATACACTTGGACGAATCCGATATGTCCCCGAAACCAGGTCCATGTACCGGAAGACGTCCGAATCCCCAAAGCTCGAATGAACGAATCGAAACTGAAGGTCGTGGTTTTTTTAATATCAAGTTATGGTTGACAGGACAAACTGTTAATCGAGTCTTGAAAAATTTTGACAACACTCAGAGAATGAGAGTTGTAAGAAGAAAGGTGCATGAATTGTGGAAAGACAACTCTTGAATCTTGAATCAAGACGAGATGCGTCGGCTCATAATCTGTAAAGCAATTTCTGGGGCGAGAAATCGGACTCCAGTACCCACCGTATTCGCTCCGTGTGACCGTGTGGCTGTTTTCAAAATTAAAATGCGCGTTTTGAAGGTAACACGATTTGAGTGAATCGAAGCTGTTCAAGTCGACGTAACAGAGGTATTGAAATCATTAAAAAAAAAAAGGCTGTTTCTAACGTTGCGTTTTAATCAACGGAAAATACGAATGGAGCGATACGGTAAACGTGAACGACGGGAGAGAGAAAAGCATTAAATTATTACAAATTGACAGTCTCGTCATTTAATGAGCCTTGGCCTCGTGATTTTTTATTTATTTTTTTATTAAATATCGCATTTCTTTTTCGAATCATACGGGAATTTACGTTACTTTTCAGTCGAGGGATTTTTTTTCGCATTTCATCGGAATAATTTCGGTATGGTGAATATGATGGAGAAATCATTTTTTTTTCCTATTTTTTTTTTCGATATAATGTGAGGTACAGAGTGCAAACCGAGACACGCGGTAACCACGTTCCGATACTGGACATTGGTTTAGACCGAATAAACATACGGCTTCAATCGGTATATATGCCATACTGCCGTTCGAATGAATGAAATATTTTTTTTCCGCGTACATTATTGTAACAGGAGAATCGAAAGTGTTCGCTTCGGTTTATAGGATAACCGCGACGCACGATTGAATGAATGTTCCGAACGAATACGAGAAAATCTGTTTTTTTTTTTTGGGAATTTTTCTTCAAAATCCGTACAAGACACTTAGCAGGTTAAAATTGATTTTCGGGAGCTCCCTGTCACGTCGATTAAGGGATTGATTCCGTCCGAATTCCATATACTCCATCACACCGAGTCAAATCGCAGTATTCTCGTCTCATTTAACACATTTTCAAAATTGACTTCAGCTGATAATAGTTTAAAATCTTTTGAGTACCTATCGTAATTCTTTAATTCTTCTCACTCTTGAAAGCTAATTGTACAGAAACGACAACATTTGTGTTTTATATTATATAAATAATTTTTCGCCTTTTTCAATATATGCGCATATAAAAATTCCCCCGTTTTTGTTTATTAATAACGCCTAAGTTTGTGTTTCTGTTTAACTCAATTTTAACCGTTTGTATAAATCGAATACATAAGAATAATATCAATTGGGTGATTTTCAAAAAAAAAAAAAATGTTTTATTTAAAAAACACAAGCGTTTTGTAATCTGCACATAATTTTTGTCTAAAATGAAAAATCATATTTAAACATTAGTATAATATATATTAAGGAATTAAAATGTATATAAAAAAAAATAAATAAAATTATTACAATTCCCAATTATTTTTACTCTTCTTCTTCGTTATTTTTTTTAAATATTAATACATAACATACGCATATAATTTTATGAATAATAAAAATTCTGTTTAAATAAATTTGCCCGCTAATTTTAACTCTTTAACCCGCTGTCGTACAACTGTAAAATATATAAATTTCGATTTTTTTTTTTTTAAATTAATATAAAATTTTCAATTTTACGATAATCAGCAGCCTAAAAAAATCAATACAATGATTTAACGTATATTATTCTAAATATCACGTTGAATAGATTTCGAAAACCGATAAATCATCTCCAACCGAATTCGGATCATTCGACTCGATTTTTAGAACCACGTGGTTTTTTTTTTTTTGTTTTTTTTTTTCATTGTAACTACAATATAAGTGATTCGTAAAATTTTATATTTCAATATTTATAAGAATGCGTTTGTTATCTCATATCCAAACAATTAGTTTATAATGATAAAATATTAAAAACAAAAAAAAAAAATAGGATTTGGAAGATTTACACAAATATAGATACATATATATATATATATATACAGGGCCGGCCCGAGATATTATAGCGCCCCGGGCCAATTTTCATAAGGCGCCGTTGAAAAATATTCAACATACTAAATACTATTTTACATATAGGTATTGTTTAAAACGACTTATATTTATAAAATTCTGGATAAAATAATTATTCGGACACAATTATCGATAAACGTATTATTATTTCTTTAAGTACATAGTGTGATTCTTAATTATTCTAAATATTTCCACAATATTTTGCTAGTTTGGAGTGTGATCGGATTTGGAATAGATGATGACCAACGTATTGACTAAAAACAAAAAAAAATGTCCGGCTTTCGCTTGCCGTCTGTTTGGGGTCTTAAGGCGCCCCGATAAAAATGTTGCCCGGGTTCGCCCGTATCCATATATATATATTTATTTATTTATAACGCGCCGCGGTTTTTTTTTCTTTTTTAACGATCTAACTACACGATTTCTTCGTCGTTTTTACTTTTCTTAATTTTTAAATCCTTACGTCGTTTTTTTCGTAAATATTATTCGCATTAGTTCCTTTTGCGTCATTCCCCTTTCGTTTTCAAATGTTTTATTATTATTATTATTCACCGTCGCTGAATTTTTCTTTTCGTCCCTCGACACCTGCAGCAGACGCATTGGACTTTTTATCGAAACCGGTAGTAAATAAATTAATACGACTCCCCCAACATATATTCCCATAATATGTGTACACATTTTCTACGCGTATAACAAATACTTTACCGACCAATAAAATCGTAAATTACGGACGTCCGTAAAAAAAATAATAATGTCAGTACGCAGCGTGGGAATTTTTCGTTTTTTTTTTTTTTACGTACAGAGTATAAAAAAATGAAATAAAAATATTTATACCCGTCGAATAAAAAAATATATATATATGAATACGATAAAAAAAATTCACTTTTCTCTCTTTCTGCGTATAACGCGATCGTTAATCGTGCGAGGCGGAAAAATTCGAATATTTTTTTTATTTTTTTTTGAACGTTTACCTGCCGTTGTCCGCGACCCGCTCTCCGTTGGGCTCGCGCTGTTAATTTATACGGCGATGAAGGCCCGTCGCAGCAACAGCAGTCGTGCGTGTGTGCGGGACGGCGTGGAAAACGTCTCGTATATAATTAAAACGATTTGAAGTCGGTTAGAACGGACGTATGACGTCGGCGCGCACCGGGACGGCTGAACTTTCGGTAACGTTCTGCCGCGGCGATTGCTGTGGGCACGGGGACGTGATGCCGCTTACGGGTCTTCGGCGGTGTACGACGACGACGACGACGACGACGACGACGACGAGCAGTGTTGCCGCGACGTCGCGCGCGAAATTATCGCGCTACGATAATAATTACCACTGGTCTACAATAATATTACATCAGAGACGATTTGAGCTGCAGCGTTATTATTTTATTTATTATGCCGATTTCAAATCCGTTTTCCATTTTCGCCTGGCACGCGCACAGTTTTTAAACCGAAATCGTTTCCAATTTGTTCTTTGAATGCGTAACGTATTATACGGTGTGTTGTATTTTTCTATCGTATACTATTATCGTATCGCTCGACTCTGACGTGTTTTAAAAGCTAACGCTTACCTATTTCATTATCTTGATGACATCGCATCGGTACGTGTCGTACCACGTGTTTTACATGTTGTAAAATTAATAATTTTTATCGGCATACCCGTAAAAGTTAAATGGCTATAAATAAAAAAAACTAAATCGGCGCGAAAAATTGGTTTTTAAACATTTACGTTCAACTCTGATGATTAGGAAAAGTTTAAATTTTGTAGACCAGCGTGTTATTAATATCGATCATCGGTACGGTTGCGGAATTCCGCAGTGACGCGCGTTAGAAAACTTTGACGGCAATGGGGGGGGGGGTGGAGTTGGGGGTTCGCTAAGAAATAAAATAATAATAACTGTTCGAAAACCGATTGGCTTATTGATGCGGTAATATTGTCATTGTAATAAAATTAATCGTCGAGCTGTAATAATATTTTAAATCGAAAGCTATTGAAGAAAAAATATTCGATTTCGTGAAATGATGAGAGATGAAATATAGAAAATTTAACACGTTCCATTACTAACACCGGCTGGTGTAGCGCGGCAGATAGTCTTATAAACGAGCATTTACACGTTGGGTTAATATTTAAAAAAAAAAAAAACCGCGTCAAATTGTTATTATTATTATAAGAATTGCAATCATACGTTTGAACTCATATCAGACGATAAAATACACTGTAATATTTTCGTATTCAATACCGGGTTCGATTGAAATTACAAGAAAATTTTAAAAAGTCAAACGAGAATACGTGTAAAAGTCAAAAAAAAAAATAAATAAATAAATAATACGGAAAAAAATCATGTATAACGACGTGAATGAATCTTTACACTGCAGTTAATTTCTTAAGTTAAGTAAAATAAAAAAACAATTTAACGGCACGCGGATACACATTGGAAAAATATATCCAAAATTAAATCCACGAAAGCTTTGACAATTTTTCGTGACAATGAATGACCGTTTTAAATGTAAACAATTTTATGGAAACAATATAATATGTATATATCGATATATGAATTATTAATATTACAATATAAATATATATTTTTATAACGAGTATATACGTTTTTTTTTTGTTTCAGAGCGTTAAAAATTATTGTTTTATAATCGATAAACCGAATATTTCTTACCGATATATATATATATATATATACAATATGTATTTTTATATTATGTATAACGTGTTTTTGAATGCATTAAATTCAATGATTCCCCAGCCCCCCGGAAGACGATATTATATTATAATATGTGTACACTTTTTGTGTAATAATTGATTATTGACGTCGAAGCTGTAAAATAACAAAAAATAAATAAATAAAAATATGTGTAAAATTACGCGCGCATAATTCGAACGTTTTCCTACGAATAAAATACGGATTTTCGAAATATCGATTTCGTTAATTTCTCGTAATTTAGAGTGCTTGTGTTATGTGTTTTTCTTTTTTTTTTTTTATAACATCTTTCGTCTTATAAATCAAAAGAAAAAAATATTTATTACCGTGACGCGCACACAGTTATATTCGAAGTAGTATACTAAAAGGTCTTTTTATAAATCACCATATACTATTTAAAATAAAGAAATCCGCCCTGCTCGTATTTATCCATTTAACAAATTTTATATTTTAATACAGCGTATTATAAACCGGATAAATAGACAAAACGGCGGGAAATTCAAAAAAAATATTATTTATAAACGCTCGTTCAACGTTTTCCAATTTAATATTATTAAACTGCGAATCTTTTAACGCAGAGTGTAAAATGACGAAACTATAATCTAACCTAAAGCCATCGCGTTATTATATATTTTGTAATAAACTTATACATTGTTATTGGCCACTGTCAAATAAAACGACGGTAGAAAAATTCAATTACTCCAGTGTAAAACGAACAGTGGGTGTGTGAAGTGTTTTCTTTTTATATTTTTTTTAGCATTTAACGCAACCGAATGTTTACATTTATTTTATATTAGAATTTAACGAAATATTATCGCATTAATTATAGTCGCATTTGGCAAATAGTAAAAAATTCGCCGCTGAAAGACAAAATGATTAGATAGTTCAACACTTGGAAATCCGTTGTCTTTTAAAAAAAAAAATTATTGCGACGTTCGAAGGACAAGAAAAAGTCAATTTTTCTTTTTTAATAAATACCGTTATTATTGCTTTTTAATATTTTAATACTACTCGAATACGTACACAATTCTCGCATACCGTTTCAAATGGTGTTTATTAAAAATTATTTTTTACGCGACGATTAATATATGTATGGTGATAAAACCACGAGAAATTTTCACATCAAACAAAGCGTTCTTAAATGTAGATTTAATTTTTATTTAATTTTTTTTAATACTCGAACGCGACTATAAACGATAAACGTAACAAATAGTAACAGATACGCAGTTGCTACGATGATGTCCGATAGTTGATTTTTCTCTCTCTCACTCTCTCTTTTTGTTTAACGCGCGTTTTTTTTTTTACCAAACTGTTTGATAAATAAAAATAAATGTTTTGCTATTATGTACGTTTCAATTATTACGCACATTGCATAGCACGCGTATCGCCTATAATATACACGTGAGTGATCGCTGATCATGCAGAAGTACAAGCAAATCGGGACCAAACGTCGACGGGCTGTTGCGTTTTTTCGCGAATTCTTCAAAGACCTACGGGGCGAGTATATTTATTATTCGATAGAAATTCAAAAAAAAAAAAAAAAGTAAAGTCCGTTCGTCACAAAAATCGTTTAGAAAAATTTTTATTTCGCTAAAAACAAAACAAAACCGATCGTTTTAGACGGAAAATCGTACAATTATTAGCGTTCGCGGTGTACCGAATATTGACAAATCTATAAAAATCTGCAGTGTCTCGTTTGAACCAATCTACACAGTAACCATCGCTGCTGCTCGATTTTTATATTTCATTTATTTTATATATTTTTTTAATTTTATCAGATTCGAAGAACTTATATAATCGGCTTTGCGACGACGCGCTTTTTTTTTTTTTGTTTTCAAACACTTTTTCGACTACAATTTTTTACACTGAAATTCCAAACAGAAAATTATACAAAACTAAAAATACACCTCGAGATTCACTACGACTTTTATTATTCTTATTTTAGTATTTTTTTTTTTTCATCGGGTTTGAAAAATCGACGAAAATTCCGCTTCATACGTGACATTTTTTTCCTTTTTATTATTATTATTATAATCGCGATACGAATATTATTATACACGTTATAATATTATACGTATAATAATATGATATTCACATGGTATACGCGCAAAATATCATTTACGATATATACATAAAACGAAGAATATGCTCACGTATTTAAACACGAAAATCCCATTACCACATTGCTTACGAGGCAAAAAATAAATAAAATAAGCGTCATCGGTATATGAATGCGTCACGAGATAACCTGCGGGATCCATAATAAGTATAACGCGCCGCAGACGTCAGTTTCATTTATTTTTATTCCTGGGCAAAAAAAAGAGAAGAAAATCTAATGGAAAATACACACTCCGAGAAAAATTATCGCGCCTATATATCGACATTATAAATAATATTGTCGATTCGGTTTTTTTCTTTTCAGTCTCCTTTTAGCGATTTTTCATAAATTTCGCTCCGTTGGAATTGATTTTTACACTACCAGACCCTACGATAACTGCAATTGATAAATTAACAATATATATATATTCACTTCAACTCTTTAAATACAAAAACATAAAAATAAATATTTTTATAATATTAAAAAAGAGAAGTTATTTTTAATTTCATGTTTCAATAAAAACGCCGATTAAATCGTGGAATATTAAATTTTTTTATTTTCTACAACGAATTTTCGAAAGAATTTAAACGCTTTTTTCTCCCAGGATGTTTTACTCGCATATTAAAATCTATTCGCGCCACTCCGGGACGTGTTCCCAGGCCCGGGACCGTGTCAGTTTCTGGCATTACCCGGTGTCCGATCCGTGTAACTAAATAAAATATTACACGAATAATAAAAGTATAATTAGTGCTATTAATAAAAAGTATTGTCGATGGTGTATACAAATTTTTTTTTTCGTCGGTAACGTATTGTGCGGTGTTTTGCAAATAATGATATTACAGATGAACGTTCGGTGATTCGAAATTAAATTTTGGGAAAACTGGTCACCAACACGTGACGATCCGTAGTTTCATCCGTTCGACGCTCTCGCAATTCGAAGTGCCAAATCGTATTTCTTGTGCGTACTAATCTTTTCTCCTTAATAATCTACTGTGTAAATCATAAATCGTGTAGGAATTTACCTCATTATTTTCGATAACTGTAGAATCGTAGGGACTATGATCGTTTTGTTTCTCAATCGTCTGTTGTCGCGTTGTAACACGTCGACAACCGAACGTAGTTTTATTTCGATTTCGTCTCGATCGGACGTGACGTAAAGCACTTGCGACGTTTCGATCCCGTTAATCGCGTACAAAAACGTTTACAGAACGCGACGGGGCGAAATTGTTTGTATTATTAGAGATAAACTGCGGGTCTCGTACACAGACATTTTTTCGATGCGAAAGGACGACGGTGTATAATTTACACACGCGTAATCCGCGTTCGGAGAAAATTGTTTATTTAAAAAGAATAAAAAATTCCTTATTTTTTCACGCTCGAAACGTTTAAAAACACAAAACTCATTCGTTTATTAATTTTATTTTTTTTTTTTGACCCGTTATCGCACGAGCTTTACCGACACGCACGCGATAAAATTACGAATAATAAATAATAATAATAATAATAAAAAAAAATACGGAATAAAATTATAATAATTTTATGTTATGACGGAATCCATTCCCCCAAACCGTTTTGCGTGTCCCCCCCGTCCCTGTTCCCGTGGCCGGTTCGGTACGCGCACGAAAACACGATAATTAAACAACGCCCACTGTTTATATTGCATTTATTGACTGCCGGCCAAGTACAATGAGAAATTTATTAGAAAACGTTGTTCGAATTCCGTTCGAAACTATTATTATTCGTCGTCGTTTTTCTCCAACGTGTTTTATGACGACGATTCGCGGAAGATAACGTATAAGAGAGAGAGAGAACGGTCGTCCTTTCAAACGTATATTATAAAAACTCTAAATAGACGTATACGGCGGAGTTTCGGCGATATTTTTGAAAAGTTATACGCCTTTTCCTCGGTTTCGTTCATCGTGAAAATAAAATAATAGAAATATAGAAAAAAATATATACGTAATAAACGTATAATAAACAACCGTCTAAAATTATTATTTACAAAACACACAATACGCCATCGACAACCAAAAAAAAAAAAAAAAAAATTGCGCATATACGACGACGTAATACCGTACGAATTCCTATAAATTTCGAATAATTTTTTATGATACACCGCGTTAAATCATAGGATTTTTCCTTTACACGCGCACACACATAATACACGCGTTTGACCTGCGGATCGAAAAATTTAAAGACTTCAAAAATATTATTGTTTGTATTAAAATTTAAAAAAAACCACGAAGAATCCCGCGTATAATTAACAACGTCGACGTTATTAGCTCTTCCCGGTCTGTGCCAGGTCAGGGACACAAGAAAATTTTCCAATTCCATTACTACTCGATTCCCTGGCGCGCGCGCGCAGTTTCGTAATCCTGGGTTTTTTTTTATCGGTCAGCACACGAATTTTACTGCGATTCGCGTCGTTTGCGATGAAACTCGTTGGAACATTCTCCGGCAATCATCCCTGTATTTCATCAATAACAATGATCCGTGTCGATCGCTTCTCGAATCGACGTTTTCGCGGCAAAGTGCTCGTCGAAAGCTGCTCAAAACGTGATTGACATTCGAGTGAAAAGTCACAAAAGTTTTTAAAACCACTCTGTAAACTCTCGACTCAGCACTATAAGATGCTTATTTTTTATAAACTCCTCTTAGATAATAATAATAATAATAATTAATAAGAGGAATTGCCCGCGTCCTTTTAATATTTATCCGTCGTCGCATTTAGCGTGGTGTAGAGTGTCTAAAAAATTTGACTGTTCAAAAATTATAAAACTTGCGCCACTTCTTACTTACCACTAATAAGAATAAACGTCTACCACTATTTATTCACAATGAAACACTTCAGCGACACTTCAGCAAAAAAAAAAAAAAAAATTCACCTTACTTTTAAGTGTGTTCTAAAAAAAAAAAACGTAAGTCGAAGACCTTAATTTATAAGTAATATTTCTTTCACGTGTTTTAAGAACTCGCAAGTCACTTCTCGCCGAGGTCTCGGAAAACTTTACGTAAAATTGCTCTGTGTAAGAAAACTTGAATGTTAATAAATGTTCTTGTTTTCGAATCGAATTTGATATTTTTCACCTCATCGTATAATAATAAAATGTATTTATTTGTACTTACGTAATGTAAATCGCGTTTTACCTACTCTATTCCCAACAGCCGACCGACGCAGTGAAAAATTCAAAAAGTCCAAATTGACGCTGAGTTTTTTCTACGGATTATTCATGAGCCTGAGTAAGCGTATAATACATTATAATCACAGTCGTATTTTCGTCATTTTTCATTTTTATTAGATGTTCTTTCGGTTTATCGTGACGTTTCGGTAAATATTTTTCGACAAATTCCCAGAGAAAAATATAAAAACAGTACAGTAGTTGAGTTTAGCCCCCGACTATACTGAAGAAAAAAGAGGGAATATTTTTCAAATATCGTAGTGTTAATTTTTTTTTGATTATTAATTTATAATATTGTAAAAAACAAATAATGAAACTAATGGTCTACAACGAGCGTCAATATTCGTAGTTATAGCAAAAGGAAAAAACCGAAAAAAACTGTACTACGCTCTGCATATTTCATGTTATACTGTTTTGAATCCCCGATTACGCTAAAACAATCATAGCTCTAGTGCAGGAGTCGGGAACCTGCGGCTCCTTAACACGCAATCTGAGGCTCTTTGGAAAATTCATCAATATATCGAGACCAGTAAAATATTTTTTGTGTCTCATTTGTGACGAAAACTTCAAAAACAATAAAAAAATCGAAAATCGAACGTCATTTTTTATTTAAACACGATTCTTTTGGTATGACGTATCCAGCTGGAAATGAAAGAATAACAGCAGTGCAGGCCGAGTTTATTCGTAAATCTCAACAGTCGTATTATGTTTACGTATTATTATGTTTTTAATGCCTACCAATTTCTCGATGAAATAATAATAATACTATCTATATTCTATACTAACAACTACGATTAAAAACAAACAAAAAAATGTTGTTCAAACCTGTGCAGCTCTCTGGACATCATGGTTTAGTAACTTTTTCAAAAAAAAAAATGACTTTTTTCTACGAAAAGGTTCCCCCGCCGATCCCTGCTTTAGTGGTATTTTATACGTTTGCTCTTTTAACACGTTCAGTCCCGCTTGATTTTTATCTGTCATTCACTGCTCGCCGCGGCGGATTAACCAATTTTACACAATGCGTTGTCATCATCGGCTATTCCCAATGAACCATATTATAAATGACCGATGACGACTAGGAGTCGTCGTGTATTCACGATAGTTTAGGAAAGTCATATTTTATTCTTACAACCAACTTTATTTATACAATGTTTACATAAAATAAACTTAATCCTATTTCGCATTAAAAAATAGAAAAAACAATAAATACAGTAAATTTGGAAAAAAAAATTAACTTGACTATTATTTGTCGTCAGTTATTTAAAACTAAGATGTATATAAAATAGAATAAATTAAATCAATTTGAAATTCTTCATGATGCTCTTGAGAACATTTGTCTAAACATAAACCGGGCTGATCCTTGCATTGTTCACAGTAATATATTGTATCTTTACGAATACCTCTCTCATAACAAATTTTACATCTTTCGTATAGATACCTTTTTCTTTCATATTTCAGAACTTTGTTTGATAAATGAAAGCCGTCTGATTTTTTTAATTTTAAATAATTGATTAAAGGTTGGATTTTATATAATCTATTTAGAGGAGTCATTTCCCTTGCTTTCGTGTAAATCGCTTGCCGAATAATCATCATACGAATCACCAAAAAATTCTCCCTAGAAAGAAAACAATTTTCATCACTTTCTAACATAAGTAGAAGTTCTTCGTCGGTTAAAATTGTATTTTTTTTTTCATCATCTCGCACAGGGCTTCGAGATCGCCTGATTTTCGACGGACCTAAAGGTAGATCCATATTTAAATGTAAAATAAATAAATAAATTAAATTCAAAAGTTCGGAGAATGAATAATATTGTTATTAGCACTAACAAACAGCAAACAACAACCGACCGCATACAATGATTTATAAATATGTTCCGGATATCCACACAAATAATTGAAATTGTTTATCAACAGCTGAATGTTCTATTTGTAATCCATAAACCTTTATGACGACGACGCGTGTGTCGTCACCGGCAGTGAACGCGTTGAACTATACACTACATAACGGTGTGCACTTTTTTTTTCCAGTTCTTTACTATTTCGTGATCGTCGATTTGGAGTTCAGCGATCACACCACTCACACAATTGGCGTCGTTATCGGTTTATTTCTAAGCATAGGCCACGCCGTTTCGCAACAGGTTAATCGATACGTACTGTGTGCAAAATCGTAAGATCTCGCTGGAGATTTTCGTTCTATGCTAAATAATAATATGTATATATATTATATACGCGCATATCATTCGATCGAGACTACCGTTTGGACCGAGTCGTATAAACTATAAACGATTACTTTACATCAATTCAGACACGTCGTTATTAAATCGTCATAAATCGGTATTATGTATTACGGATGCTGTGTTTATCGTCCCTTCGTTATTTCCATTTATTTTCAATGCCACAGCTCAATTTTTCGATGCCTAAAATCGACCGAAATTTTAACGCTCCGTATCCCAACGCTTTGCTATCCCAACTACTGATTATTGAGTCGGTATAATAATAATAATAATAATAATAATAATAACAACGAATAATTCGATGGTGCTCGTGAAAAACTAGTGAAGTCTAAAATTAGGAATTTTCAATGTTCAAAAATCGAAATTCAAACTCAAATTAGAAATAAAATAATAATTTTATTTGTTTGCGACGTGAATTAATCTCTTCAATAACCTTTGAAATACAACAAATTATTGTATAATAGAATGAGTAATTATTAGTTACCACTGCGGTTCGTTGTAATACGCGCATTAAATTTCGAAACCGGAAAAGGGGTAAAAATGTTTGTCTGAAATATATATATAAGCAGCTTCTTAACACAAACGTCTGTACGCGCGAAAACGTTTCGGGGAAAAATGCACGTTATTTCGTTTGCCAAATGAAAAACGAGAAATAAACCGTTCGAGTCTCGCCAAACTGCGGCGGAGGCGTTCGCCTATTCCATATTTAATTATACGTATTTCTCGGTAAATTTCAACTTTGCCCGTCGTACATATATTTAAGAATACGAGCGTGATTACTGTAGTCTACCACCGGACACTACCAGACCATCGTGACGGCAAATATTTAAACGAAATATAGGTGACGGTCGCTCTTGAATCCACTACCGATAAGTGGCAAACGCTATTTGGCCGTCTGAGCGTACAGGCTAGTCGGAATAGATCGGAATCGGAAGAGAGTTTTTTTCAATACTGAAACCGGTTCGTATTGGTTACTGAGTGTTCAAACGATTGAAAACCCGAAAATTAATTTAAACATTTTATAATATTCGCATACATATGTGTAGTTATTTATTTAGAAGTCAGAATTGATGAGCGCGAATAGAGATTTTTTTCTAACAAATCTAACGATAACACACGCTGATAACATAAAGTTTTGTCAAATTCCACGAGACAATAATTATTATATACACATACGATACATTTTTTTTTTATTCTATAATAATAAAATGTAAATAATTCGAAATGGGCCCGTATATTTATTAATATTTATAAAGAGATCGAGAATTCGCACAGGTACTCCGCCTACGTATATACACGTTCGCCATCAGTACACACACACACATAGTTTACATATTACAATTTAATAACATGACATTATGATGACGAATACGCGTAACGTTCGAAAACGAATTTAATTCAAAAACAACAAATGCGCATCGCGAAACATTTAAACGAAATACGCGCACATACCGAAAACGCGTATATATATAATATTTTATATTCGTTTTATGCCGGGGGAAGGGGGGAAAGAAAAACTTCGAAATCTTTCATATTTTCTACACTTGAAATGAATAAAATATTTTTATTAAATAAAATACGATGTGCAGCGAGTATTATATACGATCATATAATATTTTGAATAAAAAAAAAAAAGATACACATTATTTCCTACCATATAAAAGTGTTCAATTTCGAAATTTTAATCCGTCATTTTTTCCGGTCAATTTTTTTCTCTTTTCATTTCGTTTCAATCATTTTTTCCCTCGTCTTTATAAGATACGAAATAAATACATTTTTTTCTATTTCTTTTTAAAAATGATTTTCGCAATCAACACACCTGTAATCACATTTGATTACATGTAAAAACGAAACGCGTGTTAATTACATAAATATTTAAAATTATGATTTTTTTTTTTAATGAATATTTTTTTGCGATTTTAAATGCGTTTATTAATGAATATTTTACTGTGTGTACAAATATGACCAGCGTATTTATATACGAGTATAACGAATATTATCCGTTACACGCAGTAATCAAACAAAACGTGTAATTTTACATGTATTCCAAACACGAGTAGAAAAATAATTTTATCCAATTTTAAATAAAACGTGTGCAAGTATAATATTTATTGTATATTTAATTGTTTGCGTTTATAAAATTATATTTTTTCTATATGTGTACCGTGTTGAGTTGTAACACTGACATTATTAATGTTGAAATAGTTTTCTCTCAAATAGAATATATTTTTAATTTTATTACCATAATAACTTACAAATTATTTGATTTTTTTTTCGTGGTTAAACACATGTAACACCATTGAATAAAAAATGGAGTTTTCTATACGGGTATTTATAAATACTTTTTTTTTTTTAGCATTTCAATATCCAACGCACTTGCGATAATGAGACAGCCATCAGTGCGAGTGGACAGTCTACTCGAAAAAATTTTTTTCGAAATTTCGAAGAAAACCATTCGTAAACAGTTATAAAAACCTCTTAAAATGATAGCGTTTACAATAACTTACTCACAATATATCTGACGTTATTGTATTATGTTCACGTGAATTGTTCTTTTGAATTTTCGGTTTTTTTTTTTTACGATAAAGTAAATAAATACATTCGTTTTACACAGTATTCTTGTTTTAATTAAAATATATATTACATACACGTTGATATTAAATAAACAGAAAATAAAAAATAGAAAAATAAATTATAAGTAGTAAAAATTAATAATAAATCGTTGACCGTTCGTCGATTTTTGATTTATATGAAAATAAAAAAAAGTAAACTCTTAAACTTCACGTGTGTCTTATTGTGTATTTATAAGAAAAATGCACTTCATATGTTGTAAAAATGATGTAACGAGTAAAATTTTCAAATTATTTTCGCCGAGTTCATTTAAATACTTCTCCGAGGTAAAATTTTTTTTTTTTTACGTTTTTTGCCCCCTGGAATGGGAAAAGAGGAAACACAGTTTTAGTTAAAATATTTTTTTTTTTTTGCGACGTAAAAATAATAAATGACTCAATTCCGCGTGCGTTTTTATTATAAATTAAAATTGTAAAATTCAATTTGATTCTGGTAAGAAGTGATAATAAATTCGAAAAAAACGTATTGTATTGCACTGTGTTTGACGGGTTCTTCGGTAAATCGTCTTTTAATTTTTCTCAATTTCAACGTAATTTTTTTTTTTATTACAATTTCACTAACCGGGTTTTAATGTTTTTTCTCTTCAAATTTTACGTTCCGGTTTTCAGTAATTAAGATTTCAATTACCGATATTGGTGTTTATTTCGATAGACGATAATGTTTTTGATTATTAATATCAATATTTACAATTGGTTACGGGTTCAGATACCGATTTGGAGTTTTTTTTTTTTTTTTTTTAACTTTACGCGTCGACGTAAAAACATAAAACGCAAATATTTATATACTTACCGCCTATGAAATATATATTTTTTTACTTCTGTCCAAAATCTTATGGACACACTCAATAATGATGCGTTATAGACTTAAGTGTGATTTATGAATATAACCACCACACAGCTTAGCCTTAGTAGACGTTATCGAAATTTCAGTTAATTTTCTCGTCGTATTTGAACGAAACGAAACGCGATTGTATTATACTATACGGCTTCTCAACGTAATAATGGCGCGGTTGTACTGTAAAAACGACATTTTTCGTCGTTTCAAACAGTTGCCGCCGATTAATACAATCGATTTCGCGGATTTCCCGCAGG
Organism: Chaetogeoica ovagalla; assembly: GCA_032441825.1. Lineage (NCBI taxonomy): Eukaryota > Metazoa > Arthropoda > Insecta > Hemiptera > Aphididae > Chaetogeoica > Chaetogeoica ovagalla. The sequence continues at coordinate 5,471,377 of CM063730.1, forward strand.
TCAGGTGTTTGGGCCTCTTGGCAATGCCCACGTTCTGCGACAAGTCCGGCCAAAGAGTGCTGGTGGCAATGGTTTTCGCCTACGTGATGGCCGGTCCACTGAACAACATAACGAGGAACGGGACAGAAGTGATCAGAGTGTTCACCTGTTCCGGGTCGCTCGTGTACAACCTGACCAAAACCCGATACGAACTCATGTTTAAACCGTTTCAGGAAGCGCTGTTCAACCTCAAAGTACGATATATATATAAGCTGTTAACGTAATGAATGTTGTATTTGTTGTCTCCTCTGTTCGTCCGCCGAGCGTCGAAAACGTCGTGCGATTTTTTTTTTACCATTTACTACATGCACGCTGCAGAGTGTAACACAAACTGCTTAACCGTGAACCGAGAACAGTTGTTGTGGAAAAAAATACATTTAATTCGTTAGCCCTTTTTTTTTTTTTTGCTACGCGAAAATCTATTTTCGACATTGTGTTAATTTTTGTATCATTCGAACATTCGCTCCGGTTAGGTGTCGCAAAAGCGAACAGAATCAAAGTATCTACAAACGCATGCAGAAGATGTTATGCATATATGAGCATCGGTACATGAGTGTGTCTCGTGGCTGAATTGAATTTAGTCGACACTGGGATTTCATGATTCACGACACATTCTCTGTGCCGGATAAATTTTCGGAACGTCTCGCAGCCGTAAGACATATCGGTGTCGGAGTAGAGAAAAATAATTAAAAGTCTACTCGCGTGAAATCGGTGGGCGGGGGGCGTCGTTGAGAGAAAAAAAAATTTGGCGATTGGAGAGTAAAAAAAAAAAAAAAATTCTCCACACTCCTCGTTTACACAATGTGTACGTATTGCACTGCTGTCCTAAACGTCGATTCGCACAACGAGAAATCTCGAGTGCACGACTAACGACGACGATACGTTTTGGTTTTTTCAACCGACGCGACCTGCGCAAAAAAAAAAACCTACGGAGAAAAACTAAATTTTTTACGACGATATTATTAGATTTTCATTTCTTATGTTTACCCGCAACACGCTCGTACATATTATATTCATGTAATACGTACGCACGACATATAATATACTTGGTCGTATTGCAACGAGTTGTAAAATTGTTCACGCGTAAAACGCGTACATACACGTTTATAAATATATAATTAATGAAAACTATGAGTTGAAGTAAATGTTCACGCGCGCGACGATGATTTAATTTCACCGTCATTTACGCGACACGTTATACTTGTATATACATATATATATATATATATATTACATTACGTATTCGCGTCCGTTTTTGTGAAACAACATTATAACGAGGTTAAAACATTGAAAACTATAATATACACGAAATCAACGTGGTTTTCAAGACCCCCGTATAATGATACGGCGTTCTCGAGTTACGTTAACAACAATTTATTACGTCTTAAAACGACCGTATTATAATATTAATAATTAATACGTTTGTAAAAAAAAAAAAACAAAAAATTCCGTTTTCCGACGTAATAACGAGAATTCCGTTGTATTGCAATGACACGACGCTCGGAACAGCTGATATAGTGTAACTGTTTGCAAGCGCAGACACGATTTGAGCATATTTTTCAGGGAAGCCAAAAAACAAAAACGTCTCACATTTATTCGCGTGTCGATCACGCGTTTCAAAAATCATTTTCACGATAAAATATAATTCGCATGGCACGACGTCCATTTTGCGAATATTTCCCTATTCGCAATACTTACTATAAATTATATAAAATATCGTAAATTATGTTTTTTAATTTTGAAACAAGTAGAATTTTGTTCAACAACTAATACTCACAAAATGTTTATAATAGCATAATTTTTCTTATGAAAATTGGACTGTTCGAGAGTACACGCGGCATGCTCACGTTTTTTTTTTCAACAAAATCTCGAGACTTATACGGCGTATGGGAACACGTAATGGATACATGTCAATTGCTCGAAGACAAATGATCGCACGAGAATCTTTTTCACAAACAATTAATCGAACAGAAATTGATCGCAAGCGGCCATAATTTATCGAAAAATTTCTCTACAATATAATAATAATAATAATAATAAATAATTGAACCTCGTACGTGTCATGTCAATATTACCGTAATAAAAAAAATGCGTAATTTTTTAATAATTAAATAACTAATATGACCATGCACGCGTTACGCGTACTTGCGAATGTATAATGAAATAATAAAACTCCACTAAACCGAACTTGAAAATTGAAAATAATATAAAATCGCACGGAAATAATTTTGAATATTTAGTCCGAAATTCGTGACTTTTAATTAAACTTTAATAATATTTATTTTGATATCAGTGCAAGATCGATATTGTTGCCGACGGGATACCATTTATAATAATCAGAAATCGTTCTTCGAGAAAATAGTATAAAATGGAATAAAATTCCCGAGCACGTCGGATGTTCACAATAATTTTCCGAGTTGGCTCTCGGCCCACGGACGCATTACTTGCGGTAGAGTTATTCCATTTTATACCGTTCGGCAGCAGCCCATTGGTCTACGCACGCCTATGTACCGATTAACATATAAAAGATGTGTGTGTGTGTATTATTTATCAACGTTGTGATAAACGAGAGGAATAGGTTCGATAAGTTCATGTGGATAAGACAGAGTGCACGATGATATCTAGGGACGATAGAGAATTTAAACGAGACTTAACACGGTAGGCAATTCTATGATTTCGAAACAGTGGACTACTGTATTGAACACTGGGGAGTAAATGCGAAAATAACGTTTGAACAATGTCCGTAAGACGTCATATTATATGGTGGATCGGACAAATACAGTCGAGAAACAAATATTTTCGAGAGACGAAAAGACAAGACAACCGTACAATGACGTAGCCATTTGTATAAAGAAAGTATACTATTGTGGATAAAATGAATAGGACGTAATATATATATATATATATATATATATATATATATATGTGGAGACCCAGAGGACTCGTTGGAATCACGTGGTTGTCAAAGATCTGAGAAAAACGGATCGGAGTGCGTCCTTTGAGATGACGTGTAGTATAAAAAGACGAAGGGACCACATGGTTATGGGGGACAATGGTCTTTAACTGACAGACGGGCTGAAGGAAAAAAGAAAAAGAATAAGAAGAAAATAGAAGAAACGTTCGTGACGAAAGAAAGTAACGGAGAATGGTGTCAAAAACCGTGTCTCCGGGACCGACTTTTCTAAATCCCTGGACGACTGAACTCTGTATATTATTCGGTCGTCAAAACTTTTGAACTGCGCCGTACGCCGCAATGGCGGAGCTGGGAGACGGGCGTTGACTTTCGTATTAATATGTTACACGATGCAGAGTCGACGAATTTGTTCTTCCATAATAACTGTTTGAAATTTGACTAATTATGTTTTGAAATAATAACATGTTTTATTATTATTATTATTATTATTATTATTATTATTATTATTATTATTATTATTATTATTATTATTATTATTATTATTATTATTATTATTATTTACGTATATTGAGTAACGTAACGGAAATCTACGAATTGAGATTGTCTTTAAAGCGTGTATTTAAACGTTCGGAAACGCTATATTATTTACTCCTTTTCAAAAACAATTTTTCTTTTTACAACGATATTAATATAATGTTAAAAATATTACTATAATCGAATAATAAAAGTTCGAATAATTCTTAGTGACAGAAAATGTTCGAATTTTGCGGTGGATTTTTTTTTTTACAATTTTCAATGCACAAAATGTATTATGGTAGTTCACGCGGAATTTATTCCCGGGCGAATAATTAGAAATTACGCGTCTAATTTTGCGAGAAAATTGTTGAAAATTCGATGGGTGAAAAACACTTTATAAGAAAATTCAAATCGGTCTTCGTGAACGTTGTCGCGGATTATTGATAAGTACGATTGGACGCGGAAAAAAAAAAAGAAACGTTCACAATCCGTTTCGTGGATTAAACTACTATTATCGCCGATGTACTTTTGCGGAAATATCCCCCGCGCGTGTTGCCAATTTTGTTCTGACGTTTCGAAACCGTCGTTATGCTGGTTCTCGATCGTAACAATAAAATTTTAAACAAAGAAACGAATTACGGGAAACGAACGATTACGGAAGCAATATAAATAGGAAATAAAATTTAAACGACACAGGAGATTGACGGAAAATTAGTAATACGCGTAAACCAATAATTCATCGAGTAATATAAAAATAAAAAAGGAATAAAATAAATGCCGGTCGGAAACGAGCAGGGGATCGCTCAGCACGCGGTCACAAAAGTCAGACGTGTACTGCGTACATCAGAAAATGGAACGATTACGAAACGTCAGAACAAAATTGATAACATATGGATGATACTTCTGAAAAACACACCAACAATCCCTTTTAATTTTGCGTTGAAGTTTACCACGTGCGTGTCGAATATTACTTTTTATTATTATTATTATTGTCATTTTTAGGCGGACACAAACGAGATAAAAGAAACGATCAATTCCATCAACGACGTGATCGATCCGATCCGACAAGAATTCGAGTCGGACAACGACGACGACGTCATCGTGTTGCACGAGAGAAACGATTATTTGGACGATCGAATGGTAATCCGTTGGTCCATTCGTATAAAACCAAAAGTGGTGTTTATTTTTTCTGATACGTTACGAAATTTACTATGCCGAAGCCGCTAAATATTATCAAAAAAAAAAATTTTTTTTTTAAATAATTATTATAAATATTTTAACAGTTCATACAATACGGGGCTTGAAACGGATTTTAAATGCCGGCCAAACACCGTTGAAAACCTTTAGGTTTTACACGCGAAATCGTTCGACATTTGAACCGTAATCAATAAACATCGATATTTGAAATCAATCAATACCTATACCAAAATAATTAAATATCGGCAAACCGAATAATTGGAATGGGAAAAAATTTTTTTTAAAAAAAAAAAAACGATAAAATCGATAGAATTTATTTTCAACTTGTCTAAAATTGAAATCAAAGATTAGAATATCGTAGAATTACAAATGTATTCTAAAAATCATAGAAATGGATCGATCCGTTTAAGCTTGAGCGGATCCGAATAATATTCAGCTCGTACGCGATGTTAAATTATGTAAATCGTGTAAAACGCGGACGATATAGCGGACAAATGAAGGAGCTCTTTCCAGTAATAACAGTTGAAATTAGCATAACTCTGTGTTGCGCGAATTGTGAAATGCGCCAAAAAACCGTCTCGAAACGATATCAATAAAATGGGAATTATTATCTCGGTAAAAATCGATTAGCATAACAGAATCTCTGTCGACGTGTTTCCAAAATACTATGTAACTGTCTATTTCAATGACGTGATTCCGTATACCTACGTATCGAGAAACAATTTACTAATTTATTTACGTATTTTCAGTACGTAAATAAACGTTAGTGATCAACGAGAGAGAAAATATACACACAATAACGTATGAAAATTATACAAATATTAATAGTTAATTAGAATTGGCGGGTACGCGCTTTGAACCAGGGTAACGAGAATTTAAATTATTTATTCGGTTGCGGTATGGCACGTGGGCGGCGAAAACTATTAGTAGAAATGATTTTTAGTAGATTTACACAAAATAATGTGTGTGTGTGTGTGCCTGTAACATTAAAAAAATCTCACTTATCCCGTAAACATTCTGGGCTAGTCTATTTTCGTTCATTAAAAATATTTTTCGCGTACAAAATTAACGTCAAAAACCAACGTACCGGTCTTTAGTGATTTTATAAGCCGTATTAGTTAACGATCTCAGAAACATTTTCGCTCTAAGCGCTTTAGTTTTGTAAACGTAAAAACGTGGAAGATTTCTTCAAAGGTTTTTCATTCTCGGATAACGATGATCTGACAAGTGCAGCACAACAAAAAATAATTTCGCTCGACGTTAAACAATACGAACTTCAAAGATATCCAAGACGGGAGTCCGTCGATTCGTCGATATTATTTTACATTTCCTACCGTTGGTACTTTGACGTTAATAATTTATCATAAACGGCGTGATTACGATTCGTGAAACGTTTATTTGCAAGAAACTTATAGGTGCTCGAATATTTATATACGATGAGTAGAGTAAGTGGTATACGAGTGACGGCGACGTCCAGCTTTTGCAAGACCCTGCACAGCAAAATAGATTATAACTTATGTGGGGCATCTTCGTATGCCTCATAAGTAATATGGTCTGCTTGTAGACCGTAGTAGTAGATAGTATCGAATTATAAACGTACGATTATTTTATTATTTTTTCGTTAAATAAAAAACATAGGATTCTACTTTTTCATTTTTTTTTTCCATAACAATTTTGATCCGGATACCACTTTTTTAAATTGATTAAAAATTCTTGACTAGCGCAACTAGAGATTCGGTTATTATCGGACACGATAATTCTATAACAATATACGCTTTTTTTTTAAAGTAATACGCGTCCATAAAATACATCTCATTTGGGGAAAAAAATAACGAAATTCACTCACGGTTATTTTATTATGTCAACGAAAATGTTGACAAAAAAGACATGCTAAAGTTACACCGGGCTTGTCAGTAAAATTCCAAGTGCAATACCAATATTTGGAAAACGTTCTATAGAATATTTTATCGCTGACAGAGAGGGATCGTTTTTTTTCCTACATTACCGATTTGTAGTTCACAAACTCATTTATACGACTCCGCGAAATCGATATCTATAGAAACGTTATTTTTTACGCAAATTTCAACTTTCATAATATTCTTCAATAAATCGTCATTATTCGTATTCCTTAACTATCCGATGTGCAATAAAATCCCCTAAATATGCTTTATACGATTCCATTTGTGTAAAAGGTTTTTTTCTAGCCACGAGCTCTAACGATAGATCGACAAGAAGTAAAAAATATTCATGTCTACATTTTTCTCCTTTGTCGTCGATTCATTGCACGTTGTTCCCCTCATAGTCATACTATATATATGACGTACTTAACTGGATATTATATACTTATAATTCGAGTAAACGCGAGTCGTCGTTACACATGAATTATTATTGTTACAGGGACCGTCGAAAAAGGACGAGAGCATAAAATACATGTACAAGATGCCGGAACCGGAGCAAGTGGAAAAAAATTACAAACGAAAATTGCGCAGAAAATGCAAAGGTAACGAAAGAAAAAAAACCGAATAAATAATACAGGCTCGCTTTATTTATATGTGATTTAATAATACGCCAGTATATAGTTTCCCGACGCTTTTATATGGAGGTGGGGGGGAAAGTTTAAAACGATTTTATACGAATCGGAAAAAAATAAGTTTTCTAAATATTTAAAATGTGTCGTTTTAACTTTTGGTAGAATGTAACAACTTTATCTGCTTAAAAAAAAAAAATGGTGTTCGTTTACGCGACTTTGTTAAAGTTTTGCACGTTAAAAAGATAAAATTATTGATCTCTTGCGGAATTCAAGACGCAATGATAATTACTGAAGCCCATACGTGCAGTAAATATAAATTATTTTCCAACCATTACAATAACAATAACAGAGAGATAACTCTCTTTACTCCGAGGAATATTATGTATCACAGGAATCTCGAGTCAATCTGAAACCGTTTTAACCGCATAGTTATCATTCCAACAACAACGAACAGTGTCAGTTGTCAGCTTTCAAGACGCATTATTATAGAGGTATACGAAGTATCCTGTATCGGCTCAATATGAGATTGTGTAACGCGTAGGTATAATTTGTACATAGAGATGGATACCGTTTGAACATTCTTCTTTGGGAATGCCATCCAAGACACTGGTTGGTGGTGGAAAATTTTCGTTTGAGCGTGTCCATATAAAAAATATTAAAAATTTTGAATAAGACACTTCAATAAAGAAGTCGTATCATTCCACTGGGATATTCTAATATAATAAACGTTTAAAAGGATTGCAATATTTTGATGGAAAATCAAATGTCGCAACGTATTTGAAACATTTTTTTTTTTTTGTATTTACTTGGAACTATATTCTGTCACGAAAATTATTTCATTGGAATACCCAGTGTTCGTTTGAGAAAAAAACCGTATATGAATAAAAAAAAAGGGAAAAAATCGTCTTTAGGAACTGTAAAATATATTACATAAATTATCACCTATAATATATTTCAAAAATAACCACCTGATATTTTCCAATTACTAATATCCTTTTGCGACAAAATATCTTTCTTAATATTTTTCCGACATTTTATGCATTCTCTTCAGTGTTACCGAAATAGAAAAAGAGTTGAATATTCGTCTCGCAAAATTTATCCTATGCACGTAAAACTAAATACGTTTTTTTTTCATCTTTTCTCGTTTAATCTGCATCCTGGGTTCATCGCATTGAAAAACCATGTATATACTCGTAATTATAAAGGGATTAACACCCCGTTATACTTTCTCTCCTTAAACGTAAAGTATTTTTGTCGTTCAAATAACAAGACAACGCTCGCAATAACAAGTTTATGTATGAGGCAAATCGATAGATTTTTAGAATTTGAATAAACGGAATTATCTATGGATCAGTCTTGAAAACTTTTAGTATAGGGTCGTATATTCCATCCAAGGGAAAAAAATGTTTACGCTTCTGGCCGGACTAATATGAAATGTGACATGAATTTGAAAAGTCTAAAAGCGAAAAATACGGAGGGACAAAAATAGTCCAGTGTTGGAGAACGTGAGAAAAAAAAGTCCCCATAAAAAGAACCGAAAATTTAATATCACCGCAATCTGCAAAATCATGAACCAAAAGCACACAATCTCGTCAACGATCGACGCCTCAAAATCGGACTAAGCGAATTAATGTATAAAAAAAACTCATCAAATCAAATTTTCTTCGAAAACGCATTATTATGGCGTGAGATACGCGTCTCTCGTGAACGCAATATTTTTTTAATGATTTTTTTTTTCATTCCACTCGTAAAATGCGTCAGTTTTGTGTCGAAAAAAGTTATACGTACAAGAAGGATATAATAACAGTACGTACTCGAATATTTTGTATAACCTGTACGGGACACCTAGTGAAAATATTCTCGTGTGTGTGTGTGTAACTATAAGCAGCGAACGTCATAAGCACACACGAGTCGTACAAAATTTTATATACGAAGGTAACGGTTTTAAATTAATTCGATCGTACAACACAAAGCGAAAGCAAAACAAGCAAATATTTTAATTTTGAAAGTGAAACAAAATGTCTACAGGCCGAGTGTTCGCATTACACGCGATCTGTCCCGTATAAACGATTTTTACCGCGATTTGTAACAATTTTTTCATTTTTTTTTTTTTAATACTGTTTATACATCGCTTAGACATTTGGTCGTGTATGAATAACTTTTCGCCGTGAAAATTTTAAACTGGAATCAGTGATGAAGTGGGAAATAAATCCAAACCGGGAGACTTGTTGTTTATTCATTGAACCCATTACACACTTACCAAAATAATTGTTGAATTCTTTAAGTATATCTCTATTGATATAAAATATAAGAGAATAAAAAACGAGCTGATTTAAAAAAAATGTTTAACACCATCATCAGGCTATAATATGATCCAGGCCATTTTGAAAACTTCCATTTTCCAGACCGTCCACTCAGTCTCTGACTGGAATCTAGATAACTACACTAGAACGACTTATAACAGTACGAAATGATAAAATATTTTTTTTTTTAATTTATTATCAAAAACGAAACAGTAAGTAAGTCGCCGAACCCCTAAAAGTAGTAAAGTGCACGCAGTCAATGGCGTACACGTATGTGTATAAAGTTTTTATCGCGTTTTCAATTTGTTTTCGGAGTGGTTAAAAGTTAAATTGGTCTTCTTCTTTATTACCTCTTCCTACACATACACGCATTATAAATACGTATCTATGGGACATTATATTCGATAATACGTATAAGCCAGCCAAGTACTTTCGATTTCTCTCTGTTAGATAAAAGGGGGGGGGGCGGTTAAAATAAAATATCATCTCCACTACTTTAAACGATTTTAGATATATATATATATATAAATTTTTGAATTAAAGTATTTCTATAGTAATAAATTAAATAACATAGATATGTATTATATAGTGCACAGATAAATAAAATATTAACAAATTACTCATCGTGATCTGATTGGTTATCCAACGTTTCATCAGGTCAGTGACTCGCGGATATCTATCGATCTAATGAAAGTAAAATGATCATAAAAAAACCATGTGTTCCAAACTATATTGTTCATCTCCTTTAAAATGGACTCCTTGAGAGTCGGTACAATGAGTTCGATATTCTTCGTTTCAAACGACATACCCGCAGGAGGAGTTTATCGAACACTTGGTATCTGGTTATCGACAACCTATACACATGTACGATTACTCCTGTAATCACCCAATTCCACTTCATTTCGCTCTCGAAGGACATCGGTGGAAGTCGCACGATCGCGACTCCGTACGACTTGTGCGAGTTCAGTAACTCGGAAAAAAAAATCCCCCCGGTCAAATGCAAAAAACGCTTCGAAGGCACTCACAGTGTCTCACGGTGCGTAGAGGGGAATTTATTTCGAAAGAAATTAATTTCCCGAAAATTAAAACCAATCGACCCCGTGTTTTTAATATTGAAAATCGATACTGTACGAACGTTTGCGAATCGCTTTAGAGTGTACATAAGCAAAATAATCTAATGACTTTCGTCCGTTTCGCAGGTATACTCAAACGAGCGGACGAAAAGTGTAAGTCTGCGTTCAAGCGCAGTTTCGACAAGTGTAAAAGTTCGGTACACTGGTCCGTGAGTTGGGCCCTGTGTTGGCCGATGCAAGTCACGTTCGTCTGCAATCTCACACCGCGTGAGTAACAACACAACATATTTTAATATGTAATTACTTCGGAAACGGTTTACCGGTAGGCAAAATTCGTGTCCGAAGTATTTATATAAACGTAAAAATCTTATCGCCGTTATCGTCTTCAAATAGCGTTTTTTATGCCCATTTTTCGCCGATAAAATGAAAATAAAAAATAAAACCCCCACACCAACGACGATAAAATGCGTAATGGACAAAACGGAGTGAAATGCTATCCCTACACTTTTTTGTTTTCTAAATAACTAAAAAAGTAGTGAAAATAGAGAGAAATTTATAAAATTAAAAACAAAAATCAAAAGGATATGTAAAAATAAATAATCAAAAAGAATGAAATCAAAAATTATAAGTTAATACTCGTGATAATAAATAAAAAATATATATAAAATAAATAAATACATATATATATATATATTAAAATGTATATTTAAATATTCAAGAAAGCCAATGAGTATTATAAAATAAAATAAAAGGAGGTTGTTGTATATGCTATTTTATTACTACCGGTTTCGACTAAAAGTCATCATCAGGTAAAATATTAAAAACATATATATATATATATATATGTATATATGTGTATTTATTTATTTTATATATATTTTTTATTTTCTAAATAACGTTTTTAAAATAATATTTTGTCTGAAAAAGTTGCAAAATGTGTTGTTTCGTAATCATCACGTGTTTAAATTTCATAAAAGACGACAGTTTTCTATTTGAAAGTAAACACTCAAAGTGTTCGATTAAATTAAAAATGCTGGTAATGTAGGGTGACGACATTTTTTAAACAGAAAATTTTTTATTCGTGTTCTCAATTACGAATTACCAAAAACCTAAGTAAAATAGGAAAAAAAAATAAATATTTTATTTCACAGCTTGTAAATTTCTCATAAGAAATGTCCGACAAAGTTATGGATTACATTTTAAAACACGTAAATTGGTATTAACATGGTATCAATTATTATAAATTGTATAAAATTGCGCGAAAATCTTTTAGCGGTTCCAAATAAAAACTCCATTTTTTAAATAGAATAACGTTTCAAATTTTCAAGGAAAAAAAATCTACACAAATAACATTTATATAATAATTAGTAATTGAAATTGTCTTGTAAAACAAGACAAAAAGTGTTCTATGTGACGTTTATCCGGATAACAGAACACATATTATCTGAACTTAAGTACAATACTGTATAAAACTTGATATATGGTCACTCTACTGTAATGATATGGGATTGGTAACATCGTAAATAAGCCATTAGAGATATATACAGAGAATGAAAGCCAATTGTCTTCATGAATCTGTAGATTTTCTGTAGTCATCTCTCCTCATTTCTGTTGATCCATTTCGGCCACTGAAAAATCCCTAAATATAACAAAAATATATTCATATAATTTTATTATCATTCTAAAATTGTACATAACTATACGATTTTAGCGAATTGCGATGATTTGGTAACGACGTAATTCGATAACGAGACGTATCGATCGATAAATTCTAAAAATATTTTACGGTGATTTTTTTAACGACTAGTTATTTATTTTCTCTCCTTAAAGGGAAAATCAAGTTGATTTCTCGAGTTTCTCGTAATACAACACCAAAACGCACCACGTATTACTACTATATAGTATCATAATCTCACTATTTATATATATATATATATATATATATATATATATATATATATATACGTATAATTTATAAATAACAAAAATATATACACGTGTAATCATTATATATCGTCACCTGAGAATGAAAAAATTTTTTGCGTCATAATTAAAGGAATCATATTTAAAAACTTATTTCTTTTTATTCTAAATAGTTAGATTTAATCGATTGTCAACGTTAATTACAAATAAAATTGTAAACTTTTATAAAGGAAATAATTAACTAGAACCGTTTGGAAAAAAGAAAGTGTAATATAAAGTAATGTCGATATTAAAAAAGTTGAAACGGCGCGAACTCTTCAAATAATTATAAAATCTTTTCAAAGTTATCATATCGATTTATAAAAAATTCATTATTGTAAAATCAATATTTTGAACATTCGCTAATTGTTTTAAAAATGTGTGGGTAAATTTAAATACAGCGCGATTTTTCATCGCAGTAAATTGCTTTCCTATCAGAACGAGAAATTATGAAATATTTTTAAACACCTTCGATACTCATAAATATTGATTTATGATAACCGCTAATATTTGCTCATAGAGTTTTCCAATTTTAACGATATTTCAATGCGTGTTCACTAAAAAGTTCCATTTTCATGATAACATATTATACCAATATTTTATTCAATAATTAAGCCGGAAACGCTATTATGGACTTAAAAAAAAATATATGAGTAATTTTTCATTATAGAATAATAATAATCGACAAAAAATCGATATATTTCCAAAAACGATTCTATAGAACGTTCTCGGATAGACCATACAGAGAAGCTGTGTTAAAAATGTGTATTAAAAATATAACGTCGCGCTAACAATGTTTATTATCGTTACCAGTGTTTGGCGGAGAAGACGTATGTAATGCCGAGAAATCGGTGAACTCCGGTTTCGGAAAAGGATACGTGTACCTGACAAAGTCCAAAGACGAGTTAAAACGAGAATTCCTGAACGTAAAAGTCAATTACAAATTGAACAAAGCGAAAATAATGGTAATATACGCCGTAAAATATATTGTCGAAATAAATAATTGTATAAGTCCCGCCGTCATATTTTTGTAGTAGGTACGTACTTGTTGTCGGAAATAAATTTTTTCTCTCTACAAATTTTTTGAGCACTTGGAGAGGTGACTACTTTTTCACTGGAACAAAATAAAATTTACAATTTACTGAGAAATTATAACGCGTCAAAGACGTTCAGGACTTATTGGCAATGTTATTATTATTTTTTGTATAAATTTAAATTTAAATAAACTTTTCTTCGGAGAAGTATAGTAACTCTTGTAACTCTTTTGAAAAAAAAATTATACCCAGATTGAAAAACGTTTACGGGGTCAGGCGAAAGAAAAATTTGATTGGACCCTACCGTATTCGCTTCTAACGGACAATGGCGATGTACGTTTTGTTCTCATAAGATTTCGTTCACAACGATATTATTATTACCAAGGTATTATTGTTAATTTAAGGGCATAAAGAGTACCACAGTAGTAGGTCTTTGTCGTTTTAAAAATAATAAACACGAATTAAAAAGGAAACCAATATAAAATTGATTAGAAAATTTTTTTTTTTTTATGTGAACTGTATAATAATGAAATATAATGTGTTAAGGTTTCAATAACAAATTAAACTGTTATATTACAAACAAAAATTTAATTAAAAATTATATTTTTTTTAACCCATGTATTGGCCTATAGGCTCAATATATACATATACAAAACAAACGGCTATAGAGCCAATACATACATACATGTGACCGACGATTTATTCGCGTAGAATGCAACACGAATATAAAAAAGAAAATTGTACGCTCTAAGGAACTCCATTGTCTGTTACAATCGAATCTGACGGGTACACGAATGTCAGAATTAAATTGATCTTCGATAAATAATTTCCACCTCGAACTAAATAATACAATTTACAAAAATGCGTACAAGGAAACAGTTGGAATTCGGTCGGCGAGCTAACGAAATGAGAGGATAAGTCCATACACACACACCGCGCGCCTCATGGCGTATAGCCATGGCAGGCAAACGCGAACAAGATTATTCGCACTTGCGCGCTGCGGCTATACTGAGCGATCCGCCGGTTGCGAACCGCTATTTATATGTCTGCGTAGTTACCCCCTCTTTTTTGTGTCGTACCGCTATCTGGTGACTCTTATCCGGTTTTATTGCGTTCGACGGACACGCTCTGTCGGTACACGCAGGTGTTTAGTTTGACGCTAACCGAGCGATCAAGCATATGCGCGTTCGTTATATTTATTATTTCACGTATTTCAATGAAATAAAATTAACGTTTGAATTAATAATTCATCTTTCCCCGTTGTACACTCGTTTACACGTTTACTCGTTTATTTTACATAGATATGATTGCATAAATATAACGCAATAACTTAAACTCTGTTTACCTACACTTGCACTTACTGTTAAAATTGGTCGCACAGGGCCTGTTATTAAAATTCCTCTAAGTCAGAAATGACATTGTTTTCATCTACAGTATTTGCAATATTTTCCGTTGTACAGCGATATTAATTTCTATACCAATATTTAATTGTCCATTTTCACATTCCAGTGTTTTTGTTGATGAGGAATTAGTTACAATTGATTTTTAATATTAATGTCATATCAAACACTCGTTTAGCAGCCCCATTATTGAATTAATTATGATTTAAAACTGCCGCGGCCGTCTGCAACTTGCTTGTCCATAGGTATCTACCGGTAAATAAGTAGGATTATCGTCATGTACCTATACAAAATATGGTTTCCTCCAATAACGATAGTCCGTGAATATTCCAGACCATTCCCGTATCCGAACAATAAACAAATAAAAAATTGTACATATCAAATATTAATATACACAATTTATTTTTTGACGTCTGGTGTGGTTCGATTACGTTCTGGGGATATCCGCCTATGATTTACGACTATTAATCTCTTCCGCAGAAAAATATTCCGGTGTAACGTGAAATAAATCGGATTCGATTGGTGTTTTTAAATTATCATGTCGACAACGAGTATAAATGCGCGGAAAGCAAAAAAATTCGGAATTAAGAACGTATAACAGGTGGCGATAAAAAATTTTCCCCTTTTCACGCGTCGTCGGTGAATTTCCGATGGTACTTTTCCGTTTTCTTCTTCTTCTTCTTCTTATTATTATTATTATTGTTATTATTATTTGCTCTTCTTTCCAACACTAACCGGCTTATTATTTCTCCTCGACGACTATGAGAGAAGTACTCGTCGACGGGCGAGAAACAATCGCAGTGACTGAATTGTGAATTTAAATTATACGCGTATGGCCGGTACTACATCAATTCACTTTTTACCATTAAAAAGAACAGAAAAAAAAAAACGATACTTTCATGTCACCGCGTGCGCTTTCTCGCCGGGCGGCAAATCACAACCTTTTGATATTTTAATACTTTGAACAAATATATGCTAATCTCGCACGCTATATTCGATCATCGGAATTAACAGAACGCGCGTTAATTATAATACCTAACCGCGATAATATATTATTTATTATCCAAAACTACGTGTTGTATGTAACAATAATAATTCTCGGGGTGATATCGGAAGAGATTTCGTCGACGCAATTCACCACGCTCGGTGTGTTTGTGCGCGTCGTTTTCGCCTACGCGCGCGCTTTATGCGACGGAATTTCGAGAATAATCGAATGGATTTTACAACGACGAGATTAACATATATGTCCATGAGACGCGCCTTCGTTGTTCGAAAATGGAGAGAGTACAAAAAAAAATAAAAAATTACGCGTTCGTTTTGTTTATTTCGAGTAAGCTGGTAGGAGGAGGGAAAGAGATTTTTGCGGTCTTATAATATATTTCATAGTATTTGGTTTTAGATTCCGTTTAAAACGTAATGAAATATCGATTCGAAATGTTATAATATTTATAATTTTATTTTTATCGAAGGGAGTGTTCGGATTTCATCAATCGATTGATCAGTGTGTGACAAACCCCGCGCGCGGTAAAAGGTTTTTCGACGAAATATTTATTATTATTAAAAAAAAAATTATTATTATTATTATTATTTAATACAAAACGAATTTACGAAAACGGTGCGGACTACGCCGATCGCAATTTTTCGTTATCCTTCGGAGTCCAGCCAATCGCAAGGGGTTTTTAAATTATATATATACTCTATTCGATAAAATGTTCCGCATTAGTTCTGGTCGAATATTTAATAACCGATCGAAACGCACGTTCTTATATAATATTGACAAAGCTATTGGTTCAGAATTGTATTTATCGGACTTTATTTATATTTTATTCAAACAAAATCGGCGAACACCCAAAAACCGTGGACAATCCCCGAGCCACCCTCTCCTCTGGACGTTTACATTGGCGGCCGATTTCAATGTCGCTTTTTCTTTTTGCACATACCAATCGGTTAATAATATTAATTTTTGTTCCGTGAGAAATATTTTTAGATTTTCAAAAAAAAAAAAAAAAAAAAAACAACACATAATACGTGTAACGCAGTCGTCGAAATATTAAATGTTTAACGTGTGTACAGCCCGACCAATTTCGAGACTCGTACGACACGACCAGGGACTTGATCGCGGACTTCCGACAGAGAAGACGGGCGGCCGAGTTCGTATTCGTGTGCATACGCCGTCTGTTGGCGTTTTCGTTTTTGAAAATCCTGTTGAAGTGAGTTCACTCTACTAAAATAACGAGCCGAAAAGATTTTTGGATTTTTTTTTTTTTTTTGATGATACGCACGTTTTCCGTTATTTTACGTGCAGCAGCCAAAATTACTTGCACAAATATCTGACCGATATCGAACACGACAACGCGTACGTGACCACATATTATCGGAAAATCGACGCGCGGCGCAAGAGGATCGGCAAGCACACGCTGTTGCCGCTCAAAAACACGGAGAAGAGCAAAATGATCGACTTGAGGAGCTACAAATTGGTGGACCGAGAAAGCGATTATCTGGTGAGTATTCTTGTTATTAAAAAATAATTGTTGACTGGATAAGTACGTTTTTCTACGGTTCGAGTGTCTATATATTTATATATACATAGGTATACGTTTTGTCTCGACGATTCCCGCGTGCCTTTGTCCTATAATACATTTTTTATACCGTGCGTTCATAGATCACGTCGTTGATAAAACTGGTGTTCGAAATCATCGCGGCCTCGTCGCTGGTCTTGTTGGACATCGTGTTTTACGAGGCGCTGGACGTGATCGGGAGACACGCGAAAATCGATTACTTCCAGACCGGTCACCACGATTTGGACATCAGGGTTAAGGGCACCGGCATGATCGCCAATCTCTTCAGGTCCGTCGTGGACCGGTTTAATTTCAGGAAAAACATCACAGTCAACCTGAGCAACGAAAGTGAGCACTCGTATATTATTATCGTATTATGTCCAATAATAACTGACCGTGGAAACGAAATCCGAACAATAATGG
This sequence comes from Chaetogeoica ovagalla, assembly GCA_032441825.1. NCBI lineage: Eukaryota > Metazoa > Arthropoda > Insecta > Hemiptera > Aphididae > Chaetogeoica > Chaetogeoica ovagalla. The sequence continues at coordinate 5,489,326 of CM063730.1, forward strand.
GACGTTGTTACAAATCGCAACATTCACACAGGAATATTAAAATTCGATTAAAACGTATTTTGAACTCAACATAATATAACCAAAAGAATGTAACGAGATGATCGGTTAGTGTAAATATTGGCTACTTTGAACCTTAAAATAGAAAATTTTTATTTAACATTAATATTGGCGTTTAAGCGATATAATATATCATTCCAACTTTATTCATAAGCGCGATAAGAAATTACCTATACATGACAAAAGGAAGTTCCTTAACATTTTTAGAATGTCGATAATAATTATGTTTTTACCTACAAATTATAAAGAATTAAAAAATGATACCGACTCTACCGAGATGACAATATTTATTGTTATAGTGTTACGTCAATGAACCACTAGGAAGGGAATAATCAAGTCAGAATATAAATAAAACTGCGCTTAAAAATATTATTAAAATACTGCAAAACTGTTTTGTTGAAATCTGTACAGTATGCCTGCCAAACCCTCACAAGCTGGACGCGTACTACATGCACAAGATATACGGCACGTTCGCGGTGGTGTTCGTCATGACCGCGTTCGCTGGGTACACGAGCCGACTAAAACGGATGATCTGTGCGATATTCTTCAGGAAACGAGAGAAACGCCGCGTACTATACTTGTACAATGAGACGCTTAGGAACCGTATCGCATTCTTTCGGTACATGAAGCACAAGGTGCGGCACAAAGCCCGCGAAAACAAACTCACGGTCGGTATACCAGAGTATTTCTACAAATTAACTAAATTTTACAACGACCGCTGGGTAATGACATTTAAAAAATCTTTTATAAATACAAATAACGAGAATTAGTTTTCCCTTCGAACTTATTATCGATTATTAATGGAAAATAAAACTATATTATAGTATATTATACACGTTATTTTTGATAAGAAACAAATCTTTAATGTTATATATAAATAATAACACATATATTATTTATTTCTAATACCATTTTATATAAATACTACAATACATTTCCCTTCTCTACCAACTATACAATAAGGTTGTACTTTGGAAATTATTTTATGAGCGCCCTTATAGTCTTCTCATTCTCCTACAGGAAGACATGAACATGTATCTGTTGCTAAGGCTGAAGTTCCCAAAGGCGTTCGGTTGGCTTGCATGGTTTGCTTGCGGTCGGCGAAAATGTCTGATTTGCGGTGAACCAGAAACGAGGACAGGCCCACGGTATGGCTGTGACACTGTCGGATGCATGTACGTGCACTGTGAACAGTGTTGGAAAGACGTTGGTGCCTGTTATGCATGTTCAGATGTGTTCAACGACAACGAAGACGAAAACAATGAAGACGATGACATGCCACAAGGCTATGTAGACACAGGTTACTCTGAATAGACGTGCAATATCATTAATATTGTTTATTTTATATAAATTGTCATAATAAAATATTTAATGTTTTTGTATTGAAAATGGACTTAAATTTGTTTGAAGTTCTTCTAAATCACCTTTTGTCTTCAAATTGTTGCCAAACGTACTGAAAAAATAAAAATAAAGATAATAAAATAATACACTCAATAATTATTCGATGATAGCATTCATAATACATACTTCATTCATGAAGTCATTGAAATTCGTTGTCAAACAACACACTGAATCATAAGACCCACAACCTATAAATACAATCAATGATTTAGAATCATCTTGACATATAACGAGTATTAATAGATATTAACAATAGCCTACCAATATCAACAACAGCCTAAAACAAGTCGGTTTTAGGTCATTTGGTTTAAAAAATGAAAATATTTTAAGCAAATGAAAAATACACATATGCAACGATCAAAGAAAACTAGCCATATGACCTGTGTTAGGTTACACCAGTACAAATTTTTTGATCAACAGAAAAAAAGTGTTTAATACACTATAAAATAAACCGATATTTTTCAAGAATACAAAGTGATTAGTAACAATTCTTTTTATATGTATATAAATTCAATTTAGTTCTACAACAAAATATTACCAAAAGGACAATAATTTCATAATATGAATAAATATAAAATTAAATTAAAAATGTTGAAAATTAACATTGGCTAATTAATATTAAAAAGGTTTCAAATATTATATATATAAATGTATAAAACTAAGTGGAACAACCAATTCCAATTAAACTCCCCAAACGGCCATCAGAATATAATGATAATCGTACCTAAAAAACATTTATTTCAAGTAGAAATCAAATTTTTTTATCATCATAGCAGCATGAAATTGTTTTTCAATGATCAAACACATAACGGTATATATAGCGCAAACGTATAAATCATATTCTGTACCCAAAACAGCTTCTTTCAGAATTCAGAACTATCAACACGGCTTACATAAATAAAATAATAAATTGTTACTATCAATTCATTCAATGATATTACAAAAATATCAATGAACATTATATTAAATCAATAATCATAGTTATGGGCTATAGCCTATAATTATATAATTAATGTTATGTGTTAGTTTAATGCAATTTTAATTGATTTATTGATAAATTAATAATTACTTGAAATTAAAATATACTTTAATACTTTTGATTATAAACACAATTATAATAATTAGTAAATTGCCTAATCGTCAATATAAAATTATGTAATTTAACGTTTTAATAGTGTTTTGTTTTTCCATTCATACTTGAAGAATTATTATACTCTAATGATTTTATAAAAGTCCTAAACTGTTAATTAATCGTTTAATGTCGTTATTATGAATGTAAAGTTTATTTAATATTATTAGTTTAATTATTAGTTCTACTGTTCCAGGACGAAGACCTTGACAATGTGAAGAATAATCTGTTCATTACAGGTCAATTATTGATAAGCACCCGGGCAGAAGCATATTATGAAAAAAGTCATGACTATTACAACACTTAAAATAATCGACTGTAATTATCGATATTACAGTTTAACTCTACTTTAGTATAGACATAAAATTAAGAAATCCTAATTATTAATGGAAATGTAAAAAAAAATGTGCAAGTATATTTACTTCGAGTATTCTTGTTGGAACTCTAGATGCAAAAACAAAATATATGCGAGTACCTAGTTTTGATCACTGGAATAACTTTTGTATAATTTCAAATACGAACATTATCCTCAGATCGGCTGCTAAAACACTCCGTTTGAACATTATCCATTTGTATTATACCATAATTGTTTAATGCAACATGACTGAAAAAAAAAAATTAATTAATTTAACAGATACAAAAATGAAATTGATAGATAGACTTACATTTAAATATCTGTAAGTGATATTTCGTTATTTTTTCAAAATTGGTTTCCGTTTTTTTTGTTCATCACTAACGGCACTGCTAAACAATATTACGTGTTAGAACATTTAAAACATAGTTATAAAATCAAAGTTATTCAATGATCAGTGCTGTAGCCAGAATTTTATGAGACAATAAAATTTTTATGACCATTTTTAGAATAAAAACACCACAATGGGAGGAAAAAAACTTTTGCTGCTCATAAGTATATTACGTGTAATATATTTTTCATTTGGCAAAACTGAGCTAATGACATCCGTTACCATCCATCTGTGGTATATAAATAATAATACGAACAAAATGATGAAGTAATGAACAAAATACAAACATTATAATGGCACAATCAAAGTTTAAAAACCTCGTAAACAATCGAAATACTGATTTTATTGGTAATAATAAAAGTTTAGGGCACGCCAATTAAATGTTTTTAAAGTCGTATGTATTCTTAACGAATAAACCCAATACTGTGATATTTTAATACCTATTCGTAAAAACTAAACAGTCCTTTTAGAAATGTTGTGTTTAATCGAATGGGATTTAACCCAAAACGTACAACCATAAACCTTACTAGAAATATTATTCATATGTTTATAATTCAAAAGTCAACAACTTATTCCACAACAAAGTTGACGCAGTATATAGAAAAAGACAAACGTACGACTGTCATCATAAAACATACGCCGCCGAAAAGTCTGGAAATAATATGTCTCCACCGGTTTTCTCACATTAGAAACACGTAATTCGATACAACAGTTCGAACTGTTGATCAAAGTTGTCAAACATTCGATTGGGGCTACAGTACTGATTCTCGCCCTAGGCATACCTCGTGCAGTCGATGAAACGTCGGATAACAATAAGACGTGTTGTAGATCGTATCGACGAGAATTGTCGTGTGTCTCTTAAGCGATCGCATAGAAAAAAACCGCAGTTCGTTTGCGCCATTTATAACGAACAAAAATACTAATAACAGTAAACTACTATAAACGTTAGGAAATCGAAAAAAAAAAAAACAATTTTGTCGAGAATTTCTTCTATTTTTTTGTCGCCTGAAAACCGACCGGTTATTTGTTGATAAGAACTATATCTGATGATAAGAAGATAGTTTTTCGTGTGTGCGTGTGTGTGTGTGTGTGTACTCGACGGATAGATGGCGCGCGTGAAATGAGTCAAACGATTTATTATTTTAGTGAAAAAAAAAAATGTACATCGACCTCCCGCGTGTAATAATAATAATAATAATAATAATTTATACGATGAAAATTGCGCGTGAATGACCCGCCACGCAAAGAATCGGGGATTCGTTACTGGAAAAAAAATGAGTACATAATTATTATATAAATGTAACGAAAAACCGTTTTTATTTTTATTAATTGCAGTACCACCTATATACGTATGTGCGTGAGTTAATATAATAAATGTACGCATTATAAACGTATATACGAAAAATAAATTAGCGTTTTTAAATTTTAAAAATTAATAATGAAACGTTTTCGTTACGTTTATTCGGCGGGACCCGTAACGGGACTTGTGTACCGTGTAACGTGTATTTCTTGTGGCCGCAGCAGCGTCTTTATTAATAATATTGTCAAATGTACCTATAAACACTAAACCGCCGTCACGGCTCGATAATCGTCTGAACAACGAGAATTCGAATAAAATTTTTTATTAGAAATAATACACTAATTGTAACGGTGGAAATTGCAAGAACGCCTGCGCCTTTTTGTCCGAATTATCACGTCCAATACAATTGAATAACATCGTGGAATTAACGCGTAAAATCTATCGGGACGGTTACGTGCGCAAATTATATTTATAAAATGATTTTTTGTTACAAAAAAAAAAAAAAAAAAAAATGTCAAAAATCATCTCAAATATTAAACTATAGAATATATTATTTCGATTAATAGAAAAGGGCATTTTTTTATATGTATTTAATATAACTCGTATACGATGAACAGAAGTGTAAAATATTCTGTTTGAAAGTACATTCCGAACTTTCTATTTTTTTTTTTTTTTTTTTTTTTTGTTGACAAATCCTTAAAATATTACTGGAACAAATTTAAAACAAATTGTTTTTATAATTTTTGAAGATCTTAAGGTAAAAGTGAAATTCACGACGAATTTCAAATCTCTGTTTTCAGCATCTTTATCGCATCGTTAATATACGTATATATATATATATATATAGGTTCTTCGGAACGTTTATTTTACTATGATTCGAGCAGTGTACAAGACGAAGAGGGAAAATACTCGTTTCCAATCCCTCTCAACAATACGAACAAATTAATTTAGACGTGAAACAATACGTGAGAATAAAATATACTCACTATATAGATAAATACAATAATATGTTTTTAGAGACTTGGAGTTCGACCTATTTGTGTCTATAGAGTATGTGTATGTACTCTCATAAGAAGTTATAAAATATATCTATACGACATATCGCGTAATTATATCTAGTTTTTTCTATAACGAACTGTCGATTATTATACACGCATAATACTCCAGTCAAATCATGTCGTATAGTCTTCGTCGTCTTCAGGGTGGTGTATCCGACACGCATTGCTACGTATTCGATCATCGCTGAAGAAATACACTAGAAGTCACGCTACATTTTTTCCACGGCATTTCAATTGTCGTAACATGTTGAACGTTTATTTTAAAACGGTACTATACTGACGAAGACGACGAATTAACGCATACATTTTTTTTTCTTTCATTTTTAGGCGTAAAAAATTTTTTGATAAAAATACGATTCATATATTTTTACATGTTTTCAATGGGTGTTTTAAAATATTTTATTAACGAGTACATAATATGGTTTTTTAATTTCGTTATTTTATGATTGAAAATTTGAGAGCGCTTTGTGTGTAATAAATAAATGTCGTTCGAGGAGAATCCATAATGAACATTGAACAGTAATAATAATAATAATAAAAAAAAAAAATAATAATTTTACCGTTTTTGGCCAAAACCATATAACGTAAATATGTATTTTTTTCCGTTTTACATTTATGTAAATCAACTCAGGCCTTTATACATAACAATAATTCTTACATAAGTCTTATTCGTAAAAACACTGTCGTCGACGCACGCGTCTTAAATTCGAGAATTGACGAGCCGACTTTGAAAATTAAAGAAATAAAAAAATCCGACTAGAATTTTTTTCCCGGCATGCTTTCTAAAACTTTGTGAATCCTATAAAGGACGAGTGCTGGCCTATTCGCCTCGTAATCTATCGGACTAAGAACAATCCAATACAGAATTTTTTAGAGCATTACATTCACAGCTCCGATCTTGTTCATCGTCTACAGCGTATGCCGTGTTTATTATAATATATTTTATTTCACAAAGAACGCCGCAGCCCAGTTGAAACTGTATACCCCGAGAAGCCGGACAGGAATACATTATTATATAGGAAATATGTAATTACAATATAAAGAAAAAGCAAAAAATAATAAATTTTTTTAACACTGTTTTTTTTTTATACACACGGACTGATCATCACAGTGAATACCAGTGTATGTTAGGTTAGGTCACGTCATCGTCTCGTAAAAGAAAAATACCGCATATAAATTAACATATTATAAATATTATATACCGCATATATTATAATAAACGCGGTACAATACAATATTATAATAATTATATACGAATAAACAGCATTTTCAACGTTTAACTATATAGTATTATATACATAAAAATAATGTTAAATATTTAATAGGCGCCTGTATAGGAACAATTGTGCGAAATCGCGCGTACATTTTATAGTTACAACAACAGCGAATAATTATTTATAATATTTATTCGTACGAATAAATATTTTTTATATATTATACGCCACATAAAATTGTTATCGTTATTTTTAAAACAAAAAAAAGATTAATATTTTTAAAAATTGTTTCATATTGTATATTATATTATATACAAACCGTATAAGTTACATATCGATACTGTAATAATGTGAGTTTGTTACATCATACCTGTCTGGGCTATAGTCTACTAAAATATATAAACGAGTGTACAGCTGAAGTGCGCGTATACCTATATGCGACTGTTATAAGACAAAAAAAAAATGAGCTGTTGGTAAACAAAATATCGACGTTTTCGAAACGCGCGAGATTAATCACAAGCAATAAAGCATTATTTATTATTATAAATATCTCGAAAAATATTATAAGGAAAAAGACAATAAAATATTAATTGTTTTGTTTACGTGTCGATTTCGTCATATTATATATTCGATTTCAATGTACTTATAAACATATTCTGTATATAAACGCGTTTGATAACAACAACTCGAATATTATTATCATAATTATTATTATTATTATTATTATATTCCATCGTGTTAATGAATGAATCGATATTTTAGTATATATTATATACTCGTAATTACGTAAATAATAATAGCTGTTTGAAGTGATTCTTGTTTTTCTTCATAGCCGATACGCGTCCGATATATTATTATTATTGTTATTATTATTATTATTATTATTATTATTATTATTATTATTATTATTATTATTATTATTATTATTATTATTATTTTCTATCGCAAAACCATATATATTATAGACGTATAATAAAAACTCGTTATTGTTATTATTTTTTTTTCTCGAATAAACGTATTAAGAAAAAATTTAAAAACGTAATTCGTCAACATAAACACGCGATTTGTATCTTAAAAAAAATTATATATATTTATTTTTGTTTATAATAATCGTATATATAGAGCAGAACGTGACGTAGAAATCCGTTGAGGTCGTACACGTGGCCCCGACCACATTTTTTTTTCCAAAAATTCGACCGCGAAGAACGTGCACATTATAAAATAAACGAGTGTAATATTTATAATATATTTTGAGGCCGCTGAGTTTTGAAACGAAGTCGTTTCACTACATATTACATATGTACATTAAAAATTCAACGAGTACGTACGTCGTATATATAATATAAATAGTAAAATATATATATGAGTTTATTGTCCGTTTAAATATTAATTTGCGCTCATAGATTTAGTACATTTTGGTCCAGATTATTTTTTCTCACGCGTACTACACACACACATACACGAGTACAGCAGCGTATTTATATCGGGGAGGGCGACCAGGTTTATTTCCCCTCCACCTTCCGTTAGTTAACTGAGAAAAAATTTAAAACGTCCATTTTTGGCGTTTCTAAAATTACATCTGACATTGGAATATTTACACACGGGAGCCAACATTTATTATTTCGGGATTAATTTAAAATAAAAAAAAAAATTATAATATTAAAAAACAGACTGATTGAGATGGGGGAGGGGGGAAGATTGGATAAAGCCCTCCGTGATTATTGAAAAACTATATCATCCCCGTCTCTTATTTGAAAATTCTCACATAACGCCTGTGTACGCGTATACTTATCTCGGAATAGAGAAAAACGTAGAAAATTCAAAGTTCTATGTTTTATACATTATACAGCAGTCGTCATGGGAAATTTTTATGTAGGGAGTACCGTTTAAAACAAATTTCACAGCAAACGTAATAATAATGTATACGCGAATAAAACGCGCATCGTCGTATAATATATATTACACGGAATTATTATAATCGACAATATTAATTAATACGAATTTAAAAAAAAATTGATTTTATTTCGAAATGTTTACGCAGCCGATATATAAACGAACAGTTTTTTTTTCTTATGTCTTTATTTTATACAAATTATCACGCGCGTATTATTATTATATTTGGTGCGAAAAAATATTTACCGATTTTAATTACCATACTATAATATTGCGCAATCGCTGTTTGTCTGCAGGTGCTTTAAATCTCGCATTAAACTCGCGAACACATTAATACTGTTGAAATGTCTAGTGTATATAATATTACTGTAATAACGCGTCCCTGTAGTCCAACGGACTGTATAATACGGCAGTAAATTCCAGTTTTTATTAATGGATTCTCCAGACATTTTCAATTAAGCGTTTGAATGCTGAATTTGTCTTTACATCGGCTTCGTATTTGTTCAAATAGGGAATATAATTAAGCAAATATACGAATAAATAAATAAAAAAAGAAATACATTCTTTTCAATTATTATGGTTCTCCTGCGCCAGTACGTTTTTTTTTTTTTGTTTAAGTGCTCTTGTTCTATGCGTATTATTATTATTATTATTATTATTATTATTATTATTTTCGTTTAATTCTCGTAGTGTTGTCGATGAAAACGTCAGTAAAAACTTCAGAATTACATAATACACAATATTCGTCGTGCGGTCCATCTGAGTTATGTAACAATACCGTTTGATGTTTGTGAAAAAAAAAAAACTTAAAAATTCAAATCACTTGACGGGTTCAAGTCGAATCTCGCCGTAATATTTTTAATGTTTTATAAAAAAATGCACTACAATAGTCCTTTGAAAAGTAAATTATATATATATATATACGATTATTCAAAATAAAGTTCAATATCGTCCAAAAGTATTTCGGAGCTGTTTAAAGGGGAAAGAACAAGACGTTGCAAAGTGCTTTGAACGCGCGAGTGCGCACGACATATTATAATATTATTTGGGTCGAAATACGAAAAAGATTATCGTGTATAAAACGTCTCGCGTGAACAAAAATAAAAAAATTTTAAATATTGGAAAAATATATTTTTAAAAATTCGCGTGTCATACAAAAACATTATTTTCGATCGACTATTGTCCATACTTGTACATTACTAAAAATAAACAAATCACGCGCTGTATTTATCCGGGACATTTTCTTCCGCCGTTTCTTCGTACATACCATAATATTTTTGTATAATATTCAATAAGAGATATATAAAATTATATAGAGTTCAATGCGAGTCTACCGGCAACTTCGTTGAATCGAAATCGGATCATTTTAAGAGTTGTAAATTGTATTTGTAGTCGTAGAGGACGGACTATAATTGCGATTTGTATGCATACGTATATAGACCGATGTGGTCATTGTTATATTGGACTCGTGACTCATTTTATATAGTTTATTATACAAATTACAGTACGGTTTTTTTTTCTTTAAGCGTACGGCGCTTTTGGAATTTTAATCCTGAATCAATTTTCAATTCATTTATTACTATGTATGCGTGTTCAGTACTCTATATACTATTTTTAATTCGATAAGTTCTCGATTTCAGTAGGTCATTCGTTCTCACACTGCGGAATAACGCGATTACAAAATGTAATTATTTTAAAAAATTCGTATCTAATAATTTTTTTTTTTTTTTAATTTGTATCGTCGAATTGGAATTTTCTTACGGATAATAAAACTCTAATTAAAAAGTAACCGCGTTTGTTGTGTGCATATTATTATGTTGCAACACTGTTATATTCTCTTCTTACTTATTATTATAATCGTTATTTATAAAAATGATATGTAATATTATAATATCTATAAAAATTTAATAATAATAATAATAATAATAAAACAATTCAACACGAATTCCTTTGTTGAAATCCGTCATTGGATGTTTGTCGAGTGTGTGTCAAAATTGTATTTAATAATAACTATTATGATAAAATAATATCACGTTTTTTCACGTACACTGCAGTAGAGTCTCGTTCGAACCTCAGGAGAAGAAATCAGAAGAGGAGTTCCTGCAGATAACGAGTTTTATTAAAAGTTTAACAAAAAAAAAAAAAAAAACCGTACGATTTAAAATGATTTGAATACTATTATAAAAATACGGACTACTATACGTACTATTATATTTTTAAGTTTTTAACGACGTTTTACAAATTGAATAATGCAGAATGTGTGGTCCATATACCCGTAGTAGTCTTAAACAAAATTTCTCAAAGTGAAATTTTATACGTGGTTATTACACGCATGGTAGTCGGTTGAATTAAAACTACAGTAATTTATCCTTTTCATTTTTTTTTTTACGGTTCTTTTTCTCTATTATAATATTGGTGTTTTTATTTATTTATTTTTTTTTTTGATAGTTATTCTGATAATATTTCGTAATTGTGTCTACACAAACGCACATAGTCGGGCGAGATATTTCCTTCTCTGCAGTATATATTATAACATACACAATCGGTATACACGAGCATAATAATAATAATAATAATAATAATAATAATAATAACACGTTTATTATATTATATTGTCATACTGCAGCAGACATTACCGTCATCAGCGATGACTCCCACATCGCGCACGTGACGAATATATATATATATATATAATATGAAATCTGTTGATTCACGCGCGTTTATATAGAGCGCATATTATTATTACTATTATTATTATTATTATTATTATTATTATTATTATTATTATTATTATTATTATTATTACTACAATAATACTAGGAGAAACGCGTTATAGTCAATGGCTAGCCGGCTATAGGAAATTCATTGTTATCATCAAATGATGCGTTTTATTATTTATATGATAATATATATATATACACATATTGACGTAAAAACACGAGATTCTGTATCTTTATATATACTATTATTTTATAAAATAAAATAATAATTTTTTTTTATCTAAGGAATGAGCGATGAGAGTACCCCGTCGATTGGTGAAGCGCATTTTTTTCTTTTTTTTTTTATTTACGTGTTTTAGAGATGATAAAATAGTGCGACTGGCCTCATAACCTCACAAACGCGGTATTAAATTTTGTAAAAAAAAAAAAAAAAAAAAAAACAACAACAACAATAATAATAATATTATTATAATACGGTTACAACAATACGCGTCGCACGTCATAGTGCGAAATATTTTAACATATTATTATAATATTTCTAGACTTCTATTTTAAATTTTATTTCGGTTAATTGTTCATACACATTGAAATAATAATTGTTGTTTCGGATTCACGCGTTTATACGATATGATAAGATATATAACATGGCAGAGCCTAATGTATAAATCTTCGTAGTTTTTTTTTAGTTTCCAATAAACAAATAGAAATAGTTAAGCGACGTAATATATTTGGAAATCTGACGACAATACCCATACAGCGTTTTGTCAGTCGAAACATACACAATATAATATTATTATGACGATGAAATAATATTATTCAAGAATTCGGTTGCGGGCAGTAATCCGCGACAGGCGTATTATAAAATATTTGTAATATCGTAAAATATAATAATTCCAATCGAATCGATTATATAACGCGTATATAATAACCGATATTTTTTCGTCGTTTTATACAATAAATATGAATTTTGTATTTAAATTTTTGTTTTTTAAACGAGACACCGCATTAAATCGTATACGTACATAAAATTATATAATAACAGAAAAAAGTTGACAAAAAAAAAAAAAAATATAAATAAAAATATTTTCTCGGAATATCGAATATTTTTTATGGTTTTAATAAAGTTTTATTTACGATTTTCGAAATGACGAAAATTGTTAGTCGGACGCGCATGTAATTACGACGTGATAGCCGAAAACGGTACACGCGAACAGAGTGTTATTTTGAATATAACATTTGATGAACGGCGGCTCATTTCGAGAAAATCGTAGAAACGAAAATTTAGACCAAACAATTTCTAACACAAACTGAAGGAAGCGGACTAATTTCCAAACACTGTAAACACTTAATGTGAAAACTATTTAACGCATGACATGGCGTACCACTGGCCAGTGCCAAAATATATTTATTTATTTTTTTTTTTTTGGGAAGAGAGCAAAATATTAAATACCTCATTTTAAAATCATTAAATTGTATAAACATACATTGGACACTAAAACAATTGATTACTTATGGTGCAAAATCCAAATTTGTTTTATTACTGTGTCAGCAAACATGAAAATAATTCGAATGACTCTATGTGTGTGTGTGTGTGTATAACGATTTTAAATTTTAAACGATTGGATAACATCAGCTGTAGCCGGCCGTCACAGCGTTTAAAAAAAAGTCGATAAAATGGTTTATGATAACGTCGTCATAACGTGATCCATTACTTCTGACATTATTATAATTCGGTTAAAGTATAATATGGCATTTGTATTATCAATGATGAGTCAAATCGAAAATCCGTAACGAAATATCCACGCGAGATTGTATTGTATGAGCAAAAATAAAAATATTCATTAGGTAAGAGAATAAAAAAAAAAAAAATTCTTCTCTGCGGAAAGGATCGAAAAATGCCTCTGAATTCGTTTTAGAAAACCGGCTCAAACGAGCGCGTGAAAATTTTTTTTCCCTCTATTTATACGGGTTCAGCGAAATCGAAAATTCGCCGTTACGACTCGACTTCTCATCCGGTCATTCGGTTTTATACGAACGGAACTCGTTCTCGGCTTGTTTCTTGATACACGGCACGACAATAGCAAAAAAAAAAAAAAAAAAACAATTACGTTTTTCGATTTATTTATTAATTCGAATTACCGAATTACGATGTATTTGAAAAATATTGCAATACGGTAATGATTTAATTGTCTTTGCGATAAGTTCTGGCTCCGGCAGTGTGCCAAACTAAGACGGTGTTAGAACGCAATTACAACCGACATTCCGAGTTAATTTTTTGTTTTTAAACGTCTAAGCGATAAATACGGTGTAAATGAATTCGGAGCGCGTTAAAAATTAAACGCTCTGATAATCGGCGTTCGATTAACGAATTCGTTTTACATCGAACGATACTATGTAATAATAATAATAAACAAAAATTAGCGTTTTCTGAGTGAATCGCGTCGGTCACGAGTAAATGTCAAGATTTTTTTTTTGTTTCTCGTCGTCGGCGCCGCCGCCGTCTCGTCGTGTGCTCGGCAAACGGGTCCGGCGGCGGCGGTGGGACACGCGCGCGGCCGATGAAAAAAGTCGAGGCGGTAAAATCGCGCGCGCCCCGGCCGACGATCGTAACTCTCGGCGGCGGGCGCGCGCTCTCTGCCGGCGGACCGAAAACGCGATCGAGCCATATGGCCGGGACCCAGCGGCGTGATAAAATAATATAACCCGTTATCGCGACGGCGAGCCGCTCTCGGCGCCGCGTCAAAGTCGTCGATGCGCGCACACGATTTGATAACGACGAACAACAGCGTTCCGAAAAGCTCCCCCCGACGACGCGAAAACAGATTTTATAACGATTCTTCATTATTATTTATATCGTCTGGACGACGCGAAACCGGCGTCCGACGAAGTAGAGCCGTCGTTAGGTGAGTATTTAGTCGTGACGGTGTGTTTCATTCGTTTCGTTTTCTTTCCACTCTAAACGCGCTTTTCCCGTCCGCCGTACCCGTTTATTATTTGTATACGCGACGCGTTCGGTCCCCGTTATCGCGTTCGCGGTCGGCGTGTACGCGCGCCGCACCGGAGAACTCGTCGTCGCCGTCGCCGCTGCCGCCGCCGCCGCGATGACCGGCGAACTGCGACGCCGACGTGAAAGCCACCGCCGCCGTCGCCGTCGACGAGTACCACCGGTCGTCCGCGACCGTCGCACGATCAAAACTCGCCGCCGCCGATCAGCGAACATCGTTTCCCCGAAGATCGCCGTGAGTATTTATTTTTTTCCCCGTCCATTCGACGAGACGTCGTCTCGCGTTTGTCGTAACGCCGCGGTGACGGAAACGGCGGGGGAGCGCAGGACACGCGCGTGTTTTAAAATCTCGAAGCCGCCCGGTTACGTTTTCCACGACCTTGGCCCCGTTGTTGGCCCGTACCCGGGGGGACGCGGTGACCGATAACGCCGCTTCGGACAATCGGTGACGTAACGACTGCGCGCGCAAAATATTTTTCTATTCCGTAGACGGACGGACGGACGGACGGTTTTTGTTAACCAATGAAATTGGCGAGAAAACGAAAAAACAAAAAAAAAAAAAATAACAATATAAAAAGGAGTCTTTTTTTGTTTTTGTTTTTTTCCTTGTCGCGTACAAGACGCCGTCGATGGTTAGTAGGTCACGTAATAGTCGTAGTAGTAGTAGTAGTAGTAGTAGTAGAACGGATTGAAAACAGCTGTTCGGACGTTGCGTAATTCGCTTGCGCGTGCGCCGCCGCCGCCACCTGTGCGACCGACAGACCGGCGCGACTCCCCCCCCCACTATTCGGTGAGGTTTTTTTTTTCTTCTTTTTTTTTTGGCGTTTTGTCGTCGGCCCGTTTTTTTGTTTTTGTTATTATTATTTTTATACCGACACCGTTTTCCGGTATGGATTCGGCGGGGTTACCGGCATTTCGCGGTGGCACGTTGAATCAGCGAGGATTTGTCTTCGCTTTTGAGAAGTGTCGTTTTACACCCGCAGAATTAGCGAATCGCTTTATGATCTTATATAACCCATTAAAACATTTTACCGAGTTTATTCTTCGTACCAACGATCAAGGTGTAACGATCGGATTGATAACGAGTTAAGTGTTATCAATCGAACTCGGTTTATCAGTTTGGAAAACTGAATTTTCAATCGTTTGTTTTTTGATTAACGCGAGAGTCGTGACTTGTGCGTGTGCGCTTTATTGTTCTTTGCGTTTCGAAAATGTCGGAAAAGACGAAAATTCCTTTTTTCTTCTCAGTGTTTTTCCGCTCAGAGGGTATTTATTTTTTTGTTTTTATACGTTTTACGTTTGCGAGCGGGATGTTATAAGAACATTTTCGAAACACATTGCTAAACACTGCGCGAGTGATGATTTTCAACGTCTCGACGGTTTTGCACATTACGTTCGAATATTTTTATAACGTTAAATCGTCTTTTTTCTTCTTTTTTTTTTTTTGTTATGACATTATGAATTCCGCGTCCTGTTAAACACAATGCAACATCCGATGATCGAGTCGAACGATCTACGACGTCCACCGGTCGAGTGGGTTATAGGTTAGGTAAAATAAAAGCGCTTTAAAGCGACGCTACAGACGAGATGATTAAATGCGATTTTAAGTGACGATAAAGCGTACTGATAAAACATGTAATCCGTCAGACCTGGTGGATCCGGTCAACAGAATTTCATCCGAAGAGGATGACGTTGTAGACGAGATGATTATATCGGGAGAATTTCCATTCGGATAAAAAGATTTCAGAGTGTTTACAATTGTCGCCGTTATAGGATGTCGATTGCGAGCGGAGCTTCGGTATAATAATTTGTTGGCCGTATTAACGAAAACCGACACCGGTGCACCTCGAAACCTATAATTATACAGTGAATAGTTTGCAATTGAAGGAAAGTTTTTGAAAAATCTGCGTCCCTAACGCGAATTCGCGTGATCGACGGACGAATGAACCTAACGACGATTTCGACGGAATCCTCATGCGGTTTTTCGCGACATTCCTTCCGTGCGTTCGCGGTGAGTGTTTGGAGAAAATCGAAAAACGCGATCTCTCTGCGAGAGCACCGGCGGAAACGAGATACGATTGTAACGATCGCGCGGAGCACTCGTTCCGGTGAAATTCTCGGTAACAGACGTCCACGCGTTTGCAGAAGACGATAATATCCATTTGTCGCTGCGCTCAGAACCGCCAGAATTAGCGTTTACGAACGCGGCCGGTTAGGTCACGCGACAATCACGAGGAGAACGTTTCGCCGTGTCGTCCGGCATGTTTTCCGAGGCCACTCGTACTATTATTATTTTGTACAACACGACAACGGCAAAGTTAAATACGGCCGGTCTCCTACAGCGGCCGCTTGTGATAACGTCCGTTTGTCTGACGCGGTTTTTTTTTTTATCGATGGCGTCTGCCATATTGCGACAATATGAAAAACTTTACCGTGCGTCTGACACGCGCGGCGCGGCGTCGCGTGTCTGTACAATAACCGTACGTGAATCGACCGTTAAAGCTGCGCCGGCCGGGCGCGCGTGACCTACATTTGCCGCCCGCGCTGCAGCCGGTCGTGTTTGAAAAATATTTTTTATTATTATTATTATTATTATTATTAAAACTTCGTCGTTTGTGGTATTTGGGGGGGGGGGTTGTTTTGCCGTAATCCGAGGAAAAGGAAAATACGTTTTTTTCCAAAAAAAAAAAAGTCATACGAGCAGTAAAGTACTACTTGCCGAAACATTTCTTTTCTCGCGTGGACAAAATATTAAATATCTCACTTTTAAAATCGTTAAAACGTTAAAAAGTCCGACATCAACAGTGACGACTTAAATGGAAACGGTTTGTTACGTTATTCAATATTTTATACTTATTGTGTGTCGTCGTTTATTTAATTTTTTTTTTTAGATAACTGAGCGGAGCGAGGGACGTATCGGTTTTTAACGTAATCTTTCATTTATGATATCCGGTTTTTTTTGACAGAGCTCACATTAAATTCCTCGTTGTTTATTTATAATTTTTTCTTGCATTACATTCCCATCAGAATTTTTCGTTCAAACACTCTTCTTATAATTTCCGATTCATTTCAGACACTTTTTCTAAGTCTCTGAGGCGTGTACATAGCATACGGACGTGTCGTCGTTGTATTCGATCAAAATATTCGCCGCGATTCCACACAATGTTTTATAGGGACGCGAGGAGAAATCGCATTGGGTTTTGAATTTTTTTTTTTCAGTGTTTTTTAATATCTCGTTTACACGCCTCGCCGTTGTCAATAATAATAATAATAATAATAATAATAATAATAATAATAATAATAATAATAATAATAATAATAATAATAATAATAATAATAATAATAATAATAATAATAATAATAATAATAATAATTATAATCGTGCGGTATTATCACCGCGGAATATACAATAACACATTATAATAATTAATCTTATACGAAATATTAAAACTTTTAATTTCGTTCTAAACCGTAAATTCCAATCGTAAATATCGATTTGTTCCCCTCTAGATTTTCTCTATTATTATTATTATTATTATTATTATTATTATTATTATTATTATTATTATTATTATTATTAAATATTATTTATATTATTACGTACGACAAACGTTTAATTTTACACGTTACACCGCGTTACTGCGTATACCGCGCGCGGTTTATCTCGTATTTTCTCGTTCTTATCGTCGCTATACAGTAACGTTTTCCGTTAGTAAAATATAATATTCATAAACGATTCTCGAGTATAATACGATTTGTGTGTGTGCGTGCGTGAAACGCGCGTATATTTTTTTTCTGCTTTGTACTTTGAAAAAAAAAAAACCGAGTCCACTTAAATATACGCCGTTTGTGAAATTTAACTGGCGATAAATTCGAGTTTCGAGCACCGTCTATTACATAAAAAAAAATATATATATATATATATATATTAAACAAACGTAGCCGATTTTAAAACTAGTCGGTATATATATATCGGTTTATAACGTTTATAATATACTTATATAACGTTATTCTAGTGGGTTTCCGTTTGTTTTTATCATTCGTTTTATGTATTTTTTTTTTTTTTAATAATAATAATAATAATTTTGCGCCCCGTGAAATTTTGGAATTCGATCGTTCGTGTCGGATAAAATAAATTTGGAAATTTTTGGACAAAAAAAAAAAAAACGCGCGCGGTGCTGGTGCTGTTGTATACGAAGACGTGTGTGTGTGTGTTGTTTGCTGTAGTTGGTATGCCTATATAATATGCGTATTGTTAATATACAAATTAATATACGATATTGACGTCTGTTTGAGTTTTTAGGTTTGAACGTCAGGTGTTTTATTTTTATGCAAATAAATCGGTGCGTACGTAAAATACGTGAAATCGCATTCGCAGTTCGGTTTTTTTTTTAAATTATTCTCTAACAATTTTTTTTTTCACAGCACAAGCGCTTTTGTTTTCGACCCCGGTAACGTACGGGGGGGGAGGGGGAGACTTTTGGCACGTTTTACTCGGGATTTTGGTTGATGGTGCGCGTCGCCTGTGTTTTGGCTTATGAGTATATATCTGACTATCTTGTAAAAACGATCCGATTGCGATATTTTTTTTTTTTTTTTTTTTGGAAAGACGAAAACATTTTGCGAAGCCCGTTGCATTTGGATTCACGAAATTTTTATTTCTAAACGCTATATAACATAAGAGTTCGAATATTTTTAACGAATTCTTTTTTTTTCCCGTATCTTTTATTAATAAGGCAATTTCAACATTTCCAAGTCCAGTGCGCCGTGTAGGAGAAAGTCTTTCGTTTCGCAACGATAACGAACTTCTCGAAATCGGACAACTGCAGAGAGTTTTACCCGCAGTCAAAACACGTAAAATCGAATATAAAAACTATATTACAAATTGTCTATATTTTTGCCCCTTCGTTAAATGGATATGCCCTATTGAGAAAAAGGAAAAAACTATCGAAAAATTGTAAAAAAAAAAAAAAAAAACAAAAAAATAAAGTCGTAATTCAAAAAGAATAATATTGTAAAACACTTGAAATTCTAAATACTCTGTAAATATGTATTAGAGCGTTTTGAGAATATTTCAATAGGTAATTTCCGGAGTTTTTATGTTCGTGATTTAACGAGATTCGAAATATTGTATGTTACCGAAGGCACGAAACATGACATGTATATGCGGCGTAGTACACACATAATAATAATAATAATAATATATGACGACTATTGTCGATGAATGGACAACAACAACAACAATACCTTTATTGGTGTTAACTGTTAAACAAGCTATATATAGGTAGGTTAGACTATAAAGCTGCTGTGTATATAATAATATAGGTCCTCCAAGTTATGTGGAACATGACGCGAAATCGTTATTCGAGAAAACAAATGTATTATATGAATAAAAATGTGTATCGCCTATTTATTACTTGTAAATATTCATATATAATATTTCTATTGAAAAAAAAAAACAATTCTTTTATTATTATTATTATTATATAAAAACGCGCGGCGTTTATATAACGTATGGAATATTATATAAATAATAATAATAATTATTTTTATTATTATAAAACGTTTGGTCGTAGATGATTTTAGACATTAGACATATGTACTTGAAATATCGACGCTATTAACATAATATTATTATTATATGTATATTCTATAAATGCGGTAATAAGTACAGAAAAAAAAACTCGCTACGGACGTATAGTAGCGTGTGTATGGGAGGGGGGTTCTGTCAAGAACTTTAATAATATAAGAGAACCAATTTAAGAGCCTTCCAAAATATCTGCTTACCTCGGATCTCCCTGTACCGTTGTGTTCCGTTGAAATCTGATCTCAAAACGTATCTGTAACCGTTACTCGTCTTTTACAAACGCTTCCGCGCAAAACGTCAATCCGATTCCGACCGCAAAAGTCTCCGCAGTCGTCCAAAACTTCCCGCGGGGAACGCAGAGGTGCGCAGTGATTTGAAGATTTAAATTGTAATCATCAGGTGTCTGTCGTATAGCCGAGCGAATCGTCTCGTGCGTTTTTTCTTTCTTTTCGTACGGTTTGTGCAATAATTGTTCTCACGTTCCAAAATACAGTATATATACTACATAATATACAGATCGTATATTTTTCAAAATGAAAACATAAAAATTAGAAACAACGCTCGTTTATATATATTTTGTGTGTGTGTGGGAGACGCGATTCTTTTACGTCACTTTGTATAATATTATTTCATTAATTTTACAAATATAATACACCACGTTAATGAATTTTACATAACGCGCTTTCGAGTCTCCCCCCCCCCGTCGTATCGCATTGCTCATTGCCTCCTATACCGAATACAATAATATATATATATATATATATATAATAGCCGACTGGCCTTCGAGTGCAAAGCTATATAATAATATATTTAATGCCATAACAGGAGAAATTTAATGTATACACAATTAGGTGTGTATATATAAATATAGAATTTTTTTTTTCTAAATATAATGTATTTTTGTCAAAGCTATTTCAACATAATACTCGTAGCTGTACATCCGGTTATGTACGCGCTCCTGTTTAACTTATTTATTAGGATGAATATTTTTTAAACGTGTATAAAAGTGTGGTTCGTGCAATGCAACGAAATTATGGGGATAATATTGTTACGTGATGTATGAATGAAAAGACACTTGAGTCACGGTTTTCTAGTAGTGCCGAAAGAGGAGATTCACTGAAATCGAATTCCCACGGAAGATTTTATTTTTGTGTGTACGTTATTACGATTATAAAACGAAATCGCGGCGTTGCGCACTTGAAACTACAGACGATCTAAAAGCAACGGGGTACACCCGATTTTGTTAGTCAATTATTATTATTATTATTATTATTATTATTATTATTATTATTATATGTGACCGCGCGATTTTCTTTTAAATTACTCTCGTTTTTATCGGACGGCTTTTTATAAAACGCACTTTTTCCACACAGGATGTTGAAAAGTTCAACTACCAATCGATCAAATATTATATGTCTAAAAGTAAAAAATGTCCAACAAAAACCATTACGCGTTTGAACACAATATAGAGGTTTTTACAACGGCCTGTGATTGAATAATACGTATTTGTCTTTTTAGTCTTAATATATTAGAAACATTGCTTTTATATAAAATTATTCGTTTTATTATTTGAGTATTAGCGAAACCTGAAAAGACTAAGGCTTACCCTTTTTTTCTCTCTCTATTTTAACGCGCTAATTGTTAAACTATTATTATTATTATTATTATTATTATTATTATTATTATTATTATTATCATCATCATCATCATTATTATTATTATTATTATTATTATTATTATTATTATTATAGATACGCAGTTAATCATTTAACATGGGATCAAATTATATTTAGAAATTATGATTTTAAATTATAAAAATATATAGGTATTAATTTGTTAACGGAATTTTAATAGACAAAAATATTGTTCCTCCTTTCATTGTGAAAGCGGTGTAAAATGTATTAGAATTTGTACCTACTTGTGTGAGGTCACTGATAATGTTTGGCTATTTGTGAAAAAAAATTATAATTCGGTTTTGCCGTTCCTCGCTGGTATTGTAAATTGTTCATCAGAATTATGATCATTAAATAATGAATATCTGCAGTTAATAGCTAGTTTTCTCTTGAAAAACGTCTTTCCATTCGAATATATAATATTATCGTTTTGCATTCACGACGATGTCGTATATTCGCGTTATAAATCGTTACAATATTGATCGATTGCAGAATTTACCCGCGCGGTTTCTCTCGAGGACGTTATTATTTTATTATTCGTTCGAACGGCTTAAAATCGATTTCATCATCGTGTGTAAACGGTGCCCCGAATACATACGGAGAGGTATGTTATAAGTTATTGACTATATATGGACGCAGTATCGGCGGTTGGGTCGGGTTTACAAACTAAAAAAAAAAATTTCGAATTTTAAATACGCAGCTGCGCTAACCGCATATGCGTGTTAATAGGCATAATAAATAATGAAAACAAAAAAAAAAAATCGATTTTCTTTATAGTTTTACCAGTACATATATATTATAATACAGTCTTTCGCTCAATTAACTACAACTAATTATATATTATTTTTTATGTACGCGTTCATGGTTAGCGTCCATTAATTATTATTATTATTATTATTAATATTATTATTATTAGTTATTAGTTAGTACAAAATACTATATATAATAATATAATGTCGCGTATACAAACTATACTCTTAACACGTATGTTACATAATACGTTGAAAACGTATTTTATATAATCAGAATTGAATACGTTAATAACAAGCTATTATATATTATAATATACTTTAAAATCTTTGATATGACGCGACGGTGACATATATATAATATTGAGGTGTGATAAATGGGTTTTTTTTTTTTTGTATTTTCTTTTCTTTTTGGAAGGAATATAACATATTACTATCGTGTCCGACTTATTGACACGCGTGTATACTCGTCGTAATAATAAATTACGAATCGCGCATATACGTACCTATATTTGAATATAGGCATCGCATTATAAAACGTGAATTTGGAAACTCACTAGTGCACTGTATAATATAAAATATCTGACGCTGTTACTTAATTTTATTATTATTATTATTATTATTATAAGCTGATTTTTACGTGAAACCTTAATGCCACAACTAACGAATATGTATTATATATTCGTAATTATTGATAATATACTATATATAATCGACAAAAAAAAAATAGCGTATGTATTACGCTTATGTTCTATATTCGATTTATACGACTTACAAAATACATATATATATTTAATATAATGATATTTGAGTATGTTGTGAACAGATACGTAATCGAGAAAAAGATGCTGTTGTGCGAAAAATAAAATAATTTGAATTCCTATATTTTTATTACCGCGATTTCGAAGAAAAACGAAAAATTGACGAAAAATCACGAGTGTTTACAATACTAACTGATCAGATGACAGACGTTGTCCTGTCTAAATTTCAATAATTTTTTTTTTTCTGTCGTTTTATTGATTTGCGAAAACCGAGATAAAATGTACTTTTTAGTATCTGTCTATCGTGGATATTCAATTTGATGAGGAGTATTAAGTTTAGAAGTAAACCAATCGGAAATTTTATATGCGAAATGAATTCTATCGGCAGTACACCTCTGAAATGCTGGAAACGTGTGATACGATCGACTTGGAACCATCGTGCGGATTTTTCTCGAAATTTAAGTCAAAATTGAAATAAGTCTGAATTTAATTTCAACCAAAATGATTTTTTTTCTTTCGTTAAATTTTAAATCTCAATATGCGTTTTATTTACATTTATATTCGGTGTTCGCGTGAACGATCAAAACGAAGAAATGCTTAGTTTTTCCAATATTTCTGTTCCTGTTACAACCTTATCCGGATTATTGCGAATATTAAAAAGGAGAATTAACCAAATCGGTCCAACAGTCGTGTTCAAGTGACACCAACGAACAGATTTTTATTATATAGAGAAAAAAAATGACATCGAACAGATCGTGTACGCGGCGAATTAAATTGTTAAAAAAGAAAAAAACAATTAAATATATAAAATAATAATCGGCGTGTAATTATATATATATATATATATTTATATCTACAGACAATGTGCAAATGTATATACGAAATATCTAATGCCGCATAATTATATTGGCGTCTGGTTTTCAATTCTCGTTTTGACATATGCGATAAATAAAAAAAAAAAATGAATGAATTCGGTTTATCAAAACGCTATAAACACGTCGTCGTGATAATCGTTCGAAATAATTATTATGTTTATACAAATCCATTTTCATTATTATTTTTTTTTTCTTTAATAAAATAATTTCGTTTTTTCTCTCCTATATAATATCAACGTTATTTTTGTTGTTATTAACCGTTTCGCTTGAGTTTTTACGCGTAAGAGTAAAAACGAAAAATAAAAATATTTTTCATAAATTTTTTATAAACCGTATAATATAATGTTCTGTAACAGAAGTATTACGGGCATTGCAATATATTATTATATTAATAATTTGAATAATAGAAAACCAGTCGCCGCCGCGGATTGTTCACCCACCGCGCAATGTAATATTTACCGGTTATATTTTACACGTTATTATTAAACGTCAATAACGACTCTCTCTCTCTCTATCTCGCTCAGACGTATAATATTGTATTGTAAGAACGTGAAAATTTTGCTCATTAAAAAAAAAAAATAAACGTAATAAAAAAAATGTTTCCGAGAAACGTTCTGTACACAACGACTACGACGACGACGACAACAACAACAACTGTTGTCTGCGTGCATGGTCTTCTAAAAATTCTGCTCTGGATAATAATAATAAAATCGTAAACGTGTATAATATAACGCGTTAGGAGAATTTCCTTTTCATCGCGTTTTGGAAACGAGTAAGTTGTTTGACGTACGACGGAATTGTTTGCGACGCGTCCGTGAAATTATCAATTGTAATAACATTATCGTCGTTAATAAAAATAATCGAATCGTCCAACGGTTATTACGAGAATATTTTTAATTGTACTACGACGATTTACTGCATATTATATATATATATATATAAATTATAATAATTATCGCTCGTCTTCAATATACGTATGGCGGCGATATAATATAATATTATTAATTACGATTTTCCATTGATGCTTAGCGCACAACAACTGTATATAATAAATAATATAACGCGCGATTGCGGCGTATGACGTAGGTGTATATATTTATTATGTGCACCGTGTAACAACAGTTTTTTCGTTTTTTTTTTTTTTTCTTCAATGTTTGTATAGTTGTGTTTTTATATCGAAATTTAGCTCGTCGATTTACAGGCGTCGATATAATATGACGTCGTGTGTTTAACACAAAATATTATAATCGTCGCTACGACTATTTATTCAATAACGGCGGCGGGCGCTTCTTTTCGTTATCGTTATTTTCAATTCGAAACTCGCGCGTTTAAAATGTAATTTTAATACGCTCTTTAGAATAGAAGAACAAAAAAAACGTTTTAATTTGTCAATCGTAATAATTATATTATAATATCGTGATAATCATTATAATACCTATGTAATAAATACGAAATATCTAACGAAACGGCGGTGTTTTTATTCGTAAATAATAGTTGTACGTAACGCGCCGCGTGTATGCGTTCGCGTATTTTACAAATAGCGCCAAAAACTGGGAGAATAACGGTAAAAATGTTCTAAATACGTTTGAAACGTGCCAAAATTTTCTAACGTCCGACCCGTAAAACAAATTTACGGCTTAATAATTATGACAAATGCTATATAGGCACCAAATTATTGTATTGTAATAAGTACGCTGTAGAATGTCTGCATTATAATAATTTAAAAAAAAAAATGTTTGAACAAAAATTAATTAAAGAAAATTTGTTAGAACGATCTCATATTATTACAATATTATGATCGTCAAACTTATAACATTATACGGTTGTCATACGTCTCGAGGAAGTGCCTCGGCACAGTGAAATGTCTCGGATTTCAAATTTTAATAAAACATTAAAATACTAATAATTGAAAACATTTTCGTCATAAACGTGTGTTTGATAATGTAATAAACTCGAGGTAAAACGAGCAATTTTTTTACTTATATTAAATACGTTGTAAAGTGTAAAATTATACTTGTGCGTTATACTTTTAACGGTGAGATGTTCGAATAAATTAGTGGCGTCGTTAGACGGCAAGAGATAAATATATATTTAATTACAAAAAAATAATAATAAAAAATTCGTATTTATTTATTTATAATAAAAGTCGTATATATATATATATATATACGAATTTTAGACTAATACTAGTCGTATTATAAAAGTCGTCAGTAGCTGCGTGCGGACAAATTCAAAAAATTAATGTGATACAAAAACGGAGGAAGTTTCTTCTATAAAAAAAAAAAAAATGATTATAATATTAAATATAAAAATTATAAAAACAAACTTTATGATATTAGAAATCACCGCGGAATAGTTTTTACGATCGATTGCTCGAAAACAAAACACCGCTCGTTGCAAAAAGTTCACTCGTGGATCCAGCCAATCGATATAATTGATAGAGAATCCACAGAAGGTGACAATAATTAATTACTCCTGGATTCGGATTTGTTCGGTATAAATGTTTTCAACGTCTTATACACGTACGAATCGAAAACGTAACGTTATGTAGAAAAAATTTTTTTTTAATCTCGAAGAAATTACTCGTATATAATATATATATATATATATATATATATATTTATATATTAGTTGTAGTACACAAGTAATGATAATAATAAATAGAGTTGGGATTTCGATGCGCTTTAAATTGTTTTCCAAAAAGCTTACTGTGCAATGCAATACATTACTGTCACAAATTCGTTTTGTGTACCGTTTTCAATGAGAATAAGAAAATTTATTTCGCTTTTTTAGATTTTTTTTTTTAATTTTTCTGATCATTTTTTTTAGTTTTACAGAGTATATTCGGAGTTTTCGGTTACAAAAAATATAATATGAATTCGGAATTCTATTCAAAGATTTTTACATACCAACGTGATTTATTTTTATAATATAAATATAACAAATTATAAAGTAAGACAATCGTTATATTATATTATCGGACAATAATAATAATAATTTTTTCAGATTAAAAATAAGTACAAATCGATGAGATTCAAATGCCCGTAAAATTTTCTTTTTTTTTTTTTAAATTATATTATTTTTTCCGAAAATCATTAAAAATCAAACAGAATTTCAACGAATCGTTTTGAATTTTCGCGGCACAAAACTATATATATATATATATATATATTTTTTTTTTTAGTGTTATTGAGCATTATCCAGCCCTAACAACAACAACAACAACGATCAATAACGAGATGATAATTGATAAAATTCCCGGATTTCGGATAGATCTATTGATCTGCTGGTGACTGGCAGATGTATTGGTACACAGTACTCTTTGACCGTTATACACCGTATAATATACATACATACACCGTTTCCGGTACGGCGTACCACTCACTATATTATATAATGTAATATTATGTACACTTCCCCTTCCTACGCAAAAGCCGTCCGTCTAGTTTCCTAATCTGCATCGTGGCACGCAGCAACTTCCTGTGTTGCAGCAGCAGCAGCAGTACGCGGGTGTGATGTACGTTTTTGTGTCACACACACACACACACACACACAAGTCATTCATAAAAAAAAAAAAAAAATCATCCAATAAACACTACACACACCTATGTGTAAATAATAGGATTATTATAGTCGAACTGTTTATAATAATAATAATAATAATAATAATAATAATAATAAAAATACGTGTGAATATAGAACGGAATATAAATGAATGGGATCCAACCGTGCCCACTAGGTCAACGCGCGTCAATGAAAATTTATATTCCGCGCAAGCACACGCGCGTTCGTGTACGCATCACACTCTTCAACTCTTGTGTATGTTATTATTATTATTCACGGGAACGATTTATACATTTTTTTTTTTTTTTGCGATGATCATAAAGCGACGGTTATTATATATATATTTTTGTTCAACGCTCGAGGCTTCGTTAAATCGTATTAGCGTTTTGACGACGACAATCCGTCATAACGATCGTGCACGTGCGACGATTTAGAGTGTACGCGTATAGAGACGGATTGCCGTGCAGCATTGGCCGCGGTGTGTGCTGTCCGTGTGATCGCCGACGAGTGTGCGGGGGAGGGAAAAGTCATTCTTTCGTACCGTTCGTCCGGTCGGCGGTATAGGGCGAAACGATTTCTCCGTTTCTCCGTATCCACGTGGCGTGGTCGGTCGGTCCCCGCATAACATTATTGTTCAAGAGAGAGACGACAATCGAACGTTCTCGCGGGCGATCCCCGTCGCCCGCGCTCTCGCATCACAATATACATTTTTCTATTTATAATTCTTCACCTCCCGGGAGTAAAGGAGGACACCGTGTTCATTTTCTTTTGATGAAATTCAATCAGCTTCACGTCCTCGTTTTCGTTGATACATTTGACGCTCTGCGTGAAGGTATAGGGCATGTTATGTCCAGTTGTCAAAATCGAGACGATGGAAAATAAAACCGTGTCCGTTTTCTCTAGAGCGTATTGTGCACAACAAGAAATACACGAAGCTAACTAAATTTCATCGAAAATCAACACCGGCGTCCGTTTTTTGTACGTCCAGGATACGGAATCGTATTAATTACAGAAACGGGATTTTTTTTTTTATGTTTTTACCGAGCGCATAACGATATATGCAGCTCCAATCGAACGGTTTCGGAAGATTTCTCGACCGTCGGATTTTCCCCGCGCGAACTGATGATACGTACCACAAACGTATTATTAAACGTGTCCGAATCGGAGAGAATAATATTTTGTGCAAAACGATGGGATGTATTGGAGTTAAAATTTTTTAAAAAAATTTCATGTTTTATGAAAAAAATAACGCGAAAAAAGAATAAATTGTGAATAACCTCCGCATACGCCATGGTTGTAGATCGGGCGAAGTACGAACTCGAACGCGCGATACAACAATATATTATTTAGTAAATTAATTTACTTTTTTTTTTTTTTTTGGACGCGTTATTAAAATTTTCAACTCGTAATACAATGAATATTACTTTTATTGCGTGATAATATTTCTTTTTTTTTAAAGCGAAATACCTACCTAAACAATATTACTTCACAAGTACAGATTAACTATCGGTCGTTTAAGTAATGTTTTTTTCTTTTTTTTAAAGATCAGGATTAATTTGACCACAGTCTTACAATGTCTATAAATTTCTCGTTTTTATTCGTTTTTTGGATTAATTTTCAATTCGATTGGGCCGCTGACACGCGTTTCAAATCTGCTATACAATTCCGGTAGAAACTTGAAACAACAATACACGTGTATTATACGTATTTTTTCGTGGTTTTTTTTTACGTTTTTGCGACTCGAAAGAATCGTTAGAACTTCAACATTTTGATAAAACGTCGGTAGTACGTCCACCGCGCAAGATCGGGCCGTTGTACTACTATAATTCGATGACGGTCTAAAGATGTGATAAATACATTTTGACGTCAGAGCATGTGTCGCGCAGCAGAAATCTGGTTATTTTTATTCTTGTATTGTTGTTTTACGTTATTTTAGTTTTTTTTTTCTTTATAAGTAACGAAGCACGTGTTCGTCGTCAATATGCGGATATCAACCGAATAGAGTTAGACGCGATAATGATAAACCCCACCATTGTATTAGGAAAAAGACAAAAAATGATCATGTGCGACGCTTTATTAATACGATAAGTGTCTACTGCAAGCTCCTATTGCGTGTTTTAAGCTAATTCGAAAAAAATTTTAAGCTAATTAATGTTTAAAGCTAATTCGAAAAATATAAACATTTTTATGTGTCCTTCATAACGAATGACGTAACAATTTTACTGGTTTTTTATTATTGTTTTTATTTTATTATTATTATTGTTTTTTATTGTTTTTTTTATGCGATTTTCGCGGTAGTATTTAATTGCCGAAATAATTAGGAAATTCAGCTATCGCTTCGCTCGGAATTTGTAAAATCTACGGTACGATTTCATTTATTCTGACGAAAAGTGTATAATACACCCCCTCGGCTGTACATTTTTAATTTTTAGTCTTTTTATACTCGAATAGTCTCTAAAAAAAAGATTTCGGTGTATAGCAATTGGCCGAAATATTTTTATAAATTATTTCGATTTCATATTCGTCGATGACAACAACAACAACAATAATAATAATAATAATAATAATTTATATATTATTTATAATACCTAACTGAGCATTTAAATGCTTTATGCTATATTGAAGAAGAAAAAGAAGAAAAAAGATCAAATGGTGAGTTCTCAGTTTGGAAGCTTAAAAAAATCAACCGCGAAAAACGTTTTAGACGCTTTGACTGATGTTGTCAACCGTGAAATTTTCTCAACAATTTAGAAATTGTTAGTTATGTACTATGTCCACATTACCTGTAGGTGACAAGGACGACGAGTGAGTTTCCTCACTACGGCGGTTTAAAACTCATTTGAGATGTACTATTGCGGAGAAAATATAGAAAATTACATGGTCTTCCGTCGATAAACATACGCCCGACATTGTTCCTGCAATAAATGTATATTGAAGAAGTCATCGATGAACTTGCGATTTGTTTTCGTCGCCTCGAGTTCGCTTAGTTTTATTTTTTCGTTAGTCAAATAATTTTCGAGTTATAATAATAACAATAATAATAATAATAATAATAATAATAAATGTGTGCCGAGAAAAACTAACGCGTTGATGAAGAGGTGTGGGATAATATATGAATATATGTAAAACACCCCCGTTATTCCACCGGTATATGGAATGTACACTTAAGAATGCGATGAATGTGGAAATAAAAAAAAAAAAATGAAAACGATTGAGTAAACGGCGCGTATGAATCGTTCGAACGTTTGCGCGTATTGATTTTATACGCGTGCCGGGATAGAGGAAAAATATATATTGGTCAAGTAAAGCGACTTTGCCGGTCAGCAGAGCACACACGTATAAAGTAGAGCGCGTTGCAATGGTTTTCGTACCGTACATGTGTGTTATATGTGTCTGGGATACATTCTTTGCAGGTGACTCAATATAATACACACGCACAAGCACGCTATACGATGATTTAATAAATTATTACGCACATATTATGGGGCCGTCAGTTTTTCAGTAAAAACGTTTTTTTTTTTGTGTGTGTTGAGATTGATTCGCGTTAAGACGATATAGCGAATATTTCCGGTATACTTTCTTTGAGCGCAATTCGAATCAAAGTATCTACACCGCATATGCCTGTTGTGATTGTTGAATTTAGTCGACATAGGACTGTCGAAATAGCAACGGTTTCGTTCATCGAAATCACATCGTGATAACATTCTCGGTGTCGGATAAATTTTCCGAATGACTCTCAGCCATAAGACATAACCGTGTCAAAAAAAAATTAATATATATATATTATAAGCGTTTCGGAAATGAACAATTTTTGTGTTTTTACAAAAGCTATCGAAATTTTAATACGTATATACGAAAAAAAAAAACGTGTCAACGATATATGTTCGTTAACTGTAACAAAACTACTATGTGAAACATAGCGTCTCTTTCGCACTCAATAAAATCGTATTTTTTTTTCTTCTGTTTCCTAACGCAACCGACTATATATTATCGTCGTCACTTTTTAAATTTAAAACCCCCTTTATAAATCATAATATAGATTTCGCAAAAACTCGTCGTATATGCGCATTCACTATTTGTAGTATTAATAACGTATTACGCGTTTATTGTGTGAAAAAAAAAACAAAATTTTAAATTACTTATATTATCACTTCCGTACATTGTTGGCTGGCGGCAGAGATTGTTTTTTAAAGAGCTCATGAAATTTCCGGTCCCGTTTCGGCGGTGTGCGGTCGAGAAATTCGATTTTTTTTTTTATTTTTATTTTCAATTCAATTACAATACCGTAACGCGTGTGACTCGAATAGTTAGTATTGTACTACGCGAGAAAGTAAAAGTGGCCGGGTAAAGATTTTAACGATTCGTACATATATTACTAAATAAATATTACGTAGACATATGAGTTCCCCCCCCCGTTTCCTCGGCAGACAGGTGTTTGCGCAGAAAAATTTAAACATAATCTGCAGGCGAGTTTATTCGTGTAATCGTGACGTATAAAAAGTATATATTTGAAGGAAAAAAACCGCCCCGGTAAATAATAAGCGATTGTAATTTTTTTTTTTTTGTAATTTCGTCCGAGTGTACCGTAGAATTTTGAATTATGAATTCAGTGCGGTGGCGGGCGATCGCTCGTGTACGAAGACGCGCGTACTTTTACGACAAGTCCGTTGAAATTTTTTTAATAAAAATTATTTTTGCGAACACTCTACACGCAGTCTGCGTGTTTCGTTGTACCGGTAAACGACGCGATAGTCGTCGTGATTCGTAAGAAAAATAATAATAATAATAATATCCAAAAGTCACACGGGGCGGCGTTTACTACGTGGACCACGCGCGGATCATCAGGATTATCTGCAGTGCCCGGGGTCGCGCGATTTACACGGAATTTTCGACGGAACACAACAATAAAATATATCGATTTTATGAACATTCTTCCACTTCTGCCCCCGTCGTCGGCAGCCCATAAAATTCTGAACCACCGGCCGGCGGTTCTTCTTCTCCTCGAAACGATAATATTTTTATGAGGAACGGTACAATACACGCGTGCGTAACAATTGATTTATCGCTTTATTTACCGATTCTCGTTATTTACAGCTCTTCGCTGGCGGTATTCGTTTTCCTACACCGTTTGTGTTCTGCAGTGCACGACACGAGGACCCGTAACGTTACCGGATACGAAAAAGAAAAACTATTATTTCTTCTTTTCTCTAATGTATCGGAATTACTAAAACACTACTGGATAGTGGCAAAACGTTGTATTCGCGATCTTAAAAACATTCTAAATACGGTGTTATGGATAAGAGTTTGTACGTTTAAAACCCCCCCCCTTTTTTTTTTCTCTCGTCCGTCCCGTATTCGACCGTGTGAATCGTTTTTAGTATATAAATCAAATACGTAGAATTTTGATACAACCAATTATGCGTTACCGGGAGATCTCAGCTCGGTTATACATTTCTCTTCGACAATTCGGACATTATCGCCTTATATTTTGTATATTATATAATCTCTTAGGAATTCGGAAACGAGAACGATTTGAAATTTGATCTTTGTATTGTTTATAAAAATATTATTTGATAATTTTATCCGAATTATTATCGTCTCATCTGAATGAATATCTCTCGGTTTCCGTTTGTCGCGCACCAGACAATGTCGAATAATACACACGCGTCGATCTACGTAATACGCGTCATCCGTTATACAGTAAAACCTCCGAATAACGGACGCACACTAATGTCAATTCAAAAAATAATGTCAAAACTGCGATAAGACGTCGTCTCGAATTGATGTTCACGGGACTTCCGTGAAAACGACGGAAACGCATTGGAGTTCACGTACGCGAAACTTCGTAAATCTCACTCGTACTTGGTACCCATCCCTTTCCTCCATTCTGAATCCCGTTATATTAATTTTTTTTTAATTATTAAGAGTTTTTTTTTTTTTTGTTATAGGGTTTTAGGTCTGAACGTTTGCGTCGCGAAATTATTAAATTAAAAATTTCTCGCTATTTATGTATTATGTATTTAAAGATTGTTTTGTGTTTGAAGTCGGAGGGACTCCTCAAACGCACACAGTGTCGGCTGCGGCACACTTACGCCACTGGTTATAGTGAATAATTGAATTCCACGAGACGAACCCGACGAATCTCGATTAAAGTGTATATAATTGTTATTGTTATTGCACGCCGTGCGAGCCCGGTAGTTTGGGGAGTGGTGGGGCGACACTGCTCGTTTCTAGGGTAATATTTATGTGTTTTTCCAGAACGGAAACGCGTTTTGACGGACAGATGGCGGTATACGTACCCGGCCGTGTCAGTCTCGATGGGGCGGGGTGACGCGAACCCGACACCGCGTTGGAAAACAAACAGAAATACGAAGAAAACGCGTGTTTCGACGCCCGTTCCGCGGAAACCCGCAACACGCCGTTACTCGCGAATGTTTTCCACTGTTGTTCCACTGCGCGTGTGTTAAAACGGTAATTTTGCGCGACGTCGTTTGTCCGCAAGCGGGCCGAAGAGGGCCGGGACATTACCTCCTCCTCCTACTAATCTCGGGCTCTCCGTGTGTAAACGCGTTGCGCAGCAGCAAAAAAAAAAAAAAATTGTTTATTCAATCTGTTATAAGGTCTCAAAACGGCGCCGCCGCTCAGTGGCACACCATGGAGTTTCGTGGAGAATCGGTTACTCGGCGGAGGTGCATTCACACGTCTGTAAATAAATAAATCCAGTTCGATTAAGTATTCGAGCGTAATGGAATGAAAACAGCGACCGATACATTTTTTTTTTTTTTTTTTGTAATTTTTAAACGCGTTATAAAGTTTCGCCGTGCGCTTATTTTGAAAATTATGTAATTGAAAAAAATAACGTTTAGCGAATCCATAATGCGTATACGAAATAAAGAATTCCGTTTCGGCGTTTAAATCGGAATTTCAAGTAGGTTTTACACGGTGAACGGCGGGGGATGGACGGATGGATGGTTGATACGACGGTCCGCATTTGGCGCCGCGAACCGTCGCGTATAAACCGCGATGGTTATTATCATAAGCGCGGCCGGTTATAGAATTTAATTTTTTTTTTTTTACTTACTACAGCGATCTGTGTTCTACACCCATATTTGTGATTTTTGTATATGTTAAAAAATTTCACCCCGCAAAATTATAGATTTTGTTGATCCCGAAATCGGTTTCCCGCGCTATTACAACTAACGAATAAGACCAATCAACTAATGCGCTGCTGATTAGTTATTATTATTATTTTTTAAACACTTCATCAACCACTCATCGACGTTCTCGGAATACGTCAAATTGTATAAATACGTGAATTTTCGCAATTTTTTTTTTTTGTTATCTGTGTGATGTAACGTTTAATGTATCGATTACGAAAATGTTGCAACCAGTTGAATCGGCGACACAGATAGAAGATAACTCTACACTGCTGTGTATCACGATTGTATCCATAATAATAAAATATTAGACGATAGCCGTTTAAAATATTATTTATAGTTTCAACCGCGGTGGATTATGAGCCGAGAGGCCAAGTCTGCTTTCCCCGTAGACACGTCTATGGTTATTATTATTATTATTATTATCGTTTTTAACAGTTTTCCGGTTTGTCCCGCCGTACGTACACGAAACCGTAACGTTATCGGGACGACAAGAATTTTCCGGCCGTGACCCTTTGAGTGTGTGTGTGTGTGTAGAAAAAAAAACAGCGAGACGGGGTCGCCGCCGCTTCATTGATTGCCTATACGGCCGCCCCGCGTACTCCATTTTTCCGCGCCGCCGGCCCGTACCGCGGCCGAGAGAAGCGACCGCCGAGACCGTTGCACCGCCGTCCGCCGTCGCTGAAGTCGTATATAATACGAGCGCGGCGCGCGCGTGTGTGTATAACGCGTCGCGTCCGGTCTTTTGAGGGGATCCGGTGTGTTGCGCGCGGAGTGGAACGGGGCGGCGTGTCGACGACGGTGGCGGTCTCCTCGAGTACGGTGACCCCGTCGACGACGGCGGCGGCCGTGCGCGCGCAACTATTTATATACGCGCGCGTATACGTTTTCCCGCCACGCGGAGGCCGTCGCCCTCTGGACGCGACGCGGCGCGCGAGGTTGCTGTCGACATAGGCAGCGAGAGGAAATAAAAATAAATAACAATAATATTTTTATTACGACCCCGTCGGAGTAGGGAGGGCTGGCGAGTGGGAAACGGTTCCCCCCGGGTGGAGGTTGGGCGGGGGGCTGTATGGGCCGAGAGGCGTCCCTCTCCCCTGTCTGGTGCGCAGACCGTCCGTCTGTATCCGATCGACTAGACGTAATTAGAGCCGGCGCGCGCGCGCGCGCGCGTCCTCCGACCGACCGTCGTCGTCGCGAGCCTGACGGGCTGCCGCCACCGCCGCCGCCGCCGCGTTCTCCTCCGTTATGGACCCCCCGTCCCTTACACGCACGCGTTACGGCGCGCGTTTTTTCTTAAATACGTCTGCCGGCACTCGCGAATCCGATTGAATTTTAAAGCGTTAATAGAATTTTCCGCCGCGGAAATGTAAAACTAACTCGTATCGATTTTATAAAGCAATAGACTTTTTTCCTCGTAACACCCTCCCATTCCCCCCCAATCGTTATTGTATATTCGTCTATTTGTCGATGTGTGAAACAAATCGGTTTTCGGATGAAAATGTATCTCTCTCTCTCTCTCTCTCTGATTTTCACTTTATCGTGCGTACAATAATATTAAATAGGTAATTTTTTTTCTTCTTCGCATTTATCCCGCACACGTTATACGAAGGAGGGAGGAGTGTCTTCTTGTATCCGTATTTCCGTTTTTTATTCCACGCGAATTGTCGTATTCTCGTCTACGTCTACTCTATAACGTGCGGGGCGAAACGCGTTTCAGATTACAATCGTTTTGGTAATATAATAACGTACAAATGATTTGGATATTTTTTATGCACACAACGGACGAGTGTATTATTCAAGTATTATGCGAGAAATTTAAAAAAAAAATATATTTTATTTGTAATAACACGTTTTATAATATCGTTTTAACGATATAATTTAATTCATTATAATATAATATTATGTACACAATTTTGTCGCTTTTGTTTTTGTTTTTTTTTTTAACTCTATACGTCTTTTTATCGTAACATTCGTTAATTTTGTTCATTTTTATTGTTGTTTTTATTCTGTTATTGTCGTATTTGTCTCGTACCACTCGATGATGATTTATTGCGTCGAAACCGGTACACCATATATACATGCAATAAATAAACAAATTTAATACAACTGCCGCGTCTCTTATTAAATATATATTTCTCTATTATTATTATTATTATTATTACTATTTTTTTTTTTTTTTTATAAAATATTGTTTGGCCCCACTGTACACATATGTGTGTATTTTTTTATAAGTATATATGAATTTACGAGTATTATTAATTTTGAGTTTTAATTTCTTTTCGCATTCTAAATTTCTTGTTAAATTCTTATTATTTTATCGAAATATTAAGCGTTAACGTTAATGTCTTACACACTCACACCATACGCTCTCTTAATTAATAATTATTTATTGAATTACACACGCACACACACACACACATATATATATGAGCGTATATAAATTATATATTATGTAAATTGCCGATCGTTGACCCCTTTCGAACAGGACTGTTTCCTATAGAACACACACACACATATGCGTAGAATACGTTTTGTACAATTATTATTATTATTATTATTATTATTCCAGTGTTTAAACTCTAAAGGTTAGTGCTGTGACCTATATGACCCATTAAAAAGTTCACACGTTGGCGCGCGGACGCGTATATGCGTGCGATGTGTTTTCTTTCACTTCTTTCCGAACAGGCTTATGATGCGCGTTGAGTATTTTTGAATATGTTCCATAATGAATATATTATATAGTATATAATAATCAAGGCCGTTACGATGGTGACGTCCCTCTAAAACCCCTAAAAAAAGCTCTAAAAATTGCCCTTCAGAAATTTAATTTAAAACCTCGAAATTTCATCATTAAATTACGTCTGAAATTATTTATTTATTATTTACATTAATACACTCGCGTATTGAACAAGTAACGATTGTATGATATTTATATGACGTATTTCATATTTCTCAATTCTCGATTTTTTTCTTTTCAACTAAAATTGATGCACACATTTAAAACTATAAACCGCGAAATAAATATATTACCTCTTATAATAATAATAATAATAATAATAATAATAATAATAATAATAATAATAATAATAATAATAATAATAATAATAATAATAATAATAATAATAATAATAATAATAATAATAATAAATAATAATAATAGTAATAGTAATAACGTGATTTTTGTCTTTTGATTATATTATTGAAAAACAGTTTAAAAATTACGTGAAAGTAAAAAAATTAAACAACCTTGAAATGTTAAAAAAAAAATAATGCCATAAAATTTGTCGTGCTTTAAAGTACACACGAAATGAAATGTCAAAAAGTGTTCTGAGAATAAAAAATAATAGTAATACGAAATAAAAGTTTTTAGTCATTTTAGATTCGCGTGTAGTATTGAATCACATTTTTCGGTTAGAGAAAGCATCAGTAAAGAACGTTTAAAAAATGAAAAAAAAAATGCAAATATAATAAAGGCCGTCGTAATAATAATATTTAGAAATCCGTACGATCGCCGCAATATCATCGTTCCCCGAACTGCCAACGCGTTTCAATATAATATATGTACTTTGGCGTGTATCACATAAAAACGCAATTATATTTTCTAAAATAAACTCGGGCGCCGCCACGGCGTGTGCTCGTTCTATTTCATATATAAATAAATAAATAAATATATATATATATTATAACGAAACATGACGTCAATTCAACGGGTTTTATGTAAATTGAATTCTCAAAAACCGCGTTCTATTGTCGACTGCAGCGTACCGCGCGCGATTCAATGACACGTCCACACATAATATATAGAAAGTAGTCTGTATACGCAGTCTCAAATAACCGCATAATATATATATATATTATAATAACGCCATAGCCATTTATAATATAATATATATAAACTCTTTTAATTATTATTATTATTATTATTATTATTATTATTATTATTATTATTATTATTATTATTATTATTATTATTATTATTATTATTATTATTATTCGGAATAATTTACAGTACTGATTTCGGAGGTTTTTATTTTGTTAATAATATTCGGAGATGTTTTGGTGGGGTGCTTAGCAACTGCTGCTGCAGGTAAGTGGAAGACATAAGCGCCAAAATGAGATGAGAAAAAAAAATTCGTATCGTACGAAAGCGCCAAAGTCCTAGGTACATGTGTGCCACGGTCAATAGATATAAAATAACAGACATTAAATTTAGAACCATATCGTTCGAAAACTCCGAACGTTTTCAATCTTAATCGACAAATTTATTATCTGATTACGATAGATTATCACGCAGACAGCGTGTGAGCGGTTTTGTGTTATAACATATTGTTATTGTCACATCGTAAGCGTTCGTGTGAGCGTCATTCGTTAAAATGAATTTTACAAAAACTATTACGAATAAAAGTGTTGCGTGCATTTTATTTGAAGAGCAAAAATATGGATTTTTACGAGAAATGGCCAGTGGTAATGTGTAATTGAGTTGTATTAAAAAAAAAAAAAAAAAATAAAAATATTCTGCTAGAATAGAGACGGATAAATCTATGACTGCAATTGTCCGTGTTAATGGTGAGCGTTGACACTGTATAGTGAACGATCATGTGTCGTATTTTGCGTAATAATTGTAAAAGAAAAGCGACTGAAAATATTATCGACAGACCGTTGAAAATAATGCGTCACGACGAGTTGCGTGCTGCTGAAAATACTGAAATGGTTTCAGAATATATTGGAAATATTCGAGTTTCAATGTACAGACAAAGACGTAAATTATTGCCGACAACGTCTGATTCGCTGGAAGAAGCTATTAATCGAGTTAGTAACCGGAATATTTTAACTAATAGGCACGAAACGTTTTGTCACGTAAGTACAGAAAGCGAAATCATTTTTTTGACCACTAAATCTAATATTCAATACGCGTGCCACAATAGTTCAATTTTAGTTGCCGACAGTACCTTTTTACGTGTGTCCGAAATTATTTTACCAGTTATATTTATATACGATACGTGTTTATAGCTGTAGAAGCTACCGTGCTGAAAATGTGCGCTCGCACCGACGGAAATTAAACGGTTCAGACGAAATGTTTGAGTACTATGTTCAGTTCAGAGCGGCGGCGATTATACATGATGTTCGAGGGGCGTGGGGGCGAAAATGTAATCAAATCTCTCTGCCAACGAAATATCCACATCAAAGAATAACAACCAAGAAGGATTGTTTGAGGATCTATTAAAACGAAACGCAGACGTGGAAAGAGGAAAATAAATTGGTTGCTTATAAATAGCGGTTCGAAACCAGTGGACTGCACAGTGTGGGCGCGGCGATCAACGTGGACTCACACACACACACGCCTCATGGCGGGCAAAAGCGAACAACGTTGTTAATCTCTGAACGCGGCAAAAAAAACCGTGTGTATTTGTGTCATACACACACACACACACACACACACACACGGTGTGTTTGCCGCGAACAATGTTGTCCGCGTTTGCCCGCCGTGGCAAGATTGAGCGGTCCGCTGGTCGCGTACCGCTATTTATACGTCTGCGTTGCTATCCATCCCCTCTTTTTTGTCGTACCGCTATCTAGTGACTACTTTCTTATCCGGTTTTATTGCGGTCGACTGACGCGCTATGTCGGTATACGCGGGTGTTTAGTTTGTGACTGTGACCGAGCAATCACCATCGTATGCGCGTTTGTTATATTTATTATTAATAATAGTGTTATTTCGCTTATTTAAATAAAATACAATTAACGTAACGATTCATTTTTCACTCGTTTACACGTTTATTTTTTACTGTTCTATTAACTTTTACTGGTTTACTCACATTCACACGTTTGCCTGGACCGATCGAGTTTACCGTCAGCCAAGCGCTAGACGCTCGATCACGACCGATGATCATATGCGCTGATCGTCGGTCGAGCGCTTATTCCAGCCCTTTACATGATGTCCAAAGGGGTGGGGTGTTGTGAAAACTGAACACAATCGGACCGACTTACAAATGGATATTTAACTGACAACTGTACTGTAAACGCACAATGATTCGTGTGCCTATTTTGAACAATACTTACGGCGTTTGAATCGAAAGAAACATTTTCATGGCACGGTTAAACCCATGTAAAAATTCGGTATTCGTTTCGTGTCAATGTGTTATTCCGTGTTGGTGATGTGAACCAGATTCGCACCATATCATTTATTGATGATTGAAAACGGCGTCTGCACCTAAAATACTACTCGGGCTTTGTGCGTTCCACACGAATTTGAATAGGAAAATATTCCATTCGATATATTGTTGATATTAAACTAATTGCATTCCCTTTTTTTTTTCCGTATAATCAACACGCGGAATTTATTACTTTTTCCATTGTAGCGGGCGAAAAATTAAAAATATCATTCGACACGTAATTAACAATAATAATCAGATTACAATGTCCCACGATTTTTTTCCCCTTCTTATGTATTCTAATATATTTACATTTCTAAACAATTTGAAAGAAATGTGTATTAGAAGCTGCTACTGCAGTGCGGCGTATATATGAGCAGAAAGGCATCTGCGGCGCGTCTATGTTTTCGTATAGATGCGATATTGTACGAAATAAATAAGATGAAAATTACACGAACAGTGGCGTGATCTCACGGCGTGGCTCTTACATAATAAACCGGGAAAATGAAACGCTGGAATCAAACAGGATCGATAGTAATAATTAACGGGAAATTCATAATTATTAATTATATTTCGCGGGAAAAAATCGTTTTGGAAAAAAATGATACGGTACGAAAATATTACTCGCTTGATATAACTGTGCGAAATATTTCTCTCTTTTGGGAAGAACATACACACGCATTCGCTTTTCTGATACGCACACACACACACACACACACACAGGGCGGAATTATTACGCGGTCCAAATGTGTTAACACCAGTTTTTTTTTTTTTTTTTTTAAAGAGAAAGGTTTTTGGCAAGAATTTCGCGATCGGTCGTATTAATTCTTATACCAGCCGAATATTTAATACAATATTAAAAACGTGCTTTCCCCGTAACCGTTTATATTCCAAGAAATCGTCTGTGACAAATATTTTTTTTTTTATAACCGTTTAAAACTGGATTTGTGGCACAATCAACTAAATATACGCACACGTGTTATTACGTCGAAATCATTATAGACCGTCATTGTGCCATTTAAATAATTCGAATGTAACAATTATCGCGTAATACACATATAGAAATCAAAAATATTGTTTTTTTTTTTGTCCGCGCGTGTGCTCGAACGAACGAAGACAACGCCTGGACATACGCTACAGTAATCTTTTTTATTTTAACCTATTTGCTTTTTATATATTTGCTTTTTTTTTTTTGTCATATTTTTGAGAATCGTTTTTCGAATATCTAACCTAACATTGTTATCAAATTAAAACAATCCAGTTCAGAAATCTCTGTCGAAATACCAACACTCGCATGAACTATATGACTTCCCGTACAGCACACCTCTCTATCTCAGATTCTGAACCGCGAAGCGAAATTGTCTTTTGCTCTTATTTAAGTCACGAAAACGTTGTCGCTCTTCGAACGCTATACTCGTATATACATACCGTTTATTATTTTCGAACGATAAATGTACTATTGAAAATCGTCTCGAGAGAGAGAGATGAATCGCTAAAAACAATTGAATCGCAATAATTGTACACATTACGATCGTAATAATATAATAAATCACTGTGATCGCGTAGTGTATTTTTTTTTTTTTTTTTTTTATAATGCGGTTTATTACGTTTTATATGTACGCTCGTAATCAGATTTAACAAAACGGAAAATTAATTCTAAGTGCGGAAAAACTGACTACAAATCGCGTATAAAAACAGCCGATTTTGACGTCCATTATTATTGTTAATTGAAAATAGCGGCACGTATAATGTGTACACATCGTGTTTTATGTTATGTATACACCGCGCACAAACGAGAACGGCAAAACATATTATATATTATGTTTTATCAACACGTGTCAGGATGATAGGCGATGGCGTATCGTATTGAAAATAAATTTGCCGTCGAAGAATATAATGAAATTCGTTTAAGAGTTTTTTTTTTTTATACAATTTATAAATTTACGTAGGAAAATAATCCGTATTAAAAAAAAAAAACCGCCTAACCTAATCTATATCGCACGGCTCCGAGAAACGTGTTTATAATCGGTTTTTTCCCCCCTATATCTACAAACCGTTTTCAAATATTATAATAATCATTAACGGTGTTATACAGGGCGATTGGTGAAATTGCGGTTGTTTTTCGGCGAATAAAAATCGTTTTAAAAAAACGGTATTATCGATTGAATTGAATTTGAAGCTGTGATGATCGCCGGCCGGTCTCCTTAGGAGAATAATATATATATTTATAAATATAAATGGAAATGAGCATCTTTGTTGCGGATTTGCTCTGGCGCTACTCATCCAATCGTCGTTTAAAAAAAAAAAATACGAGTATTGTGCCCGTCGCGGAACGGATTTCAAGCACAATTTTAATCCGGTAAATCCGTAAAATATAATCGAGAGTATGATGCGTATTGATGATTATAAATAATAGCGAAATATACGTTAGAGTGTAAAGTGCAGCGATGAAAAATTATTATTTTATAAGAAAATTCTTTTCGCACGTTTCAGGGGCTCATCGACAAACTCATCTTCGTACTGACAGCCCGCATAAAAAAAAAGACGTATGTTCCGATTGAATTCAATTGGATTGTTTCTTTCGTAATCCGTCGCAGCCAGGACTGTGACTCCGCACAAATTAAAACTCGACTTCGAAAAACGTTTCGTGATCCGAAACCGAGAAATTCACGAGAAACGCGTCGGAATTATGCAACGGCGCCGGATTAAAGCGAATATAAAATTCTTTCCGATTCTCAACATCGGCGAGGTCGAGTTGTTGTTCGCGTATAGTAATTTTCCGCCGCGCACGATTGTTTATTTATCGCCGAAGAAATATCCCCAACGACAAAATAATACCGGCCGCGCCGAGCCCGACGCCATTGTGGTGTATTTAGTAAAAAAATTGTTTTCCTTTCGGAATCGCGAATTATTTCCCGTCTAATAATTCCGCGCGCGTTATTGTATTTAATTTACGACGTGAACGGTATAATGA
The DNA here is from genome assembly GCA_032441825.1 of Chaetogeoica ovagalla. Lineage (NCBI taxonomy): Eukaryota > Metazoa > Arthropoda > Insecta > Hemiptera > Aphididae > Chaetogeoica > Chaetogeoica ovagalla. The sequence continues at coordinate 5,533,340 of CM063730.1, forward strand.
TAATTCGCGTCCATTACGCGCACTGAATTCGATAAAAGTCACGCGCGCGCGCGCGCGCTCCGAATTTCGCGCAAATCGAATGGACATATCGATCGACCCGAAGACGCTTTTTTATCCTGACTTCGAATAATAATAAATCCTCTTCCGCCGGTTATCGCGTAGTCGGCACCGACAACGTGCATATAAATACTACGTGGATATAGGTCGAAATTAAATCACATCAACCGGTCATTTCGTAAGAATCGTACGGGATGGCTTATTTCATTATCATTGTCCGTCACCGTTATCGGCAAAACGCTATAACGCGACATAATATTAATCTATAACAAAGACAAATTTCAATAAAAATAACTACTGTTATCACTACTGTGTGTAATAGTGTACATAGCGTTATGTCAACGTCATAATTAATTGTGCGAGTTAAGTGGAATCATTCAGACACTGATTTCCGTCCTCTTTAAAACGGACCGCTATCCATCCAACGCACGTTCAATACAGCCTGTCCACGCGTTTATTATCTACGATAACACGTGAATTTATCGGTTTCGCTCGCAGCTCACCGGGATCACTTGGTTGTGTTTTCCCGGATTCTTCTCGGGACGAAGGGTATCGCAATACTAGGGTAGGACAACGCGGTAAAAAGAATCCGGCTAAAGATCGCGGCGATCGACTGGCTGTAATTGCAGATTTATAAAAGTAGCGTTTTTTTTTTTTTTTATATAATTTTCTTATTTAAATCAATATTAATTCGGCACGAGCGTCCTATAATAATAATTAATAATAATAATAATAATAATAATAATAATATAATAATAATAATAATAATAATAATAATCGTGTAGCAGCAGCAGCACAAATGACGACATCGCACGCAATAATATTTTCGTGCGAACGTAAAACTATTTAAGCGTTCGTTGACGCGCGGTGTAAACGATAGCGTCGGCTTATCATCGGCCGCGTTCATCGGCTGCTGGTGGCAGTTCCCGAGGGTCGAACGTTGACCATACCTACAAGAACGACCTTGAGTACGCTATTCCGCCGTCGTCGGTCGCGTGTGTGCGCACGTGACGTCGTCTTGTTGCACGAGCAGGTGTACCGTATATACTTATAAGGCGAAACCAGCAATGACGTTCGGGGGACGAAAATATTTCTGAAAATCTCCGTGGAAATAAAAAAAATTATATACCATACAATTACATTCGTTTAAATAAATTCAATACATATTTCATTTAATAGCGTACAAGTAACAACATAAAATTATTATTACTATTATTATTATTATTACTACTACTATTATTACTACTATTATTATTATTATTATTATTATTATTACTATTATTATTATTATTATTATTATTATTATTATTATTATTATTATTATTATTATTATTATTATTATTATTATTATTACTATTATTATTATTGTTGTTGTTGTTATTATATCGTGAGACACGATGACGATGTGATGCGCAGCGCGTCTCTCTCGTTCTTCCCGCGCGCGCGCGCGCGCCATAATATTATGTATAACGATATATTTTTATCCTCTCTGGAATTTCTCCTCTCTCGACTGCGCACGCGCACACGACGACGCGCTCGAGACGGTGGCGGCGGCGGCGGATTCCGACGAAAATGACCGCCGTCGCCGCAGAGACACGACGACGATGTCGATGAACCGACCGACGACCGGCAGCAGAGAGCCGAGTAAAGAAGAACTGTATGAAAAAAAAAAAAAACGCGGGAGCGCGCGCGCACGTAAACACACCACACATACACACACTATACTCGTTTTGCGTCGTAGTCGCGTTGTTGTCGTCATCGTCGTTGTGTATTATATTTAGGTGGTAAAGGAAAGACGCGCGTCCGATAACCGAGACCGTTGCCCCTGGCACGTGTATCCAACGAAATAACGGTCGTCGACACACACACACACATACTGCGCACATAACAATAATAATAATAATAATAATAATAATAATAACAATAATAATAATAATAATAATAATAATAATAATAATAATAATAACAATAATAATAACAATAATAATAATAACAACAATAATAATAATAATAATAATAATAATAATAATAATAAGAAGAAGAAGAAGAAGAAGAAGAAGCCTTACTTCCTCCTCCACCGGTCCACGGCCATTCGTAATGTTGACGTTATTTTAATGTTGTTTGTTGTTGTCGTCGCCGTCGTCGTCGTTTCCGCGACCCCGAAGAGTTCAATGAATGGATCGAAAGTTAATCAACCTGTTGGTCGGTGGTTCGACGGTGATAGACTCGTCTGTTCTACGCGATGTATAAATATCGAAATAATAATTTCTCTCTTCGCCCGCCCTCCTCTCCAATTTAATAAATAGTCGCCGACGAGTGTTATCGAAATGGAAAAAAGAGAAAAAGCGCTGTGCCGCAGCGTTTATAAGTAGATATTATGAAATTCGAAAATCACGATAAATCATTCGATTCTCAAAGAAAGAGAGCGCTTCGGCGCACAGTAATAACAATAACAAAAACAATAATAATAATAATAATAATAATAAAATCGTGACTGGCGATTGTCAACCGAAATTGTCACAATTTCCAAACGATTTAATTTACGATCTAAAAGCATTGAACAAAAAATAAACCCCCCTTTAAAATTGTTTAAATTACCATAAATTATTATTTATTGTCGATTATTTAAAAAACGGTTTAAAAATCACCCAAGAGTACAAAGTACTGTGTAAAAAAAAACTACCATAAAAAAAGTAAAAAAAAAAGAAGCCAAATAATGCAAAATAAAAAGAAAGAAATTAATCACTTAGATTCGCGTATGTAATCGAATCACATTTTTTCAACTAGGAAAACGTCAGCCGAAACGTTCCGAAAAAAAAAACGCAAAAGCCATGTCAACGTCCGAGCTGTAATTATTATTATTATAATATTTATAATTGTACATAAGTAAATCATGTTCTGCAGTTGACCGGCGGCGTGTACGGGAGGACGATATAATATTAATGGAACGAATAACCGGATTTTCGATAATTCAAGCAACGGATTTATTCCCTCCAGAAGATTGCAAACACTCCTCTCTCTTTCTCTCATCTCTCCCCATATTTATGTGCTCAGAGACAGCGCGGCGGCTGCGGTGTACCTCCTATAAACGTATAATCGTAATAATATATGATAATAATATGTACGAAATTTTTATTATCGATGACGAATTGCACGGCGGAGACTACACGACGACCGCCGCGACGGCACGTAACCCGTGTGGCTGGCAAAATACTTTCGAAATCGAGAATGTTTTATTATTATTATTAGTATTATTATTATAATTATTATTATTATTTATGTGTGTGTGTGCAGAAACGTGCCGTAGGGTTCGTCTCGTCATAACGTATACAGAGTGATTTTGTTTTCATTTCCCCAATAATTCAATTTATATTAAAATAATAGTTACTATATATATATAATAAAGTAATGTTACATTATCGTCAGACCGTGCAGAGAGAATATAAATTTTTATAATTTTTACACTGTGCGAGCTTGGGAATTTTTTTTAAATTAATTAAAACGGAAAAAAATAATTTTCATTTTTATACGCATTTTTATTTTCCTATTTTATGTACATACGATTTGTAAATTTTTACGTTACACCTGACCTGACCTCCCTTTTGAACCGACAAGGGAGTTCTGCGTTAGCAATGCGTCCTCGAAACCTGACCTAGCTCAAATAAATGAACGATTGTAGAAAATTTTCGCAAACGATTTAAATCGTATTGATTCGGGATAAAAATAAATAGAAAAAAAGCTACGGGGACCTATATTAAATAGTTGTGCATACAGTGGCGTATTTTTTAAATTTCTTTGTGGGGAGGAGGAGGTCCACAGTTTATGCGAAACTTTTATAAAATATAATTTACAGTAGTTACGTACAGGGGCGTCATTTCAATATTTTTGTCTTAGAGTAGGACAAAGATGGGCAATTTATTTACACTAAAATTTACATAAAAAAAAATGTTTTCAAAATAGTAATAAGCAAAAAAAAAAACATTTATCCGACTTTTTTTTTTTTTTGCTCTGCGGGCTCCTATACATCTGGACCCCTCGTAAATATGTCGTAGTTATATACAATATATAAACGAATATTAAAAAAAAAAAATAACGAAGATCGTCGGCTGAATTTTTCGGAAATCTCAGCAGATAATAATCGCCGGATCCGTGATAAATCACTTCTCGGATGTTGCGGTACTGAAACCGAGTCTTCGCGAATATTATTATTATAATATATATATAAATACACGTATTTTATTACTTTTTTTTCCTATCGTATTTATAAATAATCGATTGCACACGAATGTGGTACACGCGATATGAATGAATGAATTACTGTCTCCGCCGCGACTATTTATTTATTTATTATTATTATTTTTTGCTTTCCCCCGTTGGCCTCGCGTTTCCCACGGTCTGTGTAATTTCTACAACCAGTTTCGGTGTCTGCCGGCGCGAGCGCGTTAAAAGGAATTTTCTCGTTTTTTTTTATTATTATATTATATTTTATATAATTTAATACGTATAAAAAAAAACGCGTTATTTATTTTTTTTTTTTATCGCCGTTCGATAAACAAATACGGGAATTATCGTGCGATTAATATATTTCGCGCGCCGCGTAGACGTTTCCTGAACGGTTCAAACGGGCTCTCCGCCACCTCGAAATTTACGCTGGGGTCCGTCGGACACACACGCAATAAGTCCGGACAGAAATATTGTGAACTTATTACATTTGGCGCACGTCCGTTGATTTTCGTACATCCTGCAAAGTGTACCGAGAGATGGGGTGGGAATTAAATTTGGTTAAACAAATCGTTTATATAAAATCACGTGTTATTAGAGAACTGGTGCTAATGCGATAGAATACTCTGCAGAAGAAGTGAGGATGAGAAATTTGAAAACAGTGGAGATTTGTGCGTTTGCGAGAGGAAAGCGCTTGAGGATTTATAAGAGTGAAAACCGTCGCCTGTGTTTGAATGGTAATTGGACAATGCGTGTAATGAAGACGGACTTGACAGTGCGGTGTGCGGCTGGACAAAATAATGGATAAAACGTGAAAAAATAGGATAGAACGAACGGAGTGAAGAGTAGGCGTTTTGTGGTGACGGGATCGGATTGAAAGTTAGATTTTATAAAACGGTATTGCATGGTTCGGAACGTTTGGCAGTGGACCAGAACAGTGTAAATGCAAAGCATGAGATGAGAACGCTTTGGATGGACGTGTGAAATGGATAGATGAGTCGTAAAGGGCATGTGCTGCTTGCTGTGGAGAAAACGAGGGAAGACGGGTCGGTTAGATGATTAGGATGGTGTGAGAGGCGTGTTGTGGAAATGTGAATGTCGAGGAATCGGGATGGATGGAGTCGATAGCTAGTGGATGGCTGGTTTGAGTGCAAAGGAGATCGTAATTTATAGTAGGACTACGATGGCCGTACGACTCACCGTGTATTTGCATTGGAGTGTTAGGCGAAGAAGAAGGAAGCGACTAATACAAGTGTACAATATCTAATACGATAATATATTTTTATGAGTTTAGTTACGATTTTAGAATATATTTAACTAGTTTTAAAAAATATACGAGATGAATAACGTTAAAACAAATTGAAATCGTGTCGATAATATAATACATAAATATACAGTCTCGCAGAATCCCGTCGTACACGCGCATTTGGAAATAAATTAACTTTCATTTAACTACATAATTTACATTTTTTTTTTTTTTTTACATGTATTAAATCGTTTCTCGGAACACTATACCGCTCGGCGGGTTATTCGTTTATATTGCGGCGTCATTTTCTTGTGAACACACCAGCCTCAGCTCGTCGCAAGGCCGAATGCGACCGGTCGGTATTGACATTTTTCGCATTTCGATTTATTGCGCGCGCGATGTTGTGAGTGGATCGGAAACTGTGCGTGTACTATTTCTTTGCCATTCTGTACTTAAAATCTAGACGATCGGATCGAATTCTTTTCCCCTTTGAAAAATGATTCGAACTCGTCTGTGCAGCCTCTTTTTCACGTTATTATTACACACTTGAATCGACTTTTAATATATATATATATATGTGTAACGGAATTTCATTTTTTGAACATATTCTGTGCAGTACACTAAAGCTCCCCTACAATGAATTTAATCAAAAATCTATTCTCTGCTCACAGCAACGCGAAATATTGGCTCATGACGAGTTCAAATTTTTTTTTTCAGAATATTAAAATTATCTTGATAAACAGGTGAATTTCTTTTCGTCTAGAAATTGTTTTTTTTTTTAATCATAATGACTCGTACGCGCTCGTACGATCGTTGCAGTACGTGTATGATACATCAATAATAAAATAACGAAAAATAATAAATAATTTGGTTTTTAATTCCACGTGATTTTATTGCGATGTTCATAATTTCCTCTGTATGCGTATCTCGTTCGTTTTTTTTTCCTTTTTGTTTATAAAATCATCCGACTATGACTTTTTCTCGATACCTGTAATAAAATAAACACATTTGAATACAACAATTATTATATTTTTTTCATTATTTCGCGTAAATAATCTTCGGTTCGATTGTGCATTCGCGTACACGTGTACATACGTGTATTTTGTATTTCTTTTTCTATAGGTATAAGTTTATATATATATATATATATACATTTTTTTTAACAATAATAAATTGTCATCGAGTTGCGAAAATTGCCGCAAAAAAAAAAAAAAAAGAATCAAGGCACGTTTAATGACGTAAAAACTATTTTTCTCTATTAAAGAAAAAAAAATACAAAGATTATATGAGGCTTCTTTAAAAAAAAAAATGTCTATTTTTTATTGACGTTAACCAATATATGCGTGCGATATGTACCAGTGGATTTCGTTACAGTTTTTTTTTCTTCTTTAATTTTCAAACCGAAAAACGTAATATTATTTCGTTATATAATCGTTAATTTTTTTTCTTTTTACCACGATTTTGTTTTTTTTTTTTTACATACTTACTGCTCACGAGAATTAATAATTAATATATATATATATATTTACCGCGATGTTGTAATAAATTAATGCCGGTGTATATAATCGCTGGCCGTGGTTGTTCTCTGTATATATATTAACGTATTTCGTATTATTATAATATAATGTTGCGTTTCAATGTCGATTTTTATTTTCTATACGCTCGCGTGCAGTGTGTGTTTATAATATTATTATAATTTTTACGTTGAATATAGTTTTAACGATTTTGCAATGTTTGCTGCACGCGGTTAGAGGAGTTCGAGGCAGTAAAAAAAAAAAAAATGGATGTCCATAAAAATAAAACGGTTTTTAATAATATATAGAAATCGAAAAAAAAAACTCGTTATTTCTAAGGAGGATTTTCGAAATGCCGTTGTTCGGTGACCACAGTAAACGATTTTTTCGTAGACTTTTAATATCGTTTCTCGCACGTGCCGATATGACGTGTAATATGAAAGTTTATTATTACACGTGACGCGCGTATAGCGAAAAGAGTGTACATTGAGAAGATACGTAATTCATCACCGATTTTCGACCGTTGCGGGAACATTTAAAAATGTAGAAATTAATTTAGTTTTTTTTTCCGCCGTAGAAGAATTCCGCGCAAATATTTTTTTCACAATTAAATTCTTGCCAGCGAGTCGAATTTTCGTCTAGATTTCAGATCTAATACGGTGTATACAAAAAGAGAATTAACAACACCGGATGACATAATATAAATCTTGCGTCGATTGGTCCCCCAGCACTATTTGGTTTTTCTTTTAGTATGAATGTAAAACGTATGTTTCGAACGAATAAACGGTATCCGATAAAAACGGAATACACACATATATATATAAAAAGAAAATGTTAGAAATGTCTGAAATTCACGTGTCGAAATCGAAATCGCCCATTTGAAACGCCCACGTGCAGTAATCAAAATTTACAGCATATTAAACGCAGCGAAAAATGTCATAAAAGTCCTTTCGGGACGAAATGCGGCGGTGCTTCTCAGCGTGCCGTGCGGAATTGCGAAGGCGATTTAAACATTTCGAAACGTTCCCCCCAAATCGGGCAAACCGCTTGCGAAATGCCAAATTTTTAGCTGTTTTAATATGCGTTATTAATATGTACCGCGCAATATTGTTATTATTATCGTATTACGATGATAGCGTAACAGTGGAGTTTATTGGACCTTTGCCATCGGACAAAAAGAGAGAATTAAAATGTTGGCTCGTTATTTATAATTTGTTTTGCGCGCGGTCGATTTCAATTGTCACCGCGTGGACTGTATGTACACGCTATACGGATACATTTTCAAAATGCGTATCGCGTTATTCTCCGTACACACGCGTGCGTTTATCTTTAGAGCTCGTATAATTATTATTATTTCGTAATGTTTCGCGTTATTTATTTCCCGTTGCGAATAATCGTTATGGTTTTTTTTTTTTTTTTTTACCAAAACAAAAGTTTAATGCGAACAATTTATTAAAAAAAAATAAAAATATTTTCACCGTAATTCTTTTGAAAACGGCGTGAAATTTCGCAATGTTTTTCCGTTCGTCGTTTATTTTTGTTCACGAGATTTTATTACTATAATACGTATATACGTTATTCGGATTGGCTTCTTTGTTCATTTCGCAGCGCAGTTGAGAAAACCAAATGCGCGCACATGACAAATGGATTTTTGCGCCGCAGTTCAATACTCGTTTGCACGCGTGTGCGTGTAACGAAAATATAATTTCTATAGGTATAACTGTTATTTTCACGATCACGAGAGTAGAAAAAAAAAAAAGGCGAGTGTTCTTCTCGAGAGGGGGGCTGCTTTTCTTTTTTTTTTCGCTCGAAATGTTCGTGATACGAAAAACGCGGTTGATAACGAGAAATACTTGCGGTCGTGCGATAATAGAATACACAATATGCTTTTTTAAATCTATTCGGAAGAAAAGCGGAAAATCAAAAGTCACCCGTTTGTTTTCGTCCACGACAGTACCGGTTTAAGATTAAAAGTATTTTCATTTTTTTTTTTTCGTTTATACGTTTAGCCGATATTATAATAGCGTAAAACGCGCGTTTATTTTTTTTTTTTACTTCTTATAACGTGTATTATGGCTAATTAATTCTCGTGTCCACCACACATTTGTGTGTAGTTTTAACAGAATGTACGGGAAAAAAAAAATCACCGTCTGCTTAAAAACAATTCGTGTGCTGCGCCGAGATGGTGCGATAATATTATAATTATCGGTTTTCGGAAAAGCGAAGAGCAAAAAACAAACATAATAATTGATAATTTCGTACGTTCCCACGCATATCGTATTATTAATCGATTAACAATCGAAATTCGTCGTAGGCACACTGTAATAAATGTACGCGGCCGCGATGGTTTATTCTATTATAGAAAACGTGTACACGAACGACGGGTGCGCGCGTGCTCGATTCGTATATTATAATGCGCGACGATGACTGAGCGGACTGAGTATAATATTGAGTGTAATAATCACCTTCGAAGAAATCGTTTTCTTTATATATTCGATACACTTAATCGATGTATACGAACATCTCGCTGTTTCTCTTTGTCTCTTACACGTATTATTATTATTATTATTAGTATTATAATATATGTAATGTCGTAGACGTTTTAAAAACGCCGAGATTTCAACGAGGGATTTTATTTTTCACATATGTGTGTGTGTGTTAAAATTCCTTCGTTAAAATGTTATTGACGAAATATAGTCAGTATACTGAATTTCGTAGTATACGTATAAATTAATATAATAGACAAAAAAAAAACGGTTGAGGATTTTATGAGATCTTCGACGCGTCAGTTGTTATTATTATTATTGTATATAGAGGAAAGAACTAGTAGTTTTAGACGTTTAGACATTCTCTGAATACACTTTCCAATCTGTATTTTATTTTTTGTACTATTTAATCACATATTTCATTTGTTTGTACATACTCGTGTATTTATATACATAAATAATTTTTTTTTTAACAAAGACGTCTCGCAAACTGTTTTTTTCTTCTTTTCCAGGAAAAAAAAATATTTTAACGTTTTAAACGCGAAAATCGTGTAAATTTTATACGTATTGTATTTAAAAATTATTTTCGAATAGAATTCGTTACAAATATGCGTTTTTTTCTCATACGGGTGTGTCCAATACACTACAGTTATTCTATTTTTGACATTTTCGATTTTCCAAGTCTTTTTTCTGTTCTTTTTTCAGTTTAAAACGTTCGAAACAGCTAGGAGCGGGCTATGTATATATATATATATATATATACATTTATTTTATATATAAAGTTCGTATGGGACAGTTAAGAAAATGTTTTAACTACAATTTTTTTTATGATTTCGTCAATACACGTTATATAATATGGTTTCTCTCGATATAAATTAATGAAAAATGTAGCCTAGACCGATATTTTAGAATTGCATTAATTGAAAACCGATTATTATATAATAATTAATGAATTCGATAATGTACCTGCGTAGCATTTGACATTTAACATATTTTTTTTTATAGACATTTCGATTGGAATAATAGCTCGATTTTATTATATAATGTGAATCGATTGTCGTCTACGTCACACCCGGTACAGTATCAATGAATTTTAAACTTATATTATATAAGTTTTTTTTTATTTCTTTCAAAACCGGTGTTTACGAATATTAACAAATATATACGGGAAGTCGTCTCTTTATAATTTTATATTCGATTTTCGATTAACTTAGACACGATAGTTCAATATATTTTTTTTAATCGTCGTTTTACGCAAAAATTGTCCAATTAGCACACGATTCGAACGAATAAACGCTTAGGGGGAAAAAATACTGTTTTTTTTTTTTTTTTTAGAATAGACACTGTATTAAATTTTATTTAAAAAAAAAATACTTCGTAATTATTGAAATTTTTCATCGAATTTCTTCGAAACTAAATGTATTTTTAGCGCGTTGAAAATTTATCGAAAAAAATTTGTAGAAAATATTTTAGTTAGAAATGTTAGACACGTCAGAAATGATTTTTTTTTTTCAGTTTACATGCCTATACACGATTATAATAATATATGCGTATAGACTTGTCGAAACGACGGTTTTTCGAGGTTTTTTTTTTAAAGTATTCGTCAAGTGAGACGTATTATATATTGTAGTCAATAGTTTTAAATTTTTTTTTTTTCTGTTATTGGAGTAAGTATATGCGAGCATGTCACACACGCTTATATTATGTTAGTGTTATACACGGCGCGGAACTGTTTGCAATGTGATTTATCCGTAAAATCGTGCTTGGCTCGTTGTTTTTTCGTTTTTCTCTTTTCCTTTATCGCTGTATATGTACATTACGTTTTATCGCGTCGGAAGAGAAAGGACTCTGTATACGTGTAATAATAATAATAATAAATATATTGTAATTAAAACGTCGAGTGTACAATAAACAAATGAAGTTATATATATATATATATATATATATAGTACGTGAAAAATAATTGTCCCACGATTATGTTTCGTTGTTTCTCACCATATCACTCTTTCTTTATAAATTTTATTAATATACGATATTTATTTGAAGAAAAAAGGGGGAAAAAATTCAATCTGTACAAAAATTAATAATAATAATAGTGTGGCCAATTATTATTAAAACTCTCTCTCTCTCTCTCTCTCTCTCCTTCTCTGCAGTAGGTTTATGAGAAAGAATTCATTCATTCCCCCGTGCACGTCTTAATATTTACTCGCGCAGAGCTCGATAATCAACAAGAACACTTATCGTCGATAATAACACAATATATACGTGTATACGTATTACGCGATAATACACGATGGCGGTGAAACGAGTATTTTGTTTAGTAAAAAATTTACACGTTATAATAAAAAAAGTGTATTTAATAAAATAGTATAAAAAAACAAAAAAAAAAACGAAAAAAAATATAAATAAAAAAAAATACGCTAAAGAAATGGAAATTAATATTCGTAAATAATAAATTCGTATAATGCGCGATTGTATATACGATGAAGCCGAAAAGAGTATTTTTTATATAAATATATTACGCGAATTTGCATAATATATTTTTAAAGAATCCGAGAAAATCGTTATGAAAATATACTCGGGACCCGAACGCGATTAGCCCTTTCCTATTCGACTTTAATGCGAATCTGTCTGTTCGAGTATCCCCACCCTCCAAACGTAATGCTTTTTTTTTTTGTCATTTTTTTAATAAATTGTCATTTCACTCGGAATCGTTTTCTTCTCCTTTAAACGATTTATCATTGCTTTCGAATTCAAAATATAAAATAATACGCGACTCTTATATAAATCTCTCTCTCTCTCTCTAAATGTATATAATATTCACTCGAATAATATATACATATATATATATATATATACACAGCGACTTTGAAGTGGTACATTTTTTTTTTAAACATTATCATTAATATTGTTAAAAAGAGGCCATTTGTTTATTTTTTTTTTCATCAAATATTAATAATTCAAAAATGATTTAAATCTTTTTTGAAACGAAAGTATTAGCACAGTATACAATTATAAGTGTAAAGCCATTATCGCATAGAGTTCAGTTACCACTTTTGATTTTGAAATATTGCGAAATAGCGATACTCGTACGTGTTTATATGCAAACACGTTTTTTTTCACGTGGACCTGATTTTATAGTAAATTATAGAGAATTTCAATCGGTGAACTGTTTGTATTTCAAAATTTCACCGCAGACTTATATAATATACGTGTGTTATTAACAATTTGCGTATGAATACCGCTATAGTTGTTCGTCGGTGTTTTTGTTTTTTCGACCTCGTCTGATTTTTTGCATTATCTCAACCCCTTTTCGAGCTTTTAAAAATGTTTCGTATGTACTCGCACTGTTCGCTGTTCGTTCTATTCCGACAATTCAATAAAACGTTTTTCGACCCGGACCCAAGAGAATCAGTAACAAGGACTCTCTTTACTATACGTATAACACGAGTGAGAGTTTATAGCCGCCGCAGAATCGTATATTACACATTATAACGTACTTTATTGCAGTGTTATTAGGAGTACGCATTATGTAGTAATGCGGCATAATAAAACCGATATTGTAAATCGCATTTGCGGTTTTTTTCGTAAAACTCCCGTCGCCGTGACGATAGAAATAATATTTTTGTCGTCTGCATGATTATACAGATCGTTTTTGATGGCTGCTCTGTGTGTGTGTAATAAACTGTTCTATTTCGTCGTGTCGGCATCGCGTGTACCACATTAAGAGTTATAGGCGAATTCCCCGGAACACGTTGTCTCTCGTCGGCGCACTGCGGTCATACAGTGCGAAACAAGAGACCTTCGTCGAAAAATATATAATACGTAATGAATGGCCGTGAGGAGAAGGAGACGCGTACTTATTTCTGTATACGACGGACGGTTAGAAAGTCGAGAATTTCAATATTTTTTGCTCTCTACTCGAGTAAAACTTCTTCGGATGGTGTTTATGTATAATACGGCGTACGCAGGATTGGGCGCAAAACGCCGAGAAATGTCTCGATATATTCATTTCGGTTATCTTTCGATACGGAATATTTTCATTTGTCAAATATTATTATTATTATTATTATTTCATAATTATCTGACCCCCGACAGACGTTGTATTGTGCGAATTTCAATACATTTTTTTTTTATAGTCTTGTGAATTTGTCGAAAGTCATTGGAAATGTATGAACGGGGTAAAAGCGCGAGGAAAACGTATTCCTCCAGTGTCTGTTAATTATCGTGGCCAATTTGATGAAGAGTGTACATTTATAGAAATACGTCAATGGGAAATTTTACACGATAGATGAAATTCTATCGGCGGTCCAGGTACACCGCTGAAATGTTGAAATGGAAACGAGAGATCGACTTTGGAACCGTACGGTTTTGTTCCCTGAAAATCGTTGTCACAATTGAAATAAGTTAGAACTCCTTAGTTTCGGGTAGAGTTTTCGAATTCGGAAAAAAAGCTTTACGTTGTGAAACCGGTACGCGCTCGCAGAATCCGAAGAAGAAGAGTAAAAAAAAAAAAAAAAAAAAAAAAACATTTCGTTGTTCGCCACTGTTCGTTTGCGTTTCAAGCGCCGATCGTCTTAAATGTTTTTTTTTTTATTATTATTATTATTATTATTATTGAAATAATGATTAAAAAAAAAAAACCGAAGATCATATTATGACAACAATACGCCTGCAATCCTCGGCGCAATTTTCTTTTTCTTCGCTCCTATTATAATGGATTGCCACCTGTCCCGGTCATCTCGTTAATATTAAAACGCGCGCAGCCTCCGCGGAGATGGAAGTCCCGGTCACGCCCATAAAGCGCGCCGTGTATAATATTTTGGCGGGAAAATAATATCATTTTATCGCGCGCGCCCGACAGAGATTCCCACGGATAACGCGCGGCGATCGTTCACCCGCGGCGGCGTCGCGGTATCGCCCGTCGCCGCTGCTGCACGCCGAGTTGCTGCCCCCGTACAGGATACGGTAATAACTAATAACACTCTTATTATTATTATTATTATTATTATTATTATTATTATTATTATTATTATTATTATTATTATACTCGTTGTTGTTGGCTGTTTTTTTTTTTTTTTGATGCTGAAATGCGCCAAAAAGATATTTCCGTGTCGTACGAAAATCATTAAAACTATACGTTTTTATCGTTTACACTCAACGGATGAAATGAGCGAGCGGTGGTAAAAGGCGCGATCGAGAAAAAAGGCATATGATAAAACGCATTGTGTTAAAAAGGAAAGCGGAATTAATAGGACATAACGCATTTATAAGAAATGTCTTCGGAGGAAATATCTCGGGGAAACGGTCCAGAGGACGCCCGAGAACGGCTGAGAAACACGGTAAATAACAGGGAATTATATGGCCGTCGCGACGACAAGGCGAAGCCTTTAGATGATGATGATGATGACTTATGGGAAAAGTACCGTCGAAATTTGTACCAAAATCCTAATACAGTTGTCTTTAATGAGTCGGGAAGTTTTCTTCTCCGAAGTTTAATCTTCGAACAGAATTTGAAAATAACTCGACGACGATACACACACTCGATGATTCAGCCGTCCTGAAACGAAAAAACCGTTTCGTTTCCAGTGACCTGTTGTCCTTTTTTTTCTTAACCAATTTCGTTGTGCAAATTGTATAACCGACGTCGTTTTAAGAGTGCGCTGCCGTTGTCTCAAAGTAAATAATAAAACACGATGAATACCGTGGAAAAAATTATGTTCCGTTATTGTATCGTCCGTGATTTCCATATCTTACAGAACGCCGGCGAACGTTCTATCATCTGGTGTCGTATTTTGACGAACTGTATATTTATTTTTGAATTTTTTTGTTTTGCCTTGTAGTCACACCAATGCCGGAGAAGTATTAATTGTAAATATTACGCCGCAAATAACGTTATAAAACATTTTTTTTTTTTTCAAGAGTTTTATACCTAGAATTCGGTATAAAACGTAACTCCCGCGGACAGTTATAAAATCCTGATTATACCGTACCAGGGAGCCCCGCGTACTTTGAAATATGCGCCCCACACGCACGTTTTCTTTCGGCGGACACAATGGCGCGTACAAAAATAATTTACAATCGCCACTACACGCAGCAACGGCACACAAACTCCGGCTCCTTAAGTATTTCGGTTTTTGTGTTACTGTTTTTTTTTCTGTTTGGCCGACTCTTCCGACGTATATATATGCGTCGTATGTGTGTGTGTGTGTGTATAATATAAAATATTATATTAAAAAAATATAATAATAATAAAAAAAATATACGTCTCTGTATCTCTGGACCGCTTGCACCACTTGCCTCCCGCGTAGCGTATTCAACGTTTTTTTTTTTTTTTTTTTATATATATTTATATTTATTCACGAGGCGCCGGTTTCATGTTTTCCTCGTCGTGTTTCATTGTGTCGATTTCTCTCTCTCTCTCTCTTTCATTATTTTTTGTTATTTTTTTAAGTAATTTCTTTTTTTTTTTTCATTCTTTACGCCGGGTGTAATATATTATAGGCGCGCTTGTTATATACATATTTTGTATAATGGGCGGCTGCGTGCTCGCTACGACGAAGTCGGATTTTTATTTCGTTACGATTATTATTATTATACTCAAATCGTTTTCTCTACTAATCGCGTCCAGGAGGACCGCCGACTGCAGCGGAGCACACACACACACACACCACAGAAGATAGCGGGAATGTATTTAACTGCAGATGAATATAATATTGTATTATAATATTTGAATCGTGAATTTCGTCACGGAAATTTCTTGTACAACTATTGTTGACACTGTTTATTCGTTTTACGTTCGCGCGTAAAGACTGTGAAGTTCTTTGGCGTTCTAAGCGCGCCAAAATGGTAAATGAATTTCATTCCGAATTTAATTTCGAAAAGTTCTTCTCGGTTTTTCCACACGCAAACATTCTTACATAGTCTTCCGCCGGCATACTTCTCAATGCGGTAGTATCGATCGCTTAAAAATTGACGATCCTCAAATGCTGAAAACTTCTACGAATATGTTTTGCAATTGCCGCGAAATCAGCTGCGCTGCTGAAAATCATAAGAAAAAATCCTCGATTTTTAGAAAGGAAAAAATGTAGCTAATTTTTCGTAACA
The DNA here is from genome assembly GCA_032441825.1 of Chaetogeoica ovagalla. NCBI lineage: Eukaryota > Metazoa > Arthropoda > Insecta > Hemiptera > Aphididae > Chaetogeoica > Chaetogeoica ovagalla. Next base: position 5,549,971 of record CM063730.1, read on the forward strand.
ATTCCTCGATTTAATTATAATTTATTTAAGAGTTTAATGCAGAGGTTATAATATATATATATATACTAAACGTTTTGTTTCTTAATAACGACGGTTTATTACTGAATTACGCCCGGGTATGTCCGATTGAATTTGGAAGACGCGCTTTTTATACGAAGAATCCGTAGCACGATAAATTCTGAAAAGCAGTTGCTTTCCTATTTCAAATGGTTCGACGGATATTCAGTTGTATAGGCAGCAAAATTTAAAAATAAATCCAATATTGGCACTATTCGAGATTCATTTGTTTTTTTTTTTTAAGTTTATATTAGAATAGATTAGTTTAGGTTTTTTTTATGTCTGCACCCCGAAAAAATTCTACCAGAAGGAGTGTTCCGATTTTTACAGTCATAGTTTGTTTCCGACAGCGAATTGCCATCTTGTTTTGGTACTTTAGAGGGATTATTTTTCGATTTTCTCAAAAGCGTCTAAAAATACAATTCGAAAATTACAGGAAGAATTACGTAAAAATTGAAATCGATTATCGTTATTTCAACGTAATTTTGAATCTACAATATGGTTATATAGAAACGTGATATATTCGTTAAATACCGTAACTTTATATATGATGTTAGGAAGAAAAATAATATCTATTCATTTTGGGCTATTTATAGGAATATTATATTATATTTCGAGCAATTCGTAAGAGAAGTAATTTTTTTTTTTTAGAGTTTTAAGGCTTAAAAATATAATAAACAATGCCAAACGCGTACGTTACTTCAACACTATACTAAAAAAAGAAAAAACCTTGAAAATCGTTAAAGCGGGTATTGTGTTTTTTTTTTTGTGGAAAATTACGTTTGTCCAACATTGATATGGCCCTGTAGAGTCATGAAATTTTTAGAAAATTACTGTATTAAAAAAAAAAAAAACAATTTTTTTTTAAAGTTTTACCTACTCGGGTTTAATGTTAGAAATTACATAAAAAAAAAAACCGATATACGCGAGTCAATCGTAATCTATGTATTCTATTTGCGTTATTATTATATATTAAATAATCGTTTTAATCATCTCGTTGCTATCAAATTTATATACATATATAAATATATATATATATATATATTATAGTAATAATAAAAATTCTAAAAATCGTTTTCCAAGTAAAATTCATTGATGAGCGACGTCCTGCACAACTGTTCGTCATACTATTTTTTCTTTCGTTTGACGTTTTTTTTTTCTTCTCCTTTATGTAACCCGCAATACCAATGACACCGCGCGCGCAGCACACGCGTATTCGCGAAACCAATGCCGCCGTCCTATTAGGTTGTGTAACGTTCGTCCACACTTCGAAATTCTTTTTTTTTATAGAGACGCGTGGAAAAATATGCATAAATTTGTTTTTGTTTTAACTCGTTCGGTTTTTTTTTTCTTTTCGTGCGTGTGTTTTCAATCAATATTTTATTGTTTTCACATTATACACGCGACACGGCTTCGTCGCACGCACAACCCCGGGCTCGCGGTGGCCGGACGCAGGTGACGACGAGCGCAAAGGTCTCGCGACAATAACCGTTTCGATTAGCGCTTCGAATCGCGTGATTTTGTAGAATTTTTATTATTATTATTATTTTTTAACACATTTATCGGATGTATTACGATGTTTTGCGATGCGTTGAGAAAAAAAAAAAATAAGAAAAGACCTCTAGGAGAAAAAAAAAATTAAATCGAATAACCGCGAAATGTAAAATACGCCCTTGGACACGCGCGTTTTTAATACGCTATTGTCGTTACTGCTGCTGCTGTTGTTGTTGTTGTTGTTGATATATCCGACGACGGATGTAACTACTTCTGTTCTGCGGCTAACGATAAATATTGACTATTTCATTGCGCGCGCGCGCGTTACGTATACGCGCCGTATTTCATTGTCGGTTTTTATTATTTTCTCGTCTGCCGACGATGTTGAAAAACAACGACAATTATAAAAACAAAACGAATAGAGTAATTTCAACGGCAGCAGCAGCAACAGTGACGGTGGCAAAGGACGCGCAGTTTCACCCTGCGGCGGGTGTGTCGTCTGTATACGTACGAGCAGCAGGTCCTACGAAAATCCCGACGTCCGTACGTTTGAACGACGAGCACTGAGTTCGTGCGTACGTGTCCGAAATACCAGAAATGTCTCGTATATATATATATATTCATGGTAGGAGAAAAACGCGATCCGTCAGCGCGGCACAACTCGGGCAGCCACACCGGGTCCGCCGAAATCTGTTAGAGAGGTGTTTCGAAAATTCTGTCCCTAAATCAAGGGGCTCGAAATTCGTTGAGACGCCCTCGAGGGGAGACGAATGCCGCCCGCGAACAACAAATATCGCGTGTAGTTACGCGCAACGAGATTTAGTATGTTCGACGGTTAGAAAAATCGATTTGGACGAGAGCTGCTGCTTTACTCGCGTTCGCGCGCGAATGACGCCACAAGAGCGAACGAAAATAACGCGCCAGCGCCGTATTACCGCTTAGGCCAAAGCCTAGGGCGGCAAATTTTTCTTTTGGTGCGACCCAAAAACTACGTCGAGATGTTATTGTTAAATATAAAATTTATTTCGGCCTATGGGCGGCAAAAACCGGCCCTGCGCCCGACGTAAACGAGAAGGGGGATTGTTACCCCAATGTGGATGATTTCCATCAATCGTTTATCGACGACAATCTCTCTGTCGAGTCGAATCGGCGGAATTGATTTGGTGAACGATTCCGAGAATTCTTATGCCTAAACGAACGAACGTTTTTCTTTAATTTTTTTTTTTTCCGAAACTCCACGCGGACAAAGTGCCGCCGCAAATTAACGCGCGATATACGATTTATATATAAAAAAAAAAAAACCACCGATAATTAAAAATATGTGAATAAGAATTGTTGTAGTAGTAAAAACAATCAAATTTATTATTAAAAAAAATATATTTTGTTTTTACAATAACTACTTATCAATTATCGTCATATATCAGTATTGGTGTACTAGTGTTATTTATTAACTACGAGTGTTATTAATTAACGAGTGTTATTCATTTACGGGGGGTTTTTTTTTTACTTTTTTATTATTTTGTTATATATTTAAAAAAAAAAACTATTTTTATACATTATGTATAATCGCACTATTTGAAAAGATAAAAATACAAATATATATATATATTTTTTTTTTTTCCCGTTCTTTTTCCCCCACAAGACGTTAATGATTATTGTTTTTATTTTCAGGTGAAACTGTAATTACTGTGTGTACACACGTTTATAAATATACACGAGCCATCGACCTTAATCCGATAAATATATAAATATTTCTTCCGGAGGCAGAAACAACAAGTCGCGGTGGCGACGTCGCTCGGTAAGTCGGCGTTGTACATAATATTATTTTTATACGTACGTATAAATATTTTTATCACTTTAGGTATTTATTTTTCGAACAAAATCGGTCGATTACCCCGTGACGCGGTGAACGATAAATACTTCGTGAGTGTATACAGGGTGATTTATTTTTTCGTTCCCGCCCGATTCATTTCTAATCACTTTTGAAAGATTTCTTCTTGAAACACGTTGCCGTCTGCGATATTTTCGAACGATATTTCTCGATTCCAATGAACGTTTAAAACATTCGACAACACGTTTATAATGTGTACATATCACAGTTTTATACGGTAAAACGAATTTGAAACGCGCGCGCGCGCGCTTCTACGATTGCCGCGATTGCGAATACCAATATATTATAATTACAAGCGTTTTAATTTTAGTTTTTCGTGTTTTTTTTTCCATCTTTAAAACGGCGTGAATTGTTATTTGAAAATCAAAAGTTATCGAGTCGCGCCTCGTACGGGAAATGTGCAAAATTTTCTATAAACAAGACGTCGTATTATAATAATTTTTATCGTTATTGCGTATAGTATAAGAGAAATAAAATAACGCGCGTTTCCATACGGGAGAGAATGCGCAGTAGCTGGAAGCTGTAAATAAAAATATTTACGCCGCGGGATGTGATCGTCTCGATTTTCAGAATCGTTGTTATTCGATGCAGTCGAGACGCGTCCCCGACATCGTTTTAAATTGTTGAGCTCTAACGTCGAAAATCACCTATTTTATACGAATATACGGTTGAAATCTACAATCGCTATAAATAGCTGAAAATCAGAAAAAAAAAAATTTCGCATCGTTTATACAAAGTGTTCTATATTCGATGAAATTTCCATGACGATTTTTTTTTTTTTCAAAATTACGAAGGAATATAACGATAATCGACGGTGGCAAGTATGATGCGACGATGACGAGGCGGTTTTTGAATCGAAATATTCGTCCGCCCGTATTTAACGGGGGTATAATCCGAAAACGTTTTAATTTTTGATGGAAGAGGTGTATTCTCAAACTCGCCTCGGGCTCTAGAAGAGCTTCTTACACGGCTCTGATAATAATCGATTTACGAATAAGTGGCGTTTTCATAACGTAGTTTTTTCCCCCTGACGCCTATAAAAAAAAAAAAAAAGGAGTTGTGTGGGAAAGTCGACGAAATCTGAAGTGTCGACTAAAATCTGCTGTACAGTGTTTCGGTCTACCGGTAAAGTGTTACCGTTGCACGCGGTACGGATATTCCTTCTGGTAGAATCGAACGGATAGAAAAGAACACGCGTCCGTTGAAGAACGCGTAAAAACGAAACGCGTCGAATATCGTTGAATATGTGCGAGCACGGATTTGTTTTTTTCCCTCGTCCGTATCGCCGCGTCGTATTATTCGCGAAATTGTTTTCTCTCTCTTGTAAAAAAAAAAGCAAAACGCGTGAAAAAAAACAATAAATAATAATATTGTGCCGTCGCATCTCGTACCACCGGGGACGCGCCGGCGTGGCGATTGGGGGCGTGTGGTGTGTGTGTGCGCCGCGCACAGACGATAATCCGCAGATGTGTCCGTCGGTGCGCCAGTGCGGCGGCGGTGCAGACATCGGTCTTGGCGACGTCCCGTACCAGTCTCCGGCGACACCGACGGTGCCGCACGGCGCACGTCTCCGTCGTCGTCGTTATCGTCGGCGGGGATTGGACGCCGCTTTCCCTCCCCTCCCTCCCTATGTACGCGCGTTGGTGTCCCGCGGGAAAACGCGTCCGGCGGCCGCGTGTCATCCGCACCGCGTCGTAATCGCGGGCGACGGCGACACACTCCAGACGCGCTCGTCGTTATTAATGCGCTCGCCGAGCGAGATTATTTTGTTTTAATTCCTTTTTTTTTTTTTGTTGGTTTTTTTAGAAAAACGAAACGCGAGAAAACAATTTTCCGTTTGTTTTCGTTCATTTTTTTTTTTTTTTTGTTAAAAAAACGCTTTTTCTCCCTCCTCTTCTCGCGCGCGCCTTCAGTGGACAGGCGGCATACGAGGCAAAAACGTCTCGACGGGAATTTATAAACGCGCAGTCAAAAAAAAAAAAAACAAAAAATTCTTTTTGTCCAATTATCGTTTTAACTTTGCAAAGTTTTCGATTTCCTCCGCCCTACGAAACTCGACGGACGCGCGACTGTATGAAATAATATATAACCCAACCGTTATCGTCCGTTCAACACTACAACTCGTTCCGGTAGCGGTTTTGACAACATTTCAAGAGGGGAGGGGAGTGATTATATTATTATTATTATTATTATTATTAGCAGGACGCAAATAATATTTTTTCACTCGCCCGAGAATCCGTTTATATACATTTATGTATTTAAAAAAAAAAAAACGTATTTAATACAGCCCGAGGAGGGTGGCGATCACTCCTATCCCCCTCAACACCGCTACTGGACTCATTCGTACCAAATATAACGAGTGTATGCGTAAAGAATTCGTGGCCGCCGTATGCGCGAGAAACATTTCTGCGGCGATCACTCGATCGTTTCAAACGTCCAGAGTCCGCTGTAGTGCGATATCCATCCGCACAATCCGCGATGTCACCAAAAGAAGCCCTCCCCCATACGACAAAACGATCGTAGGATTATAACAAAAAAAAACCCCCCCCCCCCGTCATTTGCCGTCGTATAATTCTTTTCTTTTCTCCTCTTCATTTTCTGTATTTAAATTTATTTATTATACATCGTACAACACAAAATATAAAATAATTTAAAAAAAATTTGCTCGCCGCCGCCGCCGCCTCGTATATGTATCCATAATTCCTATGATTAGTTGAATATTTAGTGATAGGCAAATTCGAAAGAAGAAATAAAAAAACCGCGTTATCGAGTAATATGTAAAAAAAAAAAAAAAAAAAAAATAGGAAATGACCGTGTGTTACGTATATGTGTATATATATTTTTTTTTTCATTAAATACTTGAAATTGTTCCGAAAACCGATTACGCGTATTATATGTGTATATTATACTCGGTGTTAAAAAAAAAATCACCGCAAAATACCTCCTACAATAATAATAATAATAATAATAATAATAATAATAATAATAATAATACGAACGTTAAAATATGTATTTATATTATTCGCGGTATAAGATACAGAGAAATATATTGACTGAATAACTATTACGCGTGTGTAATAATAATAAGAATCGTCGACATTCTCGAAATACTTTCAAGAGAAAACAATATCCACCACGCATAACAACAACTCGCCGCGTCACAATATATTATACAGCGGTGTATTTACACCACACACACACACACACACAGTTTTTTTTTTTTTTTACCTATTCGATTGACGGTTATAAAATAATGTTTTACTAATTATTATTTTTATTTACAAATATAATACATTCGAATGTTTACGCGTATGTTTCGAGTAAAATCGATTATTCGAGAGAGAGAGAGAGAGAGAGAGACTATATGTACACCTCGTATTTGTTTTATATTCCGCGCGTTTGCATTACGCGTTTATATTATAATTATTTTGCGCACTAAACGATTTCGAAAGTCGTTCGTCCGTTTTAAAAGGAAAAAAAAACGTATTTATAAGAAGAAGAAGAAGAAGAAGAAAATAAAATAAAAAATGTTCTCGTTAAATTATTATTTTTCTATTCCAAATTATATACGCGCGCGTTAATATTGCAATTGCCATGTTATAATATTATTTTTGAAAAAAAAAATTCGTATATATTATTAACGTACAAATATGATTTGACTATTTTTTTTATTTTTTATGACTCTTAGCGCTCAGAGATTTTATAGATTCCGAACGAATATCCGTTCGAATAAGAACGCGAACAGAAATAAATACCCGCTCGGGCTGAGGTCACACGCCGACGACGACGTTCTTCGATATTCCTCCTATTGCACGCGTCGTCGTTATGCGCGTGTCGTTTAAGGTCGCGCGTTGTTTATGATTTTTTTTTTTTCAAATCGTTTTTGTTATTTTTCTCCGTTAATTTTTACGGTTTCGTTTGTAAATAAACGCGTGCATTCGTATACTGTACGACGCGTTCGTGTTCCGCGTATAGGAGAAACGAAACGAGCGTGACTTCACGACGCCGCCGGCGCGATTCAATTTTTCATATTTTTTTTTCCAATTTTTTTATAATACAGTCGTTTTCATAATAATTTGTCGTTTTGGACGACCGTATTCCATAATAAATTGTTAAATATAATGCAATAGTGCAGGAGCGTATTATGTATAGATTATTAATGGGAGGGGGGGGAGAGAGTGGGAGCTCGACTCGTAATTGTAAGTATTAGATGTAGGAAAAGAAAAATTCCAATTAGGAGTGGTGGATCGAGAGTTGAAATAAAAAAATTCGAGTAGATCATTGTGCGACGTGGTACAAATATAAATATTTATTAAATATTATACGAGTAAATTGAATTTCTATCCACGCGTTGCGCTCGTTTGTTCGTTCACAATTCGTAAAATGGACCGACAACGATTATGCCTCCGTATAAATATTGAAAAGAGCTAGTCCGGTTATGAAATATAATCCCTCTTGATCAAACGGCATTTTTTAAGTGTGTTTTTAAACGCTTTTAAAGTCGATAAAGAACGTCCCGGACTCGTAGCAGACACGGGAGACCGGGACAAAGTATTCTCATCTATAGAGGATTGTAAAATTATTAAATTCGTAAAATTGTTTCACGAAAGCTATACGTTACACGGGGTGTCCGCGGTCGTGTAATACTGTAGTGGTCGAATGATCGGTTCGCTCGTATAGGACGGACACATACGATTAACGGAGAGAGTGGACGAGTCCTAAATTGAATGTTCTAGACTTGTGTAATAGATAAAAATATACTAATAAAGCATCAAAATTATGTTATTGTTTGTCTTCAATATTAGTTTAATGCTTTTTCCACTCACTGTTACGTATAAAAAAAAAATATCCTAATAAACTTAATATTGTCGACGCTGATTTAAGAGTGAAAACTCAACGCGTGCAGCGGAACTTGGACGGGATTGTAATAAAAAAAAGAAAACGTGTTTCACTCGTCTTCATAAAGTTAGAAAACCAATGCAATAACTCGGTTAAAATAAGTATCCTATAATTGAATCGTGAAATTTAAAAGGTATTTTTGCAATAAACGTTACGCTGTAAAATAAAGTGTGAAATCAAAAAAATAAAAAAAATCCCTATTTATGTTGTATTTTTTTTTTTTTTTTTTTTTTTGAGAAATCTGTGTTGTTCATGTCATTCGAAAAAGGTGATTTTTTTGAAATTAAAATTAATCGTACAATTTTAAATTTTTCATTTTCATATTTGAACAAAATTGAAAAGTAAGTATTTACGAAAAAACGGCCAATATAATTGATAACTACGGAGGGGGGGGTGTCTTTATAACTATTCGAGGACCTCTGGCCTACAGAGAGTCGAGCGACGTCGCCTTAAGATTTCTAGGACGATGAGATACGTGTTAGGCTTCAAATATAATATATTAATTAATAAAACGTGTGGCGAAGTCGTTTTACATATATATATGTTTTTTTTTCTAAATTCGTTTCGAGGTGTAAAAAGATCGGCGATAGGCGAGGAGGATGTGCAAAATCCTGTAAAAAAAAAATATAAAAATATTTTTATATATATTGATATTATTTATATATTACGTACGTCGTCTCTGTTGCTGAAGGTGTATATTTTACACATATCGTGTATATTTGCTGCGCAAATTATTTTTGTTTGTCTTGGCGGCGGCAAGTGGTCGCCGTATACACAAAGACGCGCACCGCAGCGATATTTTCCGACCCCGGCGCGCGCACTGAGGCTGCGCGCACTGTACGCGACCAGTCGAAAACAAAGAGATGACGGACGTGTTAATCCGTAGTGGAGGGGGATTGAAGAGGAATAAAATATTGCGAAAAAAAAATAGAGAAGCGTTTCACGATCGCTATCGCCGACGTTTTTGTTTATTATTTCCGTGGCTATGGCGATTATAATCGTTATTATATATTACACACACTCGCACATATTCGCCCTGCTAGAGACGTGGACAGGTTCCAAACGTCGCCGGCGACATGGTACTATAGCCGAGAGGAAATTATACCGTTTCACAGCATCTTCCTCTCCCCCTTCCTCCTCCCAACACGTCCTTGACAACTCCTAGACGGCGGTGGCGGCGGCGGTTTCTTTATTGTTCGCGTGTTCTCGTTATTCGAACGGGGAATATTTTCATCCCGCGCCGCGTATATATTCGCGATTCGGCCATAATGCGCCACTGCAAGATAGTGTATTGTACATACGGAGTGGTCCACGCGAATCGTTTGTGCTTTTCGGAATTATTACGAGTGAATAATAGTCGCGAGTTGTGTGAAGAAACATAGTGAATGAATTGGCGTGTGGCCTGTTGCTGTTTTTCTCCCGTACAATATAATAATGCTGCGGCGAATCGATTTCCGATTAAATCGTATTATGTGATATGGGTTTCATAGGCTTTTCTGCACGGAGATGCATTTGACTTGTCTTATAATGACAATACATAAAACATAATATGACGCGTACGATCACCGTAGATTTTGAGTAAGATCACTGTATCTAAACAGCTCTCTCGAACTCGTGTATTGTATTGGTATACAGTGTTATAAGCGTATGGGGACAGCGGATAATCGTTTACTTTTCGGTTCTCGCACGACGACGACGACTCGCGCGCAGCACACTGCCAAATACACACGTAGAGAATGGGAGAGGGTAAGCGAAAATGCTTTTCCGATCCCCTTGACTTATAAAAGCACTCGTTCGCGTATAATGTAACCGCCCTGTACGATATCGGTATATACAACATATAGATTTATACGAACCGGAGAGAGAACAGCAACAGCAACATCAAGATGTGAGTAACGAAGTGATGCTGCGACGGCAACGGCGTTATAGGTATAGTGTATTTAGTACCGTTCGCGGATCGGGGGAGAGGGAGGGATCTATACCGCAGACTCGTGGCGTGAAGATTGCGATCGAATTACAAAATCTAAACGGGTTTTATGTGTCTAACGAAACAGCGTACTCGTTTATAACAGAGTGTGAGAGAAAGAGTATACATAGTGTCGCCGATTGCTTGCCGTTTTGTGTATTGTCTGTGTGTGTGTGTGTTCCTTTTGTTTGGCCGAAACGCGCATCGACAGAATTCATTTCATAATAATAAAAACCGGAGATTTGTATTTCTCCGAAACTAGACGTAATGCAATAGTGTTGGTTCAAGTAATAATCTCATCGGAATTCACCGTTGTTTTCTTTTCCTTTCGCGCGTTACAAAATAATAATAACAATAATAATAATAATAATAATAACAATAATAATAATAATAATAATAATAATAACAATAATAATAATAATAATAATAATAATAATAATAATAATAATAATAATAATAATAATAGTAAAGACGTTTCCAATCGCGTCTCCCTTACACCGTGCATCCGATGTTGCTGTTATTATGGTATTAAAAAAAAAAAACCGCGTACGCGCTGTGTGAAACGCGTGTATACTTAAAATACACGGTTCTAAGAATATTATATTATTCTGAGTAATATTACGTATAAATATTATAATATGAAAAGAGCCGTATTCTCTATATAGTCCCACGACATTATTTATAATACATATGTGTATATAATGGAAAATGTTAATAAAATATGATAAAAAAAAAAAAAGTAAAAAACTAACGCAAGTAAAAGTAACGTTTACAAACGTTACTTTTTTGTTTGACAAAAATCAAAGAGTACATTTGTCGCTCAGATTGAAAATGTTGAGTCCAATCAGTAGTTGAATTTTGAAGCCGTGCAGGATCAACGATTAATGACAAAGGGGTCATTGATAGTTTTGAAAATTTGTGCGAGGAAAAAGTCGAATATTCAAAGAAAACAAATAATTTTATTATATAAATTTCTGCTAATATAAATTGTCTTATTAAATAAAATATAATAGCAATAATTTATTTGAAATTTAATAAATTCATTTATGAAGTGTAGTCCTCTATTTTAAGGGGTCTAAGTTTACTATAATTAATTTTTGAGAATACTAAGTCCATCTAAGCCCCCTTCGATTTCCGCCAATGTGTATGGGGAACGCAAATACGAAAAATCTACAATTTCTATTGATAGCTCCAAATGTTACCATTTTTTTTTTTACCATGTAAAAGCAAAATTTAATACTCTATAGTATTACAACGGTTCTCAAAATTTTTTTTTTTTATTCACAGACCCCCAAAAATCATACGTTAATTTACAAAAACTATATACAACTCACAAAAACTATTTGTTTTTTTTATTTATTTATAATATAGAATAATTCGAATAATTTAGATATAATATGTAAATGTTTTCAGATGTTATCGTAATAATACATACATATTATCGTGATATTATCGAATGTAACAATTTAACTAATAATAATTAATTTATTCGATTGAGTTCGGATATATCCGCGGAGCCGTAGTTTGAGAATCACCACTTTATAGGACCACATTATATCTTCGAAATGTCCGGACGGAATATTGCAATGTATATGGAAAATCGCGTTTTTCACAATAATAATAAAAAATCTTTCGCTAGTTTTTCGGAGCCCCGTTAAAAAAACTATCGACAAAATTGAAAAGAAAAACTTTTGTGTAGTAATTTTTTTTAATAAATCGTATTCACGTTACAATTTCAAACGTATTGTTTCGTTATGACAGATACTTGTAGCAGTACAGATATCTCAACCCGGAGACGGAGACCTGCTCGATGACGAATATACCGCCGTGGCCTTGACACAATATACAAACGAATGAAAATATATTATATGAGAACATATTTTTATATTTACGCGCAATAAACTACAATACTTTCGAAAACACATAATTAGGGCGGATATAATATGTTTTTATTATTATTATTATTATTATTACGCACATACAATTTTAATTCGCGCATTTTCTCGGCTTGTTTTAGACGTTTCTTTTTCTTCGGCACTTTTTTTTGCGCGTTTCAAAAAATTCGTATATCAAAACATTGCAATGTAGTAATCAAACGTCAAGTAATCGAGCCTCCGATTTACGTTGAATACAATAATTGTTCACGATTCACTTATTTATATTATTCATTTACGCGCCTGCGAAACGGCGTATTTTACAATTTATTTAATATTAACCGCTTAAATGAAGAAAATAATTGAAGATGTTGATCGGGAACTTTTTATGAACTATACCGGACTTTTCGATCGGTGAACTGCAGATAGATGAACCACATTAGATGTGTGGACGTCTCAGACGGCTATTCAGAAGTCTTCAGCCGATTATCGGTCGATATAGCTCAACGACCGTTAATATTACGAAATACGCATTGGAAAAGCAATAGATACAGTCGAGTTTATTTTTGTTTTCGTTGACGCGTGCCTTCGTGTCGAAATGACGATTCTGTGACGAAAAGCGTTTCGTCATGCCCGGACTTCTGAAAAGCAATCGACGTTAGCATCAAACGTTCCAAAAAAAGAGCGCATGTACGCACATAAACGCGGTTCGTGTTTAGAGTGTTCTGCGAAGTCTTTTAACGTCGAATGTTAAAGCTTTACAAGCCCTTTTCGCGCAGGTGACTATAAAAAATAAACCGATCGATTTATAATTTCCGAGTATCAAAAGGAAGACGGAATAATATTCGTCTCGCTCATTATTCCCCCCCCCCCAACAAAGCCACATTCCGTTTGTGTGAAAGTGTAAAACTATTAAAACGTTACACATATATGGTGGGCTTTAGAACAACGTATTGAGTATCGAATACATTCTATTAAAAGTCAATAACGTTTTGTGCGCGGCGGTTTCCTGCAGGTTAAGAAAGTTGTAGTCTGTTCGCGTTATAAAAGTAACACGAGAAGACGCATATGATCTCAGTACGAACGTTTTGCCGGGCGGTCAGTGGAGGAGGAGGAGTGGGTTAGGTTTATAACATTAGTGTTATATTTTAAGACGGTTTTTGAGATGGATTGTGTTCTTACAGGGTTGGGGATCATTCCGAAAATTCGTCCGACACCCCGAGAACGTTACTATGATGAATGAAACCGTCGTCGCTATGCTACTGTCGCTTATGCGATAAAAATGAGAATGCGAGTGTAATAAGTTCAAATCAATAGTATTGAAATCAAATTATCATCAACAGGTACATCGATTTAGTTTGACATTCTTACGTCGACACTTAAATTCCAATAGCCACAAGACACATATCCGTGTATTTACATACAGTGTAGATAATTTTTTGTTACTTCATCTCCCCGCACATTCGTTTGTACCTTGTTCGTTTTCAAAATAAATACGAATTTTCGAAACGGCGGGACCGTGTCTATATATTCTTCTTCTTTTTTTAATGAAATACACGATTACTACGAGGCGCGTGTATCAATGACGACCACGAAATTCCTGAGATTACATCATCACGTCCGGTTTCACGTTGTTGTTGTTTTTATTTTCGGTTCGACACGATATTAAATACCGTCCGCGCTGGTTAATAATATACAGCCGTTATAATTATTATTATTTTTAAAACCCACATAGCGCGCGGTTAGGTATTTTTCTTATTATCATAATATATTTTTATTATATCGATAAATATTATATCGACGTATGTAGGCGAACGTCTGTTGTGTGACTGTTTACGGACGGTACAGGAGTACAAAAAAATAAAAAAAATCCGATAGCTCGAGAGCAACCGAGCTAAAAAAATATAATGATACATTATATTGATTAACGGCACGTGTGCGCGAACGAGACGAGTGTTAGGAAAACGAATAAAATAACGTTGTACAGGGGCGATCTTCACGGATGTCTGCGAGAGGAAACAAATTTCAATATGTGTTTTCGTTGTTAGTTATTACAGAATTTAGCTGCGTTACGATTGAATCGTATTAATTCGTCGCCGAATGAATCTGAATAATTCTCGAAATTTTGTTTTTCAACATTCACAGTGTACGAATCTATAATTTTTTTTCTTCAAAAATCATGCGTCAGCGTCACAATGGTTTCTTGAAAAAAAGATTTTCTAGGGTTTATGAAAATTTTGGTTTATATGGGCACTGCGGACCGGACGATAAAGCGCGCCGGCACACGACGCTCGAAACATTTCTGAAAAATAATGTTTGCAATATGAAAGTATACGGGAAAAAAGTAAAAAGTTAATACTCGTAAACGATAAAACGTTTTTTTTTTTTACGTGAATACACACGGTGATGCCAAAGAGCATTGTGTAAAATAAAATTTAAAAAATTATATCGAAGACGTCGTCGGTATTAAAATCGTTTTATGCTCACTACCGGTTTTCTCATCAAACTCGTCATCATCGTTGTCGAGACCGGGTGGATATTAAACGAGAAACGCTATTGTATTTAAAGTAATATTTTTATTTCTTTATTAAAATATCGGCCTCGACGATGACTTTTCGTCGATACCCCCCGTATGTGTATAGAGCGACTAAACAAATTTGAATACATACAGATCGGTTTACAAACAACGATTTTTATTATTATTTTTTTTTTTTTTTGCACAATACTCTTTGGCTCGATTTTATATATATATATATATATATAATGTTCTATTATATGACTTTTGAACGGAATGCGACCCAGATTTCACGTATGATTGTCTTATAAATAAAAAAAAATATATATATATATAACACTAACTCGATATACTTAACACACTTGTAATGTTTACGAAATATTTACACGCGTTCACGTGTTACAGTATAACACCAGAATAAAATTGGAATTTACTAGATTCTTCTTAATACAGGTAATACCTATATATATATATATATATTATAAGAAAGGTGTTCGCAATACGTGATTAGGACTCGGTAATAGTCGCGTAAGAGTTAAAAAAAATACGCGCTTGAAATTCATAAAATATGAAACACTGTTTATCGTGAGTTACGTGTAAATCGGAAGAAAAAAACACACTCGATTTTCGTCGAGCGGTAATATATATTATGTATACGCGTAGTTTTTATACTCGTACGGGAGGATTCAATCGAGTTTCGTTCGCGTCGCTAATATTTGTCAACGATTGGTTAATAATAATTAGTCGATTTTAGGAATACAAACAAACAAACATATCGTACGCCGATTGTGTACGAAAAACAATTTAATCGTTTCACGGAAAATACACGGAATAATAATTAATATACGCGTGTGTATATGAATGTGTGTGTGTGTATTTAAAGCAAAAAAAAAAAAAAAAAAACGAAGAATAAATTATTATTTACCCTATAACAGACACGGTAAGCGCATATATCTATTGTTTTATAACAACGAATTCCGTAAAACAAAATTTTAAACATGTAATTCATTTTTTTCTCATTTAACGTGTGTTATACATGCAAAACGTAAGTATAAAGTTAAACGCGAAATTATCTCGCCGTTGCGCGATTCGCAATAATAATAATAATAATAATGTGACGATTCCTATTTTCGTGTTTTATGACTAATACACGGTGTGTTATTTTCGCGCTGTTTTACTGAGCAGTAAAGAGGTCGCGCGCGCGTGTACAATACGATCGAAAATTGTTTGGAATAAATTCGCGTTCGAACAGTGTATAGGAGTTGGTATTCTCTCATAATATTATAATATCTGGACGTGACAATTATTTGAATGATTAAAACACGTACGGTTCCGTATTTCCAACATAATAATACCGAGTTAGAACGGAAAAACGTTGACATTGTAGTGGAAGAGAAGAAACGCTTTTATGGGGAACAGATTTTTTTTTTTTTTTTTATAGCGATTTTCCATCATGTTCGATAATAATCATTTGGTACGAAACTAAGCAAACGTCAAATAGTTGATACGGCAGCAGAAGGAGTGGAATTTTTTCATTAATCGATTAAATTAAAAAATTTATCGATTTGTTTTTTTTTTTTAAATTAATTTAAAAACGCGATTTGTGTTGAAAATACGCGCTCGTATTGCAGTGCACGCCCCGTAAGTCGCGAACCAATATTATTATAATAAGTGGATGATGTAATACGGGAGAAGATTCACTGATAATTATATAGGAGACACTTAAAGATTTCGTTCTCGGAACATTCTCGTTGCGTGATTTTTTTTTTTTTTTTTTAGAGTTTCTACGAGAAATCGCGCGTACAATATTGTCAATGGGTTCCAATTTAATGTATCAAAACGACTGGTTTTCGCGTACAGCTCGAAGCGTCTTTGAATTCGTCTTGAATTTCTATGAAGCCACTTGGGTGGCCGGCTACCGAATTCACATCATAAACATAAACGCGTTACTTTTCGATATGGCTTGGAGATAGAGAAATATGGTTTTTACCACGGCGTAGACACGATAAAATGGATAGTTTTGAGAGAAAGAAAATCATCAGAATATTCAAACTTTCATGGCGTGTATATTATTTAAAAAAAATTTACATTATTCTGTGAGTGCATACAAATTAATTTGCTTGAATCAACTTCGCTATAATAAACAGTCACGACGAAAAATAATTGACGACTGACGTAATACGAGTGTTGTGAGAATGGTAGTGTAAAATACAATAGTCAACAACAATAACAAATAAAACCCGTGAAAACCAGTGGAATAACAACTGTATTTATTAATATTTGATAAGTCTAGAACAAGGCCACATGCCAGCCGGCGATTCGAGATATTTCTTCTTTTTATATTATTATTATACATGGTTTAAAACTGTATGTATTTTATCAAAATCGAACAATTAGAGCAATTTTTTGTAAACGCGAGCCACGCACTGAATGAAACGACTTTGGGGTCGCATGTGGCAGCAAGCGTGTGAACTATTGGGAGAAATCGCCCAAGGATGGTCCAAGAAATCGCCTAAGCACGTGCGCACACTGGCGCAGAAGACAAATTCAAAATTCGAATCCGAGACGTCCGACACGGGAATTTTTTTCGCAATCGCGCGGCCGCCTGCTCGGTAATATTTTATTTCTTTGCCGACGTTATTGCTTGCTCATCGCGCACGATGCGTCACCGTTATTGTTCACCTCTTATATATATATATATATATATATATTAAAATATATAAATAATACAACATTTATTACGATGGGCCGATGAATGACGTGTACTCGTGACCTCATACCGTATTATTGTGCGATGTACGACGCGTTTTCGCACATTTTTTACGACAAAATAAAATAATAATAATAATAATATTATTATTATTATTATTATTATTAAAACGCGCGCGTACGAAAATATAAATACAAATGCGGCTCCCAACCTCGTATTCATATACGGTTGTCCTTCGGACCGGACCGAACTTTTTTAGGTCTCTCTCTCTCTCTCTCTCTTCCCCGACACACGCGCCCACTATACCGGCCAACCGACAATATCGTTATTGGAGGGCGTAGGGGAAAATACTTCCGAGTACGCGGATAGTTTTTATTTATTTATTTTTATAAATATTTTTATTACAATATTATTATACAAAAACGAGTATTTTTATTTTTTAGCAAATGCGCGTATTATTCCCCGCACCCTGCCCTACCGTGTTATTATTGTTTATTAACGAAAAGTCTGCGAGTAAAGTCTTTTTTAATAGCGTAACTCCACGGAAAACCGCGCTGAACCGATTCTGATGGAATATATCAATTTTTTTTCATGCTCGTCATCGTCGTTTACACTAGTATTATTTTACACGTGTACAGAGACAAAAACCGAGAAAAAAAAAAACAAAAAACAAAATACGAAAATTTGATTAAAGTCGGTGTGCGTAATGAGTTTTTCGTTTTAGGTAACGTTAAAGCGAGAAGAGAAAAAAAATAATAATAAAAATTTGACGCCGATTTTTTTTCGGTTTTTTTTTTTTTTTTTTTTGGTATAACGTAAACCTGTACAAAAATAGATTTACCAAAATTACTGCGCGTATACTTTTAAGTATATACAATTTAAAATAGATAATAATAATAAAAACAGTAATAGTAGTACATAGTAGTAATCTATTTTCAGAAATGGATTTACTTGACTTTCTCTTCAACTCGCAGGAAATCGTATATTATATAGGGACATAAAATTACAGTTATTTTATATTTTGTTTCTCGTAAAATAAGAAAAAAAAATTAAGTAAATTAAGGCAAAAAAAAAAAAAAAAACAATTCCGTTCACATTTCCAAGTAGTATTTATTATTATACCATATTTTTTAAACGCGCATTGTACATATTAATATATAGAAATTATCGAAACAGTTTTCTTTTAAAAAAAAAAAAAAACACTACGGTCGATGATAATTGTTCTCGATTATATCTAGCCAACTTGTTTCAATATTTACAATATTTTAGTGTATTTGAACCAGGGGTTTTCAAACTTTTTCCGAGTAGCGGCACGTTTTACGATCGAATTTTTTTTCGCCACAACACGTATACGATTTTTTTTTTGTTCAAATGTTTTACAAGAGTTATTCGAGAAGTGTGGCAAAACAACAGAAAAAAATAAGACGTATAATATAAGATTAAACACTAAGGAAAAAAACAAAACAAGAATCGAATCTCATTTCTCGCTCCGCGTATTAAATTTTCTCAAACGATTTTCGGCCTTTATTACGGCGAAAATCCGTCGGCCTCGACGTAGCGGACGAGGTGTTGTCGCAATGGCTTTCGACGATCCGATATTCGTTTTCATCAACTGACCTCGTCCAAAACTCAATCGAGTCTCGAATGTATTTTTCAACAGCGGTCGTTCGAAATTCTCGAAATTGTTTTCCCGAAATTCTCCCTCGCCCTCCACTGCGTTTCGCGACGTTTGCGCGCACTTTTTTTTTTCGTTTGTTTTCAACGTCAAAATACAATTCGCGTATTATTATCGTTCTGTTACCGCCGCCGAGACTTCTTCGGATCGTTCCGTTGTACAGCGACGCGCCGTCGCGTACGATACGATATTTTTTTTTTTCCATTACGTTTCTCACACTCGAAATCAATTTATAATAATAATAATAATAATAATAATAATAATAATAATAATTGGATCGTTGTAACGAGATCGACGGGCTGTTATTTTATTGTCAAATTTTACGAACGATTCGGCGGGGCGTGGAGGACCCCCATGCGTGGTTTTTACTACTGACTGGGGAGAAGAAAAAAAAATTATACAATTATTTCTTTTGGCTTATACGTACGCCGCCGCCGGGTACGTCCGCGGCCCCTCGGTATTATCCCGAAGGATTATTTCGTGTCCCGGACCAGAGTTGAACGACGGAAAGCGTTTCGTTTTTTTTTTTTTTTTGCCGATTATTTTATTATTAAAAAAAAAACAAACAAATTTTCAACGGGTCGACGATAAAATGAGCTTTGTATTTGACGAAATCGAATGGCATTGTCGTCGCCAATCTGCTGCGGGTTCTCGCATCCATTCTCGTCTGCTAAAATCCGGTCTCTCCGGATCTGTTACAATCCAGCTCGTTTTCTCCTATAATATAATAATTATGTTTTCCACCGTTCATTATTCGTCCGTTCAAACGTATTCGTCACAAACGGATTACGTCTCCCACCACCCGGCCGTTTTCCCGCACTTTTTCCTTTTTAAAATGGCTCCCGCTCGGTTTAATAACACGCTCGTGTTGCCTTCCGTTCCCGTCCAGCCGACTTACGCGATAATCTTCTCCGCGTCCGCGTTTCACAATCGTGCGCAAGCGGTTCGCTCCGCAATACGTCGTAGCGTTCGACAAATATGTTTTCTCGTCTTTACGCCAAGTATTTATTTATTTATTTATTTTTTCATTTGTAATCAGCTACTTAATTTTTTTCATAAACACTCTTTTCACCACTGTAATTTCTAACGAGCGTCGTCTACCGTCGCTGCTGCAGCGTACTTGAATTGTTATTATTCCATCATATTATACTCGTATATATATATATATATATGCAAAACGAGTTGATTTCGAACAAATTTCGCCGTGCGAACTATTTTGACAATTCATAAAATTCTCGAATATTCTTCGGTTTTTCGGCCGATGCCTGTAAATGTACGCAAACAGTGGAAGAAAGGATCGGGTGTTTTTTTTCGCTTAGAACTATCGAAACGATAATAATTGTTGTAAAAACGTATTTTCAAAGATCGTAACGTGTTTTACGATATTGTTCTAATAAAAACAAACCGAGTGGCGGCTCGTCGTGATTCGATTGGTTTGTCTCGAATATACGAAGAAGGCACGGAAAAATAACGGTAGAAAAAATTCTGACCGACGTGTCGGCGGTATCGAAATAAAATCGTTTCTTGCGTATTTCTAATTGAAAAGAAAATCCGGTTTAAATTCACTGTTCTGTTTTGCGCGTATTCAAATGGATTATAAAAAAAAGTAACGCGAAATTTTTTTTTTTTTAAGTGTCACGTGTTTTTCTTATTTTTTTTTTCTTATGGTCATCGCCTTATACGTATATTGTGTGTGTGTGTGTATCGATCGCAAAAACGTGGCCCAGATTCATATAAATAAAAGTATTAACGTTGCGTATACGTATACGTATATATTAAGTCGCAATAATAAATAACGACTTAAACATGCGAATTCCATAGTCGGTGACTTGTCGTGAAAAAATTTTTATTAGTTGTTCGATTTTAATACGTCTATGTATACACTTTGTACGCGTTTCAAAAAAAAAAAAAAAAACACCCGGTAACGTAAAATGTACTTTTTTTTTTTACAGAAATAACGCTTTCGGCATTTAACGAATAAGCTTTATGAAAAATCGTAGTTTCGGCATAAAAACTAGCCGTTTAAATAAAAAAAACTCGTTTTTCGTTTTTTATATTTTATTACGTTATATTTTATCGAGCACATTTTTTTTTTTTTTTTGTAAAATATTCAATTCTTTTATGACCGTGAAATCGTTTAAACTTTTGAGTATATGGACGATTCGCCGAGTTTTCCCTCCAAATAAATCCAGTTCGAGTACAATTCGGCAGAACGGTTTCGGTGCTTTACGTGCATGCTTTGTAGTCTTTCATATACGGAAAAATATCGAAAAAAAAAACAAAATATAATCCGATTGAATCGTCGACGTTTTCGTTTGTTTTTTTTTCCTTATATATTTCAAAATCTGCTTTTCTCCCGCGTAACAGACATTATAAACGGATCTAACGGACTTACGGGTTTTCAATAAATATTCTTATTGGGAAATGTGTTCGGTTCGCTTATATTATTATTGATCGATTTAAAATGCGCTGTGAAATATTCCGCGATGCTCTTAAAAGTCTTTTTAAGATGTCTTTTTTTTCGTTCTCTGCGTCCGCGTTATTTCATAATAAAAACATACGAACTTTGGTAATCGAACGAACACTTTTGAATCGCTCTGTACACGCGCGTAACTCGTACTCCGGTCGATCGTCATCGTCGTTGGGGTGTGGTGCGCGTATTTGTATTGTGTGTATGGTATAGTAGTAGACGACATAATAATGCGATATACACGCTGCAGTGGGTGACCCAGTTTATGGGCCACGGTGACCTGAATACGCTCCGCGTTTTGTTTATCCACATGGAAAATCGATGTAATAACACGGAAAATTTCATAACGTCATTATTATTATTATTGTTAATAATAATAATAATAATAAAAAATAATAATAATATTAATGACGTAATTAGTTGAAAAACCTCGGAGAAATGGCTGAAGGGATTCGCGTATTCGGGCCGTTTTATGAGAGCGACGTTTTTGATTCATTACAATAATTATAGAACCGTAAATATTTTTACTATCGACTCGAAACACGCGCGTTTTTACGTCGCATTTCGTAAGTTTGTTGCTAGACATTTTGTTTTTCAAAAATCACCTCGTTATTATACGGTAAAAAAAAAAATAAATAATTCTAAAGTCGTTTTCAAAAATCGTTTCCATCGTTGGGAGGAAATTCGTCGAATTTTTTTTCCGAAAGACAAATTAACGAGAGGAATTTTTGACTAGATGTATCGTCGAGTGATATCAACAAAAATGTATAGCGCAGTATATAATATTTATTTTTTTTTGTTTCGTTTCTTGAACGAGTATTATGCGGTTGTGGATAAAATTATTAATCGAGTTGAAAATTTCAAATATTCGGATTCATTTACGTAAGAGGATGTACAGCTAACAGGACAGCGTAAAATGAAAAGAGTCTGCGGGAGTGTATGATACTGTGCGATAAGAAAAATGCCATTTTGAGTGAAAGCAATGATGATGTATGGAATTGTCGAGATGGAAGGGACGAAAAGCAAATAGAATTAGCAGAAATGTTAAGATGGATGTGTGCGGTTATTTCGGGTTACGTTAACGAATTCAGAATGAATAACATACGTATAGGAGGCGGTTTGGGAATTGTATATTTGTAGTGATAAAAACGAGAGACAACGGGATCGTTTAGCAAGGAAGGATTATGAGTTAGCAAAAAAAGTATATACATATTTCGTAGAAGAAAGTCGAGGCAGAGTTAGTCACAACGAAAAGTGGTTGGAAGTCATTAATGAAGACGTGTAGAAGTTTGTGGAGTAGATCAAAAGGTAAAGGGCAAAAATATGTTGTGTGGGGTATAAAGGCAAAGAGAAAAAATGCGTTCTTTCTGTATATTTATAGATGACGTGTGTATACCGGGAATGATGACAGTACCTGTGTATACGGCGGAGAAAATGACATGTCATCGACCAGTACTCGTTTTCTTTCATTAGTCCTAGCAACTCTCCGCGTCTGAGAAACATGCCGTGTTCATCTGTTTCGCCTCCGCTTTTCCGTAGTGATCTTTTTTCTAAAACCGTTTTTTTGTTTTCATACTTCATTATTTGTGATCCTGTACATCCAGCAACTTATCTCCTCGATTGTTCTGTAATAACGTCAGCTGCACATCCCAAACGCCTCCTTTTCGTTCTTCGTTTCTCTTTCGCAATAGAAACGATGTTCAGTCGTACATTTTACAAGCCGACGTTATTTTTAACGTGAAGACTAATCGATTAGTATTTAAATACTATTATATACTTTGTATATTGTCGTCGGAAATAATTATAATAATATATTGTAAGGAAATCATTGTTATTAGCACTTCCTTATAGCGTTAGGAAATAATGACAACGAGTAATTAATTGTTACGGGTAACTATTTTTCCTGTTTTACAGTCGAATTCGTCGTGGTTATTAATGTTTATTTTTGGTCATGACCGCAAGTCTGCGCGCACGTCAATATATATATATAATAAAAATATGTTTATTTACCTACTTAGAATATGTTGAAAACCGTTTTTGAAAAATTTGTCCGACATCGGAATACGTAATAAGTGTGTGTTTTATGTATAACACGCGCGTTGTTTGCGTCGGCAAGAGAGCGTGGGAAGACATATCAATACATAAATACCTAACAAAATGACACGTGGCGACCGTGTTTACACGAGGTTCGTATTAAATATGCATATTGTACACGGTGATATATAGCAGTATATAGCCTTAGATAATATTACGTGAAATTTAATTTGTGATCTTCGGGTGGACTCCAGGTGTTTAAGCGCATACTATATATTCGGGTTTAAAGAGAATATCGTACCATTGGATGGGCGGGAATCGGAAGGGCCTGAACAAAACGATCGGGATTATACTGTTTGAAAAATGTACGTAATTTTATGGAATTTTCGTAAAGTACCACCATTCGGGATTTTTTTTTTCTTCGGTACCGCGGAAACAGCTGCAACGTTGTCAAGGATTGTTGATATCGTTCCTGGGTCGAATTTGTGCGAAAATCGTTCGATTACCGAAATCGAAATTTCGCCTTTATGAATTCGTGTGTTTCTACAGCTAATTCCAGTTGTTCCTCCTCGCCACACGTCGTAAAAATGCAATGTTTTTGTTTTTTTCATTCCACAAAATTAAAACCGACCTCGGAACGTTTTAACATAATGGCATTGAAACGATATGAAGACGAATGGCGCGCGATAAATGAATTCGAATCCGAAGACGCTTTTGCCCGTATCGTTTCAAAAAGTAGGGCAAGACAAGTGCGCGTAACTCGAGATATATATCGAGTGACTCGAGTACAGTGCGGTTTATCTCTGTACAGATATACGTAGGTCGGTAAGGGGGAAACGTGAAAATGCAGAGTTCAATTTCTATTGTGAAATTCATTTATTTATATGGTATATGGAAAAACGGAAATGAGCCAAGAAGGCCGTGCACAATTATTTTTCATCCGTCACACTCATATAGTAGATACGTCTCGTAAAACGAGATTTCTAATAAAATATATTGCGCAACTCGAATCGCAATTGAATTTTATGTATTAAAAATTTCATATTTGTTTTTTTTTCTTCGTTTTATTTCATAATGAGTCATAAAAAAAATATATATATATATATATATAGGAAAAGAAATTCGAATGCCCTTCGCGAAATACAATTTAATTAACCCGTTTCAGATGTACGTATATGAGCCATAAATTTTATTCAAATTTAATTGCGTGGAAATAAAAACTTTAATATTATTATTTGTCTAATTAAACGTTATTTAAAAAAAAAAAAAAAAAGTATTTAACGAGTAAATGTATATTTATAATAATTAAATTAAAAGGCGATTTTGCGTATAAATTATTTGTCGAGACCAACACACGCCGCGTATACGTTAATTATATTATGTTTAATGAATTTTTTTCTCATGAATATTACATATTGTAATAAACGTGTAGTTAATAAGTAACGCTAATTCGTTTATATAATATATATATATATAATACGTGGTCTGATTTATATTTTAATTGCTATCGATGTTTACGCGAATTTTTTTTTTTTTTACGTTTAAAAACCGCGCGAATCCAGTGTAAAATACGAGTAGTAGGTAATATAATAATTAATGACTAGCTCGATTTTTCGAAGTCCTTCTGTCGAAGTAAATCGAACAACGGTGAACACTTTTCTATTAATACGAGATCGTTTACATGTGTGTGTGTCTTGCGTGGTACGCATATTTTGTTCACTTTTACCCGTTCAAAAGTTTGAATATTTTTCAAAGAGCAGCGTGGAATCGCGAATGTGCACTTTTCTCCATCTAGCCATAAGATATACATAATATTCGTAGCGGTATAAACTTATAAATTATTGGCAAAAAAAAATACGTTAATTATTTTTTTTTTTTTACACTTGTTCTTCTTGAACATGATTTAGTCCAGCTTTGTATCTATAGATGTTCGTGTTTATCTCGACGTTTTTTTTTTACAGTTTTTTCTCTCTCTCTCTCTTTATTGTTGTCGATCCCGAAGACTGGTTAAAAAAAATGTATCTTTATATACGACATATAGGTATGTACGAGCATAATTAAATGTAAACACATTGAATCGTATAATTGAGAAATAAAAACGTTTCGAATGGTTTTTTTCTAATGGTATAATATTATAACTCGTTCGGAACGGCTTTAGTATAATATTTGTTTGTTTTTGTTCTCTCATCCAACGCGATTCAGTCGTTCAAACGTGTGACACAGTCGCCTGTATAGTGTTCGCATATATCTCTTTCCGTTTGCCTTTGTGAATATTATAACAATCGTTTTACAAATCTCGAAATCTAATCAAAAAAGTATTTCCTCCTGCGAAAAATACCACCGCATTCGATCGATACGTATGTGGACTTGTCTTCGTACGATTTCGTTCGGGCTGTTTTTTCTAACGAACAATTACACGCCGTAAATTATTGTTTTCCGATGTTAATTTTTTTTTTTTTTTTCATAAATATTAATCATTGACAAGAGTTTATTATTAACGTTTCGGCGTTTCAGACTGCAGATTTTCATTAAAAATTCGATGTTTCACATTTCGCAGTTGACGGAAAAATAATAATAATAAATAAATAAAAAAAAAACGCGGAGTTCAAACGTTATAATTAATGTAATGTGTTTACGAGTAAAAATCGGTGTTGCGGAATCGTTTTGCACCGGTTTTCGTTTAGTAAATTAAAATTTTATCCTCGATTTTTTTTTTCAAACGTAGTATTTATGTGTGTGTGTACATTAATTCGTCAGAGCAATGTTTATATTACGTTTTACTTCGAAAACGAGTCGTATACATGTTAAATTCCCGGTTTTTACCCTCCCCGATTTATACACGCGTTTGAATAATAAAATCTCTCAAACGTTCGTCATTCGGTTTTATCCGGAGAAATTTAAACTACCAATATATTTTTTTTTTTTTTTTAGTAAATTCTGTTCTGCGCATTTAATTTACCTCACGTTTATGTAAAAAAAAAAGTGTACAAATAAGTTGGTTCTTTTTCTTCTTCTTCTTATTCTTCTTTCGTGTCGTTCTCGATCTCGGTCATCCAAAAAGAGCCACGACTGCTGTCGCTTTTTACCAATAAATTGGTAAAACGAGCGAAAAAATTGCAATGCGATTAGTTTATAAATATAAAAAACACAGAGTTATTAGCCGGATGATTAAAAACTCGTTTTTTTTCGTTCATTTTGTGTCCGTTATGGAACATACGATTTTTTCAACATTATTTATTACACTGGTATTTATATAAGTTTCCTTTGGTTTGATCAGAAAATAAATAATAATAATAATAATAATATAACGTGTTTATTAATTATAATATTTATTTTTTTTGTACACGCACACGCGAGTGAGTCACTGCAGTCGCAGTGAATCACACGTTCGGAGACGTTTTGAATTAGAAACGGACACACAAATGCGCCATAAACGAGATAACAATACGTTTTAGAGTTCAAAAACCCACTTCTGTTGTGTAAATACGGTGCGCGTTTGTGTGCGTAATACGCGTTATAACCGTCAGAAGCTTATAGCTGTTATATTACATAACTATAGTGATTTTTATGATTTTTTTTTTTTTTTTTACACATTATTACTGATATTATTCAGCTCCGATCGGATGATGTTATGAGTTTTCTCTGAACCGATATGCGCATTTAGAGCGTAATTGGCGTATGTCCGTTCGTGTCGGAGAGAATATTTCGTGTGTAAACCGAGTGTCTTATACGTTGAGTGTTGTGAGCAGAGCGTCAGTTTTTATCTCCCTGAAGCCCATCCGTAGACCGGACGAAGTAGTTTATCATTAAATTCGAACGCGATCATTTAGTAAATATTTTCTTCGAACACGTTGTTCTAATACTGAATATTATTCTCATCGCGTGATACAATTTATTATTTCTTTCTATTTTTTTTTTTTTTTTTTTCGTCGACTACACTTGATAAATTGTATCCAAAAACAACGTACGAATCACTTACGCGAGTATAACGAGCATACACGAGTGTATTTTCAGTTTAGTTTTAGTTTGAGTATATTTTCTTAAATATGTATGTAGTCGTATAACTTTTATGAATTGTCACCATTTTATATTTGTTTTCCATTTCAGCGCTCTTTCAATACATTTTTACGAAACGTTCGTATGTATAATAATGTATTATATTTTTAAATTTACGCGTATAAAATATTATTTCCACCGCATAAAGACGCGTTATTGTTATTAGGATTTTTCAAACGTGCGAAAATTCGAAGTTCTGTCTGTCGTAACCGATGGTCGTGAGAAATGCGTTCAAGCCGCGACATTACTGGGCCGTCGGTTATTGGGTCTATGAGTGTACAATTAATGTACAGACGATTTTTTTTTTCTTTTTTCTTTCGGCAAACTTCATAAAACGTTCTCACTCTTTCGTTCGACCGATATTTCCCATTTTTTTTTTTTTTTTTTTTACCGTTTCGCGTACGGGCTCCGGTCTCGACGCGAGAGATTTTCCGACGGGAAATTCGTTTCGTTTTCACTCTGCCCGTTCCTCTTCCTCCCTCCTCCCATCCTTTCCCCGTCCAGGTCGGGAATAATAATAACTTCCCACGTTAATAACAATTTCGGTCACGTTAGAAATTCAAACGGCACTTTTTCTCTTCCCGTTTACGGCGTTCGTTTCGGGAAAACTGGCGCGCCACGTGTAATATTCGTGTACACGTGTTTCTGTCACCTCGGCACGACACGCACGTGCGCCGCCGTCCGATCTGTTCAAGGTCCCCCGTAGTCATCATCACGTTGTCCGCGCGCGCGTACGACCGAAAATCCGAAAAACAAATGAATTCACTCGGTTTGGACGCACGCCGCACTACGTACACCGCGCCCGACATTCGAAATCCTAAACGAAATGATTACTCTTCTTCGAGTTTTCTCCTCCGGTCCACCACTCAGCGAAACGATCGAATGATCCGATGAGCTGTCTGTGTGTCCACCGGGAAAACTCCCGGCGGCTGCAGTGTGTGCCGCGACTATAATGTTCCATCTACAAATTATTATTATTATTATTTTTTTTTTCGATCTATCGATTTGTATATAAAAAAAAAAAAAATGTAATCGCGCGATTTTACACCCGACGCGATTGTAATAGATTTTTCATACACGTCTTTGAATTTATTAAAAGAAAAAAAAAAAACGTGTTTGCTAACGGCTGCCAACGGAACGCCGCCCCACTGTATCAATGAAAATATAAAACGGTCACGACAATGGTTTATTCGGAAACATTTTGTTTTTTCAAGTGTTCGTCGTTTTATAATTCGAAAAGATATTCTTAAACTATTTGAAGACTGTTTAAAGGGAGTGCCATATCTGCCCGGCGTGCGCAACTGACGTGTGTGTAAAAACGCGGTCGACCAACGTTTCCATCGCCCATGCACGAATCCACGTATACGAGAATAAGTTTTTTTTTTTGTTGATTTTTTTGCTTATTTCGTACTCGTATAACTAAAACTATATATATAATACACGCGGCGTCAGTCTAGTCGGTTTTTCATTTTTTTTTTTTTTTTGAATTTTTTACGTTGTGAAAAAGCCGGCTTTTAAAACGTATGGCTATAGTCGCATAACTCCAAAAGGCCGTTTGGATTACGGAATAATAATAATAATAATAACAATAATAATAATAGTAATAATAATAATAATAATAATAATAATAATAATAATAATAACAATAATAATAATAATAATAATAATAATAATAATAATAATAATAATAACAATAATAATAATAATAATAATAATAATAATAATAATAATAATAATAATAATAATAATAATAATAATAATAATAATAATAATAATAATGAAGACATTATAAGGGGCGAGGAATTTTCGCCAAACCGCCCCTCCCTCCTCCTCCTCAATGGTCGTATATCACGCACGCGTCAATAATAATAATAATAATAATAATAATTTGAACGAAACGAGATTTCGCGCTGGAGGAGGAGGGCGGCGCACTGGCGACCGTTTTAGCGCGTATACAACAATACGTGCTCGGGTGGTCTGCTCGTCTCTGTGCACGGCGTTTGTGCGTGCGCGTGCGTATAATAAAATAATATTGTTGTGTGTCTAGACGTACCGGGGGGCGAGTGGATGGGACGGATGGGTGGTGGTGCGCATACGGGGGGCGGACGTGGACGGTGGGAGTCTGACGCACACCCTTACTCGCACGCACACGGTATCGACGAAATATTTCCGGTGGCGCGCGCGCGGCGGGTATAGCTTGTAGCGAGCGAGACTCCACCAGCCGTATCAGCGTCCCAAGGACACGAGCGAAAAACACGCGAGAACTCGCGCCTCCCGTCCCGCCGCCCCCTTCGTCCCAGCAGACGCGACACAGACGGTCGTCCGCGCCGGTCTATATCGGTTTCGCACACGCACACCGCGTTTGTACGGCGGCTAGAATTGTGTGCGTACCGTTTCCCTCTTCTACCTCCCTCCCCCCCCCCCCCATCGCGGTATTTGACGCGTCTGCGTAAGAAAACAAATAATAAAAAGGGACGCGCAGGCGCGTATCAAACCGCGCCTGCAGTTCCCGCCGTCCGCGCCGTACCCTTCCGACCGACCCGTCTGCGTATTTCCATTACCCGCCACCGCGGCACATTTCCCCCCCCCCGATTTTTTTTTCGTCCGTTCTTCTACGACGGCGTTCTCGTCGTGGCGGCCGCAGGGCCCGACGATTACCGTATTTCCCGCGCGATTTTTAGAGAAATCGTCGAAAGATTCCAATAACCTACAAATCGGCTTCGTCTCGTTGCGTTCGCGGCGTGTACTTTCGATAATTGACAATTTATAATAATGCGCCGGCCAGTGCCCGTATGGTAGTGGAGACACAAGCGTAGTCAACGAGAGGATTTCGAGAGTGCCAATTCCGAAATTGTCGTAAAAATTCATTAATAAACTTTTGTAATTTAACGGTCGCAAAACATTTGAACTTATATTTGTATAATATTAGCCGTTTTCATTTGGTTCGACGTGTCCCGGTTCAACCGTACACTAAGACGCGGCGCTGTCTTTGCATTTATTAGCGTTCCTTGAACTCATTACATGGTGTCGCGTACAAAAAAAAAAAGAAAGAAAGAAAAAACGTCAAGCCATGCGCTACTACGGTTCGTATATATTATATATAAAAAAAAATAATAAATTTACGTACAAGATTGTATTTATTTCCGAGGTGACGTTTTGAGAAGAAAAAAGTAAAACGCGTTTTTTATTATTCGATAATAATATCAAAATTTCGTGCTCGCGAAAACGGTTGTTTTTTGTAATTCTGAGTTTAAAATTTGACGAAAAGACACCACCGTTTCACATTGTTTTTGTTCCGCGATGTGCTGCTCACCGAAAGAATATTATTTGTGTTTTTGGGGGTGGAAGGGTGGGAAAAAGTACGTTAAAATTGTCGTAACAGAACAAAAATCACAATTTCATATTGACCACCTATTTCTAGACGATTTTTCGTTGTGAGTAATAACTAATGAAAGACCGTATGATGACGTCGTAGTGTCGTACAGTGACAGTATATACATTTTTTTTTTTTTTGTCGTAGTTCATTCAAAAACTATAATTTCTTTATAATCCTATTGTATTTTGACGATTTTTTTTTAGTATGGTAATTTTTTTTTTTTTTAAATTACAATTTATTACGAGTTGAACTTGCCGGCGGTTCACGAGGGAAACTTCGTGTACGAAACGTATACAGCAGTGAAAAAAATAAAATAACATAATACCACATAACGTTGTTATTGTATCTCACTCTTTGTTGCGCGTATTATTATTTTTTTTTTTAGGTCACAGAACGTTTTGCGGTAGGTCATCGAATTTATAATAATTTATATTACGACCTACCGCAAACGTAATATAATACACGCGCGACACATTATTATTATTATTATTTTTTTTTTTTATTATTGTGTTACGCGCGCGCTTTTTACCGTTTTTTATAATAAAATTCTATGCGCTTGTGCGTAACGCGATCGGCGTCTAAACTTATTGGCCAAATTTCACGAGAAAATAAATAAAAAAACGTTATAATATGTTTTTAATGTGGAAACTAATAATTATCCGACGTTTTTAGATAATTTCTAAATTTTTTTTGTATTTCGAATTATCGTTACTTATTATTATTATTATTATTTGAGAAAATATTATTGCGAAGTCGACGACTTGTGCATTATTCTTATAGTCCCTTCTGTCTCCTACACAACAACGCTGCGATAGATAATATATCTCCGTTTCACGCCTCTCCGATTCGGAATGTGTAAACATAATACATAGTTTTGCGTTTTTACGTTTTTACGTTTTTTTACTTCATTTTTTTCTCGTCATTTTCTAGTATTATCGAATATTATATTTGTGTAAATCCGACGGACAAATATTGTCATAGACACTTTATTCTTAAAATTTCGTAACTCAATCTGTATAATAATGTAACTGTTCGCACACAATCGTTTTCTAAATTTTTATCCCATTTTTCTTTCATTTTCCGTGTACGTACTGATTTTAAGTCTTCAACATCCTATCCGTAGTTATTACGTCGTGTTTTTATCAAATATTTATTACGCGTGCCATCGATTCGGATGAAATTCAATAATATCTCTATCTCGGTTATAGTGAAAAGTTCGCGCTAATAAAGCAGCGCCAATCAACGGTGGAGTGGAAGCAGTCAAGACGGTTGTACGCCGATTTATATATTATATTTCTAATTTTTTTTTTTACAATATATATTTTCAATGGCACGTTTTGCAATGTTCGTATTACGAGCGTTATACAAAGAAAAAAAAATTCGAATTTATCCAGATAATATATTGTTTTCGAATTATTTCGAAAATTGTTCATAGCTACATAAATAATCGCTATAGTTAGTAAACATTATAACTTACAAATAAAAGTATTTTTTGTTAAAGTTTACAAAAAAAAATAAAATAAAAAATAGTTTCTAATTGGACTCGCGAGTTGTATATATTATTATTATTATTTGCTCGACAAGTTTTAAACAAATTAGAGTTCGTTTGTTCAGCCTTAAATTTTTTTTTTTTATTTCCACTGTGCGGGGGATAAAAAATTTTCACACGAATGAATAGTTCTGTTCTGTGTTCAATTTATAACGTGCAGATATCGTTAGGATTTGTATATAATATATTTTTTCTGTTCGTATATGTATTATATCACGTGAATCACATGCCGGTGGTATTAAACGCGAGTTTCAGATTTTTATTTCAAATCAACAATAGTAGTACACACGCATTTTTGTCTTTTTCGATACGTTTCCGCTTTTATTCGTCATTGAGATATGTAAATTTGACGGTTATCCGGAAAAAAACAAAAATAAATTACGAGTACGTAAATGCAATAATTTTCTCGTCGAATCTTTAGATACGTCGCGTATGGTTTCTTTTTTTTATTTACCGCGCAGTAATAATTTTTTTTATTTGTACACGTTTTTAAAGTGTGAATTTATTATTCGGCGGGCGGCTCGCGTAAACTTTGCTAATATTATTTTAAGAAATACGCGCTTACGGATTTACTATCCGCGAAGTTTTGCGACATTCAACACTCGGACGACGAAAAGCGTTTGTTTATTATTATTTTTTTTTATATTTATATATATATATATATTATTATTATTTCGTTAAAACAGATATTTTGAAAAAGGTAAAAGCGCGGAA
The DNA here is from genome assembly GCA_032441825.1 of Chaetogeoica ovagalla. Taxonomy (NCBI): domain Eukaryota; kingdom Metazoa; phylum Arthropoda; class Insecta; order Hemiptera; family Aphididae; genus Chaetogeoica; species Chaetogeoica ovagalla. The sequence goes on from CM063730.1 coordinate 5,583,251, forward strand.
CCAAATATGATTGCAAGAGCCAACATGTATGCAAAACGTTCCGTATAGTAATTTTATAAAATACGAACAAGAATAACTATTCGTAATTAGCCGCGTACTTCTTAAACATTTTTTTTTTGGTTATGAGCATTAAAAATGTGTTGTATATATATTAAATTATTTTTACGCATTAAATTTGTTATACTCTTGGTTTTCGCTATAGTTTACTGTAGAAAACGTTCGGCTTTTCGTTTCTACGACGGAACTAACACCGAGGAAAAATTCGGCAAAATCGTTATTAGTCACTGATCGGGTTTTAATTTCGTTGAGCACAAAATCGTTTCATTAAACGTTTCTCCGGATTCTCATACACTGCGCCCCTCCCCCCTTCGGTGTATTTACACATACCTATTAATAATATATTTACCGCCGCGTGAGAGACTATTTGAACATTTTCACGTTTAAAAAAATAATTCTCTCGTCGACACCCGACGATATTATTATTATTATTATTATTTGTAACGAGTATAAATATAATACGTCAATATACAATATAATATTGTGTTTATACGCTTATAATTTAATAATAACGCGTCCATGTAATACCATCGCGTCCAACGAATACAAGACGTAATTATTTTTATTCTCCCATTTACTTATTAATTATTATACATAATAACAATAATAATAATAATAATAATAATAATAATAATAATAATAATAATAATAATAATAATAATAATAACAATAATAATAATAATAATAATAATAATAATAATAATAGCTGCTGTCTGCAGTGCAGTTCTAAGTGTATACATTGTGTGCTTGAATTTTAATTATTACTGGACCGTAGAATTTTTTTTTCCGCCTCTGTGCCGACCGAGAATACAATATGAGTGCGCTTAATCGTTTTATTAATCACACCGTTATTTCCACTCCCGTTCACAACAGTACTACTTACTGTATTCCCCGTATACGATATAATGGCGAAGTTTATTATTACTCGTTATTAGGACGGGGATGTCGATGACTTTTTTTTAGGACATCTTAAGGTGATGTAGTTTAAGATTCGATAAAACGTGACTAAGTATAACTTATGTTTGCATATCGTTTTTTCATTTTTTCAGGCTTTTTCGTTTCTTTTAGGACTTTCGTTTTTTTGACATTTCAAAGCGGTTTTATTTTTTTTTTTTTTTTACTATTAGATCGACAGAAACACGACGAGTTCACTATTATTTTATATTTTTTTTTCGCTTAGAATATATTTTAATATTTGTACGTAAATTTTAGTTAAAAAAAAAACCCCCCGTTAAATAATCGAGAAAAAACTGCAAATTAGAATTACGTCGTATAAATATAATACATATACCTAATGCGATAATAATCATTAGTTGTTTGATATACGAGTAAATTAATGAAATAATAAATAATTTAGTTAATGTAAAAGAATTCTCGATTCATCTTTTTCGATCGTACATTAAATTTCATAACGGCATTCCTATAGGTTTTTAGGGCATCAAAACCGACTTACTCTTGTTACGTGTTATTATTATTATTATTATTATTATATTATATAACGCGAAGGTAGTTTGCGTTTTTTCGCATTTTCAATTGCCTGTAATGTCGTCGAATTTCAATTTCGATTTATACGTATTATTGGCAATCACCGATAGTTTTGTTTTTAATCGATTACGTTTGTAGAACGGTACACCGATGACGGTGTATTATTATATTCTCGGAATCGGAAATCTACGGGGAAAATAAAAAGAAAAGAGAATTCTATAACAGTAAAATGCGTTAGAAGATTTTCTCTCGACGCGATGGTAAGCGCTTCCTCGTAACCGCGTTTACCTATGATGTTCGTATACACAGAGTTCTATTTCGATCGTTACGCGTTCTAAATTGAAAAAAAAAAAAATGTAAAAAAGTACCGAATGTAGCTGTACACAGAATGTCGATTCCGAGTTCCGCTTGATCGGACGACGATACTCTTCCGTCGAATAATGTCGACTAATAAGTTTGCGAATTTGTCTAAACTCCGTGTAGTTCTTACAGAAATTCAAACTACAGATATACTTAGAAAAAAAAAAAAAAGTTCTGACCCAGTTCTTTGAATACAATTAAAAACATCACTCGTCTCTGACTGGGCTGATGATTTTTTTCAATTTGATCTCGGATCAGTTAAACTTCAATCGAACTATCCGATACCGATCTCAATTATTCTGTATTGAAGTAATCAAGAAAACTCTGTATTTATAACGATTGAACTTCTGTCTTGCAGCATTAACATAAATCTAGATGATTTGAGGGCGGGATAAATAGAATTTTATTTTTACTGTACTCCGAGACGCCGCAATAGTCTTGTACGGGAAGTAGTCCCGGAAGGAAATGTGCCAAGAGAAAGAGGGCGATCTGTTAGAACGAATTGTATGTCTCACAGACACAGGCAATTGATCTCAAATATTGTATGGACACATTAGAAGGAAAATAGGAAGGCAATACCAAGTCGGAAGACGAGAAATAACGCATCGTAATAAAATATATAAACGTTTATTCCGTGAATAGATTTTATTATTCACGCGTTCTATGTGAACGCGGTTTCACTGAGGAAATATTTTTTGTGATCCCGGTTCAACTCCTACTAAACTGGCACTGTTACACGTACGAAGACGCGCTCACAGACGAACTGGAAAATAACAAAAAAAGCACATTTCAAAACGATTACGTGTACTCGCGTAATTTTAGTGTATTTTCGTATTTTCGCTCTCTTCTTCCTCTCGAAAACACGTTCATCACACCCGTATATTTACACAGCGAACGTTAATAATTTATTTGGAACGCGTGTAAGTTTTTTTTTTTTTTTTGTTTTTGTCATTTTCCCGTCGCAGTGAAAGAGAAGAGACGACGACGTTTCATTGTTTGGCTTTGAAACGCTGCGGTTATTCGCGGAGGAGAAAGAAAAACGAACTGTTATTATAAGCGCAACTATATATATAAAATATAGTCACTTTAATCTTGTGTACGGTTTGTGTAGAGTCGTAGTTTTTTTTTTTCGTTTCATAAATATCACACGTCAACCGTATACGCTGAGCGTATATAAACGGCAATTCATTATGACCTCACTGCTTTTGTAGGATTTGGCGCGGTCATTATTATATATTATTAATTTATATATGTGGCGGACGGCGAAAACTCGCACATTTCTGTTGAATGCGAAGAGCAGCCCATCGGACGTAGTTTAGTTTTTTTTTTTGTTTTTTCAATTTTATTATTTATAAATTTTTTCGTTTCCTTCTCTCGGTCACGGTAGTTTTCCCATCGAAACCGCTGTAAAAAAGTATACGCAGCAATAACGCCGAACGTTCGATTATTTATTTATTTGTTCAAATTACGTGTAGACGAAACCGTGTTTCGAAAAACTTTCTTTGACAGTACACGAATGAGTATTAATTTTTTTTTTCTTTTTTTTTTTTTTTTTGGCGGAACGAAAGTCGTCAATAACGACAGAACTCTCGGATTAACAATCACCTCTACAAAAACACATTGAAAATCGTCTAAAAAAAAAAAAAAAAAACCGGTAAAACGCGTAGAAAAACGGCGTGAAACATCTCATCGATTAATTAATCCTCGATTTGTAATTTGAAATAATTATATGTATATATATATATATATTTTTTTTTATAAATTTTTTATACGCGTTTTCCGCTTAAAAACATCGAAGACCTGTGTGCGTATTGTGCAAAGAATATACTCTCACGTCAACGGTGTTCGTCGCACGAGTTTCGTTACGGCTTTTCACAGGGCGCTTTTCGGACCGATATTGATCCGTATATGGATCTGTTTCGCGTGATCACACACAGTGCTGTTGAGCGAGTGTCTTGTCAATTAGAATGGGTTTCAATCGCTGAAGTTTACTCGAAGTCCACTGCTCATCGCACCGCGCAATTTTTCACTCTCCGGTCTCGCCAATATCGACTCATTCGTAGACGCGCGCGACGGTTAACACAAAATGTACTTGACGGTAAAATTTGCTAAACATCGTATTACTTCGAGATTTTTTTTTTTCTTTTTTTAAACGTCTGCTCGTCTTTTCTGTTTCATATTACACGTTCCTATAAATCTTTCGCGACACGTATATACTACGACGATAAAAGTAAAAATTAACGCCACTCCGTCGATGCGTGCTGCGAGCTAATATTATTTCGATTTCTCTTCAAAAAAAAAAAAAAAAATCAATGAAAAACAACAATCCGTTATTCGTGTTAATATCGTTTATCCAATATACACTCTTTCCCTTGGTGTGCAGTTATTATATATTTATTCGTTATTAATCGAACAATATATAAATCCGATGAGCATGAATGCATGTCATTGACCTGTTATAAATTTATAGATCGCGAATACCGCCGTACTATTTTCATCCATACACGTATGTATTTTAATTTTTCATTGGGTTATCGAACTTATTAAACAATAACAACGTTCTGTATGCGGATAAAAATTTATTTACGATAACAGTATGCGCATAGAGACACGTATCCCTTATAGAGTTCGATACAGGTCACGTGCGTTTAGAAATTGGAATCAGTGATTCGGACGACATTTCTGGTGTTAATATTTGGCGAATAATTCAATACACAACATTAAATAAGTGTATAATTTAATACGAGGTCGACGGGAGATACCTCCCCGGGGCCGGCCCGAGGTATTGTAGCGCCCCGGGCGAATTTTCATAAGGCGCCATTAAAAAAATATCCAACGTACTAAATACTATTTTGCACATAGGTATTGTTTAAAACGACTTATATTCATAAAATTCTTTGGATAAAACAATTATTCGGACACGATTATCGATAAACGTATTGTTGTTTCTTAATTATTCTAAATATTTTCGCAATATTTTGCTATTTTGGAGTGCGATCGGATTTAGAATAATAGACGACCAGCGAAAACGAAAAAAATGTCCGGCTCTCGCTGGTCGTCTGTCCGGGGCCCTAAGGCGCCCCGGGCAACCGCCCGGTTCGCCCGTATCTTGGGCGGCCGGCCCTGGATACTCCCCCCCCCACACGCGAAACGTTCACTTCCCCTCGCGCATTCCAAACGTTTTTTTTTTGTTTTTACGCGCGTGTCCCGAAGTCTTTACAAACTAATTTTATCGTTTTCCCTAATTATTAATTATACGACTGAAAAGAGTACTGAAAATCTCGATTCTCCGAAAATTGTATTTTCGCGATGAAACAATTCAAATTATTCGGATCGGTAGAAAAAAAAATGTATCGTTTAAAGCCGAATGAATGAATCTGTACGAACGGATTTTGACCGTTATACTAACTAATATCAATGATACGATTTGCAGATGATATAGTCTTGCTCGCTGCATCTGAAAACGATCTACAAACAGCACTTGTTGAAATGGATAAAATATTTTTAAATTTTAAATTAAATATAAATACGAAAAAAACAAAAATAATGGTGTGTAGCAAACAAAATAAACCAAACATTAATATATCCCTTAAAGGAAACCGAATAAAAGAAGTAAATCAATTTAAATATTTGGGAAGCATAATAAGTAATGATGGAAGATCAAAAAAGGAAATAAAAAGTAGAATAAGGCAAGCAAAAAAGGCATTCCTACTTAAGAGTAAACTACTAACTTCAAAAAATATAGATTTAAGAACAAGAATACGATTAGTTAAAACATATGTATGGAATACAGCATTGTATGGCAGTGAAACATGGACATTGAACAAAAAAGAGGAAACTACTCTAGAAACTCTAGAAATGTGGTGTTGGCGTAAAATGGAGAAAATAAAATGGACGGAAATGAAGACAAACGAAGAAGTACTAGATTTAGTCAAAGAGAAAAGAACATTGCTAAATAATTTAAGATCAAGGCGTTGGAATATGATAGGTCATACGCTAAGGCACAACGAAGAACTCCATAACATCATATTGGAAGGTATGATTGAAGGGAAACGTGGAAGAGGTAGGCCAAGAACGTGTTATATAAGTCAAGTAATCAAAGATGCAAGAGTCGATTCGTATAAGCAACTCAAAGATAAAGCTCAAGACAGAGAATTATGGAGAGAACATTTATTGTAAACCAATCTACGGATTGAATACTAAAAAAAAAAAAAAAACTAACGGTTTAGAAGTTTCGCTTAGGAGCAACAGATTAAAAAAAAAAAAAAACACGAGTCTTTAAAAGAAAACTAATCGCTATACATTTTTTTTAAAAAAAAAATTAGGCCGGACATAATTTCGATAAACGTTTCAAAAAATAAATAATATAATTTGCCGGTCTCGTGTATAACGTCGGAGATTAATATTTCGATTGCCAAAATCTGAACGTATAACCGTTAAACGACGAACGAATTGAAAAAGTACTATTTGAAAGTGTTTTTTTATTTTAAATGAAAATAGCGAATATCTCGATGAATTCGAGATTTATTTGTTATGAAAACAAATGGACATTTTTTTTTTTTTTCAAATAACGTTTTGTTCAATCGCACTAAATAGCTCGAACTGTAGTTGTAGTTTGACTCGTCGTCGTCGACTATCGTTTCTTGTTTTCGATTTGTCATTCGGTTCTTATGTAAATAGTACTCAAATGAGTTTTAATATTTTCAACGAAGGAAACGGGAACCTTTCACCGGAATATTATTGGTGTTACTAAACGAAATATTAACAAAACCTCGTAAATATTTGGTATACCCTAATTACGCGGCCGGTGGTTAACATTCTCGTGAAACGTAAAACGTTTCTTCAAAATTACATTTCACCGCTGCCATTTTAGTTTTAATTTATTTCACCGTTTCTCAATCGGTTCATAATAATATGTATTCAGAATATCGTTACGATCATTTTTTCAATTAATTTTCTCCATTTTTTTTTTTTAGAAAATTAATTTACTCGTTTTTTTTTTAACTCGTCGTAATAGATTTTACACGGCTTTTTCAAATTAACGAACGCGAATATTTATTTACGTGTTAAGCTTTACGTTGAACGTCCGAAGAATTAATATTGTGTATATTCAAAGTACATATTCGGGGAGAAAACAATATATTTATATTTTTTGTAAACATTTGAATATTTTAATGTGTGTATATACTTTATAAGCCAAAAAGTATTGTGAAAAAAAAAATAATAATATATTTATTTATTTTCACTATATAAATATAAATATATATATATATATATATATATCGGTTTGAACGACAAAGAGTCCTCATCGTCGGGTATTGAGTAAAAACGAAAAAATGAAAACGCAAACAAAAACTACAATTATGACGAATAAAAAGAGTTACAAAAAAAAAAAAGTAAATAATTAAAGCGAACAAATTGTGTATGTAGTTATAATATATATATATATAATTTTTTTTATCTATTTATACATTTAAAACTTTTTTTTTTTAATTTATTGTGTTGCAATACTTTTAAAACTGAACAACGTCTATTGTACCAATTGTACTTTAAAAACGTACGTGTTTTAACGTATGACGGTTATTGCGCGTATGTTACGATGCTATGCTTACGATAAAACTACACGCGCGCGTTTCTATAAATATATTATTATCGTACACTCGTCTTTATTTAGAGTATAAAATATATGAGCGGTTTGATTAAACAATAATATATTTAATGTATATATATATATATAACGTGAATCGCGATTATGTAATAATAATTATCGAAAACGCGCGGGGAAAAAAAAAATAATTTTCTACCATACGCGTGCCTCTCTGCTGTCTCTGAAAACCGGGTCTATTTCGTTTCTATTAATATTTCGTATTATTGGTATGACCGGCAATGTGTGTGCTGATGTTTTAGCTAGCTTCTGTATTCGTCATTCCGGGTGCCTTTATTCCCGTTTAATTCTGCTCTACATCGCCGATTCGTTCGGAAACTGTGGGGAAATAAATATATATATAAAAAAAAAAAAAAAAATTATAATACGTACACGAACGGTGACGATATTGTTAGCCGTGTAAGCGCGTCTAAAAACGTCTCGAGTCGGAAGAAGATTGAAAAAAGCAAAGTACAAAAAAAAAAAATTTTTTTAACTATAATGTACGTCATCTTACGTTAAATTGACCTAATCGCGTTTAGTCTGTATAAAGAAATTTTCTTTTTATTGTTCGTTAACACGACTGCGACGGCAACAGCAGCACCGCGAGATATATATATATATATATATATATATATATATATATTTATATATATAAAATGTTTTCTCTTTAAAAATAACCCGTTTTAATTGTTTTCATAATTATAATTTTGTGTTCGTATAACGGACGACGAATAGAATATTCACATGCCTATACCGGAATCTCGTGTATTTATTTGTGGGCGTTTTCAGACGCGTTGTTCCGGCGTGTTTGCGAAATTCCGTCGCCGTTTGCCGAGAACACAAAACCAACTTAAAATCTGATGACAAAATGTATACCGTTTTTCTCTCTCTGGACGCGCGAGTTTTTTACGTTATTTCGAACATTTACCAGTCGACAATAAATAATAATTATTTATTTACACGCCTCGAATCGTTTGATGTTATCATTCGAATTCGGCAACACGCGCAATGTGATCGATAGAACTTTAAAAAAAAAAAAGAATGTTCACGAAAAAAATAAAAATGCTTTTGTGCCCCCCAAAAGAATTCAAAATGACGCGCTAAAAGTTTGTTTTTCGTATAAATTACATAGATTTCAATGTATAATTTTACACATAGCGGTTTAGGTCTTGGACTCTTTCTAATCTAAAAAAAAAATTATTACTACAACTATATTGTCCACGATATAATTTGTTGTATTCATACAAAAATCGTTTTGGTGTGCAAAAAAACTAAAAATAAAATTTCAAATTCGTATTTGCAGGAAAACCGTAAACTGCGAAATAAAAAATCTAAAATGCTCTAAATATTAAGAAAATAACCTACAATCGAAAAATTGTCCAAAAAAAATGCGAAATAAATTTTCTTTCGCTCGTTCAAAAACTTACGTGTTAATGTTATTATTATTATTATGATTGAGCGTGGAAATTTTCAAAAAAAAAAAAAAAAAAAATAACGTTTTATTTTAAATCGCGGTACAATTTTTACAATGTTCTACCGAATTCTTCAACAATTAAAGACACTCGAATTTGGACGATTAGAGTATTCGCAATGTTTTAGTAAACGGATCGACAGTTGTGAATGATTTCAAACGAAATGTCGTCGTTTAACGCATTCGTGTGGAATGCAAACGTACATTAAGAAGAAGAAAATCTCCTTCGGACCGTTCACACGTTATTATGAATTCGTTCGCATTGGAATTCGGGGAACATTTTTTACGATATAAATGCGTTAAACGGCGCATATTAGACAGGCCACGTTTTACGGAGTAGATGAAAATGGAAACATTTCCCGTCTTTATAATAATATATAAATTACGAAAATTTAATATCCTTATAATTATTTTTATAAAAATAATATACGAGCAATGAATATAAGCGAAAGATCACTTTTGCGTTTTGCGAACTAATAACGAATATTGGGAGGGGACGTCGTGAAAATCATGACGCGTTTGCTGCTCGGGGGGGGGGGGGGGAAGCGAAAAAATTGGGATAAAAATGTTTTTTATCAAAAAAAAAAAATGTAAATACGCGTTATTATTTATACGCGAACGAGAGCTGTAAAATATGACATTACGATTTTTTTTTTATTGGTTTTTTTACGTTGTTTTTTTTTCTTCTTTTGTTTGTTTGTAGTCTAAAACGTAAATGAAAAAAAGAATCGTCGCGATAATATTCTTATACAGCCGAAAGTGACGAAAAGAAAATTATTATTATAATTATTTTATTTACAATTACGTCGTATATAATTCATATATTACATGACGTGTACTATTGTGTTTTAAACGTGTATATATATATATAAAAAACAAATAATAATAAACGCCATGACACGTTTATTCGATGTAAACACAATACATATATTTATATATCGTGTCACCGTTACATCATATTGCACAATTAAATATCGATTTAAAATAATACGAATAATAATTGTGAGTGAAAAAAAAAAGTTTTTTTTTCCTTTTCTTAATTGGCGTTATTGAAAACGAGCAGATGGTATTATTATTATTATTATTATTATTATTATTATTATTATTATTATTATTATTATTATTATTATTATTATTATTATTATTATTATTATTATTATTATTATTATTATTATTATTATTATTATTAACTGTGTATTTTATTTTCGTTATCGTTTTCAAACATTTTTTTTTTTCGTTTTGTTTTTATCGCGGACCGTTTTCTGCAGCGGCTGCGGTGAGAATATTTTTATTTTTGAAGACGCGGCCGAACGAAAACGATGTAAGAACAAACGTCCCTCGCCGAAAGAACGTTTCGTTCGAACGTAGAAAATTGTTGAAAATGGAAACGTTTGAAAGCCGCGAGAGTAGAACGGGTTAGAGATCCGTACGGATTTTCACGCATATTAAATTACAGAGGTTTTACTTGATTTTTTTTTTTTTTTGAAGAACTAAAGGCGTGTTTTCAAATATTACCGTCTAAAACTTGCGGGCGCCTTAGACACAGTTCTTCGGAGCATTGTATTTTTTTAAGGAAATTCCACACGGATTGTATGGGGGGGGGGCGTCCACTTAAAAGGACTTCACAGGGCCGCTGTGTACAAAAAAATCGTCGAGCCGATGAAATTCCCGCACTATGTTCTATACGAATTTGTACGATTTTTTGGCGAACCAGCTGCCGGAGGGGTTATTACGCGTTTCGCGGGATATTAAAATTCATTTTTTTTTTTTATTGTGATTCTGAACGAAACGAGAAAGCTTTTCGATTAACAAAGAAAAAAAGTTCGCATTACTATCTACTTACTTGTTTTTCGGTAACGAATTTCGCCGGGCGGCTACATTTTTTTTTCTGGATTTTTCGTTCGATTTTCTCTGCGACTTTTTCGTAACGCGGCTCGAAAAACTGTCGAAACAATTCTCTATTTTCTCGACGAAATTCACTACTGTCGCATATTTCTACGAGCAATAACCGAAAAGTATTTTAGTAAAATCTTTGAGTAATTCGCCGTTTAACACACTTGGTCGTGAGACCCGCTATGCTTTGTTTACTCTTGTTTTTGATGATTTTATTATTTCTACTCCGTTTCTGTTTAATTATTAACAGTTGTCGGGTCGATTCGTTTTTATTTATTATTTTTTTTTTTTTTTTGCTCTTAGTCGTTTTCAGTAAATTAAATTTTCAAAACGGTTTCGATAATATATTCTAAACGACTCGCACTCTTTTTTCTTTTAGTGTTCTTAGAGTAATAAAATAATTCTTGCTTTTTTTTTGTTTGGATTAGTTATTTCGGATAACGCGTGTGAAAAAAAAATATTATATGGGTCACCGTTTTGAAATGAAATATTTACACTTTTGTTAAACGTATATAAAAATTGTGGAGTATTGGGAAATCTTCTTAAATTTTGTACAATTAATAATTTACAAATCGTTTAATATTTTGGCAAATTATTATGTAATCTGTTGGTTGGCGAAAAAAATTTAACTCACTCTGTATATACGCGTAAGTTTTTTTTTTTTTGTTTCCTATAGAGTCCGCATCTATTTGTACAACGCGTATGTTAACACATAATATTTAGTATTTTAATACAAAAAAAAAAAGAACAAAAGTAAAACGAGTTTGAATACAATTAAACACGTACGAAGTTTTTTGTTTTTTAAATTCCGATCCACAGTAAATAATTTTTTTCTTTTTATTTTTTATATAAAATATATTCACGCGTTATATAAATATTTCTTGGCAAAATCTTCAAACGACTATCGTGCGAATGATAACTGTGATTTTCGAGCGTGTACAATATCTATTCGCTTTCCTTAACTATTTTCTGTTTTGGGAAAACGAAGTCGGGGACATGTTTTTTCGTATCGTCTGCGCGGTGTGTACACCGTTTTATTACGCTCGGTTTCCATCATAACTCCAAATCTGAATATCGTCAGTGGAGTATATTTATATATATATATAAAAAAAAAAAAAATGAATCTTTTCCTATTCGTTAAGTTTGACGTATATATAATATATATATAAATTAATGTGGAATTTTGTTGGAAAAGCAATCGTTGTTTTATTGTTCGTCGAGGGGGCTCGAGTGCGCTCGTTTTCCAAAATCACTTATGGAATTACGTTCTAGTCGGATAGTTTCGAGTTTAAAAAAGAAAAATCCGGCGGAATTTCGCAAAATTGTTCGCCGTTTCGCGGGTATTACGCGAATTTCGCTGAAATTTAATTAAATTCTACGCAAAAACGAGTCTGCAGCAACAGCAGCTGATGAGTGAGGAGTGGTGGTCGGTGAAAGAGAAAGAGAAAGAGAACCGACGGCCGCCTCATAATTTTTGTCGTGTACGGTGGTGTAATGTTGTTATGAGAATCTGCGACGTGTTCTACCATTACACAATAGGTAAAGTGTTCGGAGAGAACGCGTTTTTTTTTCTTTTACATTTTTTTCTTGTGAAAACGTCACTGTCTAAGAGTTTTTTTTTCTCGCTAGACGTGAACGGAATTTTTGCACGACTTTTTCAGAAAGAACGATTTTCGGGCCGATCCAACTAGGGGGTTCGCTTTAAGCGATTTTCGAAAAAATTAATTTTTTTTTTTTATTAATTTATTATTACGCTTAAATACGAGTTTTATAGACGAAACGAGCGAAGGAAAAAAAACGAAATAATACTCTATTCGAGTACGAAAAAAACACCTATTCTGAGTGTGGTCACGGGAGAAATATTCACAAGAGATGTAATATTTTGTTGGAAACAAGTATATTAATAACAAATTACGCTCTCTGCAGGGACACACGAATTAGCATTGCGTGTATGCGGCGAGTACACAAAGCGTATACAGGACAATTTGTAAATAATTTTACGTGAGTAATGTGTACGGAGAACGTTTTTAAAGACTTTCTCGAATTTCTCATGTGTAAAATCTCGTCTTGCGTGAAATTCACGTTTTTGACAAAATATTTTTCGCGAAAAAACTTTTCTTAAATTATTACACTCGCGCGTGTTGTCCTCGCGTGAAATATACTTTTCGTAATATTTTATTTCCCCTCAAAAAATTTTCAATTCTTGTTCGTCATAACGAGAATGTGTTGAGGCGGTCGGATTTCGAACAGTACCTACCTAATTACGATGTACAGAAAAAACGACAGGCTCGGTGGTTTTGATAAAAAATTTTACCTTGGAAATACGAACAGATTTGTTATAGGGATTTATACTAATTTAAAAGAAAAACAATGTGTTAAAAAAAAATCGCTGAAAATCATTCGTATTCGACCGCTTATTATATTGTATAGTGTTTATGGAAACAGAATTTCCAGAAACAGATTCCACCTGTAAGAGTAAAGTGTAGAGTTACTTTTGTTATTTGTTTTATATATATATATATATATATATATATAATAATAATCATAACGATTTTAAGCGTAATTTGTCATTTGTAATTTATTCAACGAAAATGTTACGTAATAAAGTTTAACGAATTCAAATAATCAATAAACACTGATTTTAAACAATAACAATTCGTATATTTTACTTTATATAGTTTTCATTCGCTGCGAAGCTCAAAAAGTGTATTTTTTGTTTACAGCAGGAAATGTTTTTCAATTAACGATTTTAGTGTCTTCGGTATCGGTTCTCACGATGCACGTGCGCGCGCACAATCGAATACGAATATACTAGCGTACGTAGTTGTTTTAGGAAAAAACGTAACTCGGTATTCGAATAAAAATTTACTGGCTATTTTTTTGTTTAATCTAAATTTGAGAGCTTACTCTTGCGAGTTTTTCCACCGAACCACATGGAAAGAAAAACAACCAACCAACTTAGGTAATCAATACTACAATCGGTAGTCAATTAGAAATAAAGTGAGAAAAATGAATGCAATGTCGTCGTTTCGAGTTTGAAAATTTCAAAAATATTTTTCCAACACAAAAAATTAGGAAACATTACAATACTAAAAGTAGATTTTTAAAAATCCAAGAAGGTTGAGTAATTTCAAGCAAAATCAGTAGAAGTCGGCTGGTGAAAAAAAAAAAATTGGAGATATCATTTTTTTACGTCTCGGGAAATTCGAGTGTAAGTTTTTTTTCATTATTCGCCCAATAACTTACACGCATACAGAACAACAAAAATTTAATCGCTCGCACCACAATATAAGAAGCGCGGTTTTCTTTTACATAGTATATTATATTAACGATTTGTTTATAATATTAATTGTAATGTGCTCGGTACACGTTATGTATTTACACATACGTTTCTATCCATAGCCGCAGTACGGCGAGCGTTACGCGCGTGTGCCGACGATCGACCCAGTTTTTTTAAAAATTAAAACAAATACGAATAAAAATAAATTATATATTTATATTTTTTTTTTAAAAAAAAAAACCCCTTTTTATACGATTATTGTCGTGTCGAGTCACACGCGCCGTATTAACATTCCGTCGCGCAGCAGTATGTGTTTCGCGTACATAAGACGTCGTGTGTGTGTGTTTGTACATAAATGTTATATTTTTGTTTCATCAGAAATTGGCATGTCACCATCGTCGTCGACGCGATGGAAAAACAACTGTGGGAAAATTGTATTAATAGTAACGATAATAAAATAAAATAATAATATTATGTACACGAGCAACAGTTATCCCGCGCAAGTTTCGTGCTGGTAAAAATATATAACGGATCGCAGACAATCGAAAGTTATCATATAGAGAGATCGTTTTAGGACAAAGCTGTTTTTTTCGTCCCCGTGCCGTGTCCATAATGCCCGTGTATGCGAAAATGTCGATTTCCCGTACTTGTTGAATAAATGGAGAAAAAAGGGAAAAGGATATATGTTGTGTAGGCTCTAGAGATGCGACTTGAATAAGTTAGACTGTCATGAAACTTGTTCGTGTGAGACACGTCGCTACATCAGACGTCATAATACCGATTGTTACTTTAGACATCATCGATTAATGTGTTCATTCGTTGTTATGTCTCGTTTATCATTAACTAAGAATATTATTGTCGTAATAATATTTCTACCCGATTGTGTATTGCAAATAAAACGAGTAGGTCTATCTCTCTCTCTCTCTCTTTGCCGGAGCTACAGCTACATATTATTATTAATCCAATTAACGTGTACGATATTGTTTAAAACACAAAATTTATTGTGTTGATCTCGAAAAAATAAGGAAAGATTCCGTTTCGTGTGCCCCGCCAATCAAACACATCATTGAAAAACGTCCGTAACGAGTTCCTGTTCGGCTGTTTTACAGACGACCGAGGAAATATCTCCTTCAGAACCATACATTTTCCAATACCATTCGTATACACCTTCATACGACCACGGCTCTGTATAGTTGAGAATATTTATTGTTCGAGCTTTTTATAACAAAATAATCGTCCCGGCGATTTCCCGTGAATTTCTTTTCTTTATTATTACAACGTGTACATATTTTTTACCTCGAAAGAACGTAAAATAAACGCGCATTTTTTTGCGGTAAAAATGTGTGTTTATTGTTGTTCCTGCGCGCTTAATATTATTATGATTCCCCGTGACCTATTTAATACGCAGCGCAGAGGATAATAATAATTTCTCTCTTCCTCGCTACGAATAAATAATATTATACATGACATATTTGTACGATAATAATGAGTCCGTGGCGCGTGTTGTTTATTATATTATATTTTTTGTATTATATATAGTCGTACATATTGAATCCGTGTTTATTATAATTCATGAATTTTTGCTCATCGTCGTTGCCTTCGCGATGATCACGATGATGATGATGTTGTTGTTGTTGTTGTTTATGATTTTTACTCGTGTTTGACGCGTTCTATGCTATCGTTTCACATATACGTTTATAGTGAATTTACTATTGTTGTAATGTAATGTTGTTATCGTATAATAACCGCGTTGTTATATAAGCGTGCGAAATGGAATTTTTTTTCTTTTTTTTGCATAAAATAAAAATAGATATATAATAATAATAATAAAAAATACGAATCGAAACGCGCAAAAGAAAAATAAACGAACGATTCACGCAAAAACGAACTATTTTATATACGTATTGCAGTGCAGGCGCAGTGCGCTAAGTCACCTATATAAATACGTCCAATACTCCTGGTAAAATTTGTTCGGACGCAATTTTTCAAAAATAATTTTCGCTCAAAGTGAATTAAAGTAAAATTTATAATGTAATTTTATAAACTACAGTATAAACAATACAAATGTATTATAATAATACGCGTGTTTTCGTTACATACATATTTTCGTTTACGCGTTCGAGTCGTCTGAGAGGAAATTCCCGTATGTTGATTATCATCGAAATATAATTATTTCACGGGCGTGGAAAAAACTCTGTTAACGGCTACGCAATTCGGACACGAAATTAATTTTTTTATAAACGATTTTAATAATTCTTTAAAAGTTACACATAATTTTAAAAATAGAATTTTTTCTCCTTTTTTAATAACATCGGACTTCTCAAGGATTTTATAAAACAACTCCGTTATTGTATAGATAATAAATTCAATTCATTTTGTGTGCGAATTCGGTGTGTGAAGTACGACTGTGGCCTTCTGTTGCAGCCAATTCCCCCTGCCCCCCCCCCTCGTGATACGTTATTCTTTTCATTATTTTTAAACATTTTTTTTTTGTATTTTCCCAGGTGCGTACGTTACAGAACGCGTTTTTAAATAATTTTTTATTTCGTACGTTATAAATTATATCAAAATAACACATTATATATTTTGTCCGGAGAATAACGTTTATACTCGTAATATTATAGTCTTGATTTGAACATTTTTTTTTTCGTATACATTTATTACAACGGACACACGCGTTTAAAATTTTTATTATATCGTTTCCGAACGTTTTCACATTCGGTACGAACGGCTTGTGTCTTACGCGTTGTATACGATTTTCCTGTAAAAAATTAAAATTTTTCTCAATTTTTTTCCATGTACGTATAATTTCGAAAATAATTAGGTACTCGAAATGTTTTCCCATATCGGATTTTTTTTTTTTTGATAATATCGTATATTCATAATGAAGACCCGTGGTGGGGGGGGGGAAAAGCCGCCGAATCAGGCGACCTGCATGATGATCATCCTCGCACGTCCGAAAAACGCGAGACAAGACGTCTCGCGGTGTTCACCGTGTGGCCCATGTCGTTGAAACTGAACGTGCAACGGGTTGACGGTCATAGCGTATCGTCAATGAAGTAGGGATCGACGATGGATTTCATTGAGAATCCACGGCAAACACAAACTTTAGGACTGTGCAATAGCGATCGTTCGCGCGGAGGTTTCGACGGTTTTCGAATGCCGTAACCTAACAGCGGTTTGTTCGCAAAACCGTCGACGTGAAAGTGCGCCTCGTTACGCCCGTGAACATCAGCATATTATCGTTTTTCACCTCCCAAACAAAAATGTCCTATTACACAATTATGAACGGAAAATCGTTTTTCACAAACGCGAACACACACACATAAACACCGCTCCACTTGTCCGCGGTGATGACTTAACGTCCATCGCGTCGAACGAGCACACGCAGACTTTCTCATTGATATGCCGCGTTCAGATAAAACCTATTTTTATTTTTATTCCCGTGTCCCACTCTGTATATACAGAATCGTTTTTAATCGGCGTGATAGTTGTGATAGATTTTACCTAATGTAATACTCTCTAGCGTTGTCGCTGTGTGCGGCGCGCTGCGATATACCGAAATAATTCACGAGGACTTGAACGCAAAAAAAAAAAAAGAAAAGAGCGCACACACACAATCTCACCAGTGTATAACAACCGTATTGATAAAACGAAATTTTAATTTTAGTCATTCGACTGATTCGAGTGTATTTATAACACACGCGCTGCGTGATAACACATGTATTAATAGTCCGAATCATATCACTCTTCAGCACGTCGTCGTCGTCGGCGGCGGCGATAAACGAGATTAACGCAGTTTCTAATAGTTGCAAACGGTTCGAATATTTCGTTTCTCATAATATACGCTTATACACACAAACACACATTATATACGATTTGGTACAGTGAAAATTACTTCTACGAAGTCGAGTGCGGCGGAGACGGAGAAGACTTTATTGCGGCCCTGAGCGCGCAAAAACACAAAAAAAAATTTTTTTTTTTAAGGTGAGTGGTTTAACTAAAAGCGAAAAAAAAAATTCTTACACGCGCGTGTGTCTTATTTGTATTAGACCGTACGTACTGTTAAATACGCATTTACATCGAAATACTTATACGCACACGCCTGCAGTGTGTACTCGATAATATTTAGAAGAAAAAAAAAACACGAAAATTTTCATAGATATTGTTCTTTTTTTTTCTATATACTCACCCACGACGCTGTCTCGAGCATTCGAGTAAAATAACAGTTTGACGTTGTGTTTTAACAGAGTTATTATATTAATCGTTTATAATATTATATAATAGTACGGAGCACGTAAAATCTCGTGCGGTTTTTTTCTTTTTTTTTTTTATCATTACAACCGACTATCGAATAATTATAATATATTTTAAATTGTTCTGTACAAATAATACATTACGTGTACACGATAATATGTGATACCGTTTTACAAATATATTTATCTGCGTGTGTCGTTTTGTCGTCGACTGCTGCTGCTGCAGGCATCTTCTTTTCTCTTTTATTAATATACAAACATTATACAATACGTATTCATTTCGATAAGTTTTATTTTCGTGACTATTCACATATGCTGAAAAAGTATATTTCGCGTATTTCGGTACTCATTTCTTTCGTTACAACGGTGCTCTTCAATTGCAGCGTTCTTCTTTTTTACGTTACAACGTATATATCGCCGCCGCTATATATCCGCATTATAGCGTTCCGTTTTAAAAATGAACATATTACGAATCTCTAGGAAATCGGACGAAAATTTTCGAATCGATCTATATTGGAAATAATAATAACGATTTTCAAAATTCGAACGGTTCTGCGGTGAAGGCAACTGCTACTACTATACGGGCCCCGGGGAGGTCGCAACGGAGTCCAATAAACTCCTCGGTGAGAGAAAACAATCTACAAAATTGTCCGTCCGAAAACAAGAGTAACGCGAAGAATTGCTGTATTAAAAAAAATAATTATAAATACCGTATATTTGTATGAGCGGTATTTCAGTGTACGACGATAGTAGAAACTGAATAGTATACACCGTTTTGCAATTGACGCGTTCGTCGAATATTAACGACGGCCTGACGTCGCGTCGAAAGAAAACGGCGCCCTATCGAAATAATTAGGCTGTAAATAGTAATTTAAGATTATAAAATTTTATCGGAATTCGTTAGAGAAAATTCTCCGGTAGCTCACGTACGAAAGGATTAACCTCTGAATGTCTTGTTTCAACTGTACATAGGACTCGTTCAAAAAACCATTCACGCCGCTTTTGATTTACTGCATTTGAAAGTACCGCGTACGGAAAATGTCGACGAGTCCCCTCCCGAGCTACGACCGAATGGTTTTCGAGCGTATTGACGTTCAAAAACGAAAATAATATAAAATGAAAAAAAAATATATATTAAAATATTTGTTATTATAATAACGTGAGATATTTTGTAAAGGAAAACGTCGTTATTCGGAAACAAAAGGAAAAAAAAATTGATGCGTTCGAAGGTTAAAAAAAAAAAAAGTTCTTCGTCGTAGGAAGACGACACGGCGTAATAAAAAGAAAAGAATGTATGAGAACCGCGTTGATCTAACGAAACGTCGCGTCGAAACATTTTTTTCTCCTCTTCTTTCAAAGCGAACTTAAACGAATTTTACATAAAATAAAATTCTGTTTTCCTGGTGGTGATGGTAGTACTCGTAATTGTGTGAGTTAAAAAGTCTCGTATCGGAATAATAATAATAATAATATACGCCGTATATATTTTCATGTGACAGGGAATCGACTGTATACGGTTTTTTCGATTCGTATACAGGCACGGGAGCAAGGGGAGCAGCTGAAAACTTCGGCAGGGTCGTCGAACTTCGCGCGCAGCATCTGATCTCTCGTCGCGGGTCAACCCCATTGCAGCTGTCGCTATATATTATTATTATTATTATTATTATTTTTTCCAACGAATTCGTATATAAATCGAAAGAGTACACACATACACGCTTCTTCGTTTATTTTTAGAGACCAGTTTCTCCGAAAGAATCGTCGTCGTTACGGGGTTTTATATTTACTCGCGAACCCCGCGCCGATAATAATATATTATCCCTTCGTATTACGTATTTATATACGATATTATATATATATATATATACTTAAATATTGTTTTTGAAAATGTCGCGTTTCCGACAAAAACTCCTCTTGATTTCTCCGTACATTACGTAGACGTGAACAAACAATCTACGATATAATACGTTTTGTGTACTGCAGTCTATATATATATATTATATACGCGTATATCACCCCGACGGTATTTGCAGGGTATTTTATTT
Organism: Chaetogeoica ovagalla; assembly: GCA_032441825.1. Classification (NCBI taxonomy): domain Eukaryota; kingdom Metazoa; phylum Arthropoda; class Insecta; order Hemiptera; family Aphididae; genus Chaetogeoica; species Chaetogeoica ovagalla. Next base: position 5,603,742 of record CM063730.1, read on the forward strand.
ATTTTTTTTTTTAACTCGCTCGCAAAGTATTTTTCACATTTTATAAAAGTGAATCGTATTCGCGTTAAATATTATACGCGGCAAATAGTTTTGTGTTATTTATTACGCCTTCTCCAGTGGAGATTCGCTGGGATTTTAACTCGTCTCCGACGGTGGAACGATTTTGGCGTTTTAACTGAAATTACTGTATTTATCCACGTGCCGTAATACGTACGTACTGCATAGGTCAGTGTCGATTTTTCTCATTATGCGTATCGTTTATTCTCGACGTGTCTTTATGATTTCATAATGTTCCGCGTTGTCCACATTTTTAATATTATATTTTTTTGCCCCCCCCCCCCAGTATTCTGCCATTCCATGTCATCCACTGATTATTATATATATATATATATTATTTAGGACGTCTCCGAGAGTTGACAATCGTTTGCACGCGTACTGGTGATTTACTGCAATCGAATTCCTTCGTGCTCCGTGAATAGATATTCAATTAGAGGCGATGCAAAGGCGATGAGGGTTTCATATTCATAACAGCGAAGACGTATTGGCAAATCCGAGTAAAATCGTTTATGGTCGATTTCTGGTTTCGTGTTAATTTTTATGTTTGTATTTTATAAAAATGTCTTTTATATATATATATATATAGATGAGTGACGAATATTATAGATTTCGCCGCTAGTTTAGAAAACGCTCTCGCGCAGTAAAAACTCAAATTCCTTACGACGACGTTTTCGTTTTCATCGCGAAAACGTGCCGTTATAAAAATCATTTCGTCGACATTCTCGCCGCGTAATAATTACATTTTTTTCACGTCAAAAGTACAAACGACCACTTTACATTTTAAGCTGACAACGTGCCTCTTATTCGCCGACGACGCCGAAGACTCGGTCGTCTCGAACTCCTTAATCCCCGAGCTCGAGCCTGACAATACGACGACGCCGTTGTGTTCGAAAGAAAAACTTTACGGTGTTTGATACGGATTCGAGTGGTGGTGTACAAACGCCTCGTAAAATTCGAGTTTTACGCATAAAGTTCTCTCGCGTTTTTAGCATTGTTCGCCGGAGATTTTTGCAAATTCTTAACCTACTACTTGGCCGTTACGATATGTTGCATTTTCTAGCTCGGGCTCGAGGCGCGTTTCATCGTTTTATACACTTTCCGATCGGGTAAATTGGACGGAATTCGTTATATTGCGAGGGTATTATTTATTTCGTATATTCTCGGCCTCGTTTAAATAGCGATGTAAACACGTCGGCAGCACTCGGAGCGTATTCGACGAACGCGATATCTTAGAGTGGCAACGACGACGGCGGACAAGAGTATATTATCGGCCGATTTCTCAGTTCAAGCGGTCTTGTCGAGTGTTCGCTGAATGTTCTCGCGCGCGTTATTCGAATTAGCCGTGGTTTCGGTATTTGAAATAATTTTTTTTTTTTTTTTTGTCTCTACTCTCGCGTTTAAAACGACAAATTATTTACATAAAAAAACAAAATTTAAATATATCAAGCTCGCTCGAGATTTAATTTAATTATTATAATTCCACCGCGACTTTTATCACGCGTAAAAAAAAAAAAAATAAATAAATAATAAAGATATTCGAGTTTGTATGAATAATACGAATTTAAATAAATTTCAATTTTTAAAAGCGCGTTTTAAACACACAAATATATATTTATAGTGGTCCGAGGGCAATGGTAATTTACGCACAAATCAGTTTCGAATGACGCTGTGGCTCGTTTTAATATCTATTACAGCAGTTTTCTTTTTATATATATATTTTATTTTCGCATGTTATTCTGCAAACACACATTATTTCGTTCAATTTGTTTATATATATTTCTTTTTTGTACATCTATAGAAACGAGTGAAAATTTTTGTCTGCGCAAATTCTCTATATACACATATTGTTGTGGTATATATGTATATATTAATATTAATTCGAAATGTGTGTTTACAAAAAAAAAAAGACGACTATTTTGTGTTTGTACACTTGAAAATACTTAAATGTACGTTGTGCACACAATATATTATAATACGTGTTGAAAACAAAAAATAGTTTACGAACATATATTTATTAAAACCGTGTAAATTTAATTCCGCGACGTATCCACGAATCGCTAATGATTCATAACGGTTTCTTTTTTTTCGCATGTTTTTTTTTTTTTTGAGACTCAAACTAATATGTATGTACAATTTTATAGTATATTATATACGCATAATTACGGGAAAAGGAGGGAAAAAATGCGTGTGTTCGATATATTGTGATACGAATTTCGCCTACTGAAATAAAACCGTGTTTTAACAACGAGGGGGGGGGAAAGAAAAACGAATTTGTTACAAATTCACCACTGCTTCGTTTATTTTAATTCAATTCGATTAATATACGAGTAACTCATCGCTAGACGGTTTGAATTTCGGTTCAATACACTATAATATATAATACTGTTTTTTCTTTTTTTTTTTGTATACCGAAAAAATAAAAACCTTTTCGTTGTGTGCGTGTGTGTACAACGTCTTGAAAGATTTATATATATATATATATATGTATATTTTTTTTTTACACACATATCAGCAGCATCGTCTGATGATCACTTTGAACACTCGCATTTAATTTTATATAAGTGAATTATTATTTTATTCTGATTTCTCCTCGGACCTAACCGCACTATTAATCTAACACATTAATGCAATGCATTACCGACCGATACGTTCAACTAAATATAAATATGCGGTTGTTTGAATTCCCCCTGATTTACCAATCGGTTTCGTTTCTTTTCGGAGAATCTAAATTCACTCGTATGCTTATAAGAAAAATCGTGTAGTTTTCGATTTAAAATCGTTTGGGAAAAATTGCGAAATATGGTGTAGTGTATAGCGCTTATTGATGAAGAGAATCCAATTCGTTGCGGCGGTATATGTACGACCGTATAAATCGTATGATGGCCGCGTGCCAGTGCCGGACTTGTGCAGAGACAGGTTGGCGGAGGAGAAAATTATATATAAAATATAGGTTTTTTTCTAAGTCCTCTTCGTACCGAGCTTTCTCGTCGTGTATACTTTATTCTTTCCTCCCACGGTCGACGAATTTTAAGGGATATAAATTTCGTCTCGCTTCCACTCTGCACAGCAGTTTAGGGCTGTATTCGTTATGTTGAATGATATTTGAATTCGCAGGGATGGGAAAACGTTTTGTAAAGAAAAACTCGTAGATTCCGTATAATGACGAATTAAAAAATCCACCCTCTAAAATTGTTTTACGAATAAATGCCTTAAAAACGTAATGAATATGCAGCCGAAGATGAAAAAAAAATATCACAATACGATCGGACGATTATATAATCAATGAATTCCGGGTTTTAAAACATTGTTTCGGACACGACGCTTTATATGCAATAATCCACGAAACAAACTTTTTTTTCCTTTTAAGTCAATACGAAAATATCTATCCTTCATCCCGAAATCGGTAATTCTTTCTTTTTTTTTTTTTTTAAACAAATGCAACGAATTTCAATGCCAACGAGTTATTATATTACATGCGAATCGGATATGAAAACATTATTTTTTTTTCATTCAATCCTTTTAAAATAATGCGCGTTTTATAGTACTCGATTTTTTTTTTAACGGGATTTAAAAACGTTAAATATATAATTAAAAAAAAATTAATTAAACACACAAAATAATATTTTTTTACCGTACCATTAAAAAATGAAAAATCATATAAATATATTTTACAATACAATCTTAGCTTAATATACAACAGATATAATAAACAAGAACAAAAACGCTATATTATTTATTTCGCATAGTGTTTCAACTAATCTCTCTGTATCTTATTGTCAATATACGAGTACGTAAATACGGAAAATCAAAACTATCGGTGTAGGTGCGAGTTTTTCAATCGGAATTGACTTTAAAAAGCTTCCCGCGTTTGTACTCAGTATAGCTTGCTCAATACACGTACTGTTTCGTATCGTCCTCTTTTATAACGATTTTTTTATAATTTTTGTATAACTCTCCAAAAACAGTTTTCCTAAATGACTCCACTACAATCTTCAGCGTTTTTTTTTTTTTTTTATATAATCTACACCGCACATTTTTTTTTCAATCATCGTTATTATCTCGTCGTCGTCGGTTCCACATTTTAATCGCGAATTCCTCTTGTCCTTTACGTTACCAGAAAATTTCTTTTAAATTTACATATTATAATGTAAACATGCGACTGTAATAATGAATTTTAAACTACAACGTAAAGTATATAATATAATCATCGTACGAGTATAACTCGGCGTACTTATTTAATATAGCGTAATTACGCGAGCAGGGAATGGTTATGTCAACCTTTATTTGTCGCTTTTTTTTTAACAGATTTTTTTTAAAAGATTTCTCGAGTGAATGAAAAACAAAACAAAAAAAAAAAAAAAGCCCATACATAATATTATATATGTAAAGCGAACCGTTATTAATAATCGTTGTTGTTATTGTTGGTTCTCGCATCGCGTCGTATTCGCCCCAACGGTATTTGTGATTTCGCTACATACATCGCGTGTGTCAGACGGATATATTAATACGAATAATTATTAGTATTATTCTAAGAGCCATTTGCAGCCGTCGTTTTCACGGACGATTTGTAATATTACTATTATAACATACGATTCGTTATTGAGGGCATTGAAAACGGGCATTTTTTTCTCTCTCTCTTTTCATTTCACACGCACGAAACACAGCAAAATAGACGTTTCCCCTACTTACAACGTACCGATCGATCTAGTGGCGCGATAAGACATTTGAAAACAAATTTGAATTCGTTATGAATTTTCTTTATAGAACGATTTTCCCAGTTTTTTCGTTTTTTTTTTTTTTTATCTCGAAACCTTTAATTATTGGCCAATTTTTTTTTTTTTTAAATTGTTCGATTAATTTTTAAAGATTTAAGAATTAAAAATGTGAGAAATTCGATCTCAAGTAGACTTCACGACGAATTCAAATACGTTTTTTTAAATTTCTTATCGCATCACTAGACATCGATTGATGTGAAGTGGAAGTGGAAAACGTCTATTTTGTGTGCTACGTTTCGCGTGCGCGTGTGCAAGACGACGGGAGAAAATGCCTGCAGCTTTCAATCGTTTTTTAGTTTTAAATTTCCGGAGAAAAACACGGAATACTAATTTTCAAATATAAAACTCGAAATTTAACAAGGCGAAAACAACGAGAAAAAAAATCGCCGACGATATACTCGTTATATTCTATTTATACACAACGACGATTATTTTAGAACGAAAAATAATTAATTTTTTTTTTTTTTTTTAATTCTCTGTCCGCGCACGCTTTTGCGCGTGCGTCCTCTACAATTGTCTCGTCCTCGACACACACAAATCGAACGTAAACAAATTTACGTATATGTAATTTTTTCTTTTTATTCCGTACACTACAGTAGTACGCATACATCGTAATATGTAATTATCGCCGAATGTAAAAAGAATGTAAAAGAGAAAAAAAATTAAAAACACGCATGATGTGTACGTTTGTGGGCGTAAGTATACCCAGAGAATACACGTAAAGTGCGCCCAACGTGTATATTATCTCTCGCGTATGATATAAAACAATATTATTTCGTGATATTTTATATGCACGTCAATTGTGCAAACATACGTGTACACGCGCGAACACAGAGTGTTTGCGATTCCGTCGCGAATAATAAATTATTGTGTTTTCTAAATGGAAAAAAAAAATAATAATTTTTATGTCCGTATTGTTACTACGCTCGAGTACATATTATAAAAAAAAAAAATACAAATAAATATCAAACATATGGAAAAGATCCACCACGTTTAATACGCCCGGAGATGACTCCTTCCAACTCCGTCGAAACGCGTTTTCCGACGTAACGTTCTGTCGAGTCCAAGAATACTACGCTGCATCCCTCTCTGCCTGTTATTTGTTTTTGCATGTTACCGTCGACGGATAAAATATTAAAATGGTACCAGAAATCATCGCTCGATACGTGTTTCACAAAAAAAAATAAAGAAAAGAAATATCGTTTTTCATCATTCTCTTCAGCGCCAATTTCCGTCCGTGTTACTTCTAGAGAGAGAGAGAGAGAAGGTGTTCGGTCTTCCGCTTGAAATAATCACTGTTGTGATTTTCACCTGAAAAATCGTATCGTTCGAATCACATAATATGTCTTTCGCTACATAATTTATCATTTATTTTCGTCGTATAAATTGTTATTGCGCGGTATAATTTGTATCGTAAGTTAACGGTCAGTTTTAATGTGTACAATTACTCGCGACCCGAACAGTATTCCGAGCACAACAAACGATAAAATATATAATATAATAACGCGCGATATATTGTAATATAGTTTTAATATTTTATTATGGACGGAAAAGACAAAGAGAGAGAGAGAGAGAGAGAGCTCTTGAACGCGTTCGGTGTCGAAACACAAGCGTCAAAATCTCAAGTCGATTATTATTGTCGACGGTCAGACAAGAAAAGTAAAATCGGACCTGCCAAGAACAGAACATATAAATTCTTCGCAGGAACATGCGAAGGGAATGAAAAGTTATCGAATTATACGAGTTATATTTAATGGCATCGATTCGTGTTTGTCTCGTAGATTACACGAGTGGAAGCAATGGGAGAGATAAAAAAAAAAAAAAAAGTACCTATTGAAATCCATATTATAAGCCGATTGTGTTTCAAGCGAACAAACGTTTATAAAATAACTCAAAGTTTTTTGTTTTTTTTAAAAAAGCGTTTTAGGATTAAACGAGCGCGAATTAAATATTATATAATAGCCGTGATTTGTGTCAGATACGTGGTGTTTTTCCCACCAAAAATAAAGAAAATACGCGACGTTATAAAAAAAAAAAAAAAACGTTTAAAAATTTAATAAAATATAAAACGCGTGTATAATTCGTCATTTCTAAATTATTTTAATAATAACGATAATAATACGTTGGTAACGCGATCGACGAACCACGCCGTCGTTCCCCAACACTGTGATCCGTCGTATGTGCTAGTCACGGCGTGAAGAAAAAATAAATTGTTTTATTAATAATAATTATATCGATGGTATAATAGCGACGAGTAATTTTTATTCGTTTCGTATGATTATTAACTTTTTTTTTTTTTTACGTGTTTCGTCGATTGTGTTGCGCGCATTTAGAGGTAAAAAAGAAAAAAAAAAGACGAACAGCAGCAGCGATCGTATTTGAAATCGGGATTTCGAATACGCATTATTATTGTGTATGGAAATAAAATATAAACGACGTCGTTATATTATTCCAATTCACGAGATTGTACGCGAAAATCAATATAATAATAATAATAATAACAATAATATACTATTAATATACTGTTATACGGTAATAATAAAATATTACCGCTAATAATTATTGAATTTAATCGCAGTCTTTCGTGTGCCCCAACTGAGGCACACTGTAATATTTTCCCGTCATCTGTAATATATACTTGTCCATATCATCAACTCCTTTACGTAGTCCTAGCGGAGGAAATATCTTTCAAAAAAAAAAAAAAAAAAAAACGATTTTTCTTTTCAATTATCGACAATACTTGTCCTGTATACATTGAAACAACTCTTCTAATTTGTCCGTCATTGAAACCGATTAAAAAAATGTAGCTAATATGTACACTGATTATTATCATCATCATCATCATCATCGCTACGTCGGTATTGTAATTATTATAATAAATTAAAAACAAATTTTTATTGTTTTGCGTAATTATATCTGTCTATAATTTGTAATTATCTTTGTAATAATTAAGTTTTAATTGTTGCTCCTAAAGATACATTTGGTAAATTTTCCATTACATACATGCGTAATGAGCAGTAATAATTTATACTATGAAAGTTAATAAAACGGATTGAATTATAAAATTTTTATTTGCATTTTTTTTTTTTTTTCATAACAGATGTCGTCGATTTTTATTTTATTGCGCCAGCGGGTTCGTTTCTACGTCACGCCGTTGTGTTTACACTGCAATTTGTTTAATACACGCTAAATTCTGAAAACGATTTAAAAAAAAAATCCTACAATTTATATATACATTTTGTCAAAAGCGTTTTACGGACGTCTTTGTTTTTGTTTCTTTTCGAACGAATACATACACCAGTGTTCTCTGAAATCTCCATCATCGTCTCGTCTCGCGTTTATTTTCACGTTTGATGTGCACAAACAATTCAAGTGGAATTTCTCGGGTGAAAGCGATTTTAAATATTATTATCGCAACACACTGGGATGCGATATGTAATACGATAAATTGCAAAAAAAAAGAAAAGAACAATTAGTATAATAATTTAATCGAAATTCGGGGAGACGTATTTCACAAATACTATCATAATCTTTAGAAATAAAATGTTGTCCGCGCGTTGTTTTTTCGTCGTTGGTTTTGCTAACCGTTCCGTCGTGATATCCAGTAGTAATAATAATACAATTTTTTTTGTCATCCGAATTTTAAAAATAAAAACGCGTTTTTCGAAACGTGTGTATTATAAATACGCGCCGGAACGTACCTACCTCGTTCCGCCTAACGTGATGATCGTCTAACGTGTGGTACAAAACGACAAATGCGGTTTTATATCTCTCGTAGTATATTATGAAGTGAATTCGTTATAAAAATTTCGTCTATTAATAATAATATTAACGTTTATTCTATTGAACACTTGTAAAAATATATTCGCTATTATAAAATATTGCGGAAAACACGCAAACGTATTAATTCGAATAGGTATTTGTGTTTTGCGTTTATTTAGAAGAAGAAGAAGAATAAAAAGAAAAAACGTAAAACTTTTCATTTCCCCTGTACTCTAGTTCGTGCTTTGAGATTTATTGAAAATAATTTCTTCTCTTCTATTCGGCCGACCGAATGAAATAACGGGAATGTATAAACGTTCTATACCATTTTTATACACTTTTTTTCTTCTTCTTACAATCAATAAATCGCTTTGAAATAATTCGACGCTGGAAATTCTCTGACTCTTTGAATAATACTACCGCACAATGTGTTCTAACTATAATAACTCATGATTATATTATACGTATTACGAATAGCAAAATTATATTGTAAAACACACTTTTTTCATTTGTATACACTTTTAATGTTTCGTGTATTACACAGAATTATTAGCCTTGTAATCCGGCGTACTGCAGTTGTCCTCGTCGTTCGAATCGCGTATACAGGCCGTGCGTATAATTCACAATACGCATTTGTATTTCTTTTCTTTCTGTTTTGAACCTTTATCACTCGCCGGAGTAGAAAAAGAGTCGAATAATATCGAATAGAGAAAGAAAAATATACGAATTTTTTTTCGATACCGTTATAAAAATCGGGGAAGGCGAATGGTGGTAAAGTATTCGGTTTATACATTCTTGAAAAACTATTCTAAATACCGTAGGTTTTTGTATTATTCAATTCCGAACTTTATCATGCCACTTGGTGTTTGGCATTAAAAAAAAAAAAAATGAAAATACATTTTTGCGACGTTAAAAACAAATATAACGACGTATCGGTGGAATTCTTTTTAAATAATTTCAATAATTTACGTTTTCCGAAAAGCATTCGAACGCGCCACGCTGTATTATCTAAGTATTTTGTTCTCTATAACAATTTTCAAAAAAAAAATAAATAAATAAATACACGTATTCAGAGGGTGTCTCACGGAGAGATCTGACGAAAATGCTTATATAACTTTTATGTACTATTCGACATTTTTAAGTTTTTTTTTTTTTTTTTTTTTGAAATAATTGAAATACTTTCACGCGCTATAATAATCAAAATTTTAATCAACGAAGCATATAAAATCGAAAAATTAAATAACATTATCTTATGTTTTTTTTAAAATAATAATCGAAATGGCCTGTTTACGAAATGTACGTTTTAACGAAAATTGTGTTACTCCGTCAATATTTAAAACGATTTTATATTCGAATGAATTTTCCCAAGAAATCACTGTGCGCTGTTATCGTTAGGCAACAAACGTATAGCGTGACGCCTCTATCTTACGCGTGGTAAGATTAAAAACATTTTTAAAAAAAATTCAATAATCGTGAAGGTAATATTTCCATAGTGCGTATTATGTAGCAATAATTTATATAAAATTCACAGAATCTTGGACACGTACAGTGCTGCATTATATGTGTACACGAGACGTAAAGATAAATATACATTTTTGTCTTTACACTCGATCGCAGAAAACGTAAAAAGGCTATGGACGAGAATATTCGTTAGGTTCTCGAACCGCGGCGAATTATATGTCTGTCGAAAAATGTATTCTTAAAAAAAAAACCGCCGTGTAGAAAATTATACAGAGGCGCGTATTTATATATTTTTTTTCCCCCCTCGGGGAAGGGAACTGATAGGCAGTGAATAATATCGTCGTTGAGTAATATTCCAATCCAAGACCAAATGTTAAAATTATAAATAAAAAAAAAAATTAAGCACGAAATTCTCGACCTATTAAATACAACAACTATTGGGAGTATAAATATTATATAAATTTCGGCGGCATTTCCCCTATGTCGTCGTGGTCGTCGTGTAAACGATAAATAAAAAAACGTGCTGTTTTAATAATTTTGATAGGAATAAAAAAATTCAATATCCTACGGAGTACGTCATAAAAAAAAATTTCCTGATATTTCGAGGCGAGGGGGTATGAAGCTCTCCCGTCATCATAAATGCGCTCCATTAACGATATCAATGCGGAACGAGTTTAAAATTAGGCGAGTTTTCGACTTTCGTCCCATAACTGTTCTTAAAATTAAAAATAATTGACGAATTCAATAAATGACGTATAGAAGAGAAAAAAATAATAATTTTTTATGTCTAGAAAGTTTCGCGGGGGGGGAAAAAAAGTCGTATCTCCACGGCACTGAATTCACATTGTGAACCGACGGCGGGGCCAGGTGTTCGGCGAGCGCGCTGCAACGGCTCACGAACCCCGCGTACCACAAACGAGTATTTTATAATAGCGTAAAATGTAATGTGTGTACGACGGGAGAGAGTGAGAGAGAGAGAGAGAGCGAACGATGAGGTGATGTTTTTCAACGTGTACACAGCAACAACAACAATAATAATAATAATAATATCATCGTTCCTTCTCCTTTTGCCTGCTGCCCGGATTGCCACGGGATCGAGGATCGCGCATAGACGGACGGACATCTGGCGCGTCCTAACCTAACCGCACGCGTCTCTCTCTCTCACTCACTCCTCACTTTGTACACACGCGCTACGGCACTCGCGCCCGCCCGGGTTTCCGACTGGTCGCGGCGGCGGCGGCGGTGACGACGACGGCTACGGCGACGGTGAATAGAAACGGGAGAATAGATTATTTAGAAGAAAAATAATGACGACGACGACGATTATAAGAAACCGAACTCACAATGAAAACGACTCGCGTACCGTATACAAAAAAAAAAAAAAAAAAAAAAATACAATTATAATACGACGCGTACTGGCTGCTGTTTGTTGCTGCTTGCTGCACGCATTGTACATATCGTGGAACGGCGGTGGTGTGCGCGCACCCGGCGCGCCGATTATCGCGACACGACACACCCGCGCGGACCAGAAATCCGTGATACGCGTACGTCGCAGTCAGCGTTCGAATTCAGGGTGACACGGAGGGAACTCCTATTCGATTTTTTTCATTCTTTGAGAAAATCCCTTCGAATTGTTCTTCATTAAAACGGACGGACGGAACGTGTTATTATTTTTTTGTTTTCAATGTAACATTGAAATTTCGATTTCGTAAAGTCGCGTTAAATAAAACAATAATAAGAATGTTTGAAGGAAAAATACAGAAGCAAATTACAGTTATCAACTGTGCGGAAAGTGATTTAAAAAGTAATTAAGTGTTCGATTTAATTGTCGCGATATATAATATTATATTGTAATAGCTCGACTAAGACGAATTCGTTGGAGTGGTGTGGACGAGCATATAAATAATTTTTTTTTTTACTTTCTGGCTCATTCTAATTATTGCACAGGTCCATTGCCACCTATCGTCCCTGACACGACAGCCTATATTGTTCTCCGTTGTGCCTGCAATAGCTCGCCGATGTCTTTCCCGCCGACTCGATCTCGACATTTCTCTGTCCGTTTTCCACATATAATAATAATAATAATACATTATATTCTCACGTTCGGCACTATGCGCTTTCCAAACGCTTTCATCCCCCTTCTGTTTTCGATAATTCCACACGTTTCCCATTAACGTGTCGTATGAATAAATTGTGCGGTGCCAAACGCACGCACGCGCGTTTAAAATGTCTCAATTATCTATTGTTTATACAAAAATAATTGCCGATATAATGCGCTCGTATTATTTATAATATATGCGTGGCACGTTTAAAAACGCGTGTTACGTAAACCACCACTCATACTATATAATATAGTGTATAAACGTGTACATGACGTTATGTGTGTCGTTTACGTCGCGCGCTGTTCACCGTATTATCATCCGCAGCTATATGTAAATGTGTGATACATTTAACGGTTAAAATGAAGAAACCCTATTTATTTATATTATTTATATAAATATAATATAAATAATTACGTTTTCATCACAAAAAACGAAAAATTGTTTGAACTAAACACCGGCTGACTACGCGGAGATTATTCGATTGTTTGTTTAACGAGCGCGCTCTTCGAAATCCACTTCATCTGTACTATTGCGTTGCTGACTGCGCGGTACATTTATATCGTACTCATACGGTGTACCGCGGTGAATATCTTTTTTTGGCCATAATGTCTTCCGTAGTCATTCTTAAGCTCTCTTTCTCTCTCAATCCTAAACGCTCGTCAACGAACCACGGCGGCTGAACTCGGATCAATCTGTGCGCACAATGCGCGCACGGGGAAAAAACAAACACGATTTTTGTATAAACAAACTTGGTTTCTTTTTTTTTGCTCGGGCTCGCTTTTCGTACGCACCATAACCGCGGATTTAAATTCTTTTTTTGTTTTTAAATATTATTCGACGATCGTTCCTCTGTAGTGTTGTGTAATTCTTTGCACGTAATTTTGTGACATCGGTACACGTATTTACCGAGGATTTTCGATACGATATTTTCGTTTGGAATGAATTTATAATTTTTTCTTTTTATTATACACAGAAATAATCTGTAAACGCCACCCGTTACGAACTAATATCGCGTAACCGTCATTTGGCCGTTCGCTCGTTGAAAACTATAATATTACGTAAATTACGTACGAAAGTCGTTGATGATGATGATAATAATAATAATAATTTAATGTACGCGTAGGTACGTACAATATGTGTTATGTGTCCCGTATTTTTAATAATATAATACGTCGTATTATGTTCGCGGGAAGTATTCGGTGCACTGGTTAATACGTATATTTGTTACGATACAAAAACAACAATATAATAATAACAATAATAATAAAATAATAATAATAATATGTAGAAAATATCGAATTCCAAATAAATACGTAATAATAAATACTCGGAATAATAATGTTACGTGTAAATGATAATAACTATATAATGGCCGTAATAAACAACACAATTTAAAATATTTTTCGCTCATAATACACATAGAATAGGTATAATTATTATTTTGAAAAGTGTTACGACTATGCAATGAGTCGCAATACATACGCGTGTCACGATGACCGCTGTCTGTATTTTGTACTTACACCTTAACCGGTCGATAAAAGAAAAAAAGCATCTACAACAATATTAATACGCGTTCATTTTATTATTATTATTATTATTATTATTATTATTTCGTATTGTTATTATATATAAATATAATAAATTATTCTATAAATTCAGCTGTGTGCCAGTGGTATACGGTGAATCCGATTGAGAATAAACAAAAAAAATTATACGTTTTTTTTCATTTTTTTTTTTTTATTAACTTTATTATATAAATCGTGTGTGTGTGTAAATATATAGTGTAATGATTTTTAAAATTCGTGATGTATACCTAAACGTACTGACGTATGTTAGCTTGCCAAAATAAATGTGTTTTATAACGTATAACCGGGAGGTTTTGAAAAAGCATTTTGAAAAAACGGATTTAAAAAAAATTCGTTTTATCTAAATTATGAAATTATCTATAGGTATTTTCAATATATTATTTTTTATCTCCTATTTCTGCCTAGGTAAATTTACTCGTATCGAAAAATCTATTTAGGTAATTTTCACATCATCATGTATACATACGAGGACGGTAGTCGAGTCAATCGGTTTTTTTTTTTTTTTTTTATAACTCGTTAAATGTAAGTTCTTATACGTATCTAAGTCAAATCAAATGTTACATAAGGTATTTATAATATTTTATTTATAAATTGAAAAATTTGATGAATAAATTCTGAGAAATATTAAGTGGTGACTCGGTTAAGAGCGATAATTCAACAAGATATAATATTAATACGGTTTTACAATATTATTTTTCGTTATTTATATTATAGGAAAAGCGTTTTAATACCGCAGAGAGAATGATATGTGGAGGGATTTTACCGGTAAATTTTCACCAAATCGGTATTGTCGTCTTTAAAAAAATATGTTTATAATTAAACTATAAGTTATAAAACAAACTGCTAACAAAAATGTTCCGGCGTCATTTTTGAAAATAACGAATTTATAAAATATATAAAATATCAACGAAATTTGAAGTTTTCTCATAAAACCGGGTAAACAAAAAAAAAAAAAATGTTTCTATACACGGTCCGGTAAATTTCCGTCGAGACAATTTTGTCGGTAAAATAAAAATAAAAATTGTATGCGAAATGTTGTGACCGGCGTAAAAACTAACGGTGAAATTCGCGTATAAATTTACTGTTATATTCTCTCGTGTAGCATTACCCGGTTGGCTCTGAAACAGCAGCATTTTTACCGAATCGCCAGTGTTTTTTTTTCTTTTCCACGAAATTTCCGGACGCTTATTTATTAAAGCGAAAGCAAAAAGAAAAAATGTAAAGTATTCGAATAAATAAAGCACGTTTAAAAATTATATTCTTTGCGTTACGGCGTGAAAACGGATTTTTATCGAAATTTCGTTATTTTTTTTTTCATTTGCTTTTCTCTCGTCAAAACGTTTTTCGTTCGACCGTTGTGCACGACGTATTCTACGTGTCCGAGGTAAGCGAAAAAAAAACGTGTAATTCAACGGCTGGCGCGTCGCTCGTGTTTCGATGACGCGAACGGAAATTGTGACGCGATGTATACGCCAAGGTGGTAAGCAGTAGTACGACGAAAACAAAAGGAAATTAAACTTGCAAATTTTACGACGGAGAAGAGTAATTAAGACAATGAAAAAAAAAAAATATATAAATAAATAAAACGAACAAACAAAATGTTCAGCGTCAATAATAGTAGTCGTATTCTCTTTTCGACCGTGTATATAGAAATCAATAGCGCTCGAATTGTGTATGCGGAAAACTACTGCGCAGTAATTCTCCTCAGTACCGGATCAATTATTATGAAATATTTATTTATTTTTTCTCTCGCGTATTTCTATAATATTTATTTATTATTACATTTTTTTTTTTTTTTACTAAAACAGACGCTGTTGGAGTTACGAAGAGTTTTTTTTTACTTTTGATTCTTCTGTATACGAATTTCGGCCGTTTTTTTCCAAATATTTTCATTAATCGTAGTTATTATTATTATTATTATTATTATTTTTGTTTAATATGGACACGTGCGTGTTGTTGTACACGCGTTACGTTAATACGTACACGGTTTTGATAAAAGAAAAAAAATAACAATAATAAATAACATTTACAGTTTATCGTGTGTTGTGCGCGTGTGGAAAAATTATGCCGAGAACGAACGATATTTCGACGGTTTTACGAATAACGTTTTACTGTTACGATATTAAAAAAAACACGCGTCGTATACATTTACGCGCTCGTGGGCGATTAAAAAACCACCGTATATTATGTTTGAAACACAGCTGTTTCTGTCGTAATATTACTGTCATTATTGTCGTACGTAACGTGTTATCAAAAAGTAGAAAATTCAATTTACGTTGTACGTATTATTTGGTATATACTGTCGGAATCGTTAAACCGTTTCATGCGAAAAAGGAATTGAAATTACGACTAAAAAACGTGTCACATTTCAAGTATCGCGGAAATTTATTGATTGCGATTTTCGGGTTAGAGTCCTCGAGAGATTTCGAATTTTTCTAAAACACCGTTAATGCTGTATTATTGTACGGATCCGTCTCGGTTTTTTTTTATCGAATCATCACTATTTGTTTTCGCTCGTATACGACTGCGAGCTTTTAAGTTATTCTTTTCGCGGACCAATTTAATTTTGAATTTTCACTGCCACGGGTTCAATTGATAATTGTTATTTGTCAAACGTGCTATTCTGTCCAAACGCGTGGAACACACAGTATTTTTAAACGAGTACATAATATATAATGACAATAACGACTTCGAATTTCACGTAAAAATGTATTTGCGCGTACGTAAAAAGAAATCGGTTGGCTCAGTTTTAACACAAAAAAAAAAAATCGTAATAAATTTACCAAGCCTTGAAAAACGCATTTTAAACGCGCCCCCAGACGGGAGTTTGAAGATTAGTTTAAGTCGCCTAATCATTTTTTTCGGAATAAACGAAATTTCTCGACGAACTGTTAGTAAAAAAAAAAAATTAATATAAATAAAATGTCTAGAGTTTTCGATACAACACTGCAGATTTGTCAACGTTAAAAACTACGGCAGCACGTTCTGCACAGTTCGATCTCCGTGTAGAAAGGAACGTATAATATAGAAAGAAGTGACGACGAGACACTTACAAGTTTTACGTTATGGCAATAATAGACGTTATTAGATGTAATGTTTTACATTTTTCTATTTCGCAGTTGTGACTCGGTCGGTCAGGTGTGTACCGTAGTCGTAGTGTAATAAATAACTGATCGAGCCTCCCTAACTACGATGTACGTATCGTCGAAATCGAAACTCGTCAAATACAAACACAACGTGCGGCGGCGTGCAATTCGCTCGTGACGCGCGAGAAAACGTGTATCGTACAGTTTTTTCCCAATTCGTTATTATTATTTTTTTTTTTTTTTTAATATATTAAAATTCATTAAGTAGAACGTTGCCGCGTTCCACTCTCGTCCGATTGACGTATTCCGTTGCCATATAAATATCGTCGTCTGGGTTTACACAAGTACACATTATAGGACGTGACGTCAATACGTGTGTGTTTCGTGTAAAAAATTTATGTATAACGGATTGACGTCGTCGTGAATATCATTATAACACATTATGTGTGTTCTAAACAAAACTCGTTTGACGATAACAGCGGATTTTATTGATATTTTTTTTTCCTCCTCATTACGGTAAACGCGTCAGAAACGAAAAAAAAAAAAGAACGACAACATAAATATTGTCGTTTATCAACACAGAGAATCGGCCGTACACATAATAATAATATTACGCGCGTATAGACTCGAAAATCTCGAGACTAAATAGGCGGCCTAAGTATATATTTACACTACATACACCCAAGTCTATTAATCGAATCACGCCCGAGATTATTTCCGATTAATGTTTTTCGTTAACGGTTTTCTCATACGGTCGTGGTATACGTATGCGTTTTCGAACGCGATAATTGTCTTATTATACGTATAATACATATAGTCGAGAAGTTTATAAAAAAAAAAAAAAATAAAACAAAAAAACTTTATCCGATTCTCCGCGTCGAATAAATCAAAATTAATTATTATTTTTTTTATCGTTTAATACTACGCGTTTTCTTTGAAAAATACACTGCGGTCAATCGCAATAAAATCCAATAATCAATCTCAACGTTTTATCGAAACCATTTTGGGAAAAACTTAAAAACATTCTCGTCATTCGTTATGAATAAAACTGTGAACTTCAAAAAAAAAAAAAACATTTTTTTTTTCTAAATTCGCCAAAATAAAAACGTAAAATAAAACGCTTGTAACACGACGCCAAACGTACGACTTCCTATTTCGGAGATATCCACTTGATCGAACACCGCGTTTCATGTGCGACTGCTTATTAATAATACGCAATTTTTCTTTTACTCGTCGTACATTCGTTGTTATCGCAGTAAAAAGCTCTCGAGTCCTTAGACTCCGTTAGAGACAAAGACGAACTTCCAACTCGGTCTATCGACTCGGTTTTTTTTTCGCATAGTATTACAACTCGGCACACGGACGCTCCTAGAGACACGTCTCATCTCGCGGAAACCTTCCTCGATTCCTTCCGTTCTTCGGGAATATCGTCGAATCGACTGTTACGCCAATTTTCTCGATTTTCTTTTACGCGCGGATTTTCTCCTACATACCGTTTTTCTCGAATTTCGCTTTTTTCTCTGCTCATCATCTTTATCCATCGTTTTCTATACTAATCCTTTGCTCTTATTCTTTCAGCAGTGCTGTCCTTTTTGAATTTTTTCTCCAACAAAAACGTGTTAATTAATTTATATGTTACGTTTTGGCGCTGAAAACCGAACAAAAATATACACGGCAGAGGTTTTGAAGTGCGCAAACACATTGCGAATTTACTGCGCGTAACCGCAGAACAACCGTCTGATTCAAAGAGTGTGGCTCGAGCGGGTGACCACCGGGGTGTGAAACGATGATTTTTCTTTTCTCTTTATCGGATTCGTTTCGAATCTCTCGTTTATCACACACACTAGACTCCGCGTTTCAACGGGAAACGTCATAACGAATTCGTGTTTTAACTTCCTCGTTATAAACAAAAATAATAATTAATAATATTAAATAATAATTGATCGATAAAAAAAAATGAATTACCGGTTATGACGAAACGCGCACTCATTATGTGTGCAATCGAGATATGTTTTTCCCGGTTCTTTTCCTAGAGAACTCGGTTCAATTAAAACCAAAAACAAAATCGAATCTCGTCTTGTTTAACGTGAACTGAAATTTCGTCGATTTTTTTTTTTTTTTTGTTTTGCCTCGCATGGATTTTAAACGTCGGCCGGCCTCCCGGAGCGGGGTTAGAAGGAAAAACGAATTCACCTTCTTGTGTACAACACTCGTAAGACGTTGTTGCACAGAATCCGCAAAAAAAAAAAATAAATAAATAAAATACGCGCGGAGAAATAGGTGACGAGAAAAAAAAAAGGAAAAAAAGGAAAAGGAAAAGAGAAAACGTGGAAAAACGAAGCGCGAATCGGCGTGTTGTGCTGTACACGCGCGGTGCTCTTGGTGGCAACGGCTTCGAGAACCCAAATACAATACGCGGCGGCCGCGTCGAGTCCCAGCTGGCGGCGGTTACGTTACGGCGTGGACGTGCAGCGGCCGGAGGGATTAATCTCTCCCGTACCGGCGCAATGGCGTGCGGGTACAGAGAAAAACACGTGCTCGGCGGCCGGTACACACGCACACACGCATAGCGGAACGACCGCGCGCAGTGTGTAAAAAAAACGTTGTACGCGACTCCAAGGCCGCGCGCGTCGGATTCGTTCACCTGCCGCCGCCGCCGCCGCCGCCGTCGCTGCACCCGGCGATCGCCCCCGCCGACGAAATGGCGTTTAGGTTATACAGGTTTTTTCCTCCACCCCCGTTCACATTCGTACTATCGTCACACAGTGTAATCGCACTCCGTCGGCCGGCCCATCGTGCGGACTTTTTTTTCTTTCAATACTTCAAAGAGTAAAAAAGTGACAAGAAAAAAATGTAACGAGACGTCGTGAATGTCGCTCAAACGAATTAAAAGGTTTTAGAGCGTTTGATTTGAAATTATTACATTGTGTTCGGTAATAATAATAATAACAATTATAACAATAACAATAATAATAACAATAATAATAATAATAATAATAATAATAATAATAAACGATTCCGAGCGGGGAGCGCGCATTTTGTCGAGAAATTCGTAACGGTTATAAAATCAAATCGCGACTCGACCGAATTTCGAGATTTTTTTTTTTTTGTAAAAAACTGGACACGTTATCGATAATGCGACAAAGCGATCGGTTTTCGTATCCCAATGCAATCGGTGTACGAACGACGAGTATCTAAAGTGTACGAGGATTTTTTACTGCGGATCGGGAGAAAAATATTATTTCGCATCATGATGCGAAAAATGGAACCCCTCCTGACTGTTTTATTAATTTCAACCGTCATCGGTCTATTCGTCGCGGAATTCAGTTTGCGTTTCGTTTTCTAAAGTTCAACGAGTGTTTCCACGGGTTCGGAAATCCAACGGTTCTCGCCACATCGCCGCTCAGTGTCCTACTGCACGTTCAAGTGTACATCGTCAATGTGTAAACGAATGACTCGATTGAAACAGTAATGAAAGAAAAAGAAAAGGAAAACAGTTTGTATGTACACCGCGGGGTTATATAGGGCGCTGCGGAGAATCGTATGAAGTGAGACGGCAGGCAGGTAGAGAACGTAAAATCGATAGATTCTACGAGTGTACAGCGACTTTAAATTAGACGTAAGGAGAGGGAGTCCGAGAGCGTTTTTAGTGCGCCATTGTGGAGGGCAGATAAAAAACGACGCGAAAAAAGTGATGAAGGAATAGATTAAATATATTCACGCGGGTTACGAACGTATCGTACTCTAATACAGTCATGGATGGAGACGTTGAGTACAGATGCGGCAGAAAATGAAAAGGTTTCGAACACGTCCCGGTCTAAGTCGACTCGTAGCTAGGGTAAGGACGCCGCGCCAAGTAAATCCTAATGGGTATTGACCGCAAACGAGGAAATAGAACGAAGTCAGTTGAGTGAGTTGGTAGAACTCGGTGTTACTTTTGATGAATCCGAGTGCTTCAGAGGCCGCGTGTTACCACAATACGATGTGACTGTAACGTAAAGGTATAGGAATGGATACTGCCGACGTCCTCGAATCGAACGAAATACACCAGCGAATGGATAGTCATCAGTGTTCTACGATTTCTTACAGCAGGGGTACACGCAGGATCTGGAAAAGATTGTGGACCGGAATTCGTAGAGTGTTTTCCATTGAGTCCGAAACTCCCGTTATTTCTTTTTCTCTCTCTCTCAAAATATTCCATTGAAATCTATACGGTTCTCGGTTGAATTTTTTAACCCGACGATCAATTTTTATACATTTTTTTCAATTATCTCGTTACAACACATGTGCCGGGGACGAGTTTATTTTTATCGACAGCGAATCGCTATTTGAACGAGTTGTTTTGGTGTGCTCACGAATTTTTTTTTCTTCTCGAGACCGGCTGCAAATACGGTAGTGGCGCGTGCTCGTTTGACTCGATCGGTCTACTCCGACCGTTGCCGCGCGACGACGACGAAAAATCGAGTCCGGCCCACTAAACGCGCGGCGAATCTTTTCGGAATACATTTAAATTATTACGAATAATAATAATAATAATAATAATAATAATGATCACACGAGTACTACAATGCGTACGAGTTGCTGTAAAGGGGTTACACAATCGTTGCGATTTTCCAAACCGGTGAATAAGGATTCACATAAATGCATGAACGTATATAAAATATTGATCGGTGTTGTTGTTTTTTTATTATTATTATTATTTCCTGTTTTATATAATAACGCGTGTATAATGCAAAAGAAAAAAAAATCGATTTCAATAATATTCAAATATTCGGAGTAACCTACCGATCTGTGCTTATAATCGACAGTGAGAAAAAAAATTTTGTTTTTTTTTTTTTTTTTTGCTATTCGTCATAATATATCGCCCGAATAATATATTGCGCGATATATTTATAGAATATATAAACATATAATGAATGATAAATATAACAGTATTACGATTTATTTATTTATTTATTTTTACAAACGATATGCGGTACGCATAACTTACGGCACATAAGTCATTCGTGCGATTTTATTAATATTAAATTTTCTTTTTTGGTTACAGGAAATCGAAACGATATATATATCCGGGGCAAACGGATCCGGAAAAGTGAGTATAACGTAATGTACGTATATAATGCGATGTATACTTTTATTGTGTACATGTGTAATATTCGTATACTTTAAACGTTCGCGCGCGTTTATATGTTTTATTATTATGTATAAGAGACTGGAAAGTCGGTAGAGTTGTGCGATCGCGCGGAGTCGTGTGTGAAACGGACGGAAACGGCAAATTTTCTTTTTTCGTTGTGCGCGTCCAAAATGACGTGTGTAACGAAAAAAAAAATTACATTTATATTATGCGTTACAATATTTTACAAGTAATTCACCGCCGCCGGGGGTATTGTAAACGAATCGAAAAACCAATCTGTTTTCAACGTTACGGATATCGCGGTATAAGAACAACGTGAAACGTATACATTTTGAATTTTCTGCCGAGTGACGACCTCCTCCTTTCGACACCGACAGTGTTAAAAAATACGTTAAAAAAAAATCGTTGTAAATTTCTATTTTGTTTATTTTAAATCCAATCGAATCCTTTTGCTTTCTCGACAAATTCATTTCGAATTTCCTTTTTCAAATTCCGCTACACTCAGACACACTTCGCCAAATATTATTATAATGTGTACTGCACGCGCGTATATTACAAAGCGGATCTAATTGAATTTCGTTCGTAAATGTTTACCGTATAAGACGAAAGTCAAATTTCAGGGGCCACTGATCTGTAACCTAACCTGTAATCGTCCCTTGCCAGGATCCCCGGGTACTGACAATAGGAGGTATACCGTGTGTATTGTTCCACTCGGAAACGTGAATTCGAAAGTGGTTTTGAATAATATTGTGTGTGCGCGAGGAGAGGGATTATAATGTTTTTGTAGGGAAATCGGTCTTGCGCTCGATGGACCGCTCGTTCTCGATTCGTATGAAATTCATACGCGATTCGCGTATTATATTATATCATAACGTGTAGTGTGTACACAACGCGTTCGGCAGTATTTAACGCGTTTAATAATAATATGTCGGATGAGAACGAGAGAGAGAGAGAGAGGCATCTTCGCAAAAAGAGGGTTTACCGCAGATGAGAACAACGACGACGGGAAGAAACTTTCCCTATCGTTTCGAGCGTAACACAATGTTGTATATTATATCAGAATAATGTATATTTATATATCGTCGGGTGCGCGCAATAAATAGTGGAAAAAAAATATAGGTTTTCCGATTTAAGGGATACACTTGTTTTCTTGCAATGCTCGTCTCGTGATCTCGGGAGAGCTTTTAAATCTTAAACATATTTTTTGGGGGGAATTAACATCGGCGTTTACAACAATTAAGAATAACCGCCGAATTCGTTCTATGATTCTTGAGAAAACCCGTATTTCATGAAATATTGATATTTTATCATATTTCGTTGAAATACGATGAGCAAATGCATAGGAAAACTACAATTTTATTATATAAATTCATAAAAAAAATGCGAAAAAAATAATAATATTACGCCGTTTTGGTGTTTAAGATTTGACTCGGTGTTGCAAATAATATTTTTAATTATTTTCCAAACATTTTGAATCGAATCGGTTTTGATCGAAAATTGACGTCGCCGCCAATGACTGTGGTCAGGACGTAATTAGCGATTATGTCATAAGTGAAGAACGATTAGCAGCTATCTCGCGGTTGTTTTTAGACTTATCACAAACGTCGTTTTTGCACATAAAATCACGGACGATTCCGCAATAATTTTTCTTGAATAATCCCGAAAATAGCAAATTTTCCAGTTACATCACCGACGATAATATTATTATATTAAACGCTGGAGACGAGTGTTGTTCGGTAAAAATCGTCGTCGCGTGTATTTTTAATACAAATCGGAAAGAAAATTCTTCGAAACGCGAGAAAAAACGGCTGTATTATAATAGTGTATAGTGTTTTTTACGAATTAATTACGTGTTTCGAATAGAATACAAAAGTTTTCCTTTTCTTTTTTTTTCAAATCTGCACACTATCCCCGGCGCGCATATTCAAATTAAATCTATTAAAATCTATTTAATAAAATAATTATTTAAAATGACAAAAATACAAATATAATAATCGTAATTAATAATAATAACAAAAAAAAAAAAAAACAATGCGTATTATATTAACACGAATATTATAAAGTATTGTATAAAAAGAAAAAATATATTGTTGTACTAAACTACAGGATGTCGACCAAAATAAAAAAAAATCCATAAAGTGAAGAAAACAATATATTTTCTGAACATAAAGTACGTAAATTATTTTCTTCTGTACAGATATAATTTATTTCCTTCGGAGACGTTATAATAGAATTAAATCATTCGTTTTAGATACAGTGAATTGTAGAAATCATCTTATACTCGCTCGAAATGGAAAGAACGGTGTTTTACATTATTATTGATAATATAAGTATGAATAAAATAAACAAATATCGTACGAGTTTTTTTTCGGGCTTAAATGTGTTTATTATTTACAATAATACGTGTTATAAAAGCTTAAAAAAATACATTATTGTGTTACGGCTCTGCGCGAAATATCATAAATATATATTGTAATATGTATCGTTTCGTTATTGTTTGGCCTCACTTTTAAATACACGCATAAGAAGAGTTCGTTCGAGTCCAGCAAAGTTTACCGCGTGTCCTCCTCCTCCTTCTTCGCACTTGACTTCTTTGATCCCTTTCGGGACGTAAATACTCTCTCCGGCAGTCGATGGCTGTTAATTATATATTTATATTTAAGTATAGCGATATTTTTTTTGCCCGAAATCGTGTCTTCTATGATTTTATACACTTGGACGTTTAACACTACAATAACACAATTACTATTATACACTATTATATTAGTTTAGCAAACTGTTTTTTTTTCACTTCGCCACGTATAAAAAAGTGTATCGTTACGTTGTCTCCCTATCTCCGCTATACAGGTATTTCAGTAGAATTCGGGCAGTTGTAATGAAAACTCTTCGCATGAATTCCATAAACGCGGATAAATTCAATAAATAAATGTGTACGTGATATATTAACGTTGTTTCATGGCACTCTTCTTTGTCTTTGACAAAAACGAACAACCGTACTAAGGCCTCAATCGTTTGAAAATACGTCGAGATCGCCGTGTTCGGTATAATATTTTCCGGAGAAGTCCGAAATCGAATTATTAGGTTTAGTACACCGAATCGAACAATATTTCCGTTTTGAATACGATCGCCTGCACGATTTTCGATATTAAAACATTTCGGACGTTGTTTTATATGGCGATTTGAGAATTTATCGAAATAACGCCCACCCCCCCCCCATTTAATAAGTCGTAAACGTTTTATAAGAATGATTAGTTATTGCAATAAGTAGACCTATCGGATTATTATGTTTTTACATATTTCTACCGAGATTATGCGGCTCCAATATTGGACGAGACTTTACTTTACCTCGACGATTCATTTTCCTACGAACTGTGATGTACAACAATTTTTTTGCGCGTAAAAAAAACATCTCATTTGAATAGGTTATTTCGCACAAAACGACGAAATATATATATTAATTTGAACTCTTCATGATGAAAAAAAAAAAAATTAAAGATTTACAAAATATAAATAAAAAAAAAAAATATACGCAAAAAGAATCCTCGTGACCTCCACGTCAATTTCTATTCCCTCCCCTCCACTTCGTGATTAAATCGAGTTTACAAATCGAACGCCACACACACACACACATCTCACACATCATTTAGTAATTAAACATATGTTTCTTTTTTTATTTTTTAGCTCATAGTACCGAATATTACTTGTAATTGCATAACACATTACGTATATGATTTATTATTTCTTCTTAGTACACCGTGAACAATGTGAAAAAACAAAATATATATATGTACCTGCAAGTAATGGCACGGCTGTCGAGTAATTTTTTTTTAAAAAAATTAGAGTTGACTTGACTATGGCGTAATGAATTTTTTTTCCACAGTACTCCAATGCGTTTTTACGAAAACATCAGATATTTCTCAAAAAAAAAAAAAATAAATAAATAAATAATAACAATAATTATACAGGCGTATAAAAGATAATTTTTTTCGTGAAATTGTAGCGCGTCTTTTTATTACGAATTTAAATATACCCGTGCACGTAAATCCGCTGTCTCTAATAATAAATATGCGTACTCGAAAAAGGGTAATATAAAAACGTTTTTTTTTTTTTTATATATTATAATATTCTAATAATAGTTTTTAGTGCCAGACGCGTGTAAATAATAATTATTATTATAATAATAAAAATAATACGTCTGCGTTAGAAAACGGCGAGGTGGGAATGGTTTTATTATATTATTTTATTGGATATATTATGTTATAATACCCGGTTTAACCGCGCCGGGGGAGCAGTGGAAAACTCGCGAATTGTTTAAAGATAGCGGGAAAACGGATGCCCTCGTCGAGTGCCTGGCACTTACCTGCCTAAAAATTGATGTTGTTCGTCTCAAGAGCGTGCGCACGCCGTCACCGAATGCCAATAAAAACGCTATTTTCGTTGTCGTAATTTTATTATTAAACCGCCGCGACGTTTATTCGTGTTTTCCTATCTGAGAGTATCGCGTTTCACGTGATATGGTAAACGAATTCACCTAACGTTTTACAGGGATTTCGATTATTATTATTATTATTATTATTTAACGAGAGAGGGTTTTCGTTTTTTTTTTTGACTCGCGGCTTACAAGTAAATTCAAAAATCGTTTACACGAGTAGTCCCCTGCGTATATCGTACGTGACAATTGATGATTGGAAGAAGGAAAAAACGAAAAACGAAAAAAAATTCGTGTTTTTTTTTCAGCCGTATATAATTTTTCACTATTTTTATTTTATTTTTTATATAATCGTATTAATCGTTGTCGGTCCGCAACGGAATCATCTTGGACCGAGAGAAACGATATCGGAATTAATAAAAACAAAAAATAAAAACACGACGATTAATAATCGTTTTTTTTTCCGATTATTACGCATTTTATTTCATTTCTTGTTTTATAAAAATTCCTATTTTTTTTTCTTTTACTTGTCGAGGCGCTTGTTCCACGATTTGTGTACCCACCTCTCCGTTTACGCGAATTTTCTTCCTCCTCCATGCGCGGACTAAACGATTTCGCGTCGCATTTTAATAGCTAACGTATGAGACACGTGTAGGAGGGATATTTTATTCCGTTTTATTACCGTGCAGGGTCAAAAATTGAAAAACATTTCCAATTTTCTTCTTCTATGTATACGTGTAAATACCAATACACGTTTTATTAATATTTTTAATTGCCCGTCGCAATTTATCGCGTTTCCCGCGTGCGTATGCGTATAAAATTATAAAATTCGATGCCCGGATTTTCGCGTGCTTCGAAAACCTCGGAAATACGCAATTTACGCTCTTGTTTTGTAGATACATGTGTACCGATAAAAAAAAAAAAAAAATTATATTTTCTAAAATCTAATTCTTAATAATTTTAACACGCGAACGCCCGTGTAAATCCCTGGGCGTCTTAGTCGTGTATTTTACGCAATATTGTAACGACCGGAGACCGACGAAGTATTTCTAATCTAGAGGTTCGAATCGGGAACCACTGTTGCTAACAGCGTCTTACTCGGATGGACGATGACGATGATGATGAAGATGACGATGGTAACGCGCGATTTAATATCGTTGTTTTTTCCCCATATATATTATAATACGGTGGTTTTTTTTTTCGCGCTACTCGGGCGGAACGGCGAGAAAATTAATTATCGATGTTCGCTTTTGCGAAATCCGAAATTTCCTCGTTTTTTTTTTTTTACGCGCGCAAACGCCGGCGCAACGGGCTTCGTTTTTTATACGTATTATTGTTTTATCGATCGCGTGCGGTGTAAACCGAACATTTTTTTTTTACATTCGTTATACAACGTTCTACGATAATCGGTTTTATAGTCCGCGATTTCAAAACACGTCCGTTAAAAAAAAAAAAAAAACGAAACGAAAAATAAATAATTAATAATAAAGAAAACGTACACGCGCAGTGTAAGTATCGGTCTCTTCCCTACCGCCACGTGTCGAACGAACCGCGCGCGCGATGTTGACACACATTTTTCAAATCGGGCCGAGGCCACCACGAGGCGCGGCGGTACACTCAACTCTGTGCGGGGGTACGAAAATCGGCACGCAAGTCGAGAAGAAATCTCTCGCCCTTCCTTCATTCGTATTCCGCCGGCGTAACCAATACACGAGGGCGCGGCGTTCAAGGCGAACGAATTACACACACACATATATATTTCTTTTTTAAATTCAAAACCGAGTACTCGAATTGTTTTATTGAGTAAATCACGATGTACGATTGGGCAGGGGCGTAAGGAGAAGAAAAAAGACGATGGTTTCCAACGCCGGCGATCCTCGCAATACCGCGCGTCGGAAAATTCCGTTCGAAACACCGCGTGACAATACGGGGGAGAAATTGTTTTTTTTTTTTTTTGACACTTGTTTCGTTGAAAATTTTAAACGTGCGTTTGGACACATTTCACGTGATTCTGAGTAGAAAATGCGTAGTGTGTGTGTGTGGTACGCGACTACACTATGCGATCCGTTGGTTCCGAACTCGCTGTTTATATGTGCGACTTTCCCCGTGTGTAACCGCCACCGTGATGGCGGAGCGAGAGAGAATGTCAAGAGAGCTGCAGAAGCGGATTGGAGAAAATGTAAGGAGCTGATATTTTATTCGTAACATTACGTTTGTAAGAGTGTTTAAAAAAAAAAAGAAACACGTCTAAATCGTTCGTCGATTTGTAAATCTAAACTACTTGCTGTAGTTTTAATATCGTATAACTAAATATAACTAAAACATGACTATAACCACGCAGAAAACCCATTATTGTGCTGTCCTTGGCAGACGCGATGTCCGTAGCGTTGGCGACACATTCTTTTTATTATCTAAATTCTTATCGTTTAAATACTTTTTTAATCGATTCGATAAAAACAAAAAAAAAAATAGCCATATTGCTCGGGTAAAATCGTTGTTTTTTTCTTTCTTTTTTTTTTTTTCACACGACGCGAAAATTTATATTTACAAATGTAAAATCGTGTGCATGCGACCCGTCGGGAAATTTCTCGGTCGTCTCCGGTCGGACAATCCGCTCCCGGGGGACAGAAAGAGAAATGAGAAAGAGCAGAAGAAGTCGAGACGGGGGATTCTGTGTTCTGAAAAGAAAAAAAAAACTTCAAACCGAGCACTAGCGGTAAACGGCGAAACAAGAACAATTATTTCAACACAATGCGTATGAAATAGCGCGGTATAAAGGACCGACTCTCCACGTGTTCGCCGTAAAACAATACGCGTACAACACACGCGCGAACAACAACGGAAACGCGTGCTCGTTCGAAAATAGAAAGAAAGAGAGCAACAAAAAAAAAAAAGTGATTTTTTTTTTAAATAATAATAATAATAAAAAGTACACAATATCGACGGTCGTCGCACGCGCGCGTGAATCGTACTCGAAATATCGATCGGGCAATAATAATAATAATAATAAAAATAATAATAATAATATTGTTATTATAACGTTTCATTAATATTCACATTCCGCACTCGTGGACGGATAATAATTATTTCACGTGGAGTTCTAATAACAATAATAATAATACACGGAACTCTTGTTCAAATGCGTATTTCGAAATCGAATACATTTTATCGCATTAGGCAATGTGAAAATAATAACATCGCGTTTAGAACTAAAACGCTGCTCGTTGTCTGTCGATCGACCGATCCATATTATTTTTGCAGTCGATGGACGTTTATTTTATACGCCCAAATGACTGTGCAGTGGAAATGGGAAATTTTTTCGATTATTCGTTAAGCTCCGAATAATAGCGTTCGTTTCTGAATTTAAAAAAAAAAAAGAGCAATAAGTGTATCGAAACCGATGAGAAAAATGTGAATAACAATATAGAAAAAAAAATACTTTTATTTGTATTTACAGTCTTTTTTTTTTTTTTGGTCGTTGTATTTTTCGTATTTTAAATGTTTTATTTTTTGACATTATTCAAATATTTTTTACCTCCTATTTACATTTTCTAATTTGTTTATTATATTGTCTTTTAAGTCGTCGTCCCCCCCCCTCCCGAGCCGTAGATTCAATACTGGCGCAACGTTGTTTATATGGATTTTAATGTAAACGACGAACAAATCGATTTCAGTTAAATATATATTAAAAAAAAAAAAAAAAAATGTGTTTTCTCGAAAATATTACAAATATTATCGTATAACATTGGACTCATTTTCACCGCGATTTTCACGAAAAAACAAACGAAGCCCAATAAAAAAAGTCCGATCCCCGTACACACACACACACACACACACACTTATATTTATGTAATACGCGTGTATATATATATATTAGACTTAACTCGGAGAAGAGTCCGGATTAGAAGGATAGATTACCATTACTAATTCCGCGGCTTTCTACCCGCTTTTTTCTTTTTTCTTTTTCGTCGTTCTTCCGGTTATAAAAAACATAACTTCCGCGCGCTTGCTGTATACGTAAAACAACGCATTAATTCCTTTTAAAACAAAACCCCGTGTTTCGTACACGGGCGAATTATCGGGAATCACACGAATATTTTCGCCGGTACTAATATGCCTGCGTTATATTATGTCGGCGCGCGTGTGTAGAGTCGTAATCTCGCGATGTGAGTTCATCGATGTACGACTCTTGTGGTCGACGAGGAAAAAATGTATTTTATTTAACGTACGAAAACTATCGCGCGCGCGCGCGTGTCTATTATTATATATTTTATTGTATATTTAAGTATACATTTTGATATATATATATATATATATATTTATTTATTTTATATATATTTTTTTATTTATTATATATCGGTAAAAAAATATTTTTGTTTTTTTACTTTAACTAAACGAGAGGAAGAAAAAATCGATAATAAATATGAAATATTACCGCCGACCGACCGATCACTCCCTGTCCTATTCGTTTCCAAGTATATGTTTATACAACAACAGTGTTTTCGTACGATTTTTTATTGTGTTACTTCGTTGGGGAAAAAATGAAACTCCGTTGTTTTTTTTTCCCCCCGGTTGTCATCGTCGTTCTGGTCGTTGTTGTCGTCGCCGCCGGAATTAATGATATTCACAGTAAATTACGGGATGCCTCGAAAGTTTTGTTTGGTTAAAAATTCGTTATTATTATTATTATTAATTATATATTCGCGTTTTTAAAACGTGCGTTGTCGGTAAATCGTCAAAAACCCAGCGCTGTAACGCGTTTTTTAAAAACAAAAAAAAAAACAACGCGATTTTTCTTCAGAAAACCTTTTAAAGTGTTCTGAATATTAGTGTGTGTCTGTGTGTGAAACGTATGGTTAACGTTCGAAAGACGAGGAAAAAGAAAAAGTTGACACTTGTAGCAAGCAAAACGTTTTCGCGGGACCAAAGGATAATTCGATCGAACGCGTCCCAGCACGAATGATATTTAAGTAATATAAAATCGTTTCGGGGAAAAAAAGATGTAATAAACGGACCACGTTCAGTACGCGGGACGCGCGCTGAACTCGGAAGCCAAAAAGGTAAAAGAGACTCGTCTGGGCGTGCAGAAGTGTATGGGCGGATTGATGAACTCTTGTTTAGAACTTCCGAATACTTGAGAGGGAGAAGGGCAGTCGATAATTCGGAAGAAATCGCAAATAATTATAGAGACGAACGGAGGAAGCCGTGCGATAGTGATAGTGATGGGCGCTAATACGACCTTTGAAAACCGAAGAAGAAGAGGATTTAACACTCAGAGGTGCGCGTAAAGATGTAACTCGCGCGTTGGTTTATCGGCGAAACACGTCGTCGAATCCTTCCTCGCCAAACGACTCGAAAATCATTACGGATTTCGAGGCAATCACGTTGTTGTGGCAAACGTATTCAATGTAACGTGTAGGCCATTTTTTTTTTTTTAAATACGCGATCGGAAAACGTCCATTCCGCCGCATATCACTCCGCGTTTTTCGTTCTCGTCCAGCATTGTTATATTGTCGATTTTCTTTCGTTTTACCGGAGTTCGGTCCACGATAAACCGTAATCGGAATATCGACGACATTTCGTAGAGAAATTATCCGATGATATTCCGTTTTTTTATTTCGCGTGAAATTTTACGTTTCCGATTTTTTTTTTTTCACTTCCATTAGAAATCAATACCGGAGGGGAGGGAGAGTCATACGTCATACGTAGTCTTTTAGTACATTGTATTACTTCAACCGAACGCTTTTCGCGATACATCACTGCTAAATCGACAATTTTTCGCATGTCCACGTTTAAAACGCAAAACTCCGGAGGCCGGTTTGTTTCTTTTTTTCAATTCCCAAAAACGTTTATTCAATTTCTCTACGTTTTTTTTTTTTTTTTTTTTTGCCACTTTTGACGGTCATTACAATACGCGATTTCTTGAACACTTTCTCCAGATCCTGTTCGGAACCGTATATTATATTATTACGGTACAATGTTTCAATAATTCGCGTCGTCGTCGTTGTTTACTCGACAGCTATATGAATAAATCATTAATCGAATTGTATAATATAAAAAGCGTGTGGAACGCGATATTTCTGAATTTTCAATAGTTGTCGTCTAAAATTCGATATTTCCAAAAACGCGGGTGTATAATTTTTATTGTACGTACGCGCAAGCTGCATTTATTATTTATAAAATGTTTTCAACGATTTCCGACGACGAATACGGAGTGGGAAATTCATTCGGCCAAATGAAAAAACCACATTTCGTTTAATCGTTTTACGAATTAAATATCGTTTGTCCGGGTTATATATATATAACGCATAAACGTACACCTATACACGAATGATATAGTCGCTGTATGAATATTTAATTATTTAAGTGAACGTCGAACGCTTTTATACGGAACGGTATAGGAGAATATTTCAAAATATACGATAAAATATCGTATTAATTATATAATATTATAAAACATCGATTTGATGATATTATACGGATAAGCCCTTCGATACAAATAATAATAATAATAATAGTGGTGACAGCCGCTGCGCAGCGTGTTTTGGTAGAGAGACGCCGTCAACAGAGCGGTATCCCACCGTCCATATATTTATTGATAGATGGTAATTGTAGCAGAGTCCAAGAGGTGGGGTGATACATCTTCAATATGTTATCCACGAGGAAAACCAAAATTATCCTCGGCCGTAATATTACTCCCCGTCCCCCGGTTTAACCGACAACACTGCGTCCATAAAACGATATTGCATGTCGTTTTCGTAATAACAAAATAATACTGAAAAAGAAAAAATGCACAAAACCAATATGAAACACGGTATGATGTTATAAATGAGTGTAGTAATTTTTTTTTTGTTTTTTTGGTTTGTTTTAATAAAAACGTGTCTGCAGAAAAACCTCTCGCCGCGGCGCCAAATTGAAAAATGTGCGGGGAAAGTACTGCCAAACGTATTTCACGTGTGCGAAATAAAATTTCATAGTAAAACCAAGCCGACGCGAATTCGAATTTTTCCCAAAACGAGTTTTAGAAAACAGTATCGTACCAGTGCTGTTATTATTACGCGACGTGGGTATTGATTGCATAGGACATTTTCGACACATAACATTTCATTTCAAACGATACGCGAAATGTGTTAAACGCACAAACGGATTTATACGCGCAACGTTAAATAATATTAATAATCGCGTCGTTATTAATATTTAAGACACAATTAAGACATTTTTATGGTTGACATTTTATTCGCGACGTACGTTTTACGCACGGGTCGTTGGAGTATACGTATATAGCGAAATATCGTATTATACGAACGATATGATATTATTATAACAAGTATACGGCAATAAAAGCCATAAAGAGTTTTTATCGTGCATTTATTTATTTTATCGGACTTGCCGAATGTTCCGAGTTCTTTTTTATTATTATTATTACTTGTAATCTGTGTCGTAAAAATTCGTGTTTAAACGATTCACTCCATATAATCCGCGAGCACGTGTTGTCATATACCCTACGTGGCTATTAAATTATTATATTTACCGTATTCGAAAGAAAAGTAAAATTAAAATTACGTAACTGCGTTTTCGTAATTATTTATACCGATTGAAAACAAATAAAACGTTAATTGACATTCGATTACAGTTTATTGTCACCAGTAGTAGCCGTCGGGAAAAGAAAAAAATGTGGCGCGAGACTTATAAATTAATTCGCAACGAAAAATCTGCAGTTCGTGTGAGCGGTAGTAACGCTTTTGACTTACAAATCGATGTATGAATGTGTATGTGTGGATGCCTTTGGCGCACTTGTTGCCAAGGTCTTTCGGTCCATAACGCCGTTCGGTTTACGAGTTACAGCGCCAAAATACCGTCGTGTCAAAATATTATATTTTACACTACTGTTTTCAAGTATACATATGTAATATAGACAAAAAAACGGAAATAAATCCGAGTCGTCCCTGCTGCTGCTGCTGCTGATTTTCGCGATTAGGAGTATGTTGAAATCCATACGGAACGTATTCATTTCGGATTATTCGAAACAAATTTTCTTATCGATTCCGTTTGAATTTTTATTCCTGGAATTTCGGATTCTGAGCGGAGCGTTTGGCAAGAAGCTAATGCACGTTTTACAAAATGACGTTTATTTATTTTCCGTGACGTATACGAATTTCTTTTGAAAAGAAAAATATCGCAATTCCGGCAATAAATCACAATGTCTAGTCGGGTAATTTTATTTTTTTTTTGCGTGGGTTTTACGATTTTCTCTTCGTAGTAGTAGTCTGCTCGTGCCGTAATTCAAAACGACACCGCGAAAAATCGGAAGAAATTTTCTCGGTCGTTTTTAAACGCGCGGCACGGGGAAAAAGAACTATGAAAAACAACGATCCTTGAAATGCACGTTGTTATAGTGATACGTAGAAAAAAAAAATTCGTAACATTTCATTCGATTTTAAGGGATCATTCCATGGCAATCGTATTGGATGTCGAGCTATTCCCGTCAACGAAATGGGTAATTTTTCGGTTTTAAGAGCTGAAAAATATTAATTATATTTATAAGGAATTCACTCAAACGGACATCCACAACCGTTGGAAAAAATTTCTTTTGATTTTTTTTCCGCTGTCCGTTATTGTTACGCGTTTATAATTATTATTGCGCGTGTATTGCGAATAATAAATACGCGATTGTGTTATTATTATTTATGTAAATATATTGTATTGTAATAATATATAACGACTACGCTATATAATATATGAACGCGTGTTGTATCGCGTTTGCGCGGCAGCAGCAAAAGTCCGCGGAAACGGGAGAAATCGTATGCGGTAAATTTATTATTATTATTATTATTTTTTTTTTTTAATCTGTATACGGGCGAGAGGGAAGAAAACGCGGCGTACATCATCGTCGTGATTCACGCGAATGATAATAAATTAACGTTAAGTATAATATGCTGCAGCATCTGATGATGACCTTCACACGAATAATATCTCAAATACATCATACACTGTAGTTATTATATGTATAATAAATTATGTCTCGCGTATTTTTGTTCTATTTTGCGCGGCGGAAACATACTGCAAACGTCTCGTGTATATGTACGGAGATCGTTTGTTTATTTTTTTTTTTTCTTTTTGTTTAAATGTCTCGTTAAGTATACACTTGTGCAATGATCGATGCGCATATACGAGAGCAGTGCGTTATTATTATTATTATTATTATTATTATTATTATTATGTTGTATTGTACGCAGATCGTGGAAAAAAACGGATTTTAAAATACTCGTATGTAAACGTGATCGATTTTATGAACTTAATGTAATGGAAAAAATAATGTGCGTGCGTGATACTCTTATCAATCTATCTGTTTCTTTGCAGTGGTCGCGTATTTGTTTAAAAGCTCTTTCGTATGTTTTTTTTCCGATTCGAAGCCGGTAATATACTCGTTGCTCGATTTTAAAAAATGTTCAAACGTTCTCGTTGTTTTTTTTCTCCCTGAAAAAAAAACGTTAATATAAAAAAACGAATTGAATGGAATGGACTCGACATAGATCACTCTTCATCGTTTTTCTAGACACGATTTTCCCGTAATTGTCATTTCTACACGTTCGAAGGCGAGAGAGTTCACAGAGTACAATAATAAGCGTCTGCAGTCAGAAACGTGTGAAATGACAAACTGTAGTTGGTCATACCGTATCTACGAATTCTGCAGTGCTTAAAACTGTGTATATACTACACGACACTTTGTAGGTACTTTCATTGGAGGAACCGAGCTAGCGGACGGTGGAAGGAATTCAACTAACCGACAATGGTCCCAAAAGCGACAGATTTTGACTGATGCTTCGGCCAGTCTTTCTTGGCGATGAACAACTCGACTCAGACGAAGGAGGAGAGTATCAGGACGCGATCGGAATATAGTAGATGCTGCTCCAGAGACCCGAATCGGATCAATGCAGATGTAATAAAAATGAAGAGTAAACACGTTCCACTGCCAGTAACTCCTGGTTAGAGAACAATAATCGCACACTCCATGCAATAATTGAAGAATGTAATTGTCGCACGACAGCAGAGGATTGTCTTCGCAGCAGACTACTGGTTGTGAATAAACGATGGCAGCAGAGGGGTGGGTATATTGTAATGTAAAAGTATAAATAAAAGATCACGATTCTAAATCGTATCAATACACTGGGAAGTTTTTCTCCGGTCCATAGAAATTCTTGCTTAAACCTAACCTTAAGCGAATCGCTTTTTCAACCGGAAATATTTTTCAACATTTTATTGAAATCGGTGATTTCCTTGTACGGTATACAAATTACGTTTAATTAGAAATAAAGTCATAGTCACTCGTTAATTTTAACCGATTAGTAGTAGTCGTTCATATAACTGACTCGTTTCAACGATGCAAGAGACGAGTTGTTGGATTATTTTCTTCTCGTTATATTAAAACAATCCGTATTGAATACGTGAACTGGCGTAGAAAAAGCCACAACGTCAATCCGGGAAGTCGAAGAAGTATTAAAAAAAATTTAAAAACAAAACGTTTGCGATGTATGTAATAAGAATAATTTCGCGGAGTATTCCGCTATAATCGCGACTTATCTCGAAAGTGAAGAAAGAATTCGAATAAAATTAACAATTTAAGAAACGTTAAAATACGTATAAATATAATAATATATCATATTTAATTTGAATTCGATACGTCGTATTGTAGTTGAACATTTTTTTCCCTATACATTTTATATATATAATGATTATCATCGGGGCGTAGAGTGTTTCGAAATTATTTTTCATACTAAAGGCGAAAATAAACTGCTTTAAAAAAAAAAAGATGTATAAAAAGACGTTAAACATATAAGTGTAATATATTTTATCGAGCGAAGAATAAATTCAAACATATTGAATTTTGCGTGGACAATATAAACGGCGATTATGGTAATTGTAATGAAGCGATAAACGGCGGCGTATATAATATAGTAGTTGATTATACGTGTATATTATGCAAAACGGTATTTATTATATTAATTATTATTCGTTTTTGCCGCGTTAATTGAGTCGTTGCGGGAATTTATTAAAATTATTATTTTCATACATATATAATAATTATTTTTCAGTCGGGAACGAAAATCGCACGTATAATATAATATATAACATATAAACGCGCGCGAATTTACATATCGTATAATATATGTATATAAAAAACTCGTTAATTCCGTGAATTGGCAAATTATTACGGGTTTCGCACCGCTTATTTAAAATATATATATATATTTATTTTATGTAGTAAATCATATTCGGACGAGCAAATTTTTTTTTGTTCTATTTTAAACGAGGACCGCGTGAATACATCATATAATAAACACGGTGCGTATTTTATATTTAGCTACAAGAACGAACGGGATAAATGTCGTTGCCGCAGAGGACGCGCCGATGTCATTACGGAATTTTTATATTATGTTCCGCGTTCGAAATAGTTTCTTATTTTTCTCTTTAATTTGTTCTCATAGCGAAATATTTTTTGCGAAATTCAAAAAAAGAAGTTTTATAGAAATCAGTCGGAAAACCATAAGAATATTTATATAATTGACATAAATACTGGCTTAGACGCAGCGGTTCCCAAATTTTTGTCACCAATACCACCCGCCTCAAGTTTAAAACTATAATAAGTATAGAAAAAAAAAATCTTAATACTAATAAATTACAATTTTTAAATTAATGGTTTTGTTTTATTCTTTTTTTTTTTTTGTACAAAATCATCGACGTTACGTTGAAAGGAACTATTTATCAATCACTCGTAAATCACTTTGAATCGAGCCTACTTCTGTGTTGTACCTATATATTGCCATTGAATGAAAGAGTATCGTCACCGGACTTAAGAGATCTCTCCGTAAATACAATTGATTATATTTAAAACGAGAAAAGAAACACTGAACGACAATATAGATTGTTTCAAAGTGGACGTACGAAATACAGAATACAACGCTGATTATCATTATCCATAATAATTGCTACGATTACAATAATCCCGTACCGTTCGATATTTATGAAAATCGGCTAATATCGCGAGGAAATCGAATAATATTGAATGTTAATAATAATTAATAATAATAATGATAATAATAATAATAATAATAAATAGAATTTGCGTCATAAATTGTGTACGACTGATTGAAAACCCCTACGTTAGACGATTGTATAAATATGGTTATTTGTAACCAGAAATATATTTCATTTTTTAGTCAAATCTTCTTACCGCCTCACTCCTTTATTCGAAAATGAAAAAAAAATCAATTTTTTTTAAATCTGTCAAAAAAAAAAAAAAAAAAAAAAGGACCGCGAAGTTATATTTATATCGATAAAAATTGGAAATAATTTCCTCTCTTCCTCCCGATACTATACAGATAATGAATGTGTTTTGTGCGCGTGACGGGGAAAAGAACCAGAACGCGCTTTTACTACTTGATATTCCTCGGGTGGAAATGGCTATTTATCGACTTTTCGGACGGTGATCGATGACTGTCGAGCAAACGACGATTGAAAATCTTATAATTTTTCCGAATAAACGTGGTACGCGCACGCACACTGCATATCAAGAGGATAAAATAAACGTGGTGTACATAAAATATGTTTTAGGCGTTCATACAGTGCAGGGCGTTAACGAGCTATAAGGTATACGTTGTTATTACGTGTCCAGTTAACATCCAAGTCGAATTCGATTTTCCCAAAGTGGTTTTTATACTTTGTAAGCCCTGTACCCTCCTCTATTGCTCCTGAATTCGACGACGTCTACGAGACACAGAAAGTATATAGAGTGACGTTCTGTACGTTATTTGTTATACGGCGCGGGGATGGAAAACACGTTTTTCTATTCTTTTTCTTTTTTTCTTTTTAACGTTATTCTTCCCCGGTTCAAAAGAATTCAAACGAATATCGATAGAATATTGATGGAATGCTCCTATAATCGGTATTACGGTGTATATAGTAAAAGAGATTATTGCGAAAAAAAAAGTATACAAATTTACGAGACCCTAACGAGTTACCCTGGAAGGAGTTTATATATATATATATGTAAAAAATAAGGAGTGTATGAGATTATGTATGTATCAACTGATTGGATATCGGATTTGGAGGGATGATGGTGGCTCGGAAAAGAGGTTAACACCGCTCTTGAGTCATAACCTGCATGTCGATATATTACTTTATGCATAAAACATTGTAACACACACACACACACACACACACATACACACGTATATAATTGCTCGGGAAAGTAAAAATTCTTTAGAAGTAATAAATAAATGCGCGCGTGTAATTCGTCCTTAACCGCCGCGCGGCACAGTTTTTTTTATATAGTAGAAATCGTGTAGTTTAATCGGTTCGGTGCTACACGTCGTCGTAAAACACGCACCACAGTTATATTATTAATAATAATAATAATAATAATAATAATAATAATAATATTCGTTTATAAATATTGTTGTTTTCCATTGTTTTACTGTAGAAAAATAAAAACAAATTACACTGTTCGACATATAAAAAAGAATAATATTTTCGGGGATTCGCGAACTCTACTGTAGAATTATTATAAAAAATTGCTACGTAAACGAATTGAAAATTAACAATTACGCTTATTTTACTCGTATGTACCGTCCTAAAGCGTTAAAACTTTATTTTTTCTTAATTTTTTTTTTTATTAAACTCAACGTGTTATTATACACTTTCGAATCAACCGCGCGGTATACGATACGGACATATTTTCCCGAATGCGAATTTTCACTGTAAGCAATAATTTTTACAAATAAATATTACATAAACGCGTCCGGTGTGGGAAAAAGTCACAAAGGACTACAATAAATATATTACGACAATATTTATAGACAATTTTTTTCTCTCGATATTTATTGTAACGAATCGAAACGTACTAGTCCGATAGTAGTTCTCTTTTTTCCGTGTAAATATTCCACCTCTCCGAATTTACAAAATGAAACGGACTCTACGAGTGAAAAAACTTTCATTTAATGCTCCCTGCGTAGAAAACGCATAATTGTTTTTTTTTTTTGATTTGAAATCGACGAGATAAATCGTTGTTGTATTCGGAAAAACGTGTCTGAACGACGCTGAGAGCTCGTTATAAAATCTAATCAATAAAATACATACGATAAATATATTTTGTTAAAATTTTAGCTTGTATCGAGTTTTGAGCCCAATAAAAAAAAAAAAAAATGATAAATGCGCTTAAAACGATCTTACCGGGTGTTTTTTTTTTTTTACATTTCCGCTAGTTTTTCTCACGCTTAAGAAAACTATTGAAAACGAAAAAGAAGAAAACAAATGGATAAACGTGTCAAAGCTATATAGATAAATAGTAATTTATAAGCATGTAAAGGAGAACTCCTTGTACACGAAAAAAAAAATGTTCACAGAGTAATAATAAAAAAACGTCATCGCCTATATATATATATATATAAAAAAAAATCTAAAACGTATTCAATATTCTATAGAACGAAAATCTCGAAATACTCGTACTCAAGAGGCGCGTTTTTGTACTTGAAATTTCGAGCGACCAAGAATGTTAATATTGTGATTTATGAGAGAGACAGAGAAGCCCGTACATAATACGAGTATTGATCGGAAACGGCTAAGAAAGAGCGTGGCTTACTTGCACTTATTATAGATTACTAATATTCTTATTTTTATGATATATTAATAAAAATTATCGGTCGAATAAATATTAAAAACCGTCGTTTTTTTTTCACTGGAAAATATTTTAACAGATAATTTAAAATTCGGGAAAATATAACGCCGCAGCATAGAAATAATATCGTTTATATTATTTTAATTATTATTATTATTATTATTATTATTATTATTATTATTATTATTATTATAAAAACGCGTATTGTATTCCCAAGTGACGTGTGCCGTTTTCCTGCGTTTTAAATTCCGGTTTAAAATATTTTCCCGTTGAAATACAATGCTTCTCGATTTTCAATATTCCTCCCATAACGTTTTCCTTATACACTTCCCCGGGTTTTATTTCGTCATAAATTTTTTTATTTATTTTCCGTGTTCGTATCATTCGCCGAGCATATTGTGATTATTTTAGCACCATACACCAAACACGTCATATTTTATTATTAATAATATATGACACGCACAAGTCCTCCCCTGCACACGTTTTATATCGGCGAACGGACTATTATTAGTTTTTTATATTTTATTATTATTATTGTGTAATACGCGTGTTATATTATTAGGAACTATCGTATGTCAAACGCGAGGCGTCGGCGTTTTTTTTTTCTTTTTTTTTTTTATACACGGACGTCCAAAACCGTTTGTTTTCTACGTGTTTTTTTTTCTACATCTTTTATTTATTTTTATAATATATTTATATCGTAAAAAACAAAACGGCACGACAATGTAACGTCGTTATTAAAATCGGCGGTTCTATTCATATAACACACTGCAGTAGCAGAAGCAACACGTCTGTTTAAGAAATAAAACGTATAATTTCATTTAAAATTAGAATAAACCTACTTATGGTAACTAGAACGGAGGGTTTTTTGTTTTTGTTTTTTTTTTTTTTTTTGTTATTTAATAAATCGAAATCGATTGGATCGGCTGATTAATTCCGATTATTTGGTAAATTTAAAACGATCGCGCGTATTAGGAACACAAAATGTATATTTTCACCGTGTCAAAACGAACGCCATTGAAACAAATCAAATAATAATTTATGTTTTACAAAAAAAAAAAAAAAAAAAAAAATAGGAAGTAGAAAAACGTTAATTTTTGTTTTATCGACGAATGTGTGCGATTTAAATATTCGGAATCGTGAGCGCAAGAAGAAGAAGAAAAAGAAATTATAAAACGCTTTTATCGAAATCCAATCATTTTAACGTTCCGTACGTAAAATAATTAAAAAGAATCTCCGCGTACGATTCGATGTATACGAGATACACACTATTGTCGTACATCGGTTACTCGATGGAGGAATTTAACCGTTATTCATTCTATCGAAAAACACACTAAAGAAGGGCCGAAAAAATTTCGCTTGCCTCTTTCTTTCTTCCGATATTTCAATTTTTTTCAAAAACGATTTTCAATCTTTGCAACAACGTATTTACGAACAGCGCGAAAAAAGTAAAATAATAATACGATTGAAAAATATAAATACGTTTCGCGGTACTGCGGATTAACACCTTGACGGCAGTGTACGAAAATCGCGTATTTACTCCTGTCGTCTCGACAAATCGTTTTTGTGTGAAAGACTCGATTAATAATAATAATTACAATAAACTATTTTTAATATTTATTCGATACGCGTTTTGTAACAACGACGAATATTTCGTTTTGTTTTTAATCAAACCTACTGTTTTTCACGCGGAGAGACAGTCCCTTGTTGTATGGATTTATCGAAACAAGGGGGGTGGGCAAGGGCGTAAAATTTCGCCCGAAAAAAAAAGTAAAAACATAATTAATATCCTAATAATAATAATAATAATAATTAGCGTACAATTATACATTTATTATATTTATTTTGTTACGGATCGAGACAACGTTTTTCGACAAAAAAACGAATAATCTCTTATATTATTGTTTTCACACCATCGCCGTAGTGTCGTCACACACCGTTACAAATCGACATTATAAACGCTTCACTACTCACATAACTTATATATATATATATATAAGAGATTATAAATCCGGTAAACGCGCATTCTTCGAATCGTCTTTGTCACGTGGAGGATTTATTATTCTTATTATTATTATTATTATTATTATTATTATTATTATTATTATTATTATTATTATTATTATTATTATTATTATTATTATTTATTATTTATTATTATTATTATTATTATTATTATTATTATTATTATTATTATTTATTATTATTATTATTATTATTATTGTTATTATTATTTATTATTATTATTATTATTATTATTATTATTATTATTATTATTATTATTATTATTATTATTATTGCGGTAAACACAAGTGTTATACGCCCAAGTCTTCGGCCCTGTATTTATTTACGTACCGCGCGCGCGGAACGTCGTCGGACCGACTACAACAACAACAACAACAACAGAAACATCAACTTACAACGAATTACTCTTTAATTCGTCCACGACATAATAATAATACTCGTAGTATTCGTGTATAAATACCGTTTCGTATAAATGTTTATTTAAAACGCGTAAACACTGAACGAGCGGACGAGTCGCATCGCCAAGACACCGGCTAATAATATACCACAATAGTTATTCGGTCGAATTCATAATAAACGACGTTAACGGAAAATCTGAATTTTTTTTTCTTTTTTTTTCTTTTTTTTTTTTTTTTGTAAGAAGGAAACTATCGACTTGCGCGCGGACGACAAAAGAAAAACGTATTATTTATACACGTTTTTATTCGAGTGAATCGTATAATAAAAATCGCGCGAGAATAAAAACGAAGAAACGGGTTTAGTAAAATTTTTTTCCTCTCTCTCTCTCTCTCACTCACTCTCTCGCCGTTTCCGAAATACACGGTATCGAATGCTGCTGCGAGAACCGAATGGAACAGGTGTTGGAACCTAACATTAATCCGCGCGAAACCCTTTGGAATATCCGAACCGTAACTCTTAATTTAGTTTTGTTTAGAAACCGGAACGGAATCCGTGACCGATATACGATTATACAGTAGATCGAGCAGGTTTTTTTTCTTCTTCTGTTCTTATCGGTGTCCCATTAAATTCGGTTTTTTTTTTTTATTCGATTCGATTTTTAAGTTCCAGAAAAACTATATAGTCTCACTGAAGCAATACATCTTTTTTTTTTACTATATATATATTATACTCACGCCATATGATTTGATATTTGAACGCAATGTCGAAAAAAAAAATACTATTATTGAATCGTAAACTAACGAACGCTTTTAACCGTACACAATTTATTTATGCTCTTACGCGTATGGAGTATTATTATTATTATTA
This sequence comes from Chaetogeoica ovagalla, assembly GCA_032441825.1. Taxonomy (NCBI): domain Eukaryota; kingdom Metazoa; phylum Arthropoda; class Insecta; order Hemiptera; family Aphididae; genus Chaetogeoica; species Chaetogeoica ovagalla. The sequence goes on from CM063730.1 coordinate 5,648,099, forward strand.
TTATTATTATTATTATTATTAATACGAGAACGATTCGACCGACTGCCTCGTAGCACTGTGTATAGTGTTCTGTAGTCTGCGTTGCTCAAAAAAAAAAAAAACCCCGCGTTTACGTTTAAGGTTTAAACCACGTAATAGTGGTTTGTAATCGTTTATGATATTGCACTACCGAAACGAAACGTTCGTGTACAAACGATATAAACCCGAACCCGATATACGCGTCAGAAACGAACACCTCGAAATAAGTGCTACCCTGGCACACATCGATTTCGGCGTATCTTCTGTCGCCCCGCGCTTACGTGCCAGCAAAAACAAAAAGAAATAACGACGACGGTATATTCTTCTCGAGAACCGCCGCTGCTCCGGGCCACTAACAACACACCACGGGCCACGTAATAATAATAATAATAATAATATTAATATTAATAATAATAATATTAATAAGGGGCGGTTGGGTTAATGAAAATGTGCGCGCCGGCGGACTCCGTTTCGCGGTCGCTCATGACCCAGTTTTTTTTTCGCGCGCTCGCGCTCTCGGTGAAAACGCGCGCGGCCGCACGCGTAGAAAAAACTAAATAAATAAAAAATCTGTGCGACGAACGGCGTGACGTATGCGCGCACTTACGGTTAGAAAGTTATTAGACTGCAGCAAACGGCGGTCTATTACTATTACTACTGCGCCATAACATTTATAAACTCTATTGCGTCGCGCCGCCCAATTTATAATATAATAAATATCATATTATGGTTGCCGGCACTTGCTCGTAATGCGCAGCGATCACTTATGATATTATACAAAACGCGTAACCGAGTGCGGAATTTCAATTATTCTTCGCCGCACTATTGGTCGTCTCGTGTCCCCCTCACCCGTTCAGAAGTTCATCGAGCCGATCAAAATGAGCCGCGCGCTGGTTCGTGCGAACTGTTGGCTTTTATCGTCGATACGCCATCGAGTCTCTGCGTGCCTCCAACACTTTTCCTCAATTCAAATCCCCAATGACAGTGTTCTCGAACGAAAAACGAATTCGAAATTTCCGAGCGACGTTTGCGCTGCTTAAAAAATAACCAGCTGAACTTCAACGGCGTCTTCTGCTCAGAATCGTTCGCTCTGCTGTTGGAAATCCAAACGTACTGCTGCTGTGGAATACGACAACGGGACCGCGGGCCATCGTCATTTCGCTATACCCTTCGGTCACCTGACGACGGTCTTTCGCCTCCCATATTCTCGGGCCCCGTGACTTAGTCGTCCTGCGCAGAGATACCTCAATGCCGCGAGGTCTTCGAACATCGAGCCCTTGAAGAACTCGACGAGGCCGTTTATGAAGCAATCTTCGTCGGAATGGTATGACGCTGTGGCGAGAGTGATGAAAACTTTCGGGAAACGCTCGCCGTGTGCATCGCCCGTCATTTTGACGATATAATAATAAAAAATATCGAAAAAACGGATAAAACGTCCTCTTACTAATAATAATAAAAGAATTCAAACGTAGGGCCACTCACGCAGAAATAAAAATAAATAAACGATTACGTTCGAATCCCCGAATATGTACCCGACACGCATTTGTCGGCCATAAATTGTATATTTATCAATCGACCGACGGTACCCACACAGCTGATGTCTAACAACGATCTCTCTGGAACCGATTATCGCGTGTCTATCTCGCTGGGCGCGTAATAATAATGTGTCCGACACGTGTTGTGTACGACGACGCGTAACCCAAATTCGATATCGCGAGATTATTATACAATATATTATTGTTAACAAACGAGACGTGCACCGACGACCACACGTAGAGTCGGTCGGCTAATAATTATAATATGTTCTTATAATTGACAATGTATTGTGTGCGGAATTCCGGAGTGCGCGTTTCAGATCCGCTGCGGGGATTGGAATGATATTAGATTTGTTGAAATTCGAAAAAAAAAAATCAATTTTTAACTCAAAAATCAAAGAACAAAACGGTTAGATCGCGTTGACAAAATATACGGACGCATATAGGGGAATGATATTTTATACTACGGCGTGTATCGTACGCGGTGGTTTGCTCTCAGTAACAGTAGTGTTATTGAAAAAAGAATGCCTCGGACCCGTTAAAAGAGTGCGGGCTGAGTCGCGTCGATCGAATCGAATATTTTTTGTACTATCAATGAGTCTTTAATGTTTTTTTTCTTGTCGTTTCACCGCATTTATTTCGCCTATTTTCTCTAATTATTTTATTCGATATATACATTTATATCATATTTTAAGAGGCCTGGGGGAGAGGGGATAATATCGAATACAGTTGTCTCCGCGGTTTGTGCATCGAATTGAGGACCACTGGTCTAAGGCTTGTTAACGGGGGGTTTATGCGTGGACTCCATGTTTACCTAAACTCCAGTCACTATGCGGATCAATCGAAATTCACTATAAAAGATTCCGCGGCAAATTATATTCGAAAATCCTTGTGATTCAAACGCTCAGTGTCTTATTCTCGCGAAGAAATGCCGTATCGCGTCCGCTCAAACGAAACAGCGGATCTCGCGGGAAAAAAAAAAAATTCTATACGATGTTAGTTAAACGTGTTTACGCTGAAAATTCTCCGAGGTGTTGAAGAAGAAGAGGAGTCTCGTTTTCGCGTTACCCCACGGTAAATGTTTGTACACGCGAGATTGAAATTTATTTATTGCAAACACGGATTGTAAATTATTATTATTATTATTATTAAAAAAAAAACCCCCCGTAAAAACTCGACGGAAAACCAAATAAAGAACGTTTTTATTTATTTCAATATTATAAATATGTAGAACAGCTGCGCGAGTATCTGCTGCGAATGTGAAACGGTATTGGATTTTTTTTTTTCAAATTAATTTTCGTAACATATTATTGTTCCGAATACTTTTGTCGTGCTGAGTTGCGCTTTCTCTTACCATTTTTTTTTTTTGTTTTTGTCTAGGACAAGAAGCGGGGAGAGCGCGCTGGAATTTTTCACTCGGTAAAAGAATGAACGGACGCGTGAAATGGCAACGAAATCCCCCACCGCACAAGGCAACGGTGAGTGTACAAAAATTATACATCCCATTATACATCACTCCACACCGCTCTCCGGGACAAATTCGCGATATTATCGCGTCACTGAAATTGCGCAGTTTCTAAAACGTTATTGTAATACGCGCCGTGCGCTCGTACAACGCGTAATGTAATCCGCAAATTTTACTAAGTGGGTGCGCGGTGAAAATTATACACTGCCGCAGAAACGGTAGAGAGAAGTTTGCCAAAATTCTCGCAACGAACACGAGAATGAACGTTTACATCGATTTAGACTAGATGTGCGTATACATATATATGAAAATGTTTCGGTCGAAAAATCGAATGACGAAACGTATCACCACCACCACCGGGCGAATGAATGCGCATTAGTATTAAACCTGTCGGTTTCGACCTGACCATCCGTCCACGAGTTCGCACACGTATAGTGGCGATCAGATTTAAAATAGTAAAAATACGATTATGTGAGTCTTTTTTCATTACGCGTTAACAGCTAAATTAATTTTCACATAACCGTATCAGTGATAACATAAACAATTACAAAGCAAAAAACACTTTTAGTAATTCTTCGATATTCGTCACGCTACAATTTAGATTCTATTTAAAAAAAATCCGTTTATAACTGACATTTGTGTTTTTCGTGTAGAAAGAGCGGAGGAGAACAGTTCATCGATAAACTGTAACGTTGTAATAATGCAGTGCACGAAAAACTTCTAAAGTTTATCCATTTTTAGCTGACATTTAGTTTGGTAGTTATGACGCGTAAAAAAGAAGAAAAAAATGTAAACGCGACACGTTATTGCGTAACATAAAATTTAATTACGTTAACGACCGGTAAGAGTGCGAACTGACTGTACTAGACCATTCCCCCCCCCCCCCGGTATACATATTATTCTTATCTGGGACATTCCGTACAGTGTGGTCTATTGCTGATTGCCAAAACGATACTATTGAAAACATCCAAAGCTGATTGGGGATGACCGCGACTGAATTATTGATGAATTGCCATTCAACGGCGTTAAAAAAACATTCGTATCAAACGTGGAACACACGCGATTATTGCCACCCGACCGGTGAACCGAGAATGGTTAATACTAAAAACAGTGTTGAAAAAATGGCACATTCCCCAAACGTTTTACGTCGTGGCGAAAGGATTCGTCACCACGACAAGGGCCGGAATCGCGGGGACATTGCTTTTCTTAAATATGTATCACTCTCTCCCCTTGTTATTATTATTATTATATAATATTATGGATCAGTATGCGTCGTAAGCGATAAATGCGACGACGAATCGAATCAATACGCCCGACACGTAGTTCAAGAATGACCAGAATGTGTACGGCACGAACGTGCTGTCTCCACACCGCATTGCATAGAAAAAGCCCAGAACGAAGCGCGCGAAAATCGTCGCGACTCCGTGTAGTTCAAATGAAAATCGTAAACAATTCCTGCAATTTCTACGATTAGCATTAACGCGTCCTCTTGAGTCTACACCAGCGTACAATTTTAACACGAAGAATAAAAACGATTTTACACTGTCGGCGGAGTATGTACAAAAAAAAAAAAGAGTAGCGACGGGATGATGTGGATATCGCTCAAATGAATTAAACTCGGATTTTTATAATTTTTTTTTTTTTTTATTACTATATAAATTTAAAATCGATTAATAAACCGTGCGTTAGTTACGTGTTTGGTAAAAATTTCAAGACCATTTATCATTGAACAAACTCTTCCGCGGGAATTAAAATAATCGCTTGGGCGAAAAATTCGAAATTTTTATTAAGGAGAGAATTGTCGCAAACGGTTTTCAAGATTTTCTTTTCGTTTTTGAGAATATTTTATTAAAATAACCGTAGTCTGACGCTGTGTCAAATCGTTAAGCCGTTAAAACCTAAATTACCTCTTTCTATGCATTTTTCGTTCGAATTACTATATAAATAATACAAAGTTGAAAGATATTTTTTTTATTTTTTTTTTTTTGAAACATCCGATGAATTCGAGTCTCTGTATATCCTCGTTACTTTCGAAATCACGAATAATTAGCGATAATAATCGAAATGGTTTTTTACGTGGGTTTTGAGTTTTCTTTTTTTTTTTTAGACGCTTTTGAGATGATCGAAAAATGGCCTCTCTCTCCAAAGTACCCTGGGGCTGGGGCTACCACTCGATTTGTTACCGGATGAAAAAAAAAAAAAACTACGATTGTATTAAAGAACGTAGCCGATATCATTCCGATAGTGTACGGACGTCATGTCATTTACCAATTCCTCGTTACCGCTTATAATAATAAAAGAAAAACGTAATTTATATTAATAAAATCTAGAACGTTTTAATGAGAAATCGATAAAATAAATAAAAATTATTTAAAAAAAAAATAAAAAAAAATAGCCACGTATATAGCAACAGCAGCAGCAGCAGCAGCAGTATCGTGCGCCGAGACGGCCGGAAAGATTATTTCTCTGTTGCGAGTCATAACGACGACAATTAATAACGGGCCCGCGCGTAATAAAACGTACGATAACGGCAGGGACGGGAAGGGACCGGAGACTATAATATATTCGTTATTATTAAACGCGTTGTTTTCTCCCCCCCCCTTGTCCCTCGGTTTATTCCGCCGTCTGGAACACTATCTGCAGGACCAGTCCGAGAGATCGAGAGAATCCGTTTGTTTTTTCCCTCCGACCGGATCTGACGTCCGACGAACAAACGGAAATATGTTTTGTGTGGAACAAAAAAAAAAAATCGCCATTTTTCCATTCACTTCATTAATTATGTTATTATGCTTACACGAGACACGTGACGCGGTAATATGTGAGCGTCACGTGTATTTTGCTCGTGACGGCCGGAACACAATGCGAACGCGATGACACCTACTACGCCGTCGTCAATAATACCGCGCGCTGTGCAGCGACGACAAGGGCTCGGCGAAATTTCGGGAAACGACGATTCGCGCGGACGTGGTGGCGGGGCAATTGGCCGACGATATGAGAGAAGAAAATTCGGCTTATTTTTCGTACATTATTATTATTATTATTATTATTATTATTATTATTATTATTATTATTATTATTATTATTATTATTATTATTATTATTATTATTATTATTATTATTATTATTATTATTATTATTATTATTATTATTATTATTATTATTATTATTATTATTATGCGTGTCCGATGTCGTTAATAAAATAAAACCGGGGCGTATAAAATACCCGGTTTTTTCTCTTCTACGTCGTGAAAAAACGTCAAGTCGGCGTTTAAAAAGACGTCGTCCGCGCGCGAACGACGTATAGGACGTTAGAATAGTGTTTAAAAACGAAAATAAATAAAATGGGCGAATGAATGGATAAATGACAAATTCGCATGAACGCGGTGTGTGTGGATACGGGGAATTGAAGAGTATTGTACTTTATGTGAAATTAAATAGAAATAATAATAATAATAATAGTCCGATCGTCGTATCGTTTATTCGCTATTGCATTCCGGTTTCGATAAAAAAAAAAATACAACAAACGACGGAATAAAAAACGAACAAATTACGCGGAGAAAATTATGAATAAATACGAATCGATTTATACTACGCATACACGCCCGGGCGTTTCGTTTGTAAAGAAAAAGAAAAATTCAACGCCGAAAGGCGACAAAAATCGAGAAAGCAACGCTATTGAAACGAACGACAAAAACGGAGGGGGTGGAAAGAGGGAGAAATATGTATGATCTCAGGAAAATTGAAAACCTGAAAAATTTTAAATTCAGCGAAATATTCAATTGGAATTTACAGAACGGGAAAATATTATACGATAATATCGTGCGGGAAATCGCGAATAATATGAACACGGATAAAATCGTGGAATATTATTTCCCTTCGGTATTATTTTATTTCTTAGAGACATATTTTCTGTGTAGAATTTTCTCGGTTTTTATTCGGCCGTAAAATCACGTTCCCTCGAAATTCTTCAATTCCTTGCAGGTTTTTGTGGTCGTTTCGTCATGTTGCGCAACATGTCGTGTTTTTTCAATTACATATCGTACATAAAGAATTCGTCGATTGACAACGCGTAGCCAATGATTCGGTTCTGAAGTTTACATGGCGTGTCGACCGCGTATGACGACGTACCTATTTAATAATAATAATAATAATAATATACCGCGAATATACTCTTAAACGCCGATTGGCCTACGAAAAATCAAATTGTCAAAAAATATAACTACGCTCGCGCACTAACCTCTCACAATGTGTGTTCCGTTGTCGTATCGTTATGACGAATCGATAACGTCGTGCAGTTTATCTTCGCAAATCATAATATTGTAACGAAAAATAAAAAAAATTCGAATGGAAAAAACAAATTAAAAATCGTTACGATATAGGACGATTTCTGTGAGTTTGCGCGCGTTTTTCTACCCATTTAGTCCAAATTAATCGATTGCCAGCTACGTCCGCGATCCGGTTCATTTGCGACAGTTTATTTTTTTTTTTTTTTTACATAATTTTGTATGAGTTTATCGAGAAGCTAATGTAAAATCTCATCATCTGTTCAATGAACGCGTGGCTGTGTGATTTATATAAATTTATAGGGCGATGGAAAAACTGAAAACGTTATCCGCGGTTAAACCGTTGTCAAATACGTTACCGTAATGTAATCATCGTATGATGTGAAAAGAAGATTTATAATCTGTAATATGTATAAACCATTATACGCGTTCAAATCGTTTTTCAATTTTTTTTTTTTTTTGAAAATTCGAAAATTCGACGTCTTTAGAAAAAAAAGAAACGAATAAACCGCGTATTTTACAATTTTTATTGCGTAGAAATCTTAGGCCCTAGCCTAAATTATTATTATTGCCCGTTTCACTTACAGTGTATAATTTATCTTTGACTTTTTTTTTCTGATATTTCTTTCCCAAATGATTATATAAAAAATATAATATAATATGTAATACCAAATGCGTTTGTTGATTAAAAATAAAAAAAAAAATTAAATATTCCAAATGATTTTTATGATTTTTTTTGTTCCTTATAATTGTTCTTACAAAACGATTTGTCGATCGGAAAAATAACGATTTCCGGAAGAAAGTGTTATCTAACTTAACCTAGATTTTCATCATTTGATCGTATTTGAAAACAAAAAAATTTAAAAAAATTTTACATGCTCTGTTTAATGCACAACGCTATAATTTATATAATATATATATATATAGGTCATTTGTATTGCTAAATGTTTACTCTATCGATTAATCCGTTCGTGAACAGTACGTTTTTTTCGAATATATTATTTTTTTCGCGAATCAATTCGGAAGCAGCTGTCGCACCTGCTACCGCGTTACATTGACAGTTAATTTTTAATTTTTTTTTATAATAATATGCGCTACTCACGTCGAATATGACACATATGTCGACGTCATGAAATTTTTTTGAATACTTTTTTTCTTACTTCTCTTTTAAGACGATGTATGCGGTGGCGAAACTTTTGGTTATGTATCTACGCGTTTGAATTTTTATGTCGGGTCGAATAATTAAAATAAAATAAAAACAGAAATTTTAAATAAATAAACAAAATGGACAAGCGAAAGAAATGGAAATAAAAGGAAAGAATGAATCCTACATATTAGTACTCGTAAATAATAAATTTGTTTATTTAAAATTCATTACAAAAACGAATGATTCAATTGATCGCAATAATTTTATTTATTTGTGTAAACAAATTTAATACATCTCTTTTATTTTCCTTTACTTAATATAATAATAATAATACTCTTTGGCCTAATTATATATCCACATAATATAAGTGCGTAAATAATACGTATTGTCGTATAAGTTTTTTGCGCGAGTACGAGTTGAAATGGGGAAAAAAAAACTTTTCGACATTTCTCGGCATTTTCTCAATTTGTTTATCGCGATTTCGCACATCAAATTTCCGCATTTATCGTACGAAATTAATGCGCTGGTTTACACGTATTTGACGCGCGTTTAATGGTATTATGAATATTTTTTAACCAGACGCATATTCATCGAAAAGCCACGTTTTATGTGTCTCTTTATAAACTGTCATCCAAAGCGAATTTAAATTTCATTAATTTCGAAATCCACTATATACCTGTATATATAAGTATACAAGACCAATAGGGTGGTGAACACACTGCGACGCGAAATAATATTATTTGAAATTAAATTTTAAAATGTTTACTAGAAATTCTGGAAACGCGCTAAGGTTTGAATAGGTGTAAACAATTTTCGGAAAATTGTTGCTGTAAAGTGTTCTCATCATCTTCCTATATAGTCACGTCTATGAACATACACACGCGCACGCGGTTTGTGTGTTAACCAATGTTTGAACGAGAAAAAAATTAGTCTCGGAAACGCAAAAATATATTGAAAGAAAAAAAATCGTTTTCCGATGTATCGAATTTTTATTTACAGCAAACGCCGTGATTTTCACAAACCAAAACACTATAGAAACGGAGTTTTTCTTTTATCTGAAGACAGTCGCGTAAGCGTTTTCTTAACGTACGTTTTTACACCCGAGTAAATAATTGTCGGCCTTGCACAAAAATAACCGACAATAATAATTGTAAAAATCACGGCCGAGAATAAAGTGTTCGACAGAACTCTGAAGAAAATCGTTCTTTAAAAAAGTGCTTTTACGCCCCGAGAATACGAAACGATGCGTTAAAAGTATCATTTACATAGTTTTCCGTATGCATGAAATGAAATGTAAGACGAAATTTACAAACAGCTAAATCTAAATCTAACCACCAGGTATACCACTCCTTTTGATCCGAAATAATCTATGCTTTTAGAAAATCTGAATTTTCAAATTCACATTTTCCGTCCAAAAACTCCAGAGAGTCGCCCGGAAATTTCCAAAACAACGCGAAAACCGTCAAAATACAAAAAGTAACGAATTTTCTTGATCTTTTATTCTCGTTGAAAAGTGCACGCGACGAAATTCCAACAGCGCATCGAGTCCGTCGAAATCTCAACCATATTTAAAATCGATTTTAATCCTTTTTTTTTTGGTGGTGACGGGAGAGGGATAATAACGTAAATCGTATAAAAACGAATCCGGCGTTTCGAACAAAAAAAAAAGAAAGAAAGAACTTTTCCTCCCCCGAACACGAATAAGAAGAGTCAGCCGACGATACACAACACACCCCGTGCGCAGTTCAACGAGCGCCTGCAAGGACCGGCGTTCGGTATCGCACATTGCCGTGTTATATACGCTCCTCGACGGTGCACGGGAGACACACGCACGCACGCACACAGAGAAAAGTCTGTCCCCGGTAAAGGCACGTCGTGTAACAACGCGTATGGCTGCGGTGGCGTGAGAACGAGAAACCGTCGTCGCCCACTCGCCGCGTCCCCCGCGTAACGTATTATGTATAAAAATTGAAAAAAAAATAATAATAATAATTTATTATAATATATACCGGCCGTACGCAACGAAATAGGATCCGGCTCGCGTTCCTGACCGTTAATAATAAATTTTTTCTTTTAATTTTTATTAATACTCGTAGTTCATTGAGCCGATCAGCAGCAGCAGCAGCAGCAGCAGCAGCAGTGTGTGTAAACCGAAACGGCTTCGTATTATATCCGTCTATGCGTTACACGCGTTATAACAGTATTTTGATATATGCGAACGAAATCGCGGGGTGACCGACCGCCGGTGGTTGTCGGGCCGAGTTACGAATTCGGTTTTAATCCCAACGGCCATGCAGGTGGACGATTCGTTAAAAATTCGATTTTTAAAACGGTCTCTTTGTGTATTATTTTCTATTTCGTCATTCGATTTTTTTGGCACCGACCAGAGAAAAAAAAAAAGAAAGTCAATCGAATTACGTAATAAAAACGATATGGCGACGGTTTTCGTTGAAATAAAAAAAAAGGCGAAAATTCTTCGCGACGTTTCCCCCGTGACCGCTTTAAGCGTTATCCATGAAAGCATACTCTCGTTTGTTCCCGATAAAAACACAACTGCGTGTAACGTAAAGCGCCCCGTGTTTACGGCGCGGTACGAGTGAGCGGGAAAAAAAAATTGTTTTTTTTTCCACCACGCGTATTCCGCTGTTTTTAGTAATTTTTGTTTTTTTTCTAACGTCAATACGTTTACTCTTTTACTTCGAACCGAAGAACACCGTCTCGTCTGTAATCCGGGGATGGATCCGTAACTCGTAAAATCCTTCTTGAACGTCATATCACACGGCTGTAGGGAGTGGATTTGTAGAGAGAAAAGCGAGTGTGAATAACCGTTTTTCCGTGTATTGCGTTATGGCTCCATTACGCGGCCGTTATATTTATCGTAGAGTCGTTGGGGGAAAAACGGTGGAATTCTTTTTTTTAATTTTTTTGTTTATACCGAAAGGGGTGTGTGCGATTACGATTTGTTCGACGACGAGACGAATGTTTTACGCACTATTTGAATTCCGTCGTACATGTAAAAAAATTATGATTTCGAACAAACGCTATTAGAGAGTATACGACGTGTGACGACGTTTGCTGCGGGGAATGTCGTAATACGACAAGAAAAAAAAATAGAGCGCAGTAAACCCGGTTTTTTTGCGCTCAATAAAATTTTATCGATTTCCCTTTTAAATACATTCGTGATAATTACGCTAATTTCGGAAAAACATTGTTCTCGACCGAGGTCTTACGAACCGTCATCAGTGTAAAAAAATGTTTTCTTATACGTATGTCGAACGTTCGATTATTATAAAATAATAATAGTCTCTAACGAAACGTCGTCGTTATAGAATCGTTTGAAAATTGTTACGTCGAATCGAATACGAATACGTCGTAATAGCGAGGGGAAAAAACCCCGAACGGCAATTTCTTTTCATTCTATACAATATTATAAAACATTTTACAAGTCGTCAGACACGTCTGGCAACGTGTTGAACAATTGCTGTGACAATATATCCGCGGTAAACGTTTTTTTCTTTTTTTTTAAATTTTAATTCGATGCAAATAACAAAACGAATACGGATAATAACGACAATACGAACTCCGTCCGTCCACAACGAATAGGGAAAAAAAAATGTCTGGCGCCGTCCCGCAGTAGAACGGATGATGACTGCAAATCACATTAATTCACACGGCGCGCTGATATATAAATACGAACATAATAATCCGTCTCCTTCGTCTTTTCTCCTAGTTCTATTATTATTATTATTATTATTATTATTATTATTATTATTATTATTATTTTATAGTTATTTTTTTACCGTATCAACTTGGCGTGTTTAATAAAAAAAATACGTTGATATTCGCTTACTCGCGTATTATTTTACAATATCGTCTACAACAACGCAATAATAATAATAATAATATCACATTATTACGTGTAGGACACGTAATTATATACTTATTAATGGCGTGTACTTACATCATTTCTATATTAGTACATTATTTTGCGTTTATTTATATTTTTTCACTCGTGATTCAGCGGCGTCAGCTTTCCCGCGTGATTAATAATAATAATAATAATAATACACGTTTTATTCGTAACGCGCTCAGTCGTTCCCGGCCGATTGGCTAATAATATCAGTGACGCGTACAGTGACGTGTCTGACTTCATTTCATTGGGGGTGAACGAAATGTCTCACTCAACGAGAACGTATGGGGCTCGAGAGCGCTCCAAAAATGATCAAAAAAACAAAAACCATTCGTAACGTTATCTTAATAAATAGGATAGCAGCGAATACATTATATATATATAAAAAGAAATGATGATCGTCTCCAATCGTCCCTTCCGAAAATCACGCCGCCGGCGTGACTATACTATAGAGGAGTGGTATTATTCGTGTTAGAAACTCCTCTCCGGGACATCGGAAATCAATTGGAAGACATTATAAAGTATATGTTTAAAAATCGGAGAAACACGACGGAATGCGTGCGTCCCCCATGATCGACGTCGCACCGCGGCGAGCCGACTTTAATTTCCGCCGCAGGAAATATAGACTTACCTCGAGGAATTCCACGCGATCGGACGAGGCGTGTATAGGTTATAAGGCGACGTATGCGTTTTCGTTTTCGGAGCGGAACGAGAAAGAATTGTCTCGTTATTACAACGTTATTTAGAAACGCGCCTGCTCCTCCTCCCTCGCGTATTACCCTCGAATTTATTATTATTATTTATTATCTAATACACACACGCGCGCGCGCCAATATTAATATTGTAAATCAATCGTTTCGATCTCCGAGCATACACGAGTATAATTTAATATATTTATATTATGTGATATTTTTAAGTGTTTATGTAAAAAGCGTTTTCGATCTCACGCTTTATTACGAGCCGCGATGGATGTCGGTGATGCTGCGGAGTCGGTGCGGCCGCTCTTCTCATCAATTGTCCATTTGTCACCTTGTCTGGAGGGCCGACGTCGCAAGTGCCGCTGTTCTCGGACGCGATTGCCGGAAAAGAAAACAAACCGAAAAACATCTGTTTCTCGTTCGTTTTTTCTTCACATATGTATATGAAAATACATATGTTTATTTGAAAACTATTTTGTCATCGCTGAAATCGTCTCCGGCTCACATCCGACAGTTACGCAGATCCTCTGAAGCATTAATTACGTTAACGTAAAACGCTACAGGAAAAATTTCCAACGATTTTTTTTTTTTTTATTTTTCATCACGCATAACATATGCAGTTGAGAATTGATATTCCAAATATAATAATTTCGAAATCTCGTCGAAATACGCCGTTTATATATATATATACATTATAAGAGAAAGAAAGTCCTAGTCTCGCGTCGTTATGTGGATGATTGCGCAATGTGAAGGAAACAATTATTTTTCGCGCGATTTATATCAAATATCGTTCGAGTTGGGTACGTTTATTATTATTTATTTTTTTTATAAATGACGCGAAAAATAAACGCTGCGAAAACAACGACAATTCAAAACGAGATGAAAATAATTTAAATAAAAAATTTTATCAGCTCCGATATTTTTATTATTATTATTATTTCGAAATATGAAATTTGTTTTACTTATATCGGAAGATCGACCGTCTACGGGTTTGCGAGTGCGTGTATTTTTTTTCGTGTTTAAACGCATTTAAACGTATTTAATCGTATTATCGTCGTTTTCACAATAATATATCGTTTATTTTTCACGGGGATTTAAGCGCATTCGTAATAACAATTATTATAATATTATTTTTTTTTTCAACCCGAAGGTTGGTTTACAACTCCAATTCTCCATTCTAACCGATTACTCGCCTTTTCTTTAAGTTCCTTAGAGGTTTTGACTTTTGCGTCATATTTAATTCGTCCTATATATGAGTTCCGGGGACGTCCTGCAGTTTACTTTCCTTCCATCATACCCTCTAATATTACATTATGCAATTCTTCTGGGTGTCTCAGAGCATGTCCAACCATTTTCCAGCGTCTTCCTCTAATCGCATCTATGAGTGTACGTTTTTCTCCCGCTGTTCTAAATACTTCTTCATTCGTTTTCCGCTCTATCCATCGTATCCTTTCCATACGCCTCCAACACCGCATCTCGAAGGCTTCTAGTTTTTTCTTTTCGGTATCATTTATTACCCAAGTTTCACATCCATATGTTGCAACACTCCACACTTTTTATAAGTCTCTTCTTGATATTGAGGTGTATCTTTTTTGAAGTGAGCAACTTATGTTATTTACTAAAGGCAGTTTTTGCTAATGTTATGCGTTGTTTTAGCTCGTGGACACTCTTGCCATCAGATGTGATTTTGCTCCCTAGGCATACCATTTCTTCTACTTGTTCCAGTTTTTGACTACCTATGTATACATCAGCTTGTAATATTATATGTGTATAAATAACAAAAAATAAATAAATAAATAGAACTTGATCGTTTTGAAACAAAAAAAAATAAATAAATAAATAAAAATAGCGAAACATTTCGGATTTCCAACGAGAAAATAATATTATACTTACTGCAGCCAACAGTTGTAGTATCAGAAAACCAACTCAATAAGGACCATATTATATTGATAATTTTCGAAACAACACACACGTGCGCGTATATTCGACGGAAATAAAACCCGTTTAGTCGTAATTATAGGTTTCGCGGTTTTTAGGTTTTTTTCTTTTTTTTTTTTTAAAAAACACGCGCACGCACACACACGCACACAAAAAAACCTCCAAATATACGTTTTTATGTATTTACAATTTGTGTTTTTTTGTATAACGAGTATTCCGACGGTAAAACGGTAACCGCGGATAAAAAAAAAATCTAATATTATCGAAACATTTTGTTGGAAACCGATATGGGAATGAGAAAATTATACACGCGCGTAGGTATATCGTAAAAAGCAAAAAAATGAACGTTTCGTACGATTTTCATTTACTACTCGTATTGTCGCGATAGAAAACGACAGGTCTTCTGACGGATTCGTGCCGACAAGAGCGATCGAGTTTGGAAAATCAAGACGTGTTCATGAAAAAAAAAAAAAATAATAATAAATAGGTCAATAACTTATATTAAATAAACTTATATTTACCGTTCGGTACGCATTATTTTCGTATTCAAACAATATCACTGTAATTACGCGCGTGTACGAACGAATCCGACAAATGCGTTTGAACTGAATGGAAAAAAAAAATACGCAAGTTTCAAGGTGAAGGTCGCGTGCTATATTAATATTGATATTAACAAATCGCTATTATTTCCTCCGATGGTACTCCTTAAATGCGGACAAAAATTGTCTTATACAAGCGTTTTCCGTTCGGCTCTTTCGCTTAAACAAATGCGATTTGTTCGGGAATCCAGCCGGTTGCGGCGATATTATGAATTCGTTTTGAAAACGAACCTGGATGACGGGGCGGGGACGCGCTAAACGCGATGAAACGTTCGGCTTCTTGCGGTAAACTACGCGTATACGTATAGTTTTTTTTTTTTTTTTTTTTGTTTTTACTGCGGTCGGTGGTAATTATTTCATTATCATTTTTTTTTCTTTTTTTTACCATAAATAATTGACCGGAAAATACGCACCGGAATAATTATTATTATTGTTCGAACGGTAACGACGAAAAACCGATAAATTATTTCTATTTTACGCGTATTGTTTCGTGTCGGGATTTTTTTGTCTTTTTTGTAATCGTGACGAAACGACGTAGTCGCATACCGAAATTTAATTTCGGCGTGTTCTAAACAGGTTTGTTTCAATAATTTCCGCAATATTCACGCTTCGGCCCGTAGACCAGTTAGAATTGGAATAGGACATTTTTGCGGGAGAGGAGAAAAAAAGGAAATTATTCTTCGGAACTCGTTTCCGTTTTTCCACCGACTCTCTCGCACGTAAATCCACCGGATATTATACAGCAAAAGTCAACGGTTTTCACTGTTTTAAAACTCGTTACGATATTATACATTGTGTTGCAAGGCCTCTCTCATTATCGATTCGTGTACGTAACGATCGTTTGTTTCGCGAACGTTTTATCGGTTATTATTATTATTATTATTATTATTATTATTATTATTATTATTATTATTATTATTATTATTATTATTATTATTATTATTATTATATTATGGCGTGTACAGACACATTGCACAAAACGTGGGAAACATCGCATTGCATAGTAGTTACAACGGCCGCGAACGCGAGTAATATACTACTAGGTTAGAACAACGAGTTTTTTTTTTTTTTTTAGCTTCCTTTTTATCGCCAGCGTAACGGCGACCGATTGCGAAAGAATCAGCGGTCCGGTGAATTCGGGCGAAGATACGCTGTTGTACGCCAACAACGAAACGCGCGGATAATTATAGAAAATAATTTTTGTTACTTTGCACAGAGTATAGACGATAGATGTTTATTTTTTTTTCCTTCAATGTACAAATCGAAAAACTATCGATTACGGCTATATTACATAAAAAATATATATATATCGCTTAAAAGGAATCCCTGTTTATAAAATGCGCAGATTTGACGACCGATACCGAACGAAAACGGACTTCAACAGATGGTTTTCGTTATCACTCATCGGCCGTACGCCAGCAGCCGATTTATATACCTTTCATATAAAGGATTGGACGGGATGGAGAGATTTCGTTTTAAGAACGCGTTTCGTTTTTTAACGTCGTATAAGACGCGATATAGGAATTACTCCGTTACAATTTCAGCGATCTGATGAATACGACGATCGTGTGGCTAATAAACTTTATTACCTTATTATGTTGTCATATCGATCGATATATACTTTTTACAAATGTCTTTTTTGTATGGAAAATATCAGCGGAATATTATCAATTCGTCGTTGCACCGCAGTTCGTTCATTGTACCTGAGTCTTTGATCGCGTGTGCGCTACACCCAGAACGGCACGTCGAAAAGTTATTATTCGAGTAAATGAAATTTCGATTTTTCTAACACGCGTTTTTCTCTGAAAACGCGAACCATGTTTCGTTTAAATCACTTTTGCTTTTGCGCAACGAAATTATAAACGTATCGCTAGTGTTCCGTTTAGTAAAATTAGAAGAGGGAAGCCGAAACGCTAAAAACAAAAAAAAAAAAAAGAAAAGAAGAATAGACGATAGGAAGGACTTTCGGGGCTCGTCTAGTCTCCAAGCAGAAGGTTTTCAAGCCATCCTCACGATGTTTTAGTCGAGTCATAACAATTTTTTACAACATTAAACGCTCGAAGGTCGAGCACTGTAAAAACGAACAGACAACAACAAACGGATTTAGCGATGAGCCGTAAAAAATAATAATAATATATCGCGTTTTACATTTTACCAAACGCATTTGTTTCCTCGAAAATTACACTTATTTTTTATAATATCTTTTATTATTATTATTATTATATCGTACATATTATTATCATAATATATTATAACGTGTTGTGTATACGGCGACGCGTATTTAGCCTTGTTGTACTGTGCCGTTGAACCGAACACCACCTGTTCACTTCCTTGTTTTCTCATTATTATTTATTTATTATTATTTTTTTTTTTTTTATCGCAGTTGTTATAAGTACGTATAGAGTGAATGCAATAATGAACGTATATTAATTTATATATATATAAATGCTGCAATAATAATAATAACCCGTCTATAGTGTATATTGTAATATTATTATGCGGCAGCACACGACGCAAATATGATTGCCGCGAGAACGCGTTTCAAAACACTTTCCGAGTCAGTTTCAAAAAAAAAAAAAAAACGGTATTCGTTTTTGTAATCCTATCGGTGTCGTCATCTCTCGACCGGCCGATGACGACGATGATGATGATGATAATACGTATCTTTCGTATTCGTACAAATCCTCAGATTTCTATAAGGGAGGTGCGTCGAAATGTTTTTTTTTTTTTTTTGAAAGTTCTCAAGTGATTCTCTAAGAGCGAAATCTCTCTCACACGCGCAATTCTTTTGGTCTCGATTCTCGACGAATTCTTCCCGTCGTTTCCTTTTGTAGGTCTGCGCAATTTGGTTCTTCGTGAAATCCGTTGCACGTCAATCCGTAGCCCCGTTATTCCGTGTCGAAAATAATTTTCCACCGTTGTCGATATTTCCTTTTTTTTTTTTGTTTTATGTTCTGTATGTATTTTTTCATACCAGCGTCAGGTGTCCTCGATCTTCACCTTGAAATTCGCTCGCCCTCGATAATGACACTTCGAACACATCGTTGTTGTTTTTTTTCGCCGCTGTTGTTTTCTACGTAAATCCCGTTTAAGTTTATTCGAAACGCGTTCGTAATTCTTTTTTTTTTTCTATCTATCTAAAGCCAATTTCACTTACACGTTCAACTGGACTGAAAACTGTAGGAGAAAAAAATTAAAAATCTAAACTCGCGCGCGTAGTTCTACAGGACGAGTTTTCGTAATTGCTCGGCCGTTAAACAATTTGTTTTTTTTTTTTTTCATGTACCTTCCCCGTTTAATATTGTAATACGCAATATAATAAATACAACGCTCTGCTCGTTACGATATTACGTATATCGTGTGCGCGCGTGTCCAGACGATTGCTACGGCGTATACAGGTAACTAATACCTATGTAATTGGTAATTATTATTGTACTGAACGATAAAAAACGATAATTTACAATACGCTTGTCGTCGCCCGCGACAAGTGTTGCGCATAATATAATAATCGTGTAGAACGTTACGGTTTGTCTTTTTTCAAGACAGTATTTACTCCCTTTCTTTTTTTGTGTATAACAGTACATATTCAGTCCACTGCTGAGACATTACATTACGACGGGGACCCGTCGACGGTGCCGGCGAAATCACCGCGTGCGCGTACGATATTGTCGCGCAGAAAACGTCCTCGTTTTTTTACGGTAACGGGTCCTCACGTGTCATCAGGGGGATCGTGTGTATTTCACGCTTATTGTCTTTGCGATTCGATAATCTTGTAAAATAATACGTTTGGAAATAAATGAGTGTGAGCCGCGTGTTCGTTCGGACGCTGTCGTCTCGTCCAGAGGCGGTGACGCGACATCACGCAATCAATCGATAAATACGACAAAACAGCGGCGTGTATGAGATGGGGGCGGGCGGGGAGTTGGAGAAGCGCTCTGGGCCCGTGCACGCGTAGTCGACGTTCGGTGTCCGATTTTAATCATTTGAGTAGTAGGTATTTGAACGTAATGCGAATGTAATACCGACGGAGATTTTCTTTTGCGTTTCGTACCAACGCCCGTTGGTACTGTACCAGACCGATTGCATTCGCTAGTTTATGAAATGCGTGTTTAGGTTCAGGAAGGCGTCGATTCGCAATTGGTTTTGATATTAGAACGAGACTCGGTTCGCGAATCGCGGGAACTGCGCGTTACGATGAAATAACGATTCGGCCCGATTCTCAGTTGTTAATGCTTATAATGTGTGCCAAACAAGTTGGCGTGATGGTGCCGGACCGTTTTAGAAGAATTTCGTCCTTCGTACGTTAACGTATGCATTATTAACGGTCGTTTTAGAAAACAGAGAGTGTGTAGTACGGACGTACACGTCGTCCGAGACTAATAACGCGACACCTCCCCAAAATCTATCGTCGGAGTGTCGGAATGTTGCCGGAGTTGGACAGAGAGACACGAGCCCCGTGGCACGCCAGCTCGATAAATATCCGTTCGTTTGAACCAGTGAGGCTGGTTTCAGCTTTTCGTGTAGACATCTTGTTTAGCCCATAGAGAAACTATGTAACCTAACGCCACTGCGAAAAAATGCCGTGGTTTTCGATCTCGTTTTATACAAAATGTTCGGGATTAAAACGTCAAAAAAAAAAAAAAATTGATAAAATTGTTTTCGTTCATATAGCAAGGACACGTTCGAAGTGTGAGATGTAATGGGAAAAATTCGTTGTAAAACGCGTACTGGCGCCATCACGACTCGCGGAATCATCCAAATCATCGTTCATTATAAATTATTTTAGCCACGAAATCGTTTTTCCGTGACAACGGGAAAAACGGAAGTTGTCCGTCTCGCCGTATAAAAATAATATAAATATCGTAATATTACGCGAAATAACAAATTGACGGAAAAGTCCCCGAGTGTGTGTGTATGGTGCGATAATTGATAAAATCGCGATTGTAAAATATGTAACAAAAAAAAAAAAACGCGTAAAAATGTCTAAAAAAAAAACCCCTCCCGCGGAACGCGATACTTGAAAATCGATAAAAACGCGCGCGTTTTAAAATGCCGAAAACGATTTTATCGTTTTCAATTCGATACAATGCGTATAAAATATTTAAAAAAAAAAAATGTGATTACTATTCGTTAGGGAATTTACCACCCGGCCGGCGTGCGTGGTGTACATTTTTTTATAATTTAAAATAACAATCGATTCGTACACACGACAATAATATTATTTATATAAAAACGACGAATTATTATTATTATTATTATTATTTGTATTCGCTACATGGCGATCGGGTTATATTATATGTGTGTCGAGTACTTGTTTATTACGCGCTGTACACGTAACGCGGAAGTGCCGCGGCGGACACAACAACAAACTAAAAATAATATTTTGTTTTCGCGCAACACGAAATAAAAGTAAAAACTGTCAATTTTATATTATTATTAAAACGAACGGTTTGCAAACTCCCACACTGTCGCACGCGCGCGTGCACACACTTTCAATGTCAATGTCATCGCGGTATAACCGCGAAATCGTCCTGAGAAAACTAATAACGGTAAAATCGGATTTTAACGAATTTTCGCCGTTACGCGCGCGCTATTAAATTCGCAACTTTATTATTATTATTATTATTATTAAAAATCGCAAAATAATAAATATTGTTCGATTCCCGAACGAGGTATAATGTGTTGGTTTTACAAATAGGTTAATCTACTGAAAGACGTGTGAGACGCTCGGCGACCTTTACAATCACCTGCAGTACGATGTTTTCGGGTAACAAATCGCTAGTTGGTACTTTAGAATGATGTCCGAAAACATAACTACCGATAAATTGACATAAAAAAAAAAATAAAGATTCCGTCTAAATCGATTATTATCGTCATTTCAAAACTGACGGACGCGTAAAAAGTTGAAATATTCGTTAAATATATGTAATATTATGTTAAAAAAAAAAAAAAAAATACGTTTCGAAAATTTTCAAATTTGATTTTGAACTGTTTATAGCAATAATTACAGGTTTCTACAAGTATTTATTTAATAAGTGAAAGAAAAATATGGTTAGTTTTTGTTTATACGCCCGAAATATTATACCGAAGCTCCGTTCAAAATATTTATTATTACTTTCGAATTTATAACGATAACGAATACACTCTAAAATCTTTATTCAAATAATTCGCTTAACACCCCGCGGCTAACTACTTTTTTTATTTTTTTTTTTAGTTATAAATATCGATTAATTTTAATTATTTCATCGAATCGGCTACGTTCTTCTGATCCGAATAACCACCATACGTCGTTTGAAAACAGTAATTATATATATATATATATATATATACAGCGTGTTCGAATGAAAAATGAGAAATATTGCGTTTATGAGTGATTGCAGTAATTCAGGGCTCGGTATAGCATTCGCTAATAATTATTGTCATCGAATATGCCAAAAATATATATATTAAAATTGTATACGCTTCGAGGATTCTGCGAGTATCAAATCCTCTTACATCGCGTTGTTAATCGGTTTTATTTTTTGACTTTTTGCGCTATTCTCTCGGTTGGGTAATGCTATTTTTTCATTGCAGACATTTCGTGTCACGTAGTCCAATTTCTTTCTTCTTTTTTTTTTTTTGTATATTAATAATATTATTGCGATAATAACGCTTTTAGCGCTACGGAATCCGAGCCGTGGACTTATTACACTTACTTTATTCCCCTTATTAAATTACGATTTTATCCGATAATCCGAGTAACGTATAACGTAAGAGTGAATTTTCAAAAAAAAAAAACCAAATCTTTCAATTATTATTTCGTTTGCTCTTATACGGGCGCCCCCGTACCGAATACAAGCGACATTTTTTTTTGATTTATTATTAAATTCGAATATAAATATCTCTATAATATTTTTCAAACGAAACGTTACAACGGGTTGTTGAAACTATATTTCGCCGCGCACTCGTCGTTGGATCTCCTCTTTTTATTTATTTATTTTTTTTTTTTGTAATAGTTGTTTTTCTGTTGTAACGCGCGCGTGGTTGTGCGGATTTTTTTAGATTTTTTTTCTCATTACTACCGGAACGGAGGAATAGAAACATAATTCGAGGGGGTGACGTTTTTGTCATCGACGCGACGCGATGTGTACGGCGCCGTTCAATCTCGTTGGATAAAACGCGCGAAGCCAATACACTCTATACACACGTATTGTGCAAAAAAAATATAAAATATTTCGTAAATATATCTATATATAGATTGTTTTTTTTTATATATTGTATTAATTCGTTTTTCTTGTAATTCGTGCCTTTCGCGAAACCGATAATATTACAACGTACTTTATCAACGCTACAGGTGTGCGTGTGTTGTATTATTCGCGTTCAGCCCGACACCGCGTGATTCGTCCCGTTAAGAGCGTTACGATTTGTTATTTATTGTCGTCGTACAGAGCGCAGCGTTAAAAAAAAAGAAAAAAAATACGTAAAAATACGCGCGCACGTATTATCTACTTCGCGAATACTATACGCGCATAAAATAATTTATATAAACCGTGTAAATACGAATGGCGTGTGTGTGTGTGTGTGTGTTTCCGCGTGACGACAAACGTTTTCGTCGTACAATATTCGAAACAGCCGTTTTTACGAGGGGTGTGTAGGGGGAGGGAGGAGAAAACA
This sequence comes from Chaetogeoica ovagalla, assembly GCA_032441825.1. NCBI lineage: Eukaryota > Metazoa > Arthropoda > Insecta > Hemiptera > Aphididae > Chaetogeoica > Chaetogeoica ovagalla. The sequence continues at coordinate 5,671,345 of CM063730.1, forward strand.
TTTGAAAAAATAAAAAAAAATCGCCATTTCGAACGTCGCGCCAAGCCACGTTGTATAACGGGAGAACACGTTACGCGGCAACGGATTTCTCGCATTCACTCCTTTCTCGGGAAATGGAAATTATGACGACGACATATATGATCGGACATGCGCACGTGATCGTATATTTATTATTATTATTCGAATATATTATAATAATTTGTATTCGTACAATTACGTAAATATTTTTATGTTTTTTTTTTTTCTAATAAAGAGCCGTTACGCGATTTGAAATTTCGAGCTTTAAATATGCGTGAAAAATAATTCGGATGTTCGCGTGGGGGCGGCGAGGAAAAATCTGGTGTAACTGTCAAAATTAGAATGTACACCATTTTTGTTGTTGATAACGTATACGAATCCGCGTTAATATCCGGTTATTTTCATAAAGAAGAAAATTCGATTTGTATAGCGAAAGACAATATAATATTATGAAATCCAATGCGTGCACCGAAAGTAAACTTCAATAAATTTACTGTAGAAATTATACAAAGATTGTTTCTCGACCAGTTTGTTCAGATTGAAATGGTATCGGGGAAACGTTTTCAATAACCGCTGATACCACCCTATACCCTATATACAAGAGAAACGGGATAGAAAATTTTCAAATCTTTATTTTCAATCACGGACACGTAAAACAAATGAATGCAAAAAATATGTGAGGGGCCATTGGGAACATCGTACCATGTCTAAACGTCATGGTGTCTGAACGAGCTGTAAGAATACCAAGAGCCGTTCTCCGGCACCTCGTTTCACCTGAGACACTTCGATTTCAGCTTTCTCAGAGATATTAGGCGTGTCTCCGTCACACCGAGGTTTTGATAACAACTCTAGTTTATAATGTATCTAAACTCTGTGGTGAGACGGTTCCTTTTATATGTATACAAAAAGCTTTTCGTTACGCTCGCGATCTTTTATACACTTTGGCTACGTACAAACTGGTGTATCGTACTTATATGAAATTTCAAATATTCTCGAGACACTATAAAACCAAATACGGTGTACACACGTGTATTAAAATGATATAAAAGTATATAATCACACGTTTTATATACCATAAATGGTCATCTGAAACTAAGCCAATAACCGACGACGACGACGACGACTGCTGCAACAATTTATGTTTTCGGAGCCCTTATATAAAATATAATTTATATACATTGTCTCACTTGCAGTTCTGTTAAGGAAATTACGTACGATTACACTGAATATGCGAGTATACAGTGTATAATGTATATGATATAGTCACGCGTTATAATATTATAGTCATGAACTGTGGCGCATAGCAATGCGCAGCGCCGCACGCACACACAATATATCCGTATAATAATAATATGCAGTAATAAAATTTCTTCTGTATTTCGCAAAACACGAGAGAAAAACAACTATATTTAATATAATATATATATATATATTATAGCGTTTTATCGATAGTTTTAATTTTATAACGATATATTATTATCTCGAGCACGTGGTTTACATATATATATATATATATATATATAATATAGCTGGTATAATAACTGTAATTATTATTTTCAGAAAAACAAACCGCATAATTTCTATAATATTATATTAATAGTTATATTTATAAAAATACATTTTTATATTATCCGCGAACGTTTATGTCATCTGTCTAAGTGATGACATCATATGTATTTTTATCCGCGAGTTACAACACATCACGAGTCAGAGAAACAAATATTTAAACAATATAATACTGTTCATTATTTTATACGAGTTAATGAGCTGAAAATCCCATAGGAAAGTTTCTACATTTTTCTTTTTTTTTTTTTAATAAATCATTTAAAATATCCTAATATCATTAATATAATCGACTTTTACGAATTTTTTTTTCCATATATGTATTTCCCGTCATTCGTCGATTGAACGTTAATTTTTATAACTTTCCCACTCCTCCCTCCCCCGAAATAACGTGACTTAAGACCGTTTAAAAATTAACTCGTCCACCGTTGACGTTTATATATACAAAATTACCGGTCAATTTCTGTATATGCATTTATTTCTTTTTACTTACATATAATTCGAAGCGTCTGGTTTTCAAAAGAAAACGATTTTACTATTTTTTCTTTCGTCTAATTACATTATTTTACCGGATATTATAACACTATACATTTAAATCGATGTGTACACATAAACGCATATAATAAGACTTACTTGTACGTGACCGTTTTACGGCGAGCCAATAAATTTATCGCGCGAATATATTTTATACATACAATTTATAAACTATTAATTATTAGAAACAACTGTTTTTTTTCACCCAACACATACGATTTCCGAGTGTTCGTATACACGTCTTATTTTCGGTTCAGCTGAACGAATTATATACAATATATATGTATACAGTTAATTGTTTTGTGCTTTTCAAAAATACGACAATTATTTCTAATCGTTCGTCCATTTTGTTCATTGGACGCATGCACTGCTGCTATAGAACGGCTACGATCGAATGTTTTAATTCAAAAACGCGTAGCGTATTCGATTCGGACCAGATTCTCGCTTTAAACAAAGTGCGTGTGAATTGGACAAGCCTGTTAACAGAAAAAAAATAAAGGCATTTTATTCTGACGGTTTTATTTTTTTTTTTTTTTATGACGGATAAACGTTCATTTCGTATTGGATTTTACAAAATAAAAAAAACGTCCAAAACCACGATATGAAATACACATAAATACGATACGAATACATTATTATATCGTGATAAATTGCTTTTTTCTTTCTCGTTTTGTCTACTTGTCCCACGAATTCGTATTCAACGCGTGGGGGGACCACGACACATACATCATGTTGTCTCAAACAATAATAGATTAATAGGATAACGTTTTAGTGAAAATATCTGATGTAAACTCCTCACGCCAGTATTGCTTTTTTTTGTTTTTTTAGAAAATGCCAACTATTTTTTTAATGTTTGACAAATTTCGCTCTTTTTCCAACCTATGAAATCAGCTACAACGATCGCGATTCATAAAACGTATGGAGTTTTACTTTACCTTTTTACATTTCTTTTTTTTTCGTTGGTTATTATTTTATAGTTACGAGTAATTTTCGTCAACATTGGAAAATCAAATATTATATATATATCGTATATATATATATTTTCGATAATACAACATGTTTTTTTTTTTTTGTAATCATTTTATGAGACGAAAATTAATAAATAATTATGGACAAATTATGATATTTCCGTTGAAAATACAAATTCGGTTTTATTTTACTCCACAGCTGCTGTCAAATATAGACTGTAAATTTGAAATCCAATTTCGGAGTTTTTAATTCCGTTAAGAGCTTGTGTAAAAATAATATTGAACTCGAATAAAGTCGTATTATCATCATCATTATTATTATTATTATTATTATTATTATTATTATTATTATTATTATTATTATTATTAGAAAAAATGTAATAATAATTTTTATATGAACATATAAAAAAAAAAAAATATTTGTATTGAATTAGCGCCCATTTTAACCCCAATATAATAATAATAATAAATATAATTCACAATAATACATCGGCTTTGTTATCGTGTGCAAACGATGCCGTTGGATGGTGGGAGGGCTAGTTAAAGTGTGAACACAAAAATTCAATTTTCCTGTATTCGCAGTAGTAATAATAATAATAATAATAATAATAATTGTTTTGCGCGAACGAATGCCGACCACACGATAACACCGCGAATGCCAAATTATCAGAGTCGGAAAGAAGGGAATTTTTTTCTACGCTCGAGCGTTTTTCCGTTTTTCGATACGACTATATTAATTCGCTTATTTTATAAAAACGTTTTTTTTTCTTTTTTCAAACCAATACTTAAACGCTGGACAATATTATTCTCCGCACTGTTTATCGTGAAAAATCGGCGAATTCCACGCTGCAGTTACCGGTCGCTTGTGTATCATACGTACTCGTTCGCGCAAAAAACATTTATTTATTTCCATTTAATTCGCGCACTTATAAAATCGGTCACGTATGAGATTTTTCGCTGCACTTCAGTTCGACGGGAAATGTGTTTAAAAATACACGTCAACAAATTATGGCTTGCTGGAAAAAAAATTACTGGCGGCCCTCGTTGACGACGACCGATAAATAGAGTCACTGTAGAATCGATTACTGTAAAAAAAAAAAAAAGAAGTAAAAAAATTAGAAATTAAATAAAAATCCGGTAACACACAGACGATATACACGTGTGTGCACGCTCGTGTAAGCCGCACTCGACGCGGTTTGTGGTGTATAAGAAAACGTTAGCGGTCATCGACTAGCACGTGCCGCCGCGTGTGCTCGAACAACTAATATTTTTAGTCGATATAATATTAACAAGAGGATAAGAAAACGGAATTTTTATTATTATTATTTTACTCGATATTTTTTTTTAACCTGTAAATACATTTACGCGTAACGCAAAATGCTCGGACGCCTGCGCGCAGCGCTTTCCCGGTAGCAAATCGCATATGCGTATACGGTCAGTGTCGACACGTTTTTCGATTATATTTGTTTCTTTTACATTTTTCCGGGCATAGGAAAACGTTTTAAAGCGAAAAATCCGCAATAAAATCGTACAGGGAGAGCATACGTAAATAATACTGTATTGATCAGCCGGTTTCACCAGAGTGTCTGTCAAGGATTTAACTTTTTACAGTTAGTGAAAACTGGATTACACCAGGAACGTCATTTAGGGTAGGGCGTACGAGATGGGGCATTTACTCCGTCCTAAGATTCATGTGGGCCGATCAGTTTTTGCGAGCTGATTTGAGATTTTCATACGTTTAAAACGTGTTAACGAAGTAATTTATAGGTAATTGAAATATAATTTTGTACGTCCAATTGTAATTTATCGATTGATTATAAAATTCGCATGTTAAGAAATAGTGTGTGTAAACTCTTACGAGCGAAGCCGAATACTTTCTGGTACCCGCGCAGTCCCATTCGAATGAATATTGAAATATTGAGCCTATGAAAACTTTGCCTCGCTCTATAAGTATCACACCGAAATTCCGAGTTCTTATCGAACGCGACGATTGCTTTCCGAAATTTATAATAATAACCGATTCACTCTGAAATCTCTATCCAAGTAATTCGCGTTCGCGGCTCGGTGGTACCTTTTTTTTTTTTTTTTTCGTTTCTTTTTACGGTAAACGTGAAAAATTTTCGTAAAATTTTTTTTTTTTGCTTTCGCGTAAACGCGCGTTTTTGAGAGATACCGCACCGCACGCGCGCACGTTTCCACGTGGCGCAGCGATCGTTTCCCCGTAATAGTACATAAAGCGTGTAATATAATACGATAATGATGATGATGATGATAATAAAAAAATACGACGACGACGAGATCGTATATATTGCGAAGAAAAACCGCGTCGACCGCGTCGACCGAGACGACGACGGCGACAAGGACGGTGTGAGAGGAGGGAACGATAAAATTCGCAGCGCTCGAAAGGCGCGCGCGCTATAAAAAAAAAAAAAAGAAAGAAGAAAAAAACGAATTAATTTAATACGTGTAAAGTATAAACACGAGACGGTGAAACGGCGCCGGTGTGTACACGCGCGCGTGTCGTGCGTGTATAAAATATAATCTCCGCGACACGAGGTCGTTTTCTCTCTCTCTCTCTCTTTTTTACGATTTTACGCAAAACGCCACGTGCAGAAATATGCCTATCGTGTGACTTTTTTTCTTTTTAAATTTCTCTTAAAGAAACGCCGCATAAACTTGTCGGAATTTTTTTTTTTTAAATCCGACCCTTCGAAAAAGAAAAAAATCGTATGACACACGGGGTGTGCGTGCGTTTCCGCGTCAATCGCCGGCGGACGTGATTTAAAACGGAAATTTCCTCCCCATTCGCACTCGTCACAAGTCCCGAGCGATCGTTTCTGTTGCGCGACTAAATGTATTTCAAGGGGATTCTCGAATTACCACTGTGCAGAACCGAAAGTGGTCGGAACGACATAATCTTGTCGAACGTCCGATGACGAAAGAGAACGTTATATTTTTTTTCGTATTCCTCCGTCCGTCGTGTTGTTGTTGTTGTACGTCGCCGCAATCGAAATGCCGATTTTCGACGAAAAACGTAAAACACAACGAATAAAACGGTCAATGCGAGCTGAGAACAGTAATCGTTTTTTTTTTTATTATTAAAATAACGATTGATTCTATCTACAGCTGTTTTTTTTTCCTGTACGCTTTGACCGCGAAAATCGTCGTGCACATTGGGCGCGTCGTTGTCACAATTTTTTTCTCCTTTTCCTCGCTTGGCCCAGACACGCGCGTTTTCTAAATGAAAATTTTTCGTGTATACGATTATTCGCGATAAACCGCTGACAATTCGATCACACTTTATTGGTGATCGACGAAATATTGTGTCGCGTTAACGTATAATTAACCAATAATATAATTACGCTTTCGACGTGCGAAATCAATAGATCCGATAATAATTATTCAATGAATCGCATAAAGTATGCGAGATAAAACGCTCGGCCATACGAACGCGAATCGTTATGCCCAATAATATTAGCGCTATTGAATTGGTACACTGTCGCGTACGGTTAGAAAAACGTCGATTTTAACGAAAATTTTCGAATTCGTTTTCGGTTTTTAGTGCTGTATAAGTTATGTGTCAGCCCCGTAGTTGCTGTTATATTATAATATACGAACCAAAAAAAAAAAAGAAGCGTTTTTAGGCACGAGAAATAATAAAACGGTGTAAAAATAATGCGATTGATATTAAACGCGTTTACCGTTTCGCTCGGAATTTAAAAAAAAAAAAAAAAAAAACGTCGTGTGGTAAGAGAGTTAACTATACATTAGAGTAATATATAACTATAGTTATCGATACAATATCTTTCGAATGTCATTATAACATAAGCCTCTGCAAATTGCTTTTTATTTATTCGGTTTTAATAGTATTTATATTTTTATAGTGGTCGTTGTGTGGTGCTTTTATGTTATACATACGTCGTACTCGAAGAAAAAAAGTGTTGCGCGCTGCTTTTGTTTTTTTTTTTTTTTTTTGCTATTTATAGAATGTTAAAACGGTTTATTCGAAAATGTTGCGTGTACCACTTGTAAGATTCAGCAGCGATACGAGAACGAACTGGACCGACGGGATACCGCGCGTACAAGGAATATTGCGAATTTTTTAGACTTTATTTTGAATTTTTTACGATTAGATCCGTCGATCGAATCATCGAGCTCTAAGACCACTGGAAAAGTTTTTAGATCCTCTATAATCGAAAACCGCGGATAATTTATTTATTATTTGTTTTATTTACAAATCCATTGCAGACAAGTAATTTTAACGAACGTGCTACTGCCAAGTCGTTTTTTCTCGGTTTTCGCGTCCGTCCCCCGACAAAACCCGATTAAAACATATAAAACTTCATTGCAAAGGGGATACACGTACGATGGATAATAAGTTACGCGGTAAGATTTACGAACTATAGCAACCGGTTCGTAATTCAAAATAAGTTTTCTTTTTAAAATTTTTTTTCCCCGCGTTTTTTAGTCGGATGTTTTTTTTTTCAATATTCTTCCACCCCTTTAGTTTCGACGAATACGCGCGAAAAGAAGAAAAAAAATCGAATCTGGAAATCATGCGGTATGCGCTCGAAGAACGCGCGCAATGCTTTTCTCGCCTTACTCGTTTTTTAAGTAGTTTTTTTTTAACACACACACTCAAAAATAACGGGTTTTCAGCAAACGTGTGTATGTGTACAGTTGCAGTGTACTACTGTAGTCGTAGTAGTACACACGTGTATGTTACGTGTATTATATTACATCGGTTGAACAAATATAAATCGAGAAACGAAATCCAACGAGATCACTCGGCGCGTTCGTGTACACAATATATAATATTATTTTCATTTCCCGCGTATATTTCGCGAATTATTGTCGTTTATTATTATTAATAAATATCTGGGCGTATCGTATACGTATCGGATTTGTTTAAACAATCGCGGTAACAGTTCGAACAACCCCCGGGTTACATGTTTTCTCCTTCCCGAATTCTGTTCTTTTTATTATTATTATTATTATTATTATTATTATTATTAAATAATTTCAAAAATATTCGGAATCCGGTGGTAATCGTTACGATAATGTTGATAACGTACGCTCTTCTCGCGCCAGTCTTAGCCCTGTAAATACAATGACATTTGAAAGTAAAAGTATTTGCTCAGCGGAACATATAATTTATATATGTATGAACCGCGCTTCAAGCGAAAAACAATAACATGTGTACGAGAGAAGTGAAAAAAAATTGCGTAAACTGTACAACACCATCAAACGTTATTATACTACTAACAGTTAGAGTGGTTTGGACAGCGGATGGCCAATTAATAGTAAGAAGAAAAAAGTCCTGGCGAAATAAATACAAACGGAACAAGAGACCCCACTAGGGAGAGGACTCGGTGGATCGATGTACAATGTACATAGGTAATTGCCGCAAAAGATCTGAGAGCGATTTTGACCAGAATTGTCGACTTACAATATAGAGAAAGATGGAGAGCAAAGTTGAAGGCAGCGATGATCATTAATGGAACGGGAACCTGTAAAAAAGAATATAATACGTATATTAAAAAGGATACGCGTTGATAAAGGGATTTAAAAAGATAACGTGTAATGTGCCCGTACTACGATTTTATGTGTAATTTTGCCTCGCGCCACCGTCGTTTGTTTACTTCTTCGTCTTGTTAACGGATTTCTCAATTCTGTCCTCGATAAAGTTTGGTTTTTAAATCCAAATTAGTTCAGTTCTTCGCTTTCGAAAACATAACGAATCGCGTTTTTTATTCGGATCCAAACACGGTCGTTCCTCCTATAAAAAAAAGAAAAAAATTGCGAAAAAGTTTGTGATATTTCGCACTTGTCCTTTAATCAGCAACAGCAATTTCTTATCTACTCCGCGAAATTACGAATTCTTTTTTAGTCTTTAAAAAAAAACACCAAACAACATTGCCAGATGGCTAAAATTAAATTTATTTAACTCGGATCCTGTGCACATTTAAATAGTAGTATATTGTGTTTCTCGACGTTATTATTATTATTATTTTATTTGATTTCCCCGTCTTATCACCTTTTTCTTTTATCGTTATTTCATTAAAAGTCGTTGTAAAAACATATATAAATACATATATTATAATTGACGAGGTCAATTGACTTCTGATAAAATATTTTTAAAAATATTCCGCGTTATAAACAATAATATTTACAATAACGATAAGTACGCGCGCGCGTGTGCAAAAGACCGCACAACTCGTCGACGAGCTCTGGAGAAATTTGATATTTCTCGAAATACGCTTTCTATGATATTGATATCATTATTAATAATAATAATAATAATAATAATAATAATAATTTCGTACAATATATAATTAATATGTTCGACGTGCCCGCGTGTTGCTGGCACGTGCGGTAATAAACGTATACGTAGTATATATTTCGCGGTGTAAACATTAAAATAGGAACTTATTATAATAAATGTGATATGATCGCGCACGTGTGAACGCGATCGATATGTTATAATACAATTATTATATTATAATACGTATATTGCGCGGTGCACGTCGAAATAATAATAATAATAATAATAATTTTGTCGTATAAAGGGAAAAAATATATCCGAGAAGGTTTTATTTACAACCGAATGGTGTGTAAATCTGGACGAGAGCACGCACGACGTTTTCTACGACAATAATAATTAGAGAGACGTTATTTTTTAATAAAAAAAACTGAAAATAATAATTTCTTCATAAATACACGTAAAAAAAACCACTTAAATTCAAAATGAAAAAGAAAAAAATAACGGTTTTTATGCGGCGGATGTCACTTAAATACGAAAATTATTGTTGGATAATGATTTTAGATATTTTCGCGTGTTGTACGCGTTACTTTGTTTTCGATGAACCGTTTTGGAAAAATTAATTTTGAAAAAATCGTGCGTTTTTTTTTTGTTACTTCTACGGTAAAAAAATTTCTGTTGATAATTTAAAAAAAAAAAATTCTAAATTAAAAATCACCTCATCAAAGTACCACCACTCTCAGCAACAAAATTCGATACCGGAAAATGTGTGTACGAATTACAAGCGAAAAGTTGTTGTACGCAAAAAAATAACATAAACGTCGTCCAACAACGTTTCGCGTTTAGAATCTAAAACTGAAAATAAACATAAGTCTGCAATGGTCTGACGAGTACGTATTATTATGAATCGTATCTCGTGCATGAAAACCACCTAGTTTAGGACGTTGTTCGGTACCTAATGATTTTTATTAGCGGTGCGATTGACATTCGTCCTACATAATATGTCTGTTATACATATCGAATACATAATATGTAGTAGTTTTCGGTACTTTTAATTTTTTTTTTTTATTATTATTATTTGAATCGCTTAGTTTTCTATGTGAATTATTTATATATACATATAAATAAATATTTTATTTTATATAGATTTTCGCTGCGAGTTTAATTGTTTATACGGTACAAGCGAGTGTTTAAAAATTTATAAAAACGTAAATGAAAATAATTTCATGGTTGAAACTGACATTTATTGAAAAAATCAGTTACTATTTGGCTTGCGGTTTATGGTATATATATATGTGTATGTATGTCATCAGAGACGGACTGGAAAGGGCCCAGCCCAGGATTTCCACTCGTTCGATCGGCCAAAATACACGTGTGTGTTTGGCGACATTCAATCTTTTGGTTTTTTTTTTTCTTTTCCAATAAAAATCATGTGTTATTTTGGCGTAACGGAATAATATGTCGGAATCGCCGCGACGTTTTCGTGATCGCGAAAGGGACGAATGACAAATTGACGACCTTTAACATTAATACGCCTAATGCCAATATATTTAAAAACGATTAAGTAAAATTCGCGTTAAACACGCGGGACCAATGATTTCCCTACGTTATTAAACATCGGAATAATAATATTAAAATGAAAATTCGCGATGGAAAAGAAAAAGTTTATAAAAAACGGTGTCCGAATGTTTTATTGTTATTATCATTATTATTATTATTATTATTATTCCTACGCGGATGAGTAGTAAAACAGTGGTGAGAAAATGTCCTCACCGTTCCTCAGTAACAGTAGTAGTAGAAAAAAAGAAAAACAACTTCGTTAGATGAGGTGTCCGTTAAAGGGGAGATTTCATCGTTTGTATTATATTTTTATATTAAACGGCGACGGCAACGGCGCGGGGGTATTATACGTTTTACCGCCGCCGCCGTCGCAATCATCGTCCCAGACGGTGGCCGGCGCCCCTTCACCCCTCGACGGCGCGATGACGACGGGCACCACCTCTGCACGTGCGTTTTGTGCGTGCGTGCGCGCCCATCGTTGTCCCGTGTGCGTGTATACGACCGAGGGGGAAAAAAGGTTCAGTGAACTCTGTCTGGCGGCCGCCGCCGCCGCCTCGTTCGTTCCGTTCCGTCCGCCGTCCCCATCGACGTCGGTGCGATTCCCGGCCGTGTCTGAACGGCGGCGGCGGCCGTCGCGCGTACACGCCGTCGTATACGCACGCCGCGTGTTTGCCGCCAAAAAAGGCGCGGGAAGGGTGAAAAAGGGCGCGGTCGTACCCGGGTCAGTGTGTGTGTCTCTCACTCCCTCTCTATCCGTCGCGTATACGATATAATCCCGTCCCGTCGTCGTCGTCGTCGTCGTCGTCGCAGACACACCCCGGCAACGGCGGGCGGTATCGGTGAAAAATCAATATTATCCCGAGGACCCTGCGGCGGCGTGTCGCGTTTCGCGGCGGATAGAGGGCGGCCGTGACCGTGCCGGTGTATGACCTCCCGGCGGCGGAGACGCGCAGGATGCACAAAGATCGTGTTATACAATAGTTTCCCGCCAGAGGTTTAATTTCTTCACGTCCCTGCGGGACATATATGTGTGTGTGTGTGTGTGTGCGTGTGAAGAGGAAAAAAACGCGCGCACGCACGCACGCACGCACGCTGCTGCTGGTGCACACCCTGTTGGGTGTCGTCGAATCCACGCGTTACGGTCTGTTTTAAATTTAAGGCCGCCTTTTTTTCTTTTTTTTTTGTTTCTACTTGTTTTCAAATCGAAGATTTATCGTTGAGCGTTTGACAAAACGTTTTAGACGACGACGACGGTACACGGGCAAAAATACGAGAATTGAAAACAAAAAAAAAGAAACGTCGGAATATTTTTCGTATATTTTAACGGATAAAACGCGGAGCGAAGAACCCCGAGAGCCGCCGTCACTGCATTCGTGTGCCCAAGGCGCCCCCAACAACCGTTTTACACGACTGTATCGTCTATACATGTAATAACGCGGAGCCGTTTTTTGTTCAAATACCTTTGATTCTCAAGAAGTCGAGAAAACTTTGATTGTTTTTTTTTTCTTCAAAATGCTTATGGCTTTTTAGGAATTAAAAATATTTCAAAAAAAAAAAAATAATAATAAACTAACACGTTTATTTTGCGTAAATATTTCGCGTTCAAATAGCGTGTAGGTATTACTTGGTCTCCTCTGCAGGCTTCTCATTCGCGCGAAACAATTATTTCCGTATTACGACTACTGTTCCACTTCAATAACGTAGTTATTATCGTCGTATACGCACGTGGCGAGAAAAGAAGATACTCTTACAATTTTTTTTTTTTTCTTTTGTTCTTAGACATCTCAATTGGTCATTATGACGAAAGTCCTCGATCCGCGCGACTCGGAGCGAAAATTGTCTTATAATTCTTTTTATTAAATCTTCGCGATTTAAACCCGAAAACGCCGCTTTATTCGAATTCCGCTGCTAATGGCACCGACGTGGAAAACCGTCGAACTGGGTGGGTACATATTTAAACGACAACGAAGACGTTTATTTTTGGTCCGAAATAGGGTGCGGTGGAATGTGTTACACCGCACGGTTCGTCGACCACATAAATCCGTAAATCGACGAATGTGTAGTATTTCTTTTTTTCTTTCTTTTTTTTTTGCGGCTACGAAAACTGATATTTTTACATTTTTACACAGACGCGTCCCCCTAACCACGTGCTGTTTAAAGGTTTACGGGTCTCTCGCGGAGAATTTCGTAATGAAAAAAGTTACGTGTAAATAACGACGACGCGGTCGTAGTCGCACAGTGTTTCAACCGGTTTTTTGATGGGCGAACGATTCTTTTTCCAAAATATTTCAATTTTTAATTTTTCCATTAATCAGAACGCCGAGTACTGCAGGACGGATCGAATTATTTTTACCGTTTTTTTTTTTTCTTTTTGTTTATAATTTTATAATAGAGTAATCGAAATAAACGTCTGTGCGCTTTTAGAAGGATTTCCGTACACGCCATAATCATCGATTGCAACTCTCTACTCAATATCGTACCAACGATAGTGAAAAATTACGGGAATAAACACGTCATTTTCCGCGATGGAATTGTATTTTTTACGTAAACGGTGCATTCCTCCGACGAATCTTACACAATATTATAATAACATATCCGTTATATAACTTATACAATTTATTCCGTTACAATGAAAAACATAAATAATATCGCGCCAAGGCCGTCGTCGTGTGCTGTAGCAATGTGCCCCACTGGATACTATACGCGATACAACCGTGCGCGCGATTGTGTGTATGTGTGTGTGTGTTTTTTTTTTATAATAATAATAATTAATAATATTGAGTTTTCTTGACATATGATTAGAAAACTTAAAAATTTACACGCGCACGTGTCGCCGCACGGTGTATTTCGAAAATTTTCAGAAATCGCGATTTCCCGAGAAGACGTTATAGTTTTTAAAAATATAAACAAAATCGTATTTCCTGATTCGATTACGTCAGTATATACCGTCTTCGGTACTCTTGTCAATACAGAATTTCATAAACAAATTGTACGAGGATACGAGCAAAACAAAAAAAAAAAAAAAAAATCATTTTAACACGTATGGTAGGAGGAATGTTTTCTTTTTTTTAAGTATTACGTTTCGATGATAAAAAAATAGAATTTTTTTTTTTTTTTTACACTAAAGCCTTACCGACATTTTTTACATATAATTAAATAGACATATTATAAGGCGTCATATCGTACACTGCTGTTGGTTGCTGCTAACCAGCCGCTTCCGCTACAGTAATTCCGTATAGAAATCTTCTCCTGCTGTTTCGCCCGCAACCCCCGGCAATATCGCGCAACAGCGGTTTTCAACGTCGTCGTGGCGCTATCATCCGTTTTTTTTCCGCGTAGAAAAGTACTAAACAATTGTCGTTTTGTTCCTACAAAACAGCGTGAAAATCGCGTGGCTACGCGTTCAGGTTCTAATCCGTTATAAACGACGGAGTGTACTGGACAATAGCTGGTTCCACACGTCGAACCCGAAATCTCGTTTCATATATGGCTGCGGCGAAACTGATCGCATCCTTAGACCCGATCTACTATATGGATAAATGCTTTGATATTGATGGTAATCGTGTTTCGAAAGTAGATTTTCACGAAAACACAACAAAAAAAATCACGCCAAGATTTTAGTAGGGTTTTCCAATACCTTCTCATAACGACTTCCCTGATGCACACACGTTCACTCATTAATAGCCAAAAAGAATATAATAATAACGTACAGTAATTGCGCGCGCCGTACTTGAAATATTATTATATTTCGTTTCGTGCAAACCGTTGTGCGGTTGATGGGTCGCGATACGATTTTTTACGTACACATAGAAGTACATTATTACTACGAGACGTAATGAATTTATAATTTCCGACCGTCGCAAATTCTTTCTCTAAAAACCGGATTACCAACAGCTACAGTTATCCAGCTGGCTGTATAATACACGTCATCATATAGTCGTACATCACTCGATATAATATCGTACCGCGAGATTTCGTGTCGACACGGAGAATTATTATTGTCCACCGTAACACGTCGAACGACGAATATCGTGATTTAATGTACATTCGACGTTATCAGTCGAAGAAAGACCAAGACACACTGTATATACGCTGAACCTCAACAACTATAACCATTTGAAGGAAGCTGCCCTGAGCAGAGAGTGGTGGTTAAAAGCGACAAGACATGGCCTTTAGAAACTGACTGACTGACTGACTGATTATCGGTTATCTAGCTCAATGCATTCCGCATACATAACATTCGACTCGTGTAACGGATTATTCAAAAGTCAAACTTTTATTTTGCATTTTTCCTCGTTTTCCTGTTTTCGAAGCAATTTTTTTTGTTTTTATGTATTTCTCGGTTTTTTCATATTACACGAGTTTTTAGTGCAAATATAATTATAATTTACTTGTATAAATAAAATAATTCAAAATATCATATAAAGACGAATTGTTTTCGAAATATTTGCCGTGCCATTTATTCAAACTTTTTAACATTTAGTCTTAAAATTTTTGAACTAAAATAGTATATAATAAATATATTAAATTAATTTTTTTTATATAAAAGAAAAATTTTAGTATATTTTTAAGCGCATTTAATTGCGGTCAGTAGCGTTTTCTTTTCTTTTTAGAAATTTTGTTGATAGTTTCGACGGCATTTAAGATCCGAATCCAAGCAATAACCTAACCTAAGTTGTTAACTATAAATACGCTTGTAAACGCGTACACCGCCCGGACATTCGCGTGTTTAAACGAGTAATTTCAATTGCAGTATACACCAGCTGATCACCGCGGGGAGAAAGAATAAACCGATAATTCCGTGTGAAATTCAATTAAAATAAAATATAGCGGCGAGCGTTTCGAATAAACGTATGAAATCGTTGATGACACATAAATTATTTTTATTCCGTCGTCATCGTCGTTAAGATCGAATTAATATTTCGAAAATGTCGACGGGAAATTAGCCGGCCCGGGATAAGTGCGTTACACGTATTATAATATCGTAATACGCGCGCGAATACAAAAAAAAAAAAATCGTAAACTGGTTAAGTTTGATTAGGTTTTTTTCTCCGCCGAACAATTCTACCCGCTTTAAATATAATTACCGATTTCGCGTGTAAAACGTATTTTTTTCTTGTACACTTTTTTTTAAATATATTATACACGCTGATGATAACTCGTCATTGTGATCGGTGGCGAAACCAGCCTTTTTTCAAGGGAAAAAATGGTGGTTTAAACAAAGACATTTCAACTGAAGAAAATAAAAATCTGGCGTTATGTACGGTGTTATAATTTCGTACGTTTCTCACGAGAATATAAATCGATGTTCATTATGATAAATTATATTATTGTTTTAATAGTAAGATTACTAAAGGTAATTGTTGAAAGAAAGAATCATAGAGGGAGGCCAAGATTAGAGTACACCCAACAGTTAATAAGGGACCAAGGACGTGATTCATGTGTGCAAGTGAAAAGGAAAGCGAATAGTGGAAAAGTGTGCGGGATAATTAGCTTCAAACCAATCTTGGGATTGAAACTATAGGAGTGAGAGAAGAAGGGATTAAAGTTTTATTACAATGAATTTGAATCGTATGAAAACATTTCATTTGAAATTTCAATGGGCGGGAGGTGGGAGTCCAGACCCGAAATCCCTTCTCTCTGGGGTACGCCCCTGATAGTCGTATAACGTTAAATACGATTTTTTTTTTTTTTTTTTTTTAAAGGCTAAATTTTAAATTACTTCTGCGTTTTCGTCATCGCGACAAGACACGGTAATAACGTTTAAATACTTGCGTACGCATGCCTAGTTTTCTCGTTTATACACGCACTCGATTTTAGTACGCGAGTCGAGAAACAGTACAACACTACCACAACGGCTAAAATCGTTTTGCACATCCCGCGCAAAAAAAGACAAAAAAAAAAAATTCCTACACGCTCCACGGTATATAAAATATAACGATAATATTATTTTTATTGAATTTTATGCCGATCCGTAAGAATTAAAAAAAAAAACACAAGTCGTCGTCGTCGTGTTGTACCGATGTAATCATCGCATTGTTATTGTTTTTTTAATTCTGACGAGTGAATATTAAGAAAATAAAACGACTTTTTTATGTACACATATTTTGTGCGCCGAGATTAGACCTGCCTCCGACGATAACATTATAATATTATTTTATTACATAACACGTATTAACGTGATGTGTGTATGGCTAATTTTACACGCCACGATTTTGTTTCGTTCCTCCTTCCCTCTCTCGTTTTTCGTCGACCGTGCGACACCAACCGCGAGACGATATCACTGCACGGTGCGAGACGGACGTTCAGGTAATAAAAACGAATATTACATATTAAAATATTTTAATTTTTTTTTTATTATTATTATTAAGTTTTTTCCGATTTGATAGTAAACGGCCCCCGCTGGCACATCGATTATGTTTGTAATTTTTGAAAATAAATCGCGTAAATCATTAAAAAGAATTGTGTTTTGTACGATCGCCGTGCTCGGATTGTCCGTCCGGACTTTATTCGCCCGAAAATGTTGTTGAACGTTTAACGTTGGATTTGTGAATAATTGATTTCTGGATCTCAAATGCGGAGTGGAGGAGCATATTTCGTTTATTATTTCGCGTGTACATTAATTTCAATAGCGCGTGTACTCGAGAGACTCTGGAAATCGAATGAGTAATATAATATTTTAAATAACAATTACGCGTTTCGACCAACGTAACGGTAATGGATATTGTTTTTATTTATTTTTTTTTGTATAAATTCCTGGTTTTTTTGCGGATGTTTTAAGTACGATATTCCTGTTGCAGTGACGTCGTATCCGATTGTATACCCACTGCCGTAATATTTCTCTGGACGCGTTTGAGAATTTTTTTGTTTTTGCAGTCTTCGCGTTGTCGTTGAGAGTATTTTTTTGTTCTGGGAGAGATGACGATTACTACACACCGACTCCGGTAATTCGCTTAGCTAACTTTCAAAACGGTCGTTGTATTTGGTACACGCGAGAAACGGTTTACCGTCGCAAACCACGACCTGCAGTGTTTAAAAAAAAAAAAAAGAACCGTTTAACAAACGCCGATTAGAAATCTCAAACACGCGCGCGTTTTTCTCGATTATGTAAAAACGAGGACACGCGTTATTTACAATGCCGACGAATTTTCCGCGGCGTTCGATATAAATTCCGTTGTAAATGCTGAAAGGGGAAAAAAAACATATTACACACACGAAATTTCCAAAACGTTTTTTATTAATACGCGAACTATTGGCGAACATTCGCGCCGTCAAAACTCTCGTGTAGAGCGTACGATACAATGTTTAGACGAAAGTACCGCGAGATAATATATTCCATTTGTCATATTATGTAAAACAAGACAGACGTCGGGTGGGGTAAATGCACGTCGCCCAACGCGCGTAATATTATAAATTATTATTATTATTGTTATTATTATTATTATTATTGTTATTATTATAAGAGTATCGCCGCGCGAAGATGATTTTTTTTTTTTATCGTCACGGTCGGTCCATTGAGTAAGTAGCAGTAAATCGTCAACACACATCAATGACTAGTGCGTTGTTTTAAGTGTGCCACACGCTACATATTATATTATATTATATAGCTAGTGTTGCAGTGTCCGGTGTTTTCCTCGTGTTTAACATTCCAACAAATGTGTGTGTGTGTGTGTGTATATATAGTCGTATAACGTATATAGTATAAGAGTGGTCCGTATGGAGTTGTTATATAGCGAGTATATTATATGGAATAGTTGGCGAAGAAGAAAATATATGTGATGCTGCGTGCGCGCGCCGCGCGTGTTTTATCGATAATAAAACGACGGAATTCTTGAAACGCATTTATATATATATATGTCCTGAGAAAGTAACGTATCCAAATTATTAAAAATTTTAATTATTTTCTAAAAATAACTACCGGATATTTTACGTAAGTATTCGACGTGTTTTTCACCTATCGGTTCAACACACTTTTCATAACGAACTTGTGTGTTCCGTTCTTGCTAAAGACTTTTGCCTCGTACGTCCTCGCATGGGCGTCTGCAGACACTCTTACAAAAAGGGAGAAAGGCAAAAGTAATTCGAAAAACAAACGACGAATTTTCGAAGTAAAATCTTTTTTTTTAAATATATCGTTTCGTGTAAATCGAAAACGTAAAAAAAAATATATATATATATTTTTTTTCTCGTTATGCTAAAATCGTATTATCTATACGTGGACACCTCGTCTACCGGAATCGTTTCCTCGTTTTTTTTCTTCTTTTTTTTCGCAATAAATTGTTTCTTTTTTTCTACTTGCGTTCACCGCGAACACTCGACATTCGGTCTACACACGCACACGCATTCACCCGGTCGTCGTCGTCGGTACGAAACGAAAACGCGCTTCACAACGTTCTGCCGGCTTCAGCGACTTGTAGCCGGAAAAAGACGTTTCCGAAGCGACTGCTGTCTGCTTCGAAATGCTGTAGATCGCGATTCTCGTACACGGTAATCGCGCAATTTCGTCCGAACTCGTATTTATTTTTTATTTACGGGAAAAAAATCGTCAATCGAATTAGTTTTTTGCTTCGAAATACACGTATCGCGCATAGTATATATAACGGCGGTTAAGGCTTGCCAAAACGATCATATTATATAATCGACCTACGATAAGATAAACTGTTACGCGTGTGTACAACATTCCGTGTCGTGTTTTATCGTTATTTCGTCCTGTGCGCACTTTTGAATTATTTATTTGCGTTTCCTCGCAGAGAAACCGTCTCGCCGGACGAGTTCGCGTGTGACGAGTCGCGTAAAGACCGTATTTACGGAACGAGGTGCGTTTGAAATGTTCGGTATTCAATATACGCGACGCATTCGACGAAATGAAAAAGATTTCGATTTCCTCGTGTTTTCGCCTACGATAATAATAATAATAATATCGAACGATCGAGACGTGTCCTGCAAAGACGGCGGTGTATTTTTTGAAAAAAAAAAAAAGAAAAATTATTACACTCAATGTTGTTGTACCGCGTGGAAGTGCAACGCGAGACAAAACGCGAATCGTTCGAGACTCGTACCGGGGGACACGTTCGAATGGACTTGTTCCGTATAAATTATACGTATAATTCTGCGCGTAAATTCTGTGACGAAAAAAAAAATGCGTTGGAAAACCGCGTTTTAAAATCATTTTCTATAAATGAAAACGCGGTTTTTTTTTTTTGTTCCCCCGTACTATACATTAATGTTTACACAACGTTTCTCGTGTAGTTCGTAGACATCGATCGTGTGCATTTAAAAAGCATAAGGAAAAAAAAGAAAGAAAAAAATAAATACTTTTGACCCGCCCGAAATTGTCGCAGCGCGGACGGCCGCCGCGGAACAATTGTCGGCGGTGGAACGGGCGCGCGCGCGCGCGGCGTCTCGGCGGGGTCGTCGGCCCGTCTCGGCGCGCCGTTGCAGAAGAAGAGGAGCGCGTTCGCGATGCGGCGGCTTATAACGACGACATTCTTCTCGTACGTACGAGAGTACCGGACGAGGGAGTGGGAGGAAATTCGACTCTCGCAGTCGCGGTATTTTTTAACATTTTTTTTTTTTTCGTTTACATTTTTTTTTTGTTTTTGTTTTTGGTACGTTTAGTCTAGAAATAGAAAGGGTTTCCGACCATGTGCAGGCGGCTGCGCGGATACGTTCTTCCGTAGCCGCCGTTCGCTATATTATTATTATTATTATTATTATTGTTATTATAATACACGTATTAGCCGCTGCGACGCGTGTAAAATATAATATCGTGTTATACGACTTTTTTTTTTTTTTTTTTTTTTAGAAAGTCACCTACGCTCTAATTAACGAAAATATTTCGCTGTACGAACGTTCACCTGCGCCGCCACTGTACGGTGTTCGTCTACTACTACTATACGCATCGAATCGGCCAAGTGTTTGCAACAGTAGGTAGTAATAAATAAACTGTAGTGGCTGTTGTGTTATGTGTATACTGTTCGGGAGGCTGTCGATTATGATCCACAGCCTCCTCCTCCTCCCGGATCGAACGTGCAGCTGAATTTCAGCTCCGCGTAACGGCCGCCGCGCGTTTAGACGAACGGCTGAGGGATTGCCGCGGAGGAAATTGAAAAACTGTATACGTATTCCGAAGACGTTTCTCGCGTAATAAAACGCATATTAACAAATAATAATTATTATTATCATCTGTATTTACAGAAAAAGAAATCGAAAAGTGTTTAAAAAATCGTTCGCGTAAATTGTATATTATTGTGGGTCGCCTAATACGCTAAGCAAATAGCATATAATATATAGTAAAAGTATTTTCCGCCAATTACCAGGCGCGTCCTTGTGATAGAAGGACTCGTCTAAACGACATATTTTAACACGCGATAATCCATTTATTAATATATGGAATTAAATAGCGACATTTTTTTTTTTTTTTTTTAATACCCTAAGCATATAACTTTGTTTTTTTATATTCTGTTCTTTTAACAATATATACTTTATTTTTTTGTTACACCCATTTAATAGGGAATCATCTTAAATCACTTGTATCACAAACGAGTAATGTAATTTTTTCCGAATCGTCACAAGTCTCAAATTCTGACGTATTGATTTTTCCATCAAGAAAATCGCCCGTCTCATAAAACTGATCGGAAAACGCCGCTGCCAGTTACGCGTATGGTTTCCATAATTTTGTTTCTTAATGCGTCTAAAACGTTTAAGCTTTGGTTTAATTCGAGTAGCTATTTGTCAGTCGTGCCTAACAGAAAGTGAAAAAACAGAAAAATAAATCGAATCTCGAATCGTGGCCAGGAGAAAATCTCCTTACGGGCGGTTAAGAAACGAACGAGAGACAGCTGCATAGATAGGTGTTGTATACGTAGAGCGTTGAAGTGCTGGAAACAAAACGATTTTTAATTTTTTATACGTAACTATTTGGCACGTGTCGTTGTATTTTCTGTGCGTTATTAATCCGGACTCTAAGGATAAAGATTTGTCTGATGGTTTTCATGTAGTTTCCGCGGGAACATTTATTATGTATAATTTTACAGCGCTGTATTTCGGGAAAACTGAGAAAATTCTTGATAACTGAAAACAAATTTTTTTAATTCCACGCGGTCAGAATCGCAGAAGGTTATAGTGTATAGTGTCATACGACACAATATTATATTACTCAAAGAAATACAACAGGGGCATTATACTTATTGGTAGACATTGAAAAAAAAATATGTGAAAACTTTAAGTATTCGGGGGGAGGACAAAAAAAAACACGTATTCAATACGTGGACTATACGCAGATTTCGTTCATAAATCAAGAACAAAAAAAAAAAAAAAAAATGTTTTTTTTCTTCCAAAATACCATCAATATACGGCCTTTAAACGTCAATCTTTTTATTGTTCCGTGACGTCGTGATCGATTGCTACGATTACGAGTCCATTTTTTCTATCGGGTTAAAGATTTAGAAGAACGAAGGCGAATTTTTATAAAATTCTCTACTGCGAAAATTCGAGTAAACACTATAATAATGTTTGTAACCCTGTCACAGTATATATAATTTGTCATCTCTTTTGGACCGGTGAAAACTCGGTTGGCGAGACGAATGAGATACCACTCAAAAGTTGTCTGCACTCTCGTTCGGCACAAACCGCAAAACGCGATCAGTGTGTACACAATATTTATATATTTAATAAGGTGTTATGAATGCAAATTACTTTTGGCTATGATTTTGTGATAAAAATAGTTTTCAAATTGTATTTTTTTAATAAAAAAAAAAATTCGTTTCTAAATCCGCAGTATTTTTCGACTTAAACGCGATACACTTTTTCGTTTGCCTTCTCAGATTTCATTCCGTTGCCGCATAATCATATAATTATGAAAATTATTATTATTATTTTTTTTTTAATCTCTTTCCTTTTAGACGTCTACGGTGGGTACGTGTGTTTCTATTCGCGTTTTTGTATAGTAAGGGAATTTAGTATAAATCTCTCTGTAGTTTATAAACCACGTGATCATAAAAAGTTTTGTTTTTTTTTCATAAAAAACCGACGTTTTTTGAAAATCTGTTTTTAATTCAAAACGCGTCTAAAATGAGATCTATGTGTTATTATTCAAACACGTAACACGTCGAATTTCGACCAAATACTATTATAATATATTTGTTAATTTTTTTTGTATTATTATTATTATTATTTAAGAATTTAAATTTACTCGGTAAAACGAAATTATTAATAACCTTCTAACTTTACATTTTTTTTTTTTTTTAATTACATTATTCGTTTTAACTTTTTTCCTTTTATATTTGAGCGTTTAATTATTTGAAAAAAATTGTTTCTTTTCTTTAGAGCATCCGTCTGCATATACAAAAAACAACCTCCACCGGAACGTTTAAACCAATATGGCAAAGCTGTGCGAAAATTATTTTCGAACTGCTTCTAAATTATTCCTGCATATATATACTAATTATAGTTTTCCAAATGACACGTGCGTATTTCTATACGAACTAAAGAAAAGTATATAATACATTTAGACACTGTATACACGAAACAAATGTTTATTGAAAATTTTTGCAAATTCATTCGAATAAATCCGCACTATGTTGAACGATTCAAACGTAAATCAAACAGTATTGAACGACTCTCGAACGTTATATTCAAGGTATCGTTATATTTATACGCGGTATTGACTTTCTACGTAACAGATTATTGAAAAAATACATAGAGATCATTGGATAATCGTTATATTATATTATTAAAAAAGAAAAATGGCAGCGAGCCGCGACAGTATAGTGTTTTGCCAGCAAAGTTGTGTATCGAGTAAACGGAGATTTTAGAGTCGGTCTTATCCGGTTTTGAGAAAAAAAAAATCCGTTGTATTCGACAATTATCGTGGCACGCGTCGTATAACACATGTAGCGTTAATTTTTACACATAATAAACGAAAACAAACTGTTGAAGTAGTAAGTATTCTGTGAAATAGCTCGTCGGGTATTCGCGCGTTTTGAGAGAGCTCTTAAAGAGTGAACGGAAATTTTTATCGATTTTTTTTTATTATTATTTTATTAATTTCGATTTATCCCTCGTATAACCGTATACATATAGTGAAATCAAAGCGTATAAGTAAAACGCGTAAAGGATCCAAAGCGCCGCGTGCAATGGAACGCGAAGGAATAATAATAATAATACCGATTCGAAAGAAAAATTGTCCATCGCACAATTAACTGGTTTCACAAACCATATATATATATATATTGTTTTAAATATACACTCGTAACACCGTATAATAGCGTTATTTCGTTCAATTTGCAGTTTAAATTCAACGTCCGGTTAAATTATACGAATAAGTTTCACCGTTACATTCATTTACACCAATGTGGTGTACTCGAGTATTTCCTTCCTATATGAGTAAGACCTCATAGACATAATTATCGCTAAGTATCATTTAATTCGAGCAGAACGTGTGTACGGTTCGGTATGGCACCAACAAATAGCGATAATAATATTAAGCGCGCGGCTAATAATTGCAGTGAATGACATACATCTGCGACGGCATAAAATGTTCCTATAAATTATGCGATATCAATTATTTATTATACAATAATTTGATAATTAAAAAAAAATCAACGTTCTAACGTCTGACCGCTGGAATATTCTCCTCGCTGTAATATTTACTTCGGCGTTCGCCGCAATAGTAATTTTATTACGGTAAAAAAAAATATATATATATATTTATAATATTTGACTTTTTTCGCATTCCGTCTGGCACACGAGAGAGTTTAATATATTATTTTACAATCGATTATAATCGCGATATTTCATTTTGTCGACAAATTTTCGTCACGAAATATCGAGAATTTATTTATTTTTTCTATCCGTGTTAACTTTTAAACCAACCTTTAACAGTCTAATAACTCAAATGATAATTTTAAGCGTAACTATTAAATGTACCTATCGGAGTAAATGCGCGTATGGGCGAATGGCCATTTATTGTTAAAATTCTATTCGTCGGATCGACGAAATGCCAGTCGTGTTACCGAAACGGTTCTCGCGAAACGTTATTTATTTATTTATTTTTGTATGTTAATCAATTGTTGACCGACGAAACGGAGATTTTCATCGTCGATTGATAATAATTGTTAAATATACGAAATTTCACCAAATTTTCGGTGAAACCGGTTGAAAACATATTATTCTATAACGAGAACCGAACGTATCGGTTTTGGTCTTTGATCCTCGCGAATTCTCCCAGTCGTCTGGAAAAAAAAAATATATATATATATATAAGCGTGCAGCAGCACACCACTGCCGTTATATTATTATTATTATTATTATATAAAGAAGGACAAAAGTGACCGAGTGACGGGTGATGGGGGGGGGAAACACTGCACGAAGAGAAAATTACCTCGCCGTATACACAGGACGTTGTGAAGGATTGAGGCGTAGGGAGCAGCCGGCTAGAGAGAAGGCGCATTTATCATTATATATATACGTGCAGCGTGCGAACAGGGTGCGCCGGCCCTTCTTTTTTCTTTTTCTCTCTCTCTCTCTTTCTCTTCGTTCGTTTTTCCCCACGATCGCGACGCGTACGCGCGGTACTCCGCTGCACAACACCGTCACGTAACACACACACACACACATAGAGAAACGCTAACCCCTCTGCGCATAAGAGTGCAACGACCCCATATATACAGTTTCCCCCCGCAGACGACGCCGATACCGTATATCCGTCCGGCCACCGTCGCGTGTGCCCTTTCGGTTACACACACACTGTCTGTACACACCGGCTATACGACGAGTGCGACTACTGCGACGACGACGACGACTACGACGACGACGACGACGAGAATGCTGCGCGCGCGTTATTTCATTCACTCGCCGCCGCCGCCGCCGCACATTCTCGGCCGACCGCCACTTAATACTTATACAATATATACACAACTCTTTCCGTCTACGATACACGGGGGGAGGGGAGAGAAGAACGGGCGGGTATTTCGCATTCCTCGGCGTTATAAGAGCGGAAATTCCTCATAGAAAGTCGGACAACGCCGCCGCGGCCAGATCTCACAGACAATGGACGAGAGTCTGCGACGGCACCGTATGCATGGCGAAAGATATAATAATAATAATAATAATAATAATAATACGCGGTGTGTGTTGACGTTTCGCGTGCGTTTAAAGCGGTCCGCGTGCGGACCGGCGGCTGCTGTTGTCTGTCGTCTTAAACGCTGGTGCAGCATCACGTGTGTGTAATGCGCTTTTTTTTTTTCGTAAATAACAATAATAATAAAATAATAATAATACGCGGTGCAGTGTTACCGGCGGTGGCGACGGCGGCGGCGTTGTACCAGCGTGCAGGCGCCGCCGCCGGGGTCAACAGCCGCTTTGCTCTGTGAGTCACACGCGCCGCGGCGCTGCACACGAGGCGTGCGTGTGTGTGTGTGTGTGTGCGCGCGTATGTGACGACGACGACGACGGTGGTGTGGTGGTGATGAGTGACTCACGTGGTGGTGCCGTATCGGAAAACTCGCGCGCGCCCCTGCTCCAGTATTTAAAATACACGCCGTGAAAAATTGTCGGAATTTTTTCGCCGTTTTCTTTCCGTTCAATTGTCACGCCAATGTAGGTACCAGTGAGATTCGCGGAAAATATTAGGCGAAATGGATTTATACGTATCGCGCGCAGTTGGTCACGCGGAACCGCCGGTGCACGTACGCCCATCAAAATTTGCGAGTGAACGAATTCCAAACGAAAAAGAAACAAAAACATAATATTCCGTATACAGAAAAGTGTTATTTTTAACACGAGACTGATTATTACTATTTGAATTGTTTTTTTTACACGTATTTGAATTTTATGTTTTTTGGCCGCCCGTTAAAAACGTCACAAACCGCGGCATACCTACGTGTGTGTGTGTGTACAATAATAATTATTACGCGGGACTTACGAAAACAACAGCGTTGGACTGTAAATAAAAGATTTCGCCGATTTAGACTCGATAACTCGAGGGAAAAAAAAACAGATTTATTTTTCTCCCCCTTGCCCCCGGACCACCGGATGTGGCACGATTCGAGCGACGATTATTTTCACGCGCCGGAATCTCGTTATACGCGAAGCCGGAATAATACGTATCGCGCGGCTGTCGAATATAATATACGACACCGATATACGTTAAACTGATATTGTGTGTCACGCGATATGTGTAAACGAAAATTTCATCCGATTCCGAGGGAATTATGCGACCTCTCTTCGTCCAACGCGGTCCAGAAGTTTACCCGTGGTTTTCGATCCCGCGGACGTGAATCGCGTGCGTAACGGAGCGGTGCGGGGCCAGAGAATTCTCTAGATAATCCGTTGGGTTTTGGTTTGCGGGGGCTAAAATGACTTTTATAGGATAGGCCGAACGTTTTGTCATCTGTGTGTTAAGCGTCTTTGCAAGGCGTTTCACGCGTATACTGAAACGCGCCGGTGGTATAGACGACGGCGTGGAATTACTCGTGTCAACGCATTCAAACAGAAAGATATTTATTTATTTTTTTTTTTTTTTTTTTGGATTTATGAAAAAGCTAAATTAAAATAAAAATGGTAGAACGAGCCGTGTGGATGTCGCTGCTCGAGTAATGAATATTACTTGGATAACGCGACGATTTTATAGTGTTTTTATTTTTTATTTAATATACATAATAGAGACTGTTACTGGTATATGGTAAAAATTATATACCGCAATTCGTCGACATATTTGAAATCGCGACTAAGGAATTTCATGATTTTTTTTTCAATAGAGTATTGACGGTAACGCGCACGTCTGACATTGTGTTAAACGTTTAAGCCTTGTTATAACCAAAAAAAAAAAAAATCACTTATTTTTAACGAATTAAATACCTGGAAATCTAATAAACAGCTCGATATTGCAGAAAGTAATTTCTCTCCCATAACGTGATATATGACGTATTACACATATTTGATGAATATTTCATTTTCCTTGCCTCGATTTCAAAATTACGAAGAAATAACGATAATCGATTTGACATAATAATTTGAAAAAAGTATTGAGAAAATCGAAAAACGACCGCTCCTCACTAATGCGTACCAGCTGGATGCGCCGGACGCTACCGGAGACAAACTATGACTGCAATAATGATCAGAGCAACACTCCTGAATTTTTCGGTACAGATGTGCAAAAAAAAAAAAAAAAAACCAATGCGCATTGCTCGCTCTGTTCGGAATCTAAAGTGTGTGGACCCTTACTGTGTGTTTCAATCGCTTGGAATCGCGTGTTTTTTTTTCCTTTCTTACAGAAACCGACTTGAGAACAATATATAATATTTGTGCGTATCAACATAACATAATATGAATAATTCGGGAAACTTCGTTATTTTTATATTTTTTTTTTTTTTTTGTTTTATTCTGTGGGCATATCACGAAAACTATTTTATAATTATCGATATACATTTAAATTCGTATAATATTAAAACAATTTTTTTTTTCCTCGTGAATAAAAATTGTACACGCGATGGATGAGAGGGCGAAAACATTCTGTGCGGCGGGTACATTTACGGGTCACCGGCGGTGGCGCCGGCGCCGTCACTCGGACGGCCTAACCTGACCTATATTCGGTGTACGTATATATAAAACGTTTTAATTAAAATGCGCGATGAAAAAAAAATAGAAATTCATCTAACGTCGTCCGAGTATATAGTGTGTTCCCATCGATTTCTTCTTTTTTTTTCCTCCCCCGACACTATTCGTATATCGAGTATAGTTCGCTGGTCGGGCCTTTTTTTTTTATATATTTTCCTTATGGTCGCTATACGCTGCAGTGGTATCCCATATAGAGTCATCCCGATAGCAAAAAGAAAAAAATTCAATTTAAAATACATTGTGCGCGCGAAACTGGCAACGACGATAATTTTGTGTACAATTTGGATTGTAATTATAACGCAAAATATTTTCTCTTTTCCCAATTCTGTCAATGATATTTAAATACGTGGGTTTTTTTCACATATAAATCCGAACTCAATAACGTGTGTTCGCGCCCTATATTAAACGGTTTGAATTTGAACATTTTTTTCTCTTTACATGTTCCTCCGTCCTTGTCACATGTGCAGTTGCTTCATAATTTTCGTAAATCCCGCGCGCGATCAAAACGTTTTATTTTAAACGATTACTATATTGTACTGGCCACGTCGCGGTTTGCGTTCACCTAATGCACGCGGCAGACTCTGCAACACTAAATATAGTGTGTGACATTTAAAAAAAATCGAATTACACACGTTCGTTATACGATTATAAATTCGTTTTCTAAAAAAAAAAAAAAAAAATAAATAAAAACTATATTTGACAGCACACGTTCATATTACGATTTGTCAACGAAATTTTTTAGACCGTACTACGGCGCGCGTATAATGCAAGTTTACAGATATTTCGAAAACGAATCGCGGATTATTTATAATAGTATTAATAATATCGAGTGACGAATATTGTATAACTGTTGTGAAATATATTTTATATAATAATAATATATATTTTCAATTTTAAATGCGCGACATTTCAAACGTATATATCCATATAAAATAAGTATTTTTATTTATTTTTTTTTTTTTTGTTAATAATTATTATCACTATACTGCAGTATATATTATTATACATATATAAATAAATATATATATATATATATATATATATATATATAATTTATTTTTATTTGTCTTCAATTCATAAACGTCGTTCATCGTCATTTCAATTGTTAGTTCGCGCGGTTATCGTCACAATAGGAATGCGCGTTTTTTATATACCTAAAAAATCGTCGACCTTCGTCCGTCCGCGAATTGTCGTGTCGAAAAGTAAAAAGAAATCTCCGACGAATATTGTGTTTATAGAACGCGGCGAATATAATGTCATATCGTTTCGCGAACCGCTGCAGTCTGCACAGTATCGATTTATATAAATTACTAAATTGTTTTATTATAAACTCGTTTTATTCTCTCCACGTGTTCAATTCTCACGAAAAAATAATTTTTTATTTTAACGGTCGACGGAAACGTCGTCGCCTTCACCACATAACGAAATCATTTTTTTTTTTTTTTTTTTTTTTTAGTATATAAGCGCGACAGACTGCAGAGCATTATAATTATTATTATATTTACACGAGTCGATTAATCATTTTTAAATTTTAGTGTACAACGCTCGCCGCCGCAGCACGTGGTGCGTGGTGTGTGTTAGCTTAAACTCTGCTATAACCTATATAACATGCGTGTCGTGTAATATAGTCTGTCGGAAACTATATAATAATAATACTAATAATGATAATAATAATAATAATAATAATAATAATAATAATAATAATAATAATAATAATAATAATAATTGCATTCTTTTTACTATTTTTCGTTTTTTTTTTTTTTTTTTTTTAATTCCGACCGCGTTTTCTATAATATGTCGGCTTACTGCGGTATTTTATTTACATATGTCCGTTTCCCAAAAGGAGAACGAAGAATAATTTACTCCGAATAATAATATAATATAGTCTTCGAGCGAGATTATATTGAGAAAATTTGTTTTATTATAGCACTTGTACACCTAATACAGCAGCAATACTTAAATTATAGTAATATTATAAATATATATTCCGCTGCGTATAACGAGTTTTCGGGGTATATATTTGAAGAAAGATATAGCGAAATCGTTCAAAAAGCAACGGTTTTCTTTTTCTATATAAAATTCACGTCCCTTCGATAAAAAATACATTTAAAAACAATAAATAAAAAAAAGCTTCGAAAAAAAGAACCTCGTATCGCGCGTACGATTTTCTTCTTGTACAGAAAAAATAAAAGACTTAAACCTGTCCATAAAAAAAAAAAATATATATATATATATATACGCTGATATATCAAAAATTTTATTCTATACTGCGTTTCAGGCGCATGTACTTTTCCTGTATAATTCCCTATTTTCTCCCTGTTTTTTATACCTTTTACTCTATGTACAATGTAATGCGTATATACTACAGATTGGCCGCGATCACGCTGTATATCGTAATCAAATTAAACTTGCTGTTTTTGGATATTTCACCTTCCGGAGTTTATGAAATCATTTCCGACAAAACGGTTTTTTTCTTCGCCACATTGTGCAGGACGTAATATGCAAAAATAAGCAAATAAATTATAAAAAAAAAATAAGGAGAAACTATAGGGAAGCACGTGGAAGAAAAGTATACATTAAAAAGCTCGTCAAATGTATTACAATATCGGTATAGGACAGTCTCTTTTTTTTTTTTTTTTGTAGGAGGAATAAAGTGATATAATTTTTTTTAACGCGTTATTAAATCATTCGAACTCTGTTTATTTTTTTTTTTAAATTTTTAAGGAAACAATAGATCCACCGATAGATCTGTCGGTCAATCCATCGCCCTATAATCGGACCTCAGTCGGTCATTAAGAATGTTAGAACATTTTTTCGCTTGTAAACAAGCGTTTCGTATTACCTATACGAGCAAAAGAAATTTCATCGTGGTTCGATTCGGTGTGTAGTTTTCTGTGCGTACATCAATTGGGGTAAAAGAGAGCTGGGGAGAGCTGAAAAAGACGAATTTTTTTTCTCCATCAATACGTGTCGAATCGACTATAATACACGTTAGAACTCTAACGGTCCGTTCTCGTCTCATTGGCCAGTAGAGCTATTGACATGGACGTTAAAAAGACGTTCCGTGAATTGTGACAGGGCTTATAATGAAAACGGCGCGTGCACGTTTTTTCGCGTACTGTAAGATTGCGTTGCGTTTCGTTTGAACGGGCGCGCGTTCCGTTTCCGTTCGGTGAATTCGGCAGTATATGCATTGTAAACATTTGTTTGTCTTTTCAATTTAATCGTAAAAAAAAAAGAAAAAGTCGTCTAGGTACTAATAATTTAATTGCAATGTTTAAAAATACGCTCCTCCGAAACGCAACGGCCTTATGTAAATAACGCATGTTTTCAACCGCGTAATACAGACACAAAAAAAACTAATTGTATATCGCTAAAAAATATCAATTTCCATAATTACATTTTTAAATGACGTAGAAAAACCAAAAACTGTGTAC
Organism: Chaetogeoica ovagalla; assembly: GCA_032441825.1. Lineage (NCBI taxonomy): Eukaryota > Metazoa > Arthropoda > Insecta > Hemiptera > Aphididae > Chaetogeoica > Chaetogeoica ovagalla. The sequence continues at coordinate 5,703,306 of CM063730.1, forward strand.
TGGAGGTCCAAACACTATTTCTTGTTACGAATTATTATCCAAAAAAAAAATAATAATAATAATAATAATAATAATAATAATAATAATAGTTTTTTCCTATTATTATTATCTATCGTGTTCAATGCAACTCAACAAAATCAAAATTTCAATATTATTCTACGGGAACAACACGTTTCGTCGCCCTCAGAACGGGATCTAATGCAAATAATTCGACTGGGGTGCACTCGAAATACGAATGAATTGATGAGGAGCTCTCCGCCCGCCTCCTTATTCGAGCCAACTAAGTCTGAAATACCTCGCCGCCCGTGGACTTTTAGACGATAATCGCGCCGGTCGCCGCCGATATAAAACGATATTATTATTTATCTTTTTCAGGCGTCCGATGATGATAATAATAACAATAATAATAATAATCGTTTATTCTATCGCGATACGAAACAGATTAAATTCCACGTTCGAGTCGTAATTGTCTCTCACAATCGTTCGTCGCCTTACGAAGCGTTCCTTCTTCCGGTGTACAATAATAATTTGATCGCCGGCGCATACACAATGTTTGTAATATTATTATGAATGACTGTGCACGACGCGCGCAACACCGTCGTGTATTTCCTTCGTAAAATTCCGAGAAAACAACGGTGAATTATTTATGAAACGGATAGAGTTGCGCGCGCGCGCAAACGACGAGAGGAAAAAGCGTTTTAGAAATGGCGGGCAGGTCAGCGGGTTTGGCAGTGGTCGAGTTGGACGATTTCTGTCCGAAAATCCGTGAGGGGAGGCGACATTTAACAAAACCTATTTTGTTACCAGTAACCGAATTTCAATTTGTCATATATATATATATATATTATTAATTTATATAAATATAAAAAAAAAATGTAACTAACTGTTGTGCACGTCGCTTAACGTGAATCGTATTTCGATAATGATTTTAGAGGAGTATGTTATAAATGTTACTCTCTCGAATTTGAAAGCAATGCCATCGGATAAAACGATTCCGATCGGAACTTCGGTGTGAAATAATTTCGGGCGTATAATAAAAACTTGACTCGTTTTATGAATATTGAATACTGTACAATACTGTTAAACGCGTTTGACGAATATTTCAAATACAGTATACGCCCATTAGTTACTACGAAGTCACTAGGAAATAACACGGTAGTTGATTTCAACTAAAACGCGTTTTCATGTCGTTTTTCGATAATTCTCGCGTTACATTTTCAGGCGCTCTTGAGAATATCGTAAAAACGACCGCCCCTTTGAAGTATTAATGGCTAGATGCGCAATTCGCTACAGGAACAACAAACCGCGATTGCGTATTATATATGATCCGAAGCACCGTTTCAGCTCCGCTCAGAGTCGTCTATAAGAGAAGATTTAAATTATTTATTTCGACTGTGCCGGAGAATTCGACGTATATGAATTTTTCTATACAAATCGAATTATTGTAATTGTCGAAATCGATATTTTTGAGTCACACACAATGTTTTTTTTTTATGTCGGTAAACCACAATTATTATTTATTGAACTATTACGTTTCGAGGAGGAATTTATTACGTAACATTAATTTATAAGCGTACGACTATGGTTCTTTATGGCTGAAAAAAAATGATAATAAATTGTCGAGGACAAGTATATCATGCACTGTTTTGCGGACATAGGGTTCGTGATAACTGCGCAGGGCGGCAAAACGACTAGTGCCGCCGGCGCGTCCCTGCAGCTGTGCAGCTGCTGCAATGGTTGACCGCGAGAGAATTCCTGTCAGGAATTCCTGTCCGTTTGCGCGCGCATGTGTACATATAAAAGAACCGTCGCCGATCCCTGCGTAGGTGGGGGAACGTTGACGGCGCGCGCGGAAATTTCGACGTTTTATATTATTTGTTTTTTCCCCGTGCCGCGTTACTCACAACACTGTGTTCATTGACGACGAATCGTTTTCCCGATCTGTAGGATTCCTATCGTCAAATTATTCTTCGTCATTTGTATTTTTTTTCAAAAAAAAAAACAAAAACGTTTTTCCCGCACCGTCCGGCTAGCCGGCGCGCCAAAGGACGCGGGGGCACGCGGCCGCCGAAACGGAATAATGAAGAATCGCGGAGATGGGGGGAAAAAAAGAAGCAAAGAAGAAATACGGAGAATTAAGAATACATAAGAAGAGGAGGGCAAAGAAAAAAAAAATTGAACAAAAAGAAGAAGAAAAAAAACGGCAAACAGAAACCGTACGACGCGCGCGGTCGTCGCCACCACCGCCGCCGCCGCCGTCGAATGGAATGCGTGTCGTGTACAAAAGAGAACAACCGTTTTGGCGGGCACTTTGTTGTGCGTGCGCGCGTATACGACGAGAACGCAGCGAGACGATCCCCGTCCACACGTTCATCGGTGGCGGCGGCGGCGGCGGCTGAGCGCGCGTGTGTATAAAACGTGGTCGACCGTATACGCGCGCGCGCGCCGACTCTCCGGTGGGGGACCGCGTCGCTCCCACCACAACAACTAACAGCCACCTCGCTCCCACCCGTTTCGTATACGGCCGCCGACGAGAGTGCGTTGAGCTCGATCGGAGGCGACGACAACGACCACCGGCAGTTTACTCGCCAGTCAGTATTCAACGATCAACGTACGCGTCAGTTCGTTTTTAGTATAAAAAAAAAAACGAGGTTTTCCGTGTTTCTGTTTTTTTTTTTTTTTTTTTTTTTAGACAATATTTTATTCCACCGTATCGAGAGTCCGCCGTTTCGAACAACTCCGACCGTAAAAGAAAAAAAAAATTTTTTTTCCTCGAACGTTTATTTAAAAAAAAAATAGAGATTTTTTTTTTTTTTTTTGGACTATTGTTATTTAAAGAACCCGCCGTATCTATAATCGCGTTTTGTTATTATTTTTTTTTTTTTGTTTTTATTGATATCGTGAAATTAAAATATCAAAAAAAAAAAAAAGTGTTACGCCGCCACGTCGAGTAAAAAGAAACCAAAAAAAAAAAAAAAAACACTAATAATCGCGCACGCAATAATATTATTGTCGCGGCGTGTGTTATATCGCACACGACGGAAGAAAAAACGGAAATCGAAAAACCGGCCGCGCCGACGCGCCATGGTCGTCGTCGTGTCGTCGAGACGTCGTCGCTGAACCGCCGACGGTCGTCGTTTCGCTGTCGCCGTGGCCCGAAGCCGCCGCCGTCGTCCGTCGTCTTCACCGCGTAATGGATACCAAGACGTCCGCGTATCATCACCACCATCATCACATACACCACCATCACCACATCCAACAGACGAAGAAACAGACGTCAGCCGCCGCGGTCATCGTCCGATCGCGTCCCGTGCAGTTCGCGCAAACGTTGGCCCGGGCGTTGCGCATTGGCCGTAAAGAGAAAATATCGAAAAAAACGGCGAACAAGGTACTTGAGATTTGTTCGGGTTTCGTAACGTATTAATAATAATATATATTATCATCATTACGCCCGGCCGTTTTATTTTTACCTCGTGTCCTTATCACACCGTATAGTGCGCTGGAAAGCGCGCGCGCACACGTGTGTGTGTGTGTGTGTATGCACGTACCGACGCGACGTCGGTGATCGGTGCGCGCGCTATGGCGATTTTCCCGCGCCTACAGTGTCGTGGGAGGGAAAAGGGTACTACTTTTTCCCGCCCGTCAACCGGCCTACTACGCGCGCGCCGCCGCCGCCGCCGCCCACCGAATTCGGCGGGCGTGACGCGTGACCCTATCGATGGTTACACGTGTGTGTGTGTGTGTGTGTGCACCGCGGGAATAGGCGCTTGCGCCCGTCGAGCCTCGCGTGTTCTCATCACCGTTTTTATACGCCATGTAGTGTACGGGGCAGAGCGGGTAAAAAAAAAAAAAGGTCTAGAACAAAAAAAGGAATCCGCCCCGGAAAACCTCGCGCGTGTCGCCGAAGGGACGCGACGCGGCGTGACCTACTGGCCTCCATGTTAACACGGATAATCCCTTTTCCCCGGAGCGGTTTTCCACATAACGTTATTACAATAATATTGACGGAACGCGTGTAACAACCGATCGTATCGAATGTATTTCCCGTGCGCGCGTGTACGATTTGTTTTGTGGGGTTTGACGACGGGAAACGGATAACCGCGTTGGCGAGGAATGCGTGCGCCGTCGTTGTGTAATAATCGTAAATAATACGCGCACTAACTAACGAACGTGGCGGCCGCCGTGGACAATGACCCACATACCGCGACCGCGCAGTGCATAGAAGTAGTAGTAGTAGTAGTGGTGGTATTTTCGTTTTTTTTTTTTTTTTTTTTTTCGTGTTTTGTCCCCGCGCGTCGTATATTTTACTACTATATGTATATAAATATTGTATATTCGTCGAGATTTTTTTTTCTTTCCAGTCCGCTCGTCGTTCTGTCGAACGAATTCCACACGGTGTTTTCTCTCTGTAATACGGTTATTGTTTAAATAAAAATTTATAACGGAGCGTTTGATGCGCCACCGCCATCCGTGATTTGACAGCGGCGGCGGTAGTGATGGCAGAGAGGGGCAGGAAAGAAATGGGTCGTGTTGTGTCTGTGCGGCGACTGCGGTTGCGAAACGAGAGAGAGTGAGAGAATTTCGCGCGCGCGCGCACGTACGGATCCGGTGTCTGCGATGTTGTGATTGGAACGTGCGAGAGGGGAGGGGTTTTGTTGTTGTTGTTGATGTAGTCGTTGTGTACCACCACCACTACGATTGCAGCAGTGACCAACGAGTGACGAAGCAGACGCCGCCGCCGCCGCCGCAGACGGTAGGCCAGGTGCAGCGAGCCCGGTGTACCGTCTGTGAAAATAAAAACGACGACGACGACAATAGGAGAGAGAGAGATATTGTGCGGCGTGTAGATGCTGGCGCGTGTTTCTCGGGCAACAGATCCCGTCGTATTAGACGTGCTCGCATTATTATTGTTCTCGTCCCTGCACCAGAGGTAGGCGCGACGCGACGATAAGTGCGCGGACCAGGTGCTGCTGCTGCTGCCGTCGTATGTCGCGGACCGGTGATACGAGAGTATTAGACGTCGCCTGCACCTGCTTTCACCGCCGGGCCTGCACTCGCTTTCACTGCGTCGTCGTCGTCGTTATAATATACACCGTTTGGCGCGGCGGTAAAAACGTAAAAAGAAGAAGGAGAAAAAAAATCGCATCATCGCCGCGCGTCTTCGTCACATTATATTATATTAATTGTGTGTTGTTACGCAATGTTACGTCGCGATAACATTAAAATGAAAACGCGATACATTTTTGGTGGGAAAAAACCGGTGTGTGTCTGTGTGTACAATGAAGTGCACGAGCGTTTGTATTATTTTTTTTCTGACGATTATTGTTGCCACGAGAATATTTATTTATAGAAAAAAAAATATAAATATAATATTGTGTTATTGTTGTTATGGAATAAACGTTTAAATTATTTCAATAAAGCGAGGGGGGAAAAAAACGCGGGCTGTTTGTGCGTGTGTGTGTGTTACTACTACTATTATTTTACTACTACTATTACTACTACTACTACTACTGGTACTATATATTACCGGGTATATATATATATATATGATATACAACGCGCACAAGGAACTCGAGGCGCGTGCGCGCGCGTCCGTGAAGATGGCATTGAACTTGTCGTCGACCCCGGTGGCCCGCTCCACCGCTGACCCGCACGCGCCCCCGCGCCCTCGCAGGGCCGTTCACACCGCCGCCGCTGCCACATGTCCTTGCGTGCGTCGACGTCGTCGTCGTCGTCGCAGGGTTAATAGCCGCCGCCCCGACGGTGTGTTTGTGTGCGTGCGTCTGTGTAGGGTGGTGGGAGGACGACGACTCCCGGTAGGTGCCCCGCCGCCGCTAATGTCCTTGACGTACCGTACACGCTGTGTGTGTGTGTATAACGCGCACGGATCCGGTGTGTTGTTGTTGTTATTATTATTATTATTGTACGAAACAAGTGTTTTCGTGCGAGAAACGCGAAGCGGCGAAAATACGAAAGTGTGAGAGGAAGAGGGAGAATTATAAACACGTAAAAAGAATATTATCGTCGTGATACGGTGACGGATCGGCCGGGTGGGAGGGAAACAAAACAACGACGACGGGAAAGTGAAAAATCCTAATTTGGACGTTTCGCGCTCGTTCGCATCGTCCCGACCGCACCGCACCGTCATCCACAGTCGTGAAAGTCGGCCTCGCGCCGACTCTCGCTTGTAAACAAACCGTAAACAACGAAATAACAAAACAACAACAACGTCGTCGTCGTCGTCGTGTCAACACCAACAACACACCGGTAGCGGCGGCGAACCGGTGATCTGTTGTTGTGCGTTACGCCGCGACGAGACTGCCTTGGGCGTCGGCAAGGTCGCCGCCGCCGTGTCGATCTTTGCACATCCGGAATATTGTTTATTTTTTATTTTTTTTTTTCATTATTACTTACGAAACAAAATATTTTATCGCGCGGCGGTGGTAATACACGACGAATAATAAATAATACCAGACCAGGGAAAAATTCGAAATGGGTTTTTGTCTGGAGAAAAATTCTTTTTTTTTTTTTTTTTTTTAGTGATCGTCTTCTCGACGGAGACATGTAGATTAACATCGGTTTTTTTTTTCTAATTTCACACACACACGTATTTACCTCCGTGTGTATACGCGTCCGGTTCGAGACGTCGACGATATTTATTGATATTATTATTATTATTGTGTACGTATCATTATTGTAGCATAAGGCGCCGCCGGATGATGATAATAATGATGATGATGATGATCCCCCGTGAATGGCGGTAAGATAACAACAGCGACGCGCGCGAGAAACTGTTGAATGACGCAATTCGTACGCGCGGGTGTGTGTGTGTGTGCGTTTACGACGGGGCGCCCGGGACCGCGCGCGCGTGTAGTCGTCAATAAAGTGTGGTATCCGATCGCGCGCGCGTCAATGTGTGAATGAAAACGCGTCGCAGCCGCCGCCGCCGCCGCCGCCCGTCCGCGATAACGAAACAATACGCGCCGCACTACCACCACCACTACCGTATAAACGACGCTTTTTCCGTCGTGTGTTTATTGCGATTATTATATTGTTATTTTCGTGTATAGTTTTATTTAATTTTTTTTTTTGCTATTATCTCTCTACTCTCCGTCAACCGCATACCGAAATGTCACACGCTGATACGGTTTTCCGTTCTAATTGGATATTTACCGAATCGTACGACAACAACATCGTATGTTTAAACGTCATTCCGAAACTAACGCGCGCACGTGTGTATGTGTGTGTGTATGAAACAGTGGGAGAAAATAAACCCGACCGGAGGTCACACATGTCGCGGCGGCGGCCTAACCGAGGGACGTTTCGACGATTATAATAATACACGAAATGTGTAGAATTTCCGATATTTTTCCCAAACTCTGTATCATTTTTTATGCGTGGAAAAAAAAAAAAGAGAAATCCCGTCAACGACCGTCCGACCTGTGAACGTCGTAGAATTATCCCACCATCGGCGGGTCGGAAGGGAGGTAGGGGAGGAATGACGTTCGTTTCGCACGGTTCCTCTCGGATATTTATTATTATTATTATTGATTTATCGTCGTCGTAACAAAATGAAATAACAATAACAACATGCCCGTGCTGTGGCTGGCTACCTCGACGCGCGATGTTGCATCGTAATAATAATAATAATAATAATAATAATAATAATAATATTATTATTATTATTATTATTTTATGTGGGTGAAGGTTGTGCGTGCCGCCGTCACTAATAAAACGTCGTCGTGTACTCGCCGCCGTATTATAAATGTTTACTACTACTACTACTACTACTACTACTATTACTACTCGATCGATGATAATAATAATATTGTGTTGTGTATTAAGAGCGGGGGAGTGGAAAGAGAAAAAAAAAACGATAAAAACTAGGTTGAATTTCCCGTATAAAAGTTGCGCAAACGCCATCGCTCTCCGGTACCGCCGCCGCCACCGTCGACTGTATATAGAGTTGCAAGCGTGTGTGTGTGTGTGTGCAGCCTGTGTTTACGCGTGTCGGGTCGTCGCCGGATTTTAAACGCTCGGAAAAATAAATAATATATAGGTCAACAGCAGCGTCGTCGTCGTTGTCGTCGTCGTAATCGCGTTCGAAACGGCCTATATTATATTTTTTATGTCTTTTAACTCCTCCGCTCGTCATCGTCATCGTCGTCGTCGTTATATTTATATCGCGACGATGTTATAATTAATTATCGTTGCGTTGTTGTTCCTCTCCTCTTCTCCGTACGGAAGATAAAACGGTCGGAAAGTTTTTTTTTATTATTTTCATGACGACGGTGTGTGTGTGTGTGTTCGGTAAGGATGGAGGGAACGCGAATAAAATTAACGTTTGGAAACGCGCGGCGCGTCGTCTTATTATAATACGAAAATATAACAATTAAAAAAGCCCCTTGTGACGTATGCTTAGCGTATATGTACGCAGGTGTGTTGTAGGAGACGAGCGAGCGCGCGCGTGTGCGGAACAGACTACCGCCGCCGCCGCCGCCGTCGAATAATATAAAAATAATGTGCGCGTATATGTGTGTTGCTTGCCGCGCGCGCGCGTATATATTATAATAATTGTTCAGCCGGTTTCGACAAATCGTTTTGTTGTTTTTTACGCGTGTGTGTGTGTGATATATATACGATAAAATAACAAAACACGTTGTAGACTACGACGACGGCGTTGTTGTTGTTTGGAAACGGTGTTAATTCGTCTCGAAATAAATCGTGTAAATGATAACAGTAGCGTCAAAAAAAATGTCTTCCGATTAAAACAAAATAATATTATATTAATATACGATTGAAAGGAGAAGGAGGAGAAGAAGAAGAAGAAGAAGAAGAAGGTTCGTTTTTTTTCCTCCCTCGGTATTTTTTTTATTTTTTTTTTTTGAAAATTAAAGAAAATTTCCGGCAGGATTCGGCGGATGTGCGCTTTTTCCGGCGGATGTGCGTTTTAAAAATTTCATTTTGAAAAATTCCGTTCGGGTATTTCTTAAATTACGAGAAAATCACGCCGCGTATAGAAGCGGGGCGGGGGAGGGTTTTTTGGCGAATCTCATAATAGCAGCCCCGGGGTGAGGTTGACGTTATAAGTAAGAATATTCGCACGAGAAAAAGCTCCGCCGGTATCCTCTCCCTCCACTATTACTACAACCACTATCTATATATACTCGTCACTTCTTCCAACGTGATTTTTTTCCCGACTATAAATTGTCCAGAGGTTTTTTTATGATAATTTTTTTCCTCCTTTCGTTCGTATAACAATATAATATATATATATATATATATAAAACGGCGGTCTTATATCCACATCTTTGGTGGTGGTGGTGGTGGTTGGTAGAGTAGGAGGAAGAGGTGACGACGGGAAAACACCGTCGCGAGTTCTTCCTCTTCTCATAGCTTCCTCGTTCCCACCACCTCATACAGTGTATGGACCGCGCGCTCTCGATAACGGGTTTTTCGCGTGATGTACGTGTGTGTGTAATAAACGAGTTATTGCGTGCTGCGTGCGGCTCGTGTGTGTGTGTGTGTACGTACGGCCCCGCGCGAAATTCCAAACTATAACGTCACAGTATTATCGTACTGTGTGAATGAGTCTGCGAGTTTGTGCGTGCGTTGATGATGGTGGGAAGAGTTGCCGGGGAGGCTCGTGTGAGAATTTTCTCCGGTCCGTCTCTAGTAAATATTATTCGTAGTATTGTGTTTTGCTCGTGGTCCGTTTATAATAATCAAAATAATCGTGTGTTTGTTGTTGTGGTGGTGGTATCGCGTGACCTACCGGCGCGCCCGCCCGCGGGTAACATCGCGAAATTTTTCAAAAACGACGAGAGCCGCCGTGTTTCCGGATATTCTTTACTGGAAAAAAAACGTGTATTTCATAAATACTGCGTTGTCGTTTTCCGAAGTAATTTTTGTTTTTTTCCCTTTTTATTTGTCATTATTTTATATTTTCGTCGCGTATAAAACGGTCGTGTACATGATAGGTCGTCACACATCATAATATATTTAATGGACCTTGTTATTGTACGTTATAACGTATGGTGTGTGTGTGTGTGTAGGTCATCTCGCTTGCATCATATTATGTGTATTGGACTAAAACAGCCTTGTTTTTTTTTCCGAATCATTTTTTCGGTTTTCCCGTGTCACATCATTATTGTACGTCATAGTCATTATACACACACGGTCGGATGGGCGGTATAAAGTACATCGTCTGTGTGTGTGTGTGTGTGTGGAGGGGAAGGTGGGGAGTACGTTTAATATTTACTCCCGCCAGCTACTGCGACGGCGCAGCAGCGATATACGCGCGCACAACGTCGAAATCCACGCGATTACGTCACGGCTGGCGGACGGGCGTCGTCGCCGGTAACGCACCGACGCGACGAAAACGCTCGCCGCCGCCGCCGTCGCGACACACTGACACCGTTATTGCGCGTTGCGTCGCCCCGTCGTACCCCTCACCGGCGGCGCACCGTTCTCGTGTGTATTTTAAACGTTTAATAAACGTATTTATTTATTTATTTTTTTTGCGTATCGCCGGATTAATATAATTTATTAATACGAACGATATACCGCATTAAAAAAAAAAAAGTAAATATATATCGGTGGAAAAAAAAAAAAGGATAAATCCGTTTTTTCTAAACGCCGCCCCTATATATAAATAAATCGCGTAATATGTGGTATACTACTAGTATTACTACAGGCGCATTCCGTACAGGACGTCGCACCGTGCAGCGCCGGCAAAAAAAAAAAAAAACGCGTGTACGGCCGGCCGCCGCCCAACAACGGAGCGCCTCGTCGTCGTAACATTTTTATCGTTCTGAAATAGCGACGACGGCGGGGCGTGGCGGGGCGGACGGACAGGGGCTGGCTGGCGTGCGCGGCGTGTCTGGGTCGTGGCTGCGTCGGGACGTTTAAAGCGCCGGGGACCGAGTGAGAGAGGAGAGAGAGGGAGAGGGAGCGGCGTTTGTTGTTGGCACGGCAATCCGTCTGCGGCCCCGGGTCACAGGGTCGACACCGTCCGAATAGAAGAAACCTGCGCTAGCGCCGTCGCCCTTCTCCGCGCGCTGTTCGTTCCTTCGCACGGCCCGAACGCCAAACTCCGCATACTCTTCTAATACGCGATGTGCGTATAACGAATATATAAAATAACACTCGCGTTATATAATAATATATAAATTTGTTTTTTGTTTCCAATCGCGTTCACCGTTCGTACACACGCGCGATTTATCGATAAAAAAACAAACAAACATACACGCGTGACGAGGAGAATTCGTGTTATTTTTTTTCGTATATTAAAATCTTTTATCTTCAAAAGTTGTGTTTTAAGTCGTGGCGAGGTTTTCGCCCGTCGACCGATTGTTACGGACCACGATCGCTTAGAATTTTAAAAAATCGCCGCGGTCCAGAGAAAAACGTACGGGGTGACGGAAAGACCTCAATAATCGAGCATTTTTAGAAAAAAAAAAACGGAGAGAAAATTCAGTTCATTTTACGTATTATATAATATTATTCCGAACGAAATCGAAATGTTTTCTTTTTTCTGTCTTTTTTTAAAACGCGCTCGTTTATTATTCCGGTCGTCGTGTACAAACGTTATTATGATATAGTTTATTTGTGTGTGAAAACTCTACGTTACTTTCTTTCCATAACGGTGTGTGTCCACGCCCATCGGCGTGTGCCCGTTTACGCAATACGGCGCGCGTACAGAGTGAGGAGGAGAGAGAGAGTCCTTGCAAACTATTTGACAAATTCAGGCGCGATTTCCGAAAATGTCGCGTGGGGGTTTTTTTTTTGACATCGAACTAATCAACAGATCTCGGAGGGGGAGTTAGGCGAACGAGATTAATCGTGCGTAATGTATAAAAATAAAAAACTTTTTTTTTTTTTAAATTTTGAATACATAATAACCGCCTCGTTATTATTCATTTAGTATTTCGATCGTCGCTCGGTGGTAGACGATGACGATGACGCGCGCGTTTTATACCGTCGGGCGACGGGCCAAATGACGTCAGAGGACGACAACGAGGCCTCCGCCGGTGCAACGTTTTTTTAAGCTCCCCACCCGCTTCGGTCCGACGGGTGCGTGGAGAGTACTTACTGCAAAGAGTCGATTTTTTTCGCGACCACTGTCGTCTCTCTATTATTGCTGCTAATGTGTTGTCACGCGCGCGTTCGAATATTCGCGATTTTTTTCACACGTTTGTTGTTATTATTCTGAATTCGGTTTATACGTGTATCGAATAAATCGTTTGTTTTTTGTTACCTGGTCACAGATAGCAGCGACTAAATCGTCCGCCTCCGCGGCGTATCACCACCAGCCGCCGCCGCCGCCGCAGCAGCAGCAGCAGATCGTCGTGATGCCGCCGCCGCCTACTATGCAACCGGCGTCGCCTCCGCCGCCGCCGTCGTCCGCCCAGACGTCCCTGCAGGCGACGAGGGTGGTCAACGGCACTCAACAGCAACAACAACAACAACAGTCTCTGGACGTCGTCGTCGACAAAATGGCCAACGCGATGCCGGTGACCAAACGCAGCCCCAAAGACTACATTTTCGGGAAGGTCATCGGCGAGGGCAGCTACTCGACGGTACGTATTTGCATTGTTATCGGAGTCTATGGAATTCCAAGTGTTTCACACCCCCGATTACGAACTCGAGTTATAAACGATAAGAGAAACAAATACGTCGCGATAAATCCCTTAGGGGCGAGGAAACACGACGACGCGACTTAATCGAAATAATAATAATAATATGCCCTTCGACGAATAAATGTTTTGTTTTTGTCGTACAACAGCGCGCTGTCGACGAGTTTCGTACGATTTCATCACAGACGTTGTGTCGTCGTGGTTTATAACACGCATCGCGTATCCCGCGGAGGCCCGTGAAAAAAAAAATCGAAGAAAATACACATCGTGGGCAAAACGCGGGCGGTATGGGACACATTTAATTGTTAATAATTGTAAAAATTATTATTTTGCGGCGGAAATGCGTTAAATTTTCATTTCCTCGCGCCAGAAAAATGCGAGGCCGTCATTAATAATAATAGTAGTAGTAGTAAACCCGTCGTAGCGTTGTTTTCCGAAAACAAAAATATGCGTTTCCCGTGGTGTGATCAGATTGCGTGCGACCCCTAAGAATTCCCGTTTTGCGGTTACACGGTATGATGGTGCGTGTAGTGGTAGTGTTCGCGGTGGTCAATGGCGTAGACACAACGAGTCTCCACCCGACTAAACGCTATATAAAAAAAAACTCGTTTTTTATAAATTTCTAAATTTCATTTCCGTTGATTATTCTATAAAAAAAAAAAACAATTATATTACAGTATAGAACGAAAAGTGTTGTTTTTGAAACCCCCGTCTCGCCCCATAAGAGAAAAAAAAAATGTTAAAAATCATATATCTTCCTGGCTGGTGGTTGTCGTGGTTATTGAGAGGTTGGGGCGGCCGGTGTTGTTAACCACACGACGGACGGACGCGCGCGCCGGCCATCGTCCGACCGGTCGGCCGATCGATCGACTGACTACGAGAGAATGTTCCCGAAGAGACCTTTGACTCGGTATCGCGCGATATTGTGGATTTATTATGTGTGTAGTACTATACGTGCACCGACCACGTCGGACGTGCTCATTGACCTTGGTCGTCGTTGCTACTCTGTTTTTAGACCGGTTCACTGACCGACGTTATCGCACCACACGCACCAAATACAATAATAATAATAATAATAATAATAATAATAATAATAATAATAATAATAATAATAATAATAATAATAATAATAATAATAATAATAATAATAATAATAATAATAATAATAATAATAATAATAATAATAATAATAATAATAATAATAATAATAATAATAATAGTAATAATAATAATAATAATAACGTATCGTATTCACACACACACTTACACGTGTACAAAACGGTAACTATTTAATTCTATTGTTTTTTTTTTTTTTATCTTTTCAGGTGTATTTGGCCAAAGACATACACACGAATCGCGAACATGCAAGTGAGTAGTGTCATCAGTTATTATTATTATTATTATAATCATTTATATTATATAATATATTTTATATTCGTATTGTGTCGATGACGAAACATTCTTTTTAAACGCCGCCCTCTCTTCCCTCCTCGCTTCGTCGTCGTTCGGTTAGGACGGAATAAGCGAATATTTTTTTTTATTTTTTTTACAAAAATTCTTTACGATTATTTTATATACGAATTCCGGCGTATATAAAATTTGTTATAAGTTGAATTTTCCGTATTGTATAAATATAAAACACCACTTATCGCCGCGCTTTTCGTGTCGTCGTGGTACCTATGGATGCGAATTGTGTTGTGTCCCCGACGACAATGGACGCAAAAAAAAAAAAAAAAGGATGAGATCAATACGACGACGAATCGATATCGCGGTGCGCGTTTTCAAGAGCATGCTCATCGATTGAAAAGAAAATGAGTTTTCCCCGTTTATTGAGGGGGGGGGAGGGAAAATTGTAAAATCCGCGCGCTGGACACTCGGTCTACTAATAATATTATTTATTTGACTGTCGTCGAATTTCGTTTTACCGTTTAGAATGACTCCATTGTCACGCGTTTGTCGGTTTTTTTCTACGATATGTTTATAATGAGAGAGAGAAAACGATGCGACGACACTACGGCGCGCTCTGCCACGTGTCGTCAACCTTCTCGGGTCTTGGTTTTTCGACGCACACGTGCGTTTTCCCGTCGACGTCCGCACATTTCCGTATACTCTACGACTGTCGTTGTTGTGTTTTAACCCGCAACGACTATGCCGTTAATTTTCTTTTTTTTTTTTGTTCGTGTCCCCGATGTCGGCAAGAGGGTTCAGATCCCTTTCGAATTTTTTCGTTTTTTTTTTTTTTTTTTTTAATAAAAATTTAACGATTTCTATTTTATTATTTTATTTCGTATTTACACACTCCTTATACGCTTCCTCTCTCTCTCTCTCTCTCTCTCTCTCTCTCTCTCTCGTCAAAAAAACAAAATTTTTTCGCTGGCTTTACGGCCGTGTTCCGTGTCTATTACTAAAATTTCCTCTGCGCTTTTCTCTCTCTCTGTCTGTTACGGCGACGATTACCGTGGACAAGACAAAACAAAAAATTCCCTAAAACATTTACAATATTTCGCGGTTAGGTATCGCGCGCGATACCATAACCGACGTTAACGATATAATGATGACGACCGGCGGCGACGGCGCTCTGGTGTAATTACACGGCAATTGTGCGGCGTGTAGTGTACGATGCGGTGGTGCCCCTCCGACGAACAATCGTCGTTTTTAGATTTTTTTTCCCATTTCCCCGAGTCTAATTAAAACGGTCGCTAATCACACTGTATTGTTGTATTATTGATATTTCACATGCAAAGAAAAAAAAAAGAAAAAAGAAACAGCATCTTTTTTACTTGATAATTTTTTATTTATTTTTTGTTAATTCGTCTACGACGTCTCGGCCAGTGATCACATTCCCCCTCCCGTTGCTCTATTATTATTATTATTATTATTATTGTTATTATTATAAAACATAATTAACGAGAGATAAACGTGTTTTGTTCTGGCAGTTAAAGTTTGCGAAAAACAACAGATCATCAGAGAAAAGAAACGCGAACAAGTGCGTCGCGAGAAGGACGCCCTGAACATACTCAGCAATTCCGGGTCGAGTTTTTTCGTCAAGTTGTATTGCACGTTTCAAGACGCGGAAAGACTCTGTATCCTTTCGTATATATTTATACAAATACGAATTACAATATATTTTATTCGTTTTTTTTTTTTTTTTATCGCGTCGTTTAGATAGTATTTATAATATTATTTTTGTCTCTATCTCTCTCTCTCTCTCTCTTTTGATCGTTTTTTCCTTGACGTTCTCGCTTGTACGCAGACTTTGTCATGTCTTACGCGAAAAACGGCGACATGTTACCGTACATCAACAAGGTGGGTTCGTTCGACGCCGCGTGCACGCGCTTCTACTCGGGCGAGATCCTCCGCGCTCTGGAACACCTGCACGACCTGAACATTATGCACAGGGATCTGAAACCGGAGAACATACTGTTGGACGACCACATGCACATCAAAGTGGCCGATTTCGGCTGTTCGAAGATAATCGAACAGCCGGCGGCGGCGGCAGCGGGCGACAACAACACCGGCGGCAGACAGCGCAGCAACAGCTTCGTCGGCACCGCCCAATACGTCAGCCCCGAGCTGTTGACCGAGAAGACCATATCGCCCAGTTCGGACCTCTGGGCCCTCGGCTGCATTATATACCAGATGATAGCGGGATTGCCGCCGTTCCGATCCAGGTAAAACAGACACTATGATAATAATTAATAACGATGGTTTTTCTCTCTCTCTCTCTAAATTTATTTCGAATTCCGTTTTTATATTGTCGTTTGTGTGTGTATGCAGGAGCGAGTACATGTTGTTCAAGAAAATCCTGAATCTCGACTACGTGTATCCGGACGGATTCAGTGCGGACGCCAAAGATCTGGTACAGAAATTGTTGGTGCTCGATCCGAACGAACGTCTGGGCGCCAAGGACGCGAAACGGTACACGTCCATCCGTTCGCATCCGTTCTACGATGGTTTGGATTTCGACACGCTGCACACCACGTATCCCCCGCCCATATACCCGTACCTGCCCGGCAACAGCGAGAGTCAAGAACTGCGCAGTCATTACCGGGTTCCCGATCATCTGGAACCCGGCCTGGACGACAAACAGTTGACCCGGCTGCTGGGCCTGGACGGCCAGAGCAGTTCCACGACGACGACGACGACGACGACGACCACCACCACCACCACCACCGCCACAACCACTACCACTTCGGCGGCGTCTGTGCCGAGGCCACGCAAACGGTCCGGCATACTCCAGATGAACGACGAGGAGAAACAGCACCAGCTGCATCAGCAAAGGTGTACCAGTAACTGGCACAGTGTGGTAGACGGCAACCTGATCGTCAAACAGGGACTGGTCGACAAGCGAAAAGTAAGAGCGCGTATAACTGATTGTTGCGAACACCGCCGCCGCTGCGTTTAGAAAGCGAAATTTGTTATTATTATTATTATTATAATTATTCATTACGTTGTCGTTTTCTTAGGGTCTGTTCGCCAGGAGACGCATGCTGATGTTAACGATGGGTCCTCATTTGTACTATGCCGATCCGGTGACCATGACTTTGAAAGGGGAAATACCTTGGAGTCCGCAGTTGCGTGTAGAACCGAAAAATTTCAGAATATTTTTTGTGCACACGGTAATTATATATTTATTATTATGCACAACACTAACTCTGCCTAATCCGTTCTATATAGTGTACTTCTCCAATATCGTGTATCTACGTTGATCGTTTTGTATACGTTTAATTTCTTCTTTTTTTTTTCCAGCCAAACCGGACTTACTACCTAGAAGATCCTGAAGGTTTCGCATTGGAATGGTGTAAAGCAATTGAAGAAATGCGAGTGAACACATATGGCGTTTCGACCACGACGTGCACTTAACAAAACCATAATTCGGTGACTGTTTTTTTTTCGTTAGTATAATTTCGACATTTTTTTCCTTCTGTCTCAAAATGAAAATCCACTCCCCTCCACGCGTCAAAATATAGTAATTCAAGTTTTTAGTTTGTAATAATATATTGTTGCAGTATTTTGTTTTAATGAAAATGATCTGCAAATATGTCTGTGATATTAAATTTTAATTTTTAAATGAATTGTAACTTAGTCTTTTAACGAATAAATCGTGTATATGTAAAAAAAAAAAGAAAAAAAATCACAAGATATAATATTTACGATTAAGTAATTTATTAATTAATTTTAGTAATAAAAAATAATAACAATAATAATAAAATGGCTGGTGACACTGCCTCCTTGCCCCTGGAATAGGCTGTGCTTGATCGGTAAAAAAACTTTTAGAAAAATAATTTAATTTTTTTCTTTCTCAACATTGATTGGTTGTGCCTTTTTAATTTATTCATCTGTTTATTATACATATGTAATTCTTTTATTTTTATTTATTATTATTATTTTTAATGTTTACTTAGAATAATTTTCTGGCAGTAAAGTCGACTTCTATTTTATCATTGTCCGTATATTATTATGTTCTTAAATTGCATTCTTGTTGTTTTAATTAAATATTGTTGGTATTTCTCTCTGGTGAATTACAATGAAAAGAAAGAAGTCGAACATGTGTGTGTGTGTATATAGATATATATATTATATACATACATACATACACTTCTGTAACTATTTTTTTGTAAAAAAAATGATATAGCATCGTTTTATTATATTTATTATTTTATAATATTATGTATTCGTTTTAGCAGTGTTTATATATATATATATATATATATATATATATATATATAAATTATTAAACAATGTCCTCTTCTATCTTGTAAAAACTTATCTCGTTATAATATGTATTTATTATGTGTATGACATATTTTCCGAGTACACTTCTCAACATATTCTTAACATATTTTTATTTGCATGTGTGCAGTATTTACTGTGATATATTTATCGTATGTATTCAAATTAAATACAAATAATAATAACAATAATAATAGTAATAATTAATAATACTTATATCAAATTAGACGAAGAAGATATTAAATCTAGATAATTTTATTTAATATAACTTATATAATTATTAACTAATCGAATTAGTTCCTAAAAAAAAAAAAAAATAAATAAAAACAATAAATAAAATAATAATAATTGTTGTTAAATCACACACTCACACGAAAGCCCAAGATATTATTCATTTTATAATTACGTTTACATAATATATATTATTTATATATCATCGTCCTTTTTATTTTATCTGTTTAAATAAATTTTATAAACAGTATATATATAAATAAATAAATAAATATATATATATATATATATATATATATATATATATATATATATATATATATATATAAATGATCCATTTCGAAAATAGTTTAATTGTGTATAATACATTGTATAATACATATTTTTTTCTATTTTTTTTTTTTCAATGTTACAAAATATTTCTTTTTTTTCTTTTTTTGTAAACTTAATCGTGTATGTTATTATATGTATAAATTGTGTGTGTGTGTGTATGTGTGTGTGTGTGTTTGTGTGTTATGTATATAACTAGACGATAAAAAAATTTAAATTAATGAATAAGGATGAGTTACATAAATAAAGCCGGTGTGTTCATTATGCAATAACATATTACCGATAAATATACCTATACGTTCTCTTTTTATAATATATATATATATATATATATATTATAACTCTATTGCAATTTTGTTTATATTATATTTGAAAAGTGTTTTTAAATAAATAAAAGTCGACGATGTTGTCGTCGTCGTTCTTCTCCTCTTTAGCATGTAAGGCCCCCTGAAGAAAACGCGCGCACGCGATTTCGTTGCCGCGTCGAAACGATGTTTTGAAGTTACCCGTCTTTTATCGAATGATTTAAATTATATTTAAAGGAATAATAATAATAATAATAAAAAACATAATTAGCGTAATACTATGTAAGTAAGATAATTATCATCGTAATAATAATTAATTAAAATAATATTGTATAATCGATTATTATTATATATAGACAAAATGAATAAATAAATTGTATGAAAAATTTTTGAAAACAAAATGATAATCGTGTATTTTATTTTCCCTGCGCAGCCTCTGTCTAGATTTGTCCTTCTTCGGTGGTCGTTCTCGTTCCTCGAGAGACGAGCGATGAGCGCGAAAAACAAAACTCGTTTTTCCAAACGTATACCGCGATAATTATTACTTCCCGACTTCGCAGCGTGTTCCCCCGTCAGTTATTTATTTATTTCTTTTTGGAAATCGTTCGATTTTTTCCAATCGTGTATGACGAAAGTGCTGGGCCACCAGAAGCCGCGTTACAGCAAACGACGTGATGTGAAAAAAAAAAGCGTTCGATTTTTCTTGTTTTTTCTTTTTTTTTTTTTATACTCCACCGATACTTCTCTTAACTCGGTGCGAAAAATAGCGTTTTTTTGCACGCTGGCACGTCGCACCGTCATCGTCGTCGTTATTACCACGCGCGCGCGCGAGCGGTGGGCGAGAGAGATCCCCGGGGGCCGTTGAACTCTTCCCTAGGGACGACAAAATTTATACCGCGTGTGCTGCGTGCACACCGAGCTCGCGACGCGCGTCCCTTCAGCGCCGTCGACGGGCCGGGGCGGAGTTTTACAGACCGCGTCGCTTTCGACCACGTGCTACCGCCGCGCAGTGTGGTTTTGGCGCGCGACCGTCAAACGATATTATTATTATTATTATTTTTATTATCGGCGGACCCTCGTCCCTAGCGACGGTAGTAATGCGCGCGCGCCCGAAACCATTTGCCATTTCGTCGTGTCTTCGGCGCAAAGGTGAGTTACGCATACGAATTTGTGCTCGAGTAACATGCCGCGCGCGGCGGCGTTTAACGTGCGTAATAAACATTTTGAATTTGATTGGATAATAATCTGTTGCTTATTATTAATCCGTACACAAAACCGAATAGATATTTAGACATATTCGATGTTTAAAAGTGTTAGATAAATAAAATGAAGTGTTTTAATTGCGAAAAATATTGAAATAGCGGGAGAAATCGTCCTAAAAACACGTACGTCTGAGCCACGTCATCATAGATGTGAAAAAGCATAGCAAGTGAAAAAACGAGGAGAATAGAGTTGAAATGTGGTGCTATACGGGAGATTGCAAAAGATACAAAAGCTGTTGTACCGGACAGCGGCGGTTATAAGGGGGGGGGGGAGGGCGATAGGCGGATTTGATATTTTTAAACTTAGTATATCACTGATCAAACGGCACCGACTTTGTGAGTTGGTCCAATTACATAGGGATAGATCATCCTCGTGATATTTTCGTTATTATGTATTATTATTAACGATAATATACCGTTTTATTATCTATTTATTAATTATATAATAAAAAAAATAACGAGCCGCGGGGTTTCGTGAATGGTGTTCTCATCCGAAATCACACGGTCGAATATTAAAATTAACAATTCGTACATACTGTAACAATATTTGCGTCATAATTGTTATATCATAGTAACACGTGCAGTATAAAATGATTTTTAAATAATAATTATTTAAAAAAAAAATAAAAATATATATATATAATATGTGAATAAATAATTACATTTTCGTTCAAAAACGCACATGGGCGTAACAGCAGCAGCAGCAGCTTTTTCGTTTCGCTCAAAAATACACTTATTGTTATTGTCTGCCAGTATCGCGAAGTCGATTCGATTTATTACTATACTCAGCTATAGCACATACGTCGTATTATTATAACGTATTACACTGACCCATACGAAATATGAAAACGTCACCTCTCGTACGATGCCAAATCACACCAATCGTAGTCGTCGATTTGGTGTTGATAATGTATATAATGGCACATTCTTATTTGCATAGTTCAAACAGAGAGAGAAATTAACAATAATATACGAGGCTCTTTTACGTTCACATTTTATTAATGCATACCGCAGGAAGTTTCGAAAAACCGCCGACGATTAGTATCGTCACAATATATGAGCATTATTTTCTCGTTAATTATACAATTATTTAAATAATTGTGATGCGCGGTTTGTTTTTAATTTCCACTAACGGTATTCTGTTGTTACGCGCGTATTAAACACTATAGGTAAACAATATAGCATGTTATGAATGATATTATATATTATTATTATTATTATTATTATTATTATTATATTAAATGTGCGAGTTGAATTTTAACAAATAAACAATTAAAACAAAATAAATTCATCAAGTGTATCTCTATCGTAATATAAATTATAAAAAAAACGAGCTGGTTTGAAAAAAATGTCCAGGCCATTGGGCTATGTGGAAAACTCCCACTTTCCACACCGTTCACTCTGCCTTTGGGGGAGAGAAGGGGAAAGGGCGCTGCAAGTGCTTGGACACGGCAAAATATTCGAGTAAAATTTATTAGGAAAACGTATTTAAAAACAAATGTCCGAAGGTTTTTCTTTTTTTAATTTCCACACTTCAAAAACCCAAATTACAGAGTGTTGCTGGCGTGTATTTTTATAGCATGTATTTGAAAACGCATTTTTTATTCTTCTCTTGTATTGTACGAAACGGTTCGAAACTCTAAACATTCAACGCGTTTATATGTGTTACAGTGTAAAAAATGCGTAAAGAGTTCTGTTATATAAACTTAATAGTAAAAACATTGTTCCATAAAAAAAAAAACGATTCTGAGCGCGAACTTCATCGTATAATTTATCTGTGTATTAATCGTACGCAGAAAAAAATAATCCGCCTATTATATCGATCGTGCGCGTCGACATAACCAGCTATTGCACTTTGTCGACGAAGAAATTTAACAAAAAAAAAAAAAAATTGTGACCGAGAATTTTCAAAGATTTTTTGGTAAAAATACAGTTGAAGTATA
Source organism: Chaetogeoica ovagalla (assembly GCA_032441825.1). NCBI lineage: Eukaryota > Metazoa > Arthropoda > Insecta > Hemiptera > Aphididae > Chaetogeoica > Chaetogeoica ovagalla. The sequence continues at coordinate 5,725,748 of CM063730.1, forward strand.
GTGTGTACGAGACAAAACACTTACAGTTGTTAAAATCAAAAAAAAAAAAAAATACACATTTTATGTGATGACTAAAATAATCCAAAATAGGAAGGCATTTTTTTTTCATTTTGCAAAGGTACACTGCGTATATTCGGTGCGAATTTCAACACTATTATTTTGCCGGAATTTTGACGTAATCGCGTTTTTCGGATCGCGATTACTCTGCAGAGAAAATCGAAAAACGACTTTTCTCTAAAGTATATGCAGCGTATCGCGGTCCGACGAAATGCGTTATCGGTAAACTAATACGACCGCGTTGTACACGCGCAGAAAACTAAACTATAAATGAAATGTTAAAAAAGCTTCCTCCCTGTTCGTTCTGCTGTACAGTCTAAATAAAAAAAAATTGTTTTAGAATATTATTATTATATTGTGTTCGCACGGCTGCAGATGTCGTTGTGATATTCTCGTCGTCACTGCCGCCGTTCATTTAAAACTATAAAAAAAAAAAAAAAAAATGAATTTTCGCTACGTACATGTTATTTTACGTTAATTAGAATGCGTATTTTTTATTTATTTTTTCGTATACTTGACGAAGAAATGTACACCGCCGCGTGACGACGCAAGCGAAAAACGATACCGTTCTGCAACAGCATCAGCATCAGCAGGGCCGCCACGGAATCACGCGTATCCGATTTATTGTCTAGCGTTGTAAATTATAATAATAATAATAATAATAATAAATATTATAATATTAGTAGACGTGCACGCGTGCCGAAAATTTGTCGGTCACGATGACGAGAAAGAGAGAAAGAGAGAAAGAGCAAAAAAAAGAAGAAAAAGAAGAAACCGCTTATGCGTTGACACGACTTAAGGGCCTGAAATGGGTCAATTAATTTTTTTTTTCTTCAAATACATATATTATAATTTTTGTAACCTGGGCGTTATTGGCGGCCAAAACGAGCGGTGGCTCATGATCGAGCATATATAATTTAAAAGCGACGTTGTCACATCCTATGTGTGAAATAGTTGTCACGGATGCACAAAAATGATAAAGAAAAAAAAATTGAAAATCCCGTACGTACATTGGTCTTTTTTTTTTTAACCAGACGTCGTATTTCAATAGTACGGAATACTTGAAGAATACTGTTCGCGGAGCTGATAAATTTTAATATATTTTTTCCTACAATAACGGTCGCTGATACGTATATATTTTTTTGTTAATTAAACGAAATTATGAAAGGTTATTTTCAAATTATCATCGAAAATAATTAAATAGGCTATATACTATTATAGTGCATAATATGATACGTGCACTCCTATATGATTTTTATTTCGAAATAATTGTTTTACGCGGGAAAGAACATTCTGCCGAACGGCGGCTATACACCCGTATTATATTTTAAACACGCTAAAATTTTTACACAAAATAAATATTACAATATTATACTTCTATACGTAGAATAACTGAAATGACTAAACTTAATTAAAAAAAGATTAAAAATTGAAATTAGTATTTTACTTACTTTTATCTATATAATTAATAAAAAAAAAAAATATATATATATAATATATATTTTAACAAGGTCTACAGAAGATCACTTATTTGAGATAAATGATTTTTATTTGCGTAAAATTAAAATAAAAAAAAAAACGAGCAGGTGGAGAAATACAATTAACAGTGTACGTATACACTGATCTAAATACGACCTAAAAGTCCAGCCGGAGACTATTGCATCGCACGCACGATTTGAGTTTCAGTCCATAGAACGCGGGCACGATTGTGTACACACGCATGCCCCGGCATCATCGCAGTACGCTATTTAACGCTCGTTAGGCTTCGAAATAGCGTTCGAAGCCATTGGACTGCACGCAGTAAGAGTGGCGGTCAACGTGGGCCTACACACACCGCGCCTCACGGCGTCTAACCACAGCGAGCAAATGTCAACAACGTTGTTCGCACTAAACGCTCGGTCGAGCACTAATTCCAGTTTTATACATGACGTTCAAAAGGGAGGACTGGTGAAGATGTAGCTTAACCATAACATAATTGGACCGATTTACAAGTCGGTACTGTCGGGTCAGAGACATACTGAGTTTAAAAATATCAAATCCTCAGTGGGGGTGGGGAATTAAATGACGGTTAAACTCGTGTAAAAATTCGGTATTCATTTTTGTCAAAAATACGGTGCTTTGAACCAGACGTGCACCGTACCTCGAACCATCATTTATTGATGATTTAATGTCTGCACCTTAAATGCCACTCGGATAACAATCTCCTCCGCCGCACATTCACGCCGATTTAAGTCGTTTAAACATTTTCATAATTTTATATCGTTCCAGAGAATTAAACATTTTTCCCGGCAAAACGCGTTTCGTGAATATTTCGTTTTCTGTCTTTTTTTTTTTTTTAGTATTTGCGCGCAACATACGACGGGATTTTCGTTTGGTCAAAAAAAAAAAAAAATTACAAGTCAACAATACTATTAATCTTCATCGTATATAACTGATAGTGCAGTGTACTCGCTTACAAATAAATATTATTATAATTAACGATCAGCGCGCGTTTCGTTGCAGCCGATAATCTAAAAATGTTGTTTTCGCGTGTAAAATAAGTATATAATAATGTATTTCGAACGTGAAATACTAGCCGATAAGTGTGTTAAACACCGCGGTATGGTAATGTGATTGTGTATGATGCGTGTGCAGACGACAAACGACTGCGTAAATAGTGTGACAACAAATTTTTATAATAATTTATTATTGTAATTATTACACCATAATATATATATATATATATAAGAAGATAATATTATTATGTCGGTGGAGTTTAAGTAATACATTTGTAATTAAACGCAAAATAATTTTTTATTTTGTTTTTCTCTGCAAAACACGGCGTATCGAAAATTCCGTTATTATTTATTTATATAAAGTTTTTTTCGGGAAATATAAATTAAAACGCCTTTTTCCCCTTCGTAAAAATTCGAAACTCCCGCGTCAAGTAGGTATTTTTTTTTTGTCGGGCGCAAAACGTCGGCAACAAAAATACATACCGACACCGCACGTGCTCGACGTTTTGTCAATAATTAAAAACCTGATTTATATTAATATAAGTTTAAACCCCCTCCCCTCTTCCCCAAAAACAAATCGATGTTTTTATGTTCTATAATTTCATCGAAATTATATGCCTAAATATTTCTTTTTTATATGGAAATATACGACGTTTCGTAAAAATGCATTTAAATACTGTAGAAACAATTAATAAAAGTAACAATTTTATGGAAACAGTCAAATTAATGTTGGAAATGATTGGAAACACGGAAATGTTCAAATTAAACGTCAATACATTCGTAAAACATCATTTTGCACGAAATATTATCTAACATGGAAATATGATTTTTCTTACGCGCTAAACGTTTTCGCTTATCAGTTCATAGGAAAATGAGTCGTCGAGGAAGTTCATTCAGTTGGAGCTGCGTGCTGTTTACACGTAAAAATACATAAAAACGTAAAAATCCCGTCTTAAGTCATAATATTAATACGCTCTCTCTCTCTTTCTCTCTCTCGTCGCTCACACTATTTTTGAAATAAAACCATTTTTATTTTGAAATATTTATACGCGCGCGTAAGTATATGTACACCATTATAGGTCTTTTACGTATATATATATATATATATATATATACGCTAACCGCACCAAATATTTTTTCCTCGTCGAGACACCATATATATTTATATATGTAATATTTATTTATGTCGTAGACAAATAAAATATTATAATACTTATCGCCATCTTATTTCGAGCAGTTTTGTTAAAAAAAAAAAAGTTTGTCGACAATATTATTATTATTAAAAAAAAAAAAATTCGAATAGATAAATAATTGTATGATAAATAACAACGTGATAATATAAAATTAACGTCGTCCGGATGACGTATAAAAATCACTAAAACGTATATTATCGTGTACATAATAGTAATGAATAATATAACAGATGATTCATAATAATATGTTAACCGTAATTGTTGTATGTACTATCGCGCGTGTACTGTAACATGTTTTTTATTACAAAATTGATTTCATAAACGGAGTCGAAAAAAAGAAAATTGTTTTACGCTGCGACGATTAAGAACACGCGTATAATATAAATCGTCTCGAACAATTTGTATATATTATTTCTTATTATTATTATTATTATTATTATTATTTAATCGGTTAATAAAGGCCGTGTGTCATGTATATAACGCGTTGACGGTCAATCGTTATAACTGTTTCTTAATACAAACGTCGTTCAGACACACCGAATGTAATAATAAAACCGGACGATAACCTCTATACCAGCGCGCTGATTATATTCTCATTTCTCGTATTATTGTTATACGCAAATATACTTATATATATAGCGAAAAAATATAATTCTTATTAAATTGTACCGACGATCGTGACGATATAACTGTACTACGCAAACTCAGAAAAGAAAAAAAGGGTACTTGATTTCAATAATATGACTGTTTTAAATTAAATATTAAAAAGTATGTAATCTTTATTAATCAAATAATTCTTTGAAATTATTATAATAGACTTGAGTTTTAATTTAATGAAAATATCAAGATCGTTAAATCTATGAAAGTGTCAAATGTCGATAATTGTACAATATTAAAATTACAAGAACGCCTAGCGTACAATAATAAAACGTATGTTGAATTATTTAAAGACAATTTAAAACCTAAACATCATTTTTTTTTTTTAACAACATTATCCATATATAATTGAGTAGTCTAATCCATTAAGATATCTCTGGTCATATTATAACTTTGAATCAAAACACCGTGTATATTAAAAACATATACACAAAAAATATAGTTTCTATAGAATTAATGTCCTTAGATATATAAACATATATATATATATATATCACTATAAATATTAAATTTTCATTTTATTTTTCTATTATATTACATAATTTTAATATCGACGATTATTCTTCATACGAATCTTTGAATGAAGGAATAACATATTTAATAATGCGAGTGTTTAAATGAAAATAATATTGGATGATCTTTTATGTTATGATAAAATTAATTATTCTAATACGGTTTATAATATTAATGATGTACACATCACCATTTGTGAAAAAACATTTATCGGCCTATATTTTAAATAAATTTGTTTGTTTAAATATATATATATTATATATATTTATTTATATTGTTTGTCAAAAATTAGACATTATTTGTTACGATACACGTTTAGCATGTTATAGAATTAATAAGACTGTGAAACGTGAATATATGTCTCAAAAAAAAACATACATTGATAACTACCAATTAATTTGTATACCTATGTGTTTAAAAATAGTCATGGTATCAGTAAAATCGGTATTAAGACTATGGTATTAATTTAAGTATTTTATATTTGATTTAATTATTATATTAATGCCTTACATTTAATAATATTGTGTATTTATTTCTTTGATTCAGTAGTCTTTTTCCATTAATCCAACGACAATTTTTTTCTCAGTGCGTTTATAAAATATATAATAAATACGTCAGATGGGTTTTTTTTTAATTTATCTGTTTCGAAGTAAATATGTTAATGCCGATTAGAGAATTGACCGTCGCGGGTGTTGTCGTATAATTTTAGAGTCTTGAAATCGACGAATAATCACATTGTTTTCGAAAAACGATTTGAAATGAAGTATTTCAAGTATTTTCTCATACACACTCGAAAAAAGTCATAGCGGCAAAAGATTTGAAATTATTATTATTTTAATATTTTAACGCGCGTAAATAGATCACTGCACGAAAAAAATGTTCAGAGAAAAAATAAATTATTATTAAAATCATTATAATTTTTTTTTTTATTATCATAAACCCAGCTCTCTCAAAATTCCTTCCTGTGTAACGGTTTTCTTCGTCTTCAACAATCCGCAAAAATAAAGCCAGGCAGGATAAGCGGTCCTCATTCTCGCCTGCAAGCTTCTTGGCATAAGCGAATACCATTCCGCGAAATATTCTCAGTTTATAAAAATCTTCCTCACTCTCCCGGGTTTTCAAATCGTATCATTTTCTCGCCCCTCGAGCTGGGACACAATCGGCTTCAGTCTAGTGTGATTTCATTCCGTTCTCAACAATTCCCCTTTTATGTACAATAATCGCACGCATTGAGGAAATCATATGTTTGTTATTTTCATTATTTTCGTTGCTCCGCATCCACTTCGGATCTTTGGAAACTATGAAAAAAAAAATCGTTTAATCTCCATATCACTCCATTTGTTCTAATATCCTTAATCCTACGTCCACTGAATCCGTTATCCTCGCCTAATTTCTCGTATTCGTTATTTGAGCTTCGTAGGAATATAATAATCTCTGTGCAATAGACAATGTTTTCTTTCGTTATTTTTTACCTATATTATTATTATTGAGTTGTTTTTTTTTATAAATCTAAAGCTATTATTATTATTATTATTATTATTACTTTAAAGAACCAACACATTCATTGACTCGTTCAGAGTCTGGAGGCAAAAAAAAAAAAAAATTAAAACATGTATAATATTTTATAATTCAGCTCCATAATCGATATTTCACTATTTAGAGCGTAATATTATATATATATATATATATAAATTGTATATTGATTTATGCGTAAATAGACTGTTGTTTTTATTATAGTAATATTGTTATAATGGTCACTATTATTAAATTTTATACATATACGTGTATAGTAAACTCGTTATATTATATATTTTTAATAGTGTAATATTAAACTTCGTTTTTTTTTTATCAAAATGGGGTTAACATCGCGCGTCTTATAATAATAATAATAATAATAATAATAATAATAATAATAATAATAATAATAATAATAATAATAATAATAATAATAATAATAATAATAATAATAATAATAATAATAATAATAATAATAATAATAATAATAATAATAATAATAATAATAATAATAATAATAATAATAATAATAATAATAATAATAATAATAATAATAATAATAATAATAATAATAATAATAATAATAATAATAATAATAATAATAATAATAATAATAATAATAATAATAATAATAATAATAATAATAATAATAATAATGATAATAATAATAGTAATAATAATAAAAATTATAATAATAATAATGTTATAATGCGCTGTACGCGTTTCGATTAATAATAATCCGGTTCAGTAAACGCGCGTGGCCTCACGCCCTCGCATTATTAATATATATATATATATATATATATATATTTATATATATATGCTCTTTATAAGATAACTATTATTATATTATATAAATTACAGTATAATTATCATAATAATATGCACGGAGCCGTTATGAATGAATTTTGACGGTCAGTGATTTCCAAAAAGCAGTAGAGGAAAATTTCGTGGTAAACGAACGAGACGTATATTTTTTTATACTCCTACAATTTAATTAGCTAATTTATATAACACGGCTTAAAATAACTCGACGCTGTGGTATTTTATCCGGCAATTTTATCAGTTTTTTTTTTAAATTTTATTTACAATTTTCGCATATAGTTTTTTTTAAATATCTACTGGAGAAAATCGAATAACAATGCGCTAAACCCAGTATCAGTGAAATTCGGTTTTCAGCTGAAAAAAATGTATAACAAATTCGCGAACCGAATTTAATTCTATAAACGAATGCCTGTATTCTCACTCACTCTCTCTCTCTCACCCTCTCTCTTCTATAGCTGTTACTGTAAAATCGAATTTTCGATATTTTAATTGAAACTCTATGTAAAAAAAAAAAGAACCATATTAATTTTTATATTTTTTTTTATTCCAATATGCTGAAAAAGAGAGAAAAAATATTTAATCGAATATTTTCTCTCAATATAACGTAGAGAAAATGTTGATACATTCAAATCTTAAACATGTATTTAAAGTAAAAAAAAAAAAAATTATATTAACTTGGTTTTATCCTAATTAAGCTATTTATAAACCGTCCAAATCATAAACTTTTTTAATCCGTCACGGCCGTGACTCAAATAAATAAAATAAACTATAGGTTATATGTGTAATATTATACAAGCCGCGAATTGTGTTTATCTGATATAAAAGAACGTATAAATATATTATTATAATTATCTATTTACGCACTCAGACAATTATAAAGTGTAAAAAAATTATTATCTTGTTTAGAAAAAAAAGGAATGTTTTTAATTTTAACATTCGTAGAATTTGACTTTTTCTTTGTCTTTTGCTTTTTTTTTGGAAAATCTGTCTCTATTATGTACCGATTTATCATAGCGATTCGCGATTATATAATGTGCCGCAGTTATATTATTACCCTCATAAATGTGGATACGGATGATGATGGACGTGCGTTTAAGTCGTCGTTTCTCTTTTCGTCGCCCGTTATAGCGAACATAACATATTTAAATAGTCGCTAATAGTTTTATTATTATTATTATTATTATTATTATTAGAAGCTCGGACGTGGTCGCTTGTATGAAAAAAAAAATATTTAATTTTTCAATATTGCACTAAATAAAAAAAAAAAATAAAACAAAATCTAAATTTCATTTTATCAGTTGTCGTCACATGTATAACTCATGAAATTATTTTATAAATTATAATTTATAATTTAAACTCCGTTTAAAAAAAAAAAAAAAAACGTATTAATATATTATAATTATAGAATGACGTAAACTATTGACAAAAATAACGTGTTGTAAACGTGAAATCGTTACGTTTAGAGCGTTGAAAAAATTGAAAAAAAATATAACCAAAAATTGCATTATGTCTCAAATGTAGAACAGGAAAACAGAAATTCGTTACAACACCCGAGCTTATTACAATTATTTATTCTTTATGTACGAGATTTCGTTAGTTTTCAGTGGCCTGCACGACTGTATACCAGTGGTCTACACATACAAGGGTAAGGCACGCCGGCGACACAGTATATTATTATAATATTTTATACTCTTTATTATTATATTATATAGTTTTCGTGTACGTGGAGATAAAATGATTTCTCTATCGCGTTCTTCTTTATCTCCGCAGCGTAACGCGCGTCAGCGAATAAGACGGTTTAAATATTATATATATATATATATTTTTTTTTTTATTTAGAAATAGCGATTATACGTTATATATATATATTTTTTTTTTTTTTTGAAAAAAAAATCGTCAAAAATGTCTTTCACCCGGACGTACACGACATGGCGTTTTTGACGAGCCCATATTATGACCATAACGTCGCGTTGTGTACTGAAAAAGCGAAAAATAATATATTTAATTATTTTTTTATTGTAAAAAGTATTGCCTAAAATTATACGAAGATTTCACTTTTTTTTAATAATTAATGTAAAAAAAAATTGATTTGTTTATCAAATCAAATGCTAATCGATGATAAGTTTTTTCAAAGTGATAAATGCATACGTAAATATTATTATAACAACCTTTATTATTTATCGGAACCGCCGATATTATTACATATTATTGTACTTGAAACTTGTTTTTCCATTTTTCCACTGGTTTCTAATTAACATTTATTTTTTTACAATCGGACAAACGATTATATCCTTGAATTCTAATTTTTTTTTTACTTTACAAGAAGTATTTTGCGACAATAAGAATAAAAATACGAAAAAAAGTATTTAAAATCGGTAATTTAAAAATTATTTAGATAAGTATTCGAGTATGGGGGAAAAAAGAGTATTTAAATATATCTTTATTCGAACAAGAACGGCGCCGTTATTGTACAATCCGATTCCGCGTAAACACTCGATATCTTTACGAGTACTTATAATTCGCAACGGTTAATAATAATAATAATAATAACAATATTATTATTATTATTATAGAAATCGCATTTATCACATATATTATATTATAAATCACATTTTTTTTTTATTATATCCACTTAAACGTGCGGTTTTTAAAACGTACGCATTGAACGAATTTTTAAAAATATATATTTACGCGTTGCACATTATCGAACTTATATTTTCATGTCCGGTGAGAGAGGGGAAGGCATAATAATTTAAATGTAATAAAATGTGTTATATAGAGAAATAATATATTTACAACAGTTATAATACTACGGTGTATCAATAGTTATAATAATCCGAATTCCGTAAAATATATTTATTATAAAAATTATTATACAACCAGTAATAAGAAATACGGTTTATTGTATTTTTTTCTCCCGACACGCAGATTACACAATTTGTTGAAAACGTATATATTGTAATTAAAATAAAAAAAAAGTGCTATCAGATTTTTGCAAATATACGAATAAATCTAGTTCGCGGACTCATCGTATTATAATAATATACTCTCGTATATATAACATTTGTCCGTCTATGGTCTCAATATGTAAATTTGTTTGAGCGAGGTTGTATATATTATAGGAATTATTTTACAAGTCGTGTTCTAATAATCATCAAAAAAAAAAAAAAAAATAAAATATATACATATATATATATATATATAATTAATATACTTTGATATTTTTATCTTCAGATATAAACTATATAGAATACGTGACTTTGCCATCAACAAGCATTATAATGCTCTAACGACTGTCAGGAATTCTTTTTTTTTCTTTAATTATTTAATGTGTACATATATATATATATATATATATATACATGTAGTAAACGATTGTAGATATATAATTTATCGCTAATTTACTATATATATATACATATAATACGTAAGCGAAAAATTGAGAAAATTGTAAATAAAATATTATGTTACTAATTACAATACGAATTTTTTGTTTAGGCTTTGTAAAAATTTGTCATTTACTATATTTTTTTTTTTGATTAAACTATATAGGTAAGGGGTTCTGCACGTTATTTGCAATCAATATCGCGCGAATCGTTTTTGTAAACGTATATTTCAAAATTCGAAACAAAAAAAAAAAATTCACTCGGATTAGGTTATTACGATATATAATAATAATAATAATAATAATAATAATAATAATAATAATAATAATAATAATAATAATAATAATAATAATAATAATAATAATAATAATAATAATAATAATAATAATAATAATAATAATAATAATAATAATAATAATAATTGTATACACGAGTATGTATTGATTTTGTATAGAAACATCGAAATCAAGTCGAATTCGGTCTAATGTACGAAATAAAACTCGGCGAATTTCCGTTTCAAAAATGTCAAACCGAAAGGAAAAATCCAAAAGAACTTTAGTATAAACGCGTCGTCGGATTTGTTTAATACGGTATATTTTATTTAATACATGGAGTGAATTTTTTCGTTAGGTACTAATTCCAATCGGTCGAAGTATGATAAATGTATAATTAATACAGACGAATAATAAAAAAAGTATTGAAAATAAATTTTTGGTATGAAAAAAAAGAAGTTTAAATAAAATATTTCAAAAAAAAAAAAAAAAAACCTTCAACAAACGGCGATGTATAAATAATGACTTTAACAAAATAAAAATGAATCTGACGGAGTCGGTTTCGCCTAATAAATCGTAAGGCGCAAAAAGTCACATAACAAAACGAAATAAAAATTCTGATAAAATAGCGGATTAATACGACATAATATTAAAAAAAAGGTAAGTAATTAAAAACAAGAAATTGTACAGTTAACGACAATTTTATCAAATTAAGAACAAAGTTAATTCTCTCTTTCTGTTCGCTCCGACCGTCGAACGCAGCGTTCTGCGCTCCGGTATAGAAATATACAAGTAAGAAATATACAATTTAGGATCGTTATTAATTGTAGATTAATAGTTGTTCGATACAGGAATCGAACGTTATCGTTTTATAAACCGTCGTACCGCTTGTATACCTAGGTTATGTTAGGTTAGGTGCTATAATGATCGATTATAGCAACACTTAACATGGGTTAAGGCCTGTTTTGTACATGTTCAAAAAAACGATTTAGCGTACCGCCGATTCCAGAAAACTATTATTCGTTAAAATTCGTGTGAAAATTTCTCGTGAACGCGTATAATATTAGACCGATCGTTGTTATCGTTTTGCGTCAAAAAAAAAGAAAAAGTTTGAGAGTCAACAAATATGTGTGTGTGTGCGAGAGATAATTCTACTCATAAACTATTAGTGGTCTATGAAAAAGATGATTATTTTCTCTTTTTTTTTTCAAAAAAAATTCACCTTATTACCACCGCCGACATTTCGAGATTGAATTTGTCGAAAAAATCAAATATTATATTTCACGAACCCGAATGAAACGAAAAAAAAGAGGAAAAATCAACGTCCTAATTGAACGTTAAGCTTATATAGACAATCGTAAAACGCGATCGTTTTGGATCAATATTGTCAAAACGAAAATCCGGTAAAGTATATATATATATATATAAATAATATGTATATATATATATATATTTTTTTTTTTTTTAATAATATACGCGTCGGATTCGATAAACAGAAAAAAAGAAAAGAAACGCGTTTTCCGATTTCATACTACACGCACGTTCAACGTCTTATCTCGTACTGTACCACAATAATGCGCGCGACGTAGTTGCACACGATTTTCAGGCACCGCATGAGTCTATTCCTATATGATACGTCTACGGCGCTCGATGGTAAACAGGTGTTGAATTATATCCATACGTGTCGTACGGTGGTGTGGCTTATACTGGTGTATAAATATACGCATTGATTCGTCCGACGACTTATTAAGATTATTACGATAAAATAATAAAAACCCCGTTCGTAATGATTCCGATTTAACTAACGTAATGTTTTTCTATTAGATTTCGTTTTGGAAAACTGCGCACGTTTCGATTATACACGACGCGCACGAGAGTACGTACAGAGAGTGTAATATATCACCACTACAACACATTATACAGGATAAGAGGCGGAAATGATTTCTAAACACTTACGACCGCCGCTGTGGAAAAAATAAAAAATAAAACATACATATTCGATATAATAAAAAAAAATTATTTATTTCTCTAATTGGTCGTCGACGATTTTTTTGATCTTTAGCAGACGTTTTCCCATACGGTGAGGCGCACCGCCATGACGGTGTGCCGGGAAATGTCATGTGGTTAGTAATAACAATAATAATAATAATCAAACACTTTACGCGGTTCTCTTAAATCTTAAAAAAAAAAGAAGAAATGTAGGACAAGGTTAGACTAATTGTCGAGTTCTATAATAATAATAATACAAAAAGAATAAAAGATTATTGATTTTTTCTCATATACCCATACCGGAATTCACTATAATAATATACGTAATTCTCAATGGTGGGTGGTAGATACTATAGTTGCGCGGGTTTCTATAATTTTAACATTACTAAAAAAAGTTTAGCCACTAGTTGTGCTAATGTATGTCCTTTTTGTAAATTAAAAAACTATTTCTTATTTTTGATACGAACGATTCCATACACACCATATAATTACTATGGACTACAGTAATGCTCGTAGAATTTTATTTAAAAAAATAATAAATAAATAAATCGTCGTGACTTTTGAAAACGTTTATTTTCTATTTTGCCCCAAGAATCAAATTTTGAAAATCGGTACGTTTCACCGGCAAAGGCGGAATACGTATTGGAAGGCCGTTGTTTCTCGGGGATGGGGCAGAGGGGCTTACTGATTTCGAAATAAATTCGCATAAAATATGAGATAATTTCTCGATATTTTAACGCAATAGAAATGTAATATTTAATATCGAATATTGTCTCCGTATAAATCTGAAAGTCTATTTTCGATAATCTGCAAGTAATATTATTATTATTTTCATTTTTAAAACGTTCATACGACAATAGGACAAAATGACGCGAATGAAATAAATTATAAATTCATATATTTTTAATGAGTACACTGTGAATTTAACGTCGTTAATACGAAGAGTCGCCGTAGCCGTGGACGGTTTCGTTTTGACGGACTCGCAGGAATTCTTAAGAGTCACACCACACCTCGTCATGAGTATCGTTCTCGTTGGCCGCTCGACTTCAATCGACCACCACAATTGTCGTGTATACGAAGTACGTTTGCTGAATTCCGTAAATTCCGTCCGCAATATACAGAGAATATTGTAAGAATTTGTTATTATTTTTTTTCACATAAACGGTACGACGCGATAACTCGAAAGTAGTATTATATCGTTGTGCCGTCTTATAATTATTAGTTATTTTTATTTTAATAATTGTGTAAATTAAGCGAATATTAATTGTCGATTGGAGGGAAATTATTATTATTATTATTATTATTATTATTATTGTTATTATTATTATTATTTTTATACTGTAAAACGCTTCTTTTTAAAATGTCGAATAAGTGTAATCGACCGTAACATTTATATGCGATATAAAAGTTTTTTTTTTTTAAATATTTCAACGAATATTTCAATTATTTACCGTATATATTTTTTGTTTATAAACTCTCTACGGCAGTCGTGTTAGTAATACGTTTCGCTATCTATCGTTTTATCGTACGAACAATTTTTTTTTTCCAATGAAATTTAGATAATAATTACGTACGGTTCTCGGACGCAGTTATTTAAACGGGCGCGCTATTACATCGTTATGATTGTCCGTTGCTGGTGAAAAAACATAACTAGATGGCGTCATTATTAGCAGGATTAGGATTTATATTGCGCATCGGTACATTGTTTTTTTTCTTTTTCTAAGCGTCTAAACACAGATTTATTTAACAAACGGTTTGATTCTTATTTTCCGAGGAGAATTTCAACTGTAAACCCAAAACGGTGCGTGTTAAACGCGTGTATATTTAAACATATTGAACAGTAGTAGAGCATATAACACGATATAGATATAAGAATAATGCTTGTGGTCAGATGCAAGTAAACCTAATAATTGCAATGTATAAATTAATATAATTATCTATACGCCAAGATTAGACTACTAAACTATTATTGAATGAAATTTCGTACGGTTTAACAAATGTTTTCAAAAAAAAAAAAAATAATAATAATATAGTAACGACTAAATACAATAATTTGAAAGCACTATATTATTATAAAACAAAAGAAGAAGAAGGTAAACCGGATATTTACCTTAAAATTCAATGTGAGAAATGCGATAAATGTTTTATGTACTCGTAGCAAAGAAACAAAAAGAAATATAGATTCAAAGAACATTTGAGAAATATTAAATAATATTAATAATAATAATAATAATAATAATAATAATAATAATAATAATAAAAAATAATAATAATAATAATAATAATAACAACAAGAAGAAGAAAAATCTCCTATTGCGGATCATTTATCGATTACTAATATCGAAACATTAAATCGGCAAAACTTGTAAATAATAATTATGACGAATTGAACATAAGAGAAGTAATAGTATTAGAAACAATAGGAATCGAAAAATAAAAACAACGTGTTAAAATAAGATCAAAATGTCCATTATAAAATGTAATTATTAGAACGAATTCAATATGAACCAGATGGCGGCAGCGTAGACTGCGATGGGCGTGGTCGTTGACTCACGACCAAACGACGCGGCCAGGGCCGGATTTAGGAATGTGGGGACCCTGGGCCCACCTTAAAAGTATATATTATATTTTGATAACATATATTTAATACATTATTATAAGTGAATTTAATTTAATAATATATTAACATTTACCGCAAAATAATATTTTACTAGAAATTTTAAATTTATTTTGCAAATATTATATTGTGTTTTATACTTGGATGCAAAAAAATCCCATTAAGCCCCTCTGCCCCCCCCTAAACCCGGCCCTGGACGCGGCTGTTTTGTAGTGACATCATATCGGTGATATAAACTAGGTTTAGTATAGTAGTTGTCATAACGTAGTTATCCGAAATACGTATACGCAACAAAAGTGTATTGTTTTTGTGATTTCGGATTAGTCACAAAACAGTCACAAATTCTCAACCATATTTGAGTTGTTGTATTGAATTCGTTTTATTTGCCATCGGGTTTTTGTAAGTCATTGTCTGATAATTAAAGTCGAAATAGCAGAAAATACAACAAAATTTGTATAAATCGCCAAATGTTATTAGACGTAGGCGTATAATATACGTTTGTGTATGTTTAGAGGTATCACGGTAAAGAGCTGCGTACATTTTTATGCATCCATTAGGAGAAATTAATTTCCATATTTGGAATGTACGAATTTTCGAGTGGATTTTTTGTCTTAAAAAAAAATATATATATATATTATAATAAATCTATAATATTATTCACGCGAAATGTATGGAACGCAAAATAAAATATTTTATTTTTCGATTACTCGGTTTGTGTAAATTTATACGATACGTTCAAAAATTTAAAAACCCATTGTGAAATTAATAAAATACTCTGCTCTATTTTTAAAAAAAAATAACATAAATTTCCGGATAAATTAAGAAAATATTTCAACGCACGTTTTCGCTTATTAAATTTATATAACATTTCATTATCGCGGGGAATTTCATTTAGTGCAATGACTCCAAGATATAAATTCGTGCGTTAGATTTACAACCGGCGGACGAGAAAAAGAATATTTTAATGTTAATATTAAAATATTATAATAAAATAAAATTGTATATTGTAATATAATAGCTATTTAGGTTTTACTTTATTGATTTAAAAGGCGTTATGTCATATTAAACGGTTTCGTATTCGAATTCGAATACCGTTTTCACTGTTTTTCTTATTTTAGGTGTTTTTTTTTTATACTGTTAGTGTCGTTTTGTTTTCGTTATTAAACGCCAAATTCCACAAACCAAATCATTTTCATCGATAAATTAAAATTGCTGCGAGTTATGCCAAGTCTCAGAGTTGGACAGCGCTTATATGAACGAGTTGAAGATTTTAAATATTCAGGGTTTAATAATAAACCAAAGAAATAACACGCACAGCGAAGTTAAGCTGAGACTTGACTCGGCTAATAGAGGATATCACATGGTGAGAAGTATGCTGTCGTCAAAATTTCTTTCAACAGAAACTAAAACATAACTTTTGATCAACCCATCTACGGTTTATTTTAATGTATGCCTGTGAGATCTGGTCAACGATGAGAAGCGAAAAAACTAAAAATTGTTGGCGAATGCCTTTCGAGATGTAAAAACAGACTTTAATTTATTGTATACACGTTACACGATATCACACGCTCACCGCGAGAGCGTCGAATCTCAATGGTTTTTTTTTTTTTTTTTTTACTTTTATTACGATTTAAACATTTTATTATCGATTTCGATTTTCTGGTAGTTAAAATCCCTTTCTGATTAGGCTTTCAATTGAATTTCGATTCTTAACGGGGTTTTTGACTCGGTATATTTAGAATCAATTTCGAGCCTTGTTTGTAATATTAACCGATTGTCGTTTCGACGACAAGCGCACGCAAATTTAAAGAAAAAAATTTTTTTTGATAAAATTACCTTTTTTTCATTCTGTATACGCTTATATAATATTCGTATATTCGTGTATAACGACACAATGCATTGTGGTAGGGAGATTATATATATATATTTTTTACTCCTACTACCTATATCTGTTTTATAGATATTTAACCTAATAATGATATTATTATTATTAAACAATATACGCGTTAAAAATGTATGTATTCGATTTCGCGTTTCTGTAAATCGTTCTGGAATCGTACTACACGCGTGATTTATTTCGTCGTTTTCAATAATAATTTTTTGTAAATGTTTATAAAGCGTGTATATTAATAAATAAAAACAAAAACTATAAAGGTAAGTCGATAAATATATATTTTTTTTCACTTATTATTTAAATTAACTCAACTTAAAAATGTTAAAAAAAAAATCGCGTATAAAACCTTGTTTCGATTCGAATTTAATTAATTTTAAATTAAAATTTTGTTTTTTCTACGCAATAGCGTAATTGAAAATGCTTTGTAGGAAGGGAGATATAATAATGCGATTTGCATTTAATTTTATATTATTACAAATTAAAACCATAATAATAATAACACGTTTAAAAAATTCGGAATGGACTGAAAATATTCAATAAGTTGATTTATAAAATGATTTAATAGGTAAAGCATAAATACTGATGATACTTTATAACTATTCATCCACACTCAAATGCGGAATTTGAATTCGTTCGATAATTGTTAATTGTTCTTTTGGTACTCAAAGCAACGCGACCTATTCGGTACTGATATTTCCTGTTAAACATAAACAAAATGTTGTAAACAGCATTATTAGCACACAAAAAAAATCTTAAATCCGCTACTGACGTCGACGAAACGTTTTAATTGAATTTCGTGTCTTCACTACAGTCACGACACCGATGACATTACTCCACCCTATACACACAAACTATGCGAATTTTCAAAATTAAAATCACTCGCTCGAATTCTCTGTTATTACCAATCGAAGTGTTCCGTTTTAATGATGAAAAATAATAAACACTCCAATTCTGATCCGAATTCAAAGGCAAAAATAATGTGTCTTGGGAGGGAGCCGAGGAGTCTTTTTTCCTTTCGATTTTAGAAAGTAAATTCTATATATATATATATATATATATATATATATATTTATATATTAAAAACATAATTTTCAAATACATTTGTAAGTATTATATAACGACTCCCCTCGATTTACATAACGAACGTATAAAATGAAATGAATTGAAAACATTAAAATAAAAACTTTCACATAAAAATATTTACACATTTATTTTTATTTTTTTTTTTTGTTTATGTTGTCCGTGCCAATGGGAAACTGGTCGTGTACCGAGAAGCGACGAGGAAGATGAAACGCAGTTGAAAACTGGCAACGCGTGTTGTAGTAACTGGTTATACAGTTTTGACGGGAGTATATACTTTTGAAACATTAAACAAGAGAGGAATTTTCAAACATCAAAATTATAAATCACCTGGACATCATCGTTTGATTACCGCGGTGTAAGTGTACGCTACGTCGGACGATTTTTTTTCTTTTTTTTTTTTTTGTAAACGTGACAGGTGTTTTTGTACGAATTACAAAAAATATTATCTATTTTTATTTTGTACACTATTACTTTATTTAATATTGATTCGTGGAATTTCTTTTCAAGTACAACGTCGAATCAAATACATCGCTCGTTTTTAAATAAATATCGGTTATTAATTTTTTTTATTTAAATATATAGTGCGTATGTGTGTGTGTGTGTGTGATTGAAGAAATCGAGCGCGCCGGTGAATTCGTTTTTTCAAAAAAAAAAAAAAGAAGCGTAACGCCAATCATGACGACGGCGTTGCCGAGAAATAGAGAATATCGAGACAAAGACGAATCGTCGCAATCGGACAACTCAAATTTGGACGGAGATCGGTCGAATTTCTGTCTGCTGCTAACGCTGTACATGGTACAAGGTTTCCCCATAGGCTTATCCAACGCTCTTCCGATCATTTTACAGAGTAAAAAATCCGTGACCTATGGAGACCAAGTGAGTTATGGCTAATAAATAAATAAAAATCGCTAATAAGCGATTTTATATTTGATTGA
Source organism: Chaetogeoica ovagalla (assembly GCA_032441825.1). Taxonomy (NCBI): domain Eukaryota; kingdom Metazoa; phylum Arthropoda; class Insecta; order Hemiptera; family Aphididae; genus Chaetogeoica; species Chaetogeoica ovagalla. The sequence continues at coordinate 5,745,179 of CM063730.1, forward strand.
ATTTTATACGAGCGTGATTTTTGTAAGACGAATTTCAAAGAATGTTTTCAATGGCTCTTAAAAGGACGTTTCCAGATGATAAAGACACTTTGTTTTTCCCCTGTACGCGATCGGATTGTCTTAAATTTGAAAATGTTCACAAATTTCCTTTTTTTTCCCCATAAACAAGTACATTTTAAGAAATTTTAAAAGTGTGTAATATACACTTCTCCTACGATACGCGTAAAGGAGACTCATTTACACGCCACTGTGTATTATAATGGCGTAAGTCTATCATCGCTCAAATATTACTGTAACGTTCGTTCGAGTTGTCAAAAAACAAAAAAAACAAAATCATATTAAACGACAACAACAACTGGAAAAAAAGTCGTATAAGATTAGGTCGGTTGTGCGGGGGGATACGTCGAATTGAAAAACATTTTTGTTGATTTTATTCGCGAATTAACACTTACGTTTTTCAGGCAGTGTTCAGCGTGGTGGTATGGCCGTTTACCATAAAACTGTTGTGGGCGCCAATAATAGACGCATTTTATGTACGACGCGTGGGCAGAAGAAAATGTTGGTTGATACCACTGCAGTTATTAATGGGTGTGTAAAAACGAGATGATATTATATTTATAAAAATCATATTTCGCGCAAATAAAAAAAAAAAAAAAAACGCTCAATATAATTGAAGCAATTGAAACCGAATTGCAATTTTTTTTTTTTTATCTTCCGTTTAAACAATATTATTTCGATTTTATTCACAGTTCAAACATTGCGATAGTCTTTTACGGACGCGATTTACATTCCGAATACCACGCGGTCGTTTTTCAATATATGTATCGGTTTTCAGTAATATACACGCATTTCAATTATTTATTGTATTGAATATTGATACGTAAAAATACTAACGATAACGTCGAAAAAAATTGCAAAAAATACGCGAAAATAATATATTTATTTTTCACTAATAGTTTAATTTTAGTGTTATACGAGTCGACGGAAATTCGACAATTCCAATCTTATCGTCGCGTGCCGTACGGACGACACGTGTAATTCTTTTATTCGTAATGTTTTATTACAAAAGGAAAAATTTTTTTTTCACTAATTACGAATCCAAATACGTTTTTTTTTATATATTTTAAGTATCGGTTTTCAGTAATTACGATCCAGGCTTACCATAATATTTAGAATCGAAAGATGTTTGGATTTCGATTATTATCGATAATAAATATTCATTCGCGGTTTGAATGTCGTCGTATACCGATTTTGAATATTTTCATTTTCACGTGTCGAAATCTTGAGTGTAACGATTTTTTTTTTTTGCAACAGGTTTGACCGGTATTTAGAATGTCTATATTCCTAGTCGATGAATATGCGCAAATATATTTAATGAAAATAATACTAATTAAATAACGTTATAATCGGGATTCCGGACTTGTAGCGCTTAAAAACATGAAAATAAGCACTAAAATATGAATTAATAACCCGTAAAATATGTATAAAAAAAAATCGAAAAATATATATTTAAAATATTTTTTATTGAATTAATACAAAATGCGTAACAATTTAAAACAAAAATGTTACTTTAAATTTAAACGAATTTCTTGACATTCTTAAATGGGAACGCGTCTATGGCGGCGATCCGGCGACACGGGCATCGTATTTTCTAAAAAATAAATTTATTAGAACACGAAAATTATGACGAACAATGAGTTGTAGGTATATAACAAAATCATATGATTATATTATTTTTTATTTCGAGTGCTTCTCGCTTGATTTCATTGATCGGTGGAAATTATCGGTATAATTGTTATTTAAAATTTGAAGAATTTGTCAAAATGTGCAAATAAAAAAAAAAATACGCAAAAACGAAAGATAACAAAAAAAATCTATGAAATATGCAAAAATATGCACATTCAAATTTCAAATTTTATATCATGCTATCGAGAAATGAATTTATTTCGCACATCGCTATTTTTCACAATAAATAATAAAAGTATGCAAATGCTAAAAGTCCCTAACCCTGGTTATAACTAACCTAATCAAAATACGAGTTGTATTACACGTTTGAAATAGATTTTACAAACGAATAATTGCGTGGCTATTGAACCCTATAGAATAAACACATTAAAATAATGTATTATTATTAATATTTCTCGATTAAATATTTCACGGAAATTAATACTCTCATGCGGAAAAAGAGTAACGTTTTATTAGAAGAATCCCATCTACCAAAGTGTACAATATTTCGCAAACACAAATCATCAAAACCTCCCCGCTCCTCTAAATGTCCTTAGCAAATTATCGAAAGTTTTGTTTTTTTAAAAATACTTAAATTTTTAAAATGTCCGTTTGGTTTTTTTTTTTTTCTTTTTACAAATTCAAATAGCGACGTTTCTATTCAATATGGCTGTTAACATCGACGAGTGGTTGCCGGAGTCCGGAAGACCAAACCTCAGAACGATAACGATTATTGTTTTCGCCCTTAACTTTTTGTCCGCGATACAAGACATAGTCGTGGACGGTTGGTCGTTGACGATGTTGAAAAAGTAAACGCACTCGCGTATATTTACCGTAGAAAATACACTCGATTTCATTTGTAGAATGTGTAAGAGTTCTTTGATTACAGGAAGAACGTGAATTACGCCTCCGTGTGCAACTCCGTCGGCATATCATTTGGAATGTTCGTGGGTTCCATTTGCTTCGTTTTGCTGGTGTCGGAAAAATTCAACGTGAAATATTTCGGAGCCGCGCCCGACACGGGAGGATTGGTGTCTATGAAAAGTACGAACGCAAACAGTAGTAGTAAATGGCACGTTTCGAGTACAATTCGCATTTTCCTCTCCTTCGTCAAACCACAGTGGCGCATTTCACTGCGCTGCTGAACATCGCCGCAAAATTCTATTCACAGAAACGTACGACTCGCGTCTCGAGTCGACCGAGTTGAATCACGCTCGTCTTTAACTCCTCGCCTCGCCTATAAACGCGTAAACGTAACACTTTTGTAAATGGTTGGCACTCTCAATAGGTACCACCACCTATCTGAAATCGTCTTACTGTTAATAATTATATTGAATATTCCGTCATTTCAGTGATGTTTTGTCATCGTGCCGGTTCAAAGTTATCGTATCTACCGTTACGGTACGCCGCGGCGTTGAGTTTTTGTTACCGTTTTCAAAGTTTTTATAAAAATCAAAAAAAAAAAAAACACGAGTTTTTACAAATTGCTGATTTTTTTTTTGCGTTCTACACACCGATAGATTTTTTACAGCCGGTTGGAGAGTTTGGTCCATACTCTGCGTGCGGAGATAGGACCATTTTCCAGAGGGGCCGGAACGATTTTTCGCTAGTGCGCTATAGTGTTTTTCTCGGGCTAGGCAGTATCCTCATCCCCAAATGGCATCCGCTTCGCTGAGGCGTTGATCGTCGGCCGACGTGGGTACCCCGACAAAGACAAAAAGAACCTGCGAAAAATCTCTGCGGTGGCTACGAAAAGCAATACTATGGCACACGCGTCTCAAGAGCAAATTGTCGCGTTGGATTCCACGCAAGTCGAGATTCAGAAGGAAGTCACTACGGCGTTGGAATTCCTGAAGAGCATTACTCCAAGGGTAGAAGTGGAAGGAGTCGAGAACAATGTGGACGAGGCATGGACGAGCTTTAATAAACTAGTGAAATGTCAGGTAAAATCTCAAAATCCCGCAATATTTTTATGTTATGTACCCGGTGTTTACGCTAAATTATTTTTGTATTTGACGATCTAATCTACCTTATAGATTTTATGGTATTAGTAATTTTTTGTTATAATTTAAATGTTGTAATTATTATTTGTATTATCGTTAGGTTGTGTTAATTTTTTTTTTTTTTATTTTTAGTATAGAAATTAATTTTAAAAGCTGGTCATTGTTTATTTTGTTGACTTTTCCTACGTTTTTTTTCTCTTGTATTGATATGTTGTAGTAGCTTAAGTTTTGTTTGAATGTTTATACGTATTGATTGTAATATTGTTTTGGGAAATAAAATGTACGGAAGGGATTACTGCTAACGCCGTAGTTCTTTCTCGTGTGGCGGTTGAATGAAAAAAAAAATATATATATATCATCCGTTAACCTAACTTCGCTCTTCAATTATTTCTTCCGCATCGATTTCAATAAGCGCGATGTCAATTAATCATTGATTGGTTTATTTACCTCAGTAAACTGTGACACTTCCGACACGGAATCAAACAATTGACAGCGAAATTTAGATCGAGTCTTACATACATGTATTATATGAGACGTCCCTCGATTGATCCCGAAATTGTTTTCACACTCGTTTTCGTTTACAGGTTTTCTTTACTTTTGGGTCGCAGTAGTGTGCGCAACGACCGTGGCGGCTTTTTTCAAAAAAGAGAAGAATATCCAACTGGACGACGATCACGAAAAGACCAGCGTTCATCGGACTTACAAACTGTTGTGGAACATTTTGAAATTACCCCGCATTCGAGTATTGGCAATTGCTTTGCTCACGTCCAGGGTGAGTGCCGTCCCTTTTGCGTACAATTAAAATTATTTTTGATTTTGGTAACGTGCGACTAAATGCTTAATTCATTACTTAAACTGTTTTACGCGATATATAAATATATTTATATATATATATTTTTTTTTGTTAGTTTGGATTCATCGCAACGGATTCGATATCGCATTTGAAATTGATCGACGCTGGTGTATCTAAAGACGACATTACACTAATGAACATGATGGCGTATGGCATGAAATTCGCCACGTTTTTTTTTATGTCTAAATACATTACTGGCGTCAAACCGATGACTTATTATTTCAAAATGGTTCCCATCAGGTAAATAAAAACAAATCGATTAGTATTATATCGTGAAATTTACTCGTAAAAACACGCGTTTAATTTTTTATGCTTAAAAAAAAACTGTATTTCGGTTCCTTTTATTATACACTAAAAATATTATATTTGATAAATATTGTGAAAACTACGAATTTCGGTAAAACGTATGGAAATTTAAAATTGATATCCAGCGTGTCGAACGAGCTGGCTAATTTTCTTACTCTTTAAATCGAGTCGATATAAAAAAAATAGTTAAAAGTCAATTATAATTTTCTTTTTAACTTGAAAAATTCTTCAAACTCTCAAAGTTTTTAAAAAAATCATTCGACTTGGTTTTAAATCGAGTTGAAATGTAAATGTTACAGATTGTTATTGGGCGTCGCTTATGCTACGTTGATTTATTACACGCCGAGTCTAATAGACCACAACGCAAGAGTTCTCCAAGTGTCGATACATTATTATTATTATTCGATTTTGGGATTGGTCGTGTTGGCGAACGAGGTAAATTGCGTTTTTTCTTCTTTCCACTCTCGTCCCTATCCCCGGTACATTTGGGAAATAAAAAATAATATTTTGTTTTCACAGCTTCTGAGTATGTTCATGATAATGGCCGTAACGGCTTTATTTTGTCAAATCAGCGACCCTCGTTTCGGCGGTATGTACATGACGCTGTACAACACATTTCTGTTTTTGGGATGGTTTGTATCGAACACGTTCGTTTTGAAACTGACCGAATTGTCGACCACGTCCGGACGGTGTTCGAACGATTCGGACGACGACTGTTCAACGTACAGAAACGTAAATCATTTCCGAATTTCCAAACGTTTCGCGTTATTTTTATGTTTTTTTAAAATTAATACATTTTAAATGCAGTTGTGCAAAATGAATGGAGGGATTTGTAAAATACTCGTGGACGGATACTACGTGACCATGTTCGTGTGCATCGCGTTCGGGATCGTTTGGTATTTCGTTTTCAGAAATGTCATAAAAAAATATCAATCGTTGAGTCTTGGCCACTGGACGGTGAGCGCGAGACGATCCGACAGTACCACCGAGACCGACGACGTAGTAACAGAATTTTTCATTAGATCGTCATCGGCGTGATTACCGCAATGTCCACAATAATAAATAATAATAAAATTGTGAAAAGGTATTTCGAGTATAGTTGCATGTCACATTTTATATCGGCTGTACAACGATATAATAATATATTATTATTATTATTATTATTATTAAAACGAAATCCCGTTTGTTTATTATAATATATTGCAGTCACGATCGGATGAAAAATATTTTAATTGCGACGAGAATGATTTTCGCACATCACATTGACGAAAAAATAAATAAGCAAATAAAAAAAGTTTAAAAAGTCTTTTAAGTTTTATTAATTTTTTTTTTTTTTTTTTTTTTACTTAAAATTATTTTAACGCTATAAACGTGTAGAATGTGTATACAAACGTTATTGTTTAATTGCTATATTATAATGTACGCGATTTAAAATAAACGAATAATAATAATTGACAATTGTGAAATTTGCAATTTATAAAACTTACGTCTTACGCGATGTAAATTGTGTATAATAGTTTCTATAATATATTGTTTACGCGCCATTCATAAGATACACGGCTAGCTGATAACTGAAACAAATTACCGAGAGTTATTATAATTTTTTTTTTTTTGTTTTTAACAATCGGTTTTCGCTTTAGTGTTGTGACTGTGATGAAGACAACAAAATAAAGGCAATATTTGAAGTTGCCTGAAGAACGCGTATAAATATATATATATATATCTTATTGTATACGATATTTGTTGAACCAATTGTTAAAATATATTAAAACACTAAAATATTCGCCGAATCGACTTTTTTTTTTGCAACATGACGATAAGCTCACGACGGTATTTGACGTCAATACGAACGGGATTCGCGTTGCGCGATCGTTGTTACACCTACCAGCTATCGAATTATCACTGTCGGTATTTTAATTTAAATTTATACTTCTGAAGAATAAATTGTTTACGGCGTAAACAATTTACGCACTCGCGTGGGTTCTCGTCCGCAGTTATTTGTACGATTATAAAATCGTCAAAGTCTTCGCGCGGATTTGTTGTTTATAGCGATTGAAATTTTCGTGTTTCACCTTTTGCTACTGTGTCGTGTAACGTCTTCCACAAGGAATACCAAACGCGTTACTCGTGTGAAAAATATAAGAAGCTTCCTTCGTATTTTATACACGGTCTGAGAATCAAATAAAAATATGTCGACAAATCTTAACGGCAAAACGATAAGCTAATAATTTGTCTGAATCCCCATCTCAATAAATAGTATAGTCAAAGTATTTCGTTTTTCACGCAATTTTTTTTATTTAACAATTATGCCTTGAAGAACCACGTTTTCCCTTTAAAATCGACATTTAATTTAACTTATAATTTTTTTTTTTTTTTTTTTTACTAAATTTGGACGAGTCGATTAGCGAGAAAATTAGTTGACTTGTTCGACACGACACGAATAATATGTAATAATAATAATAATAATATGTAATAATAATAATAATAATATGTAATAATAATAATAATAATAATAATATGTAATAATAATAATAATAATATATGCGTGGACTCGAATGCACACAAACCGCGAAGACGCGCTGATCCAAACGATTAATACTCATCGGAATAAAATGCGAATAATTACACATATTATAATATGATATTGACTTTATCATGTTTAACAACAGAAATCATAGTACACGCTACACATAATGTGTATGAGTCATATACCGGAGAAAGACCGGTCTTGTCTGTCATCGCAGAATCAATTTTATTCGTTTCATTTTCAAAGACGAGAAAAAACGTCCGAAATCTATTAATTCCTTGCAACGCACGTAAGTCGATACGAAATGAAAAACGAAAAAACCAATCACGAAAGACATTCGCAGTTTTTCATTATGTTTGAATGTAGCGAGTGCGTACGCGAAAAATGTTAAAAACATTCCAATCGATCGATTAAATTTTGTAGGGGGTTATTGTCAGGAGACGTTTTACAAAAAACAAAAAACCCCTCCTTCCCTTTTTGAGATACACTGGAAAACGGTATTCTCTTCGGCCAAACGTTTTAAATTCTAAATCCAACAACACACAATTCCACTAGCGGTCCTCGTCAATCTGTAAAATTTTTTAATAACGTCGTTAATTCCGTGATGCGCGTTCGACACTTTAAAATATATATTGTTTTCTGTTGTTTTTTTCACCGTATTCTATACGAAACCGTACGGAGCTCTCGTCGCGTCGATCGAATCATATTGCGCCACGAGTATCCCTACTCAACGTATAACAACAATTACGAATGTATCTAATCGCGCGCAATAATTAAAAAAAAATATACGTGTAATTAAATCGTTTTCGTCATACGAAACAAACTGAAATAACAATTGATACCGAATGCAATCACGTTGAACACGCATTAAATTTCGTATTGAAAATAATAATCGTTGTTTCGGGATTTGTATACACACGGCCGTCAAGACAGACATAACAATAATAATAATAATTATAATATAGTGTGCGTGTTTTTCGATCGTATATTCTCGTTGATTTTTGTACATAATATATCATAGCGTTGTCAAAACACACAGCATTGACGCGAATTTAAAAAGAAACGAAAAATTATTGTAATTTTTTTTTTCACAATCCGACTACTAATCTTCATAGACACGACGGGCATGGAAAAATCGTCGGAAATCCGCGGCAAAACGCGCCGTCGTCCGTCTGCGGCAGAAGTACACGCGGATCGCGTTACGGTCTCTACGACGACCAAACCGGATCTGAAAGGAGATCGGTTGAACTTCTTCCTACTGCTGTTGCTGTACACGATGCAAGGTTTGCCGACCGGCGTTTCCACGGCTTTGCCGATTATTTTACAAAGCAAAAGAGTGGTGTCCTATCAAGACCAGGTACGATACAACAGCCGGTGGCGGTGTTGTGTGCACGTTTTTTGATTCGAGTCGCGGACGTCGTTCGACGGACGTTTCACATATTTTAAATTCCCAATAACACACATTTGTGTTCGAAAAACGATTCTAGTAGTAGGCAATCAACACACGATGTAACGTAAAAACTATGGTCAGTACGCTATTTTTAAATATTTTTTATTAATTTTTTTGTCTGCGATCAGTTTTCTGCGTGCGAGTGCATCAACACGCGTATTATTTTCCAACAGAAGCTACTCCGTACTTTATTAATTAATTTGACGCGTTTACGAAAAAAATTAAAGACAGAAAAGTTCGTGTTTACGTTTATCATATAACGATTTTTTTTTTTTACATTCGTACATTTGGATCAATGACAGAAGTGTTTATACATTTTTTAAGAGCTCAAAATGCAATACAGGCATAAATATCGAATATTTACAATAGTTAATATTCGTTAGTCGAAGATAAACTGTGCCAAAGCGTCGCTTTACAGAAATGTTTACTGATTGTAATCATTTTTTTTTTCAAATTAAAAATAATAATAAATCTCTAAAATCTTTGCAGTGTAAATGTCCAGTTCGAGTCAACGTCCGTGACATCCGCAGCTCTTGTTATCCCGTTTAGATTCCGAAGGAAACTAAGAATTTATCGACTTCTTTTTTAAAATTTTAATTTATCTAATTGGTACATTATTTGATACGATATTTCGATTTTGCCTGCAATAGCTTCCTTAAGCTTAATTTAAAAAAGTAATAAAAAAAAAAAATGCGTTGCATAATATTTCGAGCACTTATACATACGAATTCTTTTCGAAATAGAATCAGTGCAACACGTGTGTTTGATACGTCGTTCGTTTCCCCAAAATATTCGTCGCATGGAGACCAAGTTCATGTAAAATTTAAATTTTCAAATTACACATTTTTCTCTCTCGTGTTATAAAACAATCCCAAGGATCGTGTAAAAAGAAAAAAGATATTGTATAGCTCTTTTATTTTTAGGCTCTATTTAGTTTTGTGCTGTGGCCGTACAGCATGAAACTATTTTGGGCACCGATTGTAGACGCCCTCTACATCCAGTCAATAGGCAGACGGAAATCATGGCTCGTGCCCGTGCAATACATCATGGGTATGTGAATATCGTTTTTAACGTCCTTGTTAATTAGATTTAAGTTAGTTATGACTAACTGGTGATGTTAACTTTTCCGAAAAAAGTAACGTGACACGACGAGGTAAAATTTTCCGATTATCACTAATAATTATTTACGAAAAAAGAGTTAAGACTTGCCTGAGACCTATACCTAGTCTCATCGGGACACAAAAGTAAAAAACTTTTAAAAATATTTATTATTATGAAATTAAAAATTAATATTCGTCACAGACACAGTATACACTACGAGTATATATTTGACATAATATTCTAAATAGATTAAAATATTGATTTTTCTGATCAGTGTTCAATTGCGTATATACAACTGACGCTTAATTTTTTAACTCCTTTATAAATTTAACATTTTTTTTTTATTTATTTATATTATTATTCGTAACCCGTGTCACGGATTGATTTCGGATTTTCTCGTACGGTTTCACGAGTATTTTAAAAATCGTTCGATACAGGAATATGTCTGATTTTTATGGCGTATAACGCGGACGTTTGGTTGCCCGAATCGGGCACGCCGAACCTCTCGATGATCGTGTGCGTGTTCTTCGCCACCAACTTTTTGTCCGCCACTCAAGACATAATCGTCGACGGCTGGGCGCTGACAATGTTGAAAAAGTGATTATCGCGCATAACGTCATGTGCATGTAAAATGTCGATAATCGTATGAAATTATCGCAGATTTTCCTTACAGAAACAACGTGAATTACTCGTCCACGTGCAACGGGACAGGTCTGGCGCTCGGGATGTTCATCGGTTCTGTGTCGCCGATCCTGCTGGCTTCGGAGGAGTTTTGTAACAAATATCTGAGAACGACACCGGGCACGGGAGGACTGGTGAACTTCGAAAGTTAGTAGTACTATTATTGTGGAAGTGCTCGCGGACTCTCTGTACGATTGTTGTTGTTGTTTTCTTTTCTCTTATTGGTTGTTTTAGGTTTTCTCTATTTTTGGGGCACCTTGTACGTGATAATAACTACACTGGTGGCCGTGTTCAAAAAGGAAACCCACGACCAATCGAACGGCAACAACGTCAAGATCAGCGTGTTTCAAAATTACAAACTTCTCTGGAACATTTTAAAGCTGCCCAGTATGCAAACGTTGATCATAGCTTTTCTGACAGGGAGAGTGAGTATTTATTTTTGTTTTTATAGGTCTCAGCAAACGGTGTCCGTACACCTGGACTCGGAGAATTGAACGCGAAGAAAATTTCGGCACACAGACTATTGAACGCCGAGAAATTTGACGCAAACTGAATGTTTTATCGATTTGTATAAATACAAAATATCGTGGTATACTGACATGTAACCGTATAGGTATTAGCCCCGTGGTCGTAGAATTTTTCGAAATGATTCGATAGTTATGATCAATCTCGGTACTCTAATATTCTTCCGTCTATATTCGCAGAACTTTTTCTCTGATAAAACGGAACGCGTTTTTCTGAGATCGTGTAAAATTACATTCGAATCGAACGTGTCAGATTCAGAACATGCGAGTAAATAAATGAAAAGTATTTCCACAATGCGCGTTAAAAAGACGCTTTTTTCACTCTCCCTCAATGGTAAAAGGAAGCGCGCATACAAAACAAGCCGGGCTAGCAATTAAATACCTCGACAATTCTGAAATCGTATTTAAATGGTAGAATGCAAAATCGTTCCTACAGGTCGTGTGATAAATGATATGATTAAAACCTTAATAAGCGCGGAATTTTTCATTTTACGTCGTCATACAGACTGACATCATAAACGACGCGCATCCAATAGAATCGTTTAATAATCCCATTAAAATAATTTAATTAAATTAGTGCCAAATTATTTTAAGAGACTGGAAAATTGTACAAGAATTTTGTAAAATACTCAAATGTCTGTGTGTTAAATTGTGTTTATGTGCAATTTACCTGAGTCCAATTAAACGATTATAAATCCTACTCCGGTATAACTCGAAATATTCACCTTAGATTTTTGTAACGTGTTTTCTCTTGAGAAAAACAAACGCTCTGTTTTTCCGTTCACGACGATAACAGTAATCCCATAAAAATATGTATTTATTAATTTTTTTTTTACAGATCGGTTTCTCCACGATGGACACCGTGTCGCATTTGAAACTAATCGACGCCGGCGTGTCTAAAGACGACATCGCATTAATTATAATGCTGATTAATCTCATAAAAATATTTTTGCCACTAATCGTGATCAAATTCACATCGAGCTCGAAACCCATGAATCTGTACATGTTACTGATGCCCATCAGGTATTCGAGTCGATTTTTTTCATTGACATACACTTTATATTTGCAGTACAGCGTAGCGCAACGCAACGCAAAATAAAAATTCATGTAATTGTGTGTTGGATTATCGGATTTTACTTTACTCACTTAAAAAAAAAAGACGATTTTCGATAATCAAAGTTATCGTTTTTATGTTTTGAAATCGTTATTTAATTAAATCCGTAAAAAAAAAACAAAAAGGAAAACGTTACCTTTAACAATAAATAATACATAGAAATTTGTTTAAAATATTATTCACGTGCGCGTCTCTGATGCTTTAAAATAGTGTTTTTATTTTCAAATTTATCGGAAATATAATTTTGCTGTACGATTTGTTCTATCGGTCTGTTCTCTCGCACAGTTTTATCAAATTTAGAGGTAAATTCGGCTTGACTTACAGTCATTGATATTATACTGACATTTTCACCGCGTAAGGAATTAAATTTAAAATTAATAAATGAAAAACTGTAAAACGAAACGAGCCTCACAGACAAAATAAAATTGTTTGGTCAACGCGACGACAAACAAACGTTTTTCTTTTTTTTTTTTTTTATATAACACATTATTATACGGGTTTGCTGAGAACGAATAAGGGAAAAATGAAATGGAACGATCTTAAAAGAACAAACGAAAATTTCAAATATGTTTATTTCACGAATTTCGCACAAATTTACAATGTATTTTACGATATTTTTCATATTCGCTTGTCGCTGATTTTTTTTTTTTTTTTGTTTTTACTTTAGATTATTCTGGGGTCTCGTAATCGCCGCGTTGATTTATTACACGCCGATTTTGTTGAACTATAACGGACTTGTGGACTACATCTATCTATTGGGGATTGTATTCATAATAAATGAAGTGAGTAGATAATTTTTTTTTCCATACCTTGAACGCGTCGATATGGTTGGAAGACGTAAATCGTGATAAGTGACGAATCGAGAAATTCATACTGTGAACAGCTGTCCGCCCGCTATTATTCAGTTTCTAAAACGGTATTACAACAGAAACGTAAAATAGTAAATAGTAAATTGTTGAAAAAAAAAAACAGTCGCTTACAACAACAATTTATCGCTTCGATGTTCCGAATAAATCAATTTTGTAAACGACTGTATTGGAAACGTTTTGACAACTTTACAAAGGGCAGAGTGGATTAACAAAAAAAAAAAAAAAAAAAAACAGACAAAACACTTGTTGAGTACGTTAAACAGTGAGCCGCGAAATTCACATTATCCTAAAACATTCGTTCGAATTGATTTCATCATACGCAAGACTATGAAAAAAAAAAAAAAAAAAAAATGACCGAGAACACAATTAATTCGTTACATTTGTCCGGAATATATTTAATTAACGATTTGGATATAACAACGGGCGCGATTTACTATCAATTCGTTTTTATGTTTTCTGTTTTCGCAGTCACTGTATTACGTCATGCTCGTATCCGTGTACGCGTTTTTTTCACAAATCAGCGACTCCCGTTTCGGCTGCACGTACATGACGCTGTTGAACACGGTGAACACATTGGGATGGGTCGGACCGAACACTGTCGCACTACAACTGGTCGACGTCTTGACTTTCCATAAGTGTTCGAACGACTCTCTGAACAATTGTTTTACACCGGATTTAAAACGCGTGAGTAATTGTCCCGTTACATTTTGGCGATCTGTACTTCGCCCTTAGGGCGGCTCAAAGATTCTGTCGCCATCGCGGTGTCCGTATGAATCGCGTTGTATTTGTATGGGCCCAATCATTTTCCGTCTTATTTCATCTCAATCGATCTCGGTATTTCTTTCTGGATCCATTCTCATTTTTTCATAAGTCTTTATTTATCCAAATATATAATCTTTGTCCACCAAAGCCTTTAAACTACGAGTAACATACGTAGAAACTATAATATTGTTGTTATATATATATCTTTTCAAAATCTATTCACACACGAGTATAGGTTACACAGTTCGTCGTGATATGTGATTGATTCCTATCGTCGGCTCACTTCCGTACAAATAATTGTGGTAAACAAGAGCCGTCTAATATGTTTTCGATTGTCGAACGATTGCGAATCACACGCGTACATATGTTATACAATTCACCGATAATAACGGGCGGTAAAAAAAAAAAAGAAGAAATTACCGACGTTTATTCGATGATCGTTAATGATAATAGTTAACCGTTATGCGTACATTTATATTCCACTGGATCTTTCGTACGCTCCATACGCCTTATAGTATGAGATCTAATAATTTCCATATGGAAATTCACTCGATTCGAACTACGCCTCGGTGTTTTTTTTTTTTTTTGGTAAGAATCGCAGGAAACCGAGTGCATTGGAAATCTCAAATCGTAATTGCTCGTGTAATTTTTTTGTTTTTGTAAAATATGAATTTATTGTCTCGAGAAACCGTACGGTTTCTGAAAACGTTCAACGCAATAAATTAACGTTCGATTTTTTTTTATTCAGACGTGCGAGTCAAACGGTGGCGATTGTCTAACATCTGTGGACGGTTATTACGTCGAGGTAATCGTGTGCACCGTGGCCGGCTTCGTTTGGTTCGGAATATACAAAACCGTCATGAAAAATCTCCAATCGCACAATCCTTCTCGGTGGCTGGTGAACGTGAAACAGACCTCTGCAGATGCCGATAAAGCGAATTGCAACTCGATCGTCGCCGTAACTTCAATGTGATAGGAGAGAAAAAAAATTATAATAAAAATTCGTACAGATTATTATTATTATTATTCTTAAGCGAACAGTTGTATTTTGAAAGTTTTTGTTTTATATTCCTTATTGATGATTGTGCGCGCGTGTGTGTGTGTTTCTTTTGACATAAACGCCAAATGGATTTTAATTAAAAGCCCTTTTTGACGAGCAGTGTTTTTTCTCTTTTTTCTACTCGCAGCAGAACTATTAGGCACTATACATATAGAAGGAAGAGAACGGCTCGTTATAATACGCATATGGTTAAAAATATTTCAAAATTAATTTGTAAATAACTATGTCGCGGAGTATTTGTTTTATTTTATTTATTTATTTATTTTTTTTTTTTGTTATCCTTCGATATTTCGACATAGACGTACATAGATTTAATTTTTGCGTATATATTTGTATAAAAAAATATTTATATAATAAAATTCATTATCGAAATGGAGGTTAAAATAAATGTGGTCTTAACGCGTGAACAGTGTAATAAATATTTTTTATTATTATTATTATTATTATTTCGTCCAACGCGCATACAATAATAATACGTATTTATTGTGCTCGTAACCTACGTAATACACGTAGGCCCATTTTACGAAAATATTACATAATACACTTACCAGTCCGGTTTTGTGATAATGTAATTTCCGAGTAAATCTGTTTGTTTCATTTCCACCGCCCCGCTTCGCTATTTTCTCGGTAAATGCCAATTACAATAATTAATATAATATTAGTAATTATTATTATTATTATTATTATAAATAAACAAAACGATTTGCCTCCGCATCGATCGTAACGTGTAATGCGTTGGAAACCTTGAAAACGCGCGCATAAATGTGCGTGCATACGCAATATATTAAAATTGATTATTATATTTTTAGCGTAGTTGTGTTACAACTTAAAATACAGATTACGACGGGTATTGGGTCAGGAATTAGCGATAAGATGTACAGAGTGTTCACGGAGCGCGGAGGTACTTCGCATTCGACTCGTTTGTTTTTCCCGTCTTACCAGTAAACTTCATTGAAAATAACAGCCGAAAAAACGTTCCGGTGAAATTGTCGACATATTTTTATATTTTTTAGATTTATAAATTTTTTTTTTGTAGGAGGACGAAATTCAATTAAGACTCGGACGCGTCTGTTGTTGTTTTTTTTTTTCTTTACGTTTGTCGTCGTGTTCTCTAATATTGTAAATATAAGCGTGCATATTAATCGTCGCCGATTTACGATTTGCTTTCAAATTCAAAATTATACAACTCTACAATCTGTGCACCAAATAACCAAATATCGATGATAATATGTCCACCGCGTGTGCGCGTAAAAGTTTTTCGCGAACGGAGGCTGAAATCAGGCGTAACGCAATTATCGTTTAACATTTCTTTGAAGAATTTCAATTTCCACAACGGAACCTAACGGTTAGGTATTTTGTTTGAAAAAAAAAAAGTGAAAGTTAAAAACGCTCAATTGAACCCGTGAGCTTCTTGTGATTCTCGTACGAATGGGGGAGGGGAAAGCGTTTAAAAAACCCGTTTGCGTTCGTCAGGATCGCAATCACCCTGTACACACGGATCGTGCGAATAAAATAGGTTTTATACATATATTAATAAAACCAGTGGGTGTCCGCGATGCTTTCGTCAGTTTTCAAACCGAAGCGGTCAGTATCGCAGCGCGGTTTCGTGCTCGCGACGATGACGGACAATTGTGAAACGTGAAAACGGGCCCGGGGTGGTGTGTGTCCGTCGCAGTCGCGAAAAACTGTTATCGTCGAGGTACGGGCATGGACGAAGTGACGGAGAATTTCGTTGTGGACCGGTCCGCGGAGCCGGCCAAATCGAACCTGAAGGGCGACTGGTCGAATTTCCTCCTGTTGATACTGTTGTACACCATGCAGGGTCTGCCGTTCGGCCTGGCCGTCGCTTTTCCAATCATTTTCCAGAGTAAAAAAATTGTCTCGTACCACGAACAAGTACGTCTTTTGTCTTCACGTTTTTGGAAAAATCAAACGAACCGTTTTATTAACTCGAACAGATCGGTCGTAGACCGCGATTATTATTATTATTATTGTTTTTTTTTCTTCTAATCCTTTTCCGCGCGCTGCCCCTGAGAATTTTTTTCCCGTTTTCTATACACTGAGAATCTTGAGAATCTTCGCTGAGGTGTAAATGTAGTGGAAAAAAAACCGTATCTAAACACGGCGGCGACCATGCGCGTTAATTAGAATACGAAAATTAATTCATTTTTTTTTTTTGTTTTTTTGTTAGGCTTTTTTCAGTTTAGTCGCGTGGCCGTACAGCGTGAAAATATTGTGGGCGCCGATCGTCGACTCGTTATACGTACAACGCGTGGGCAGACGAAAATCTTGGCTGTTGCCCGTTCAATATTTAATCGGTATATTTATAGACATCAAATAGGTACACTTAAATGGTATTCTCTCTGTTAAAATAGATATAAAAAAAAAAATAGTTTTTTTCTTCTTTTTCTATTAAAAAGTCACGATAAACTCGCTGTACGCTATTGAGGAACGCTTAATACGCATAATACGCGATCGGTGACAGATCAAATAATCTCATACGTGTACAAAACGATAGCGGTGGAATTCGTGTGTTTTCAAGGAATTTTTTTTTATTTTTATAACGCCATTCCTTCTTCGGAACGAACACCGCATAAAACGGCAACAGTGCAATAGGGGTCGGCAACCTGCGGTCCTTTCGTCGATGTAACAGTTGCGGCTCTACAGTTCCATACGCAAAAATTATATATTTTATTACCCCAAAAAAAAAAAAAAAAAATTATTATTATTATTATTATATGTAAGAGACGCAAGTGAGACGAATCGAATCGTAATATTCGGAGAAAAAAAAATAATAACCAAAAGACGAATTTCACATGTATTACCGCGACGAGTTCATTTCTCATTTGACTTTCACACTACCCAGTGCCCCGTCCGTGCGAATAAAATATTTCGTCATAGTGTTGTCGACGGACTTTTCAACGTTTTCCTGTATGAGGGGCGTGTGTCGTCGAAACGTCAAAAATAATTAAGTGAAATAGAAATAGTGCGCTCGTACCGTGCGGTTTGAGCGTAAAATGTCCATACGACACCGATTTCAACCACCTCGTATGAAGTACAAAAAAATAAAGAACACTATCGAAACACAATTTCTCCATTTTGTCCAGTACACCCGTAGACGTTTTGAATAATTTGAAAATTAAATTAATGGTTTATTTTTGTTTTCATAATGGTACAACGCGTTAATCCAACGGGCGTCGTGAACGCGGTGATCGTGATAATTGTATTGCAGGCGCGTCGCTGTTCTGTACGGCAGCCAAAATCGATGACTGGTTGCCCGAGACGGGCCAACCGAACGTCAGAGCGCTGGTGATCGCGTTCTGCGTGATCAGCGTGTTGGCCGCCACGCAAGACGTAGTGGTCGACGGTTGGGCACTAACGATGCTGAAAAAGTAAGCTACACTCGCCAAGGACCGTATGGGCCTTATACCTCCTTATGTATACACTTTATATTACACTGATACACTATTTTAACGTGTATTATTGCACACAGAAAGACGTTTTTTTTCTTTTTTTTCTGTTTTTTCACGTTACACTTGCGCCTTTTTTCATTCGAGTGCGGTGGTGCCAATGATTTTCAATCAATACGACGTGTTTTTGGAATTTTCGAATTTGTATGACGTTAATAGTGCGCGAAATCGTGAATTCAAAAGGCTCTGAATAACGTTTATCGAGTTTGTTTTCGTTCAATACATATATCCGCATTGGATTTATGGGGCGGGCGGGCGGGAGAGAGACAAATCGTTTTCGCGTTATTAATACGAATGTGTATAATAAAAAAAAAAAAAGAAACATATCTTCGACACAGTAATACGTTTTTTCGACGATGTATATTTATTTTTTATAATTCATACCTCGTGCTCCACCCAAACGTAAAGATCATAAGTATATCGGCCGTAGAAAAGCGGTCTATTCAACACGAATTCGAGGCGATTTCAATTCGTTTATTTCTCGAAATAATATAATAGCTGGTAGAACCGACTGTTTAAACAATAATAATAACAATAACAATAATAATAATAATAATTTGTGAAGACAAAAATCGAGGAGTCGAGAGAGTAATATTGAATTGAAAAGAGAAATGTGTTGTAGAAAGAGAAAGGACCGGGAAGAACGATAAGGACTATAGGGACATTTAGAGAAACGCGAGTGAGTAATATTCATCAGGACAGTCGTCGGCCTTAGTAGAGAGAACAGACATGAAATATTAAACGAGTGTTTTGAGGTCGACTCTCCGAGTGAAGAACGTGTCGGACAGGAGAGTACATTCACGAAAGGGATGAGGTATATGATACGCGTGCAGCGTGTTACAGAATCCCATTCGACCTCTATAGGTCAATGATCGTGTCTATTATAGGGACGGCGAATCCGTGTAAGAGTGTAGTCCATAACTAAGTCGTTGAATTTTCTGAAATTTCTGAATTTGATATCGTTTTCTGTGTGCACTACAGGAACAACGTGGGCCACGCGTCCACGTGTAACGGGACGGGTTTAGCGTTGGGCGTGATCATCAGCGCTTTTTGTACGGTAATGCTCACTTCGGAAGACTTTTGCAACAGATACTTACGGTTCGGATACGGCTCCGGAGTGCTGATTACGATTAAAAGTGAGTGCGAAAAACCAATGCGAATTTACGGACGTTATGTGCGAAATTCGATATTTCGAACGAAACTCGCGTTCATTTCACCCACCAGATATTAATTTAAAAACGTTCGAAACGGGTTATACTTTAAATATGTCTTATATAGCCGATTCGCGAAAATCAAATGAAATTGTACACGTATTGCGAATTATAAAATTATATGCGGATTTGGACTTTTTTCGTGCATTAGTCACTACAAAACATCGTTTTTCGTTCAAAACTGTATTTCCACTCGGTACGTTTCGGGCGCAATTCATTATTATTATTATTATTATTATTTCGTGAAGTTGCGTAATAATAATAATAATAATAATAATAATAATAATATAACTTGCACCGAGACGGACGGAGTAAGTAAGAATATTATAAGTTCTCTTTTTTAGGTTATTTGTATTTTTTGAGCTTCGTTTTCATGTCGGTGACAACGCTAATCGGCATATTCAAAAGCGATAACGACAACAGAATGGAAATCCAGTTGCCGCGCGTAAAGATCAACGTCGTCCAAAATTATAAACTCTTATGGGACGTTTTGAAGCTGTCCAGTGTACGAGTGTTGGCATTAGCTTTGATTACGATGAAGGTAATTATATAATCGGTTAGAAGGCAAATTATATTATGTGTGTATCAACTATTCGCACATTCATCAAGAAAGCAAAAAAAAAAAAACTGTTTCCGATTAAATTCTCGTTAATTTTATAGAAAAATAGTTTCGCTGTGCACAATATATATATATATATATATATATATATTGCTATTCGTTCATTATCAGATATATTTAAAAAAAAAAAAAAAAAACAAATGACGTTGACAACGATGAAATTGTATTAAATAACAACGACGATCGTTTCCAAAATATAGTGTCGAATTCGCATTTCGTGGCGTATACAATAAAATGCGATATCACTTACAACGAAAAAAATTACTACTTAAATGGGGGAAACGTGATTTTTTTTTAAAAAAAAATTCATCGCCTACAACGATTTACCGTCTGATTATAAATGAACAAAAAAATTATTTCCCCTTATACATTCCCGCCTTTCGTATCCAAATATATTTATTTTTTTTTTTTTACCAAGACCGTTGAGATATTTTTCTTTAAAAAACGTTTATTGTCGTTTATTGGCGAAAATTTATATTAAATGCTCTTTATCATTTCATATATAAATCTGCAATATAAGACTGCAATACATTATTTCAAATACACACAATCGTCATTTCATCGTACGCGCGAACACCGTTTCATCGACAAATTGAATTGACATTTTTTTTTTCTGTACAAAAACGTGTATACATTAAAATCTAATGTTAACTTGTACAGTATTTGTGTGACAGATCGGATTCGCGGCCACTGACACCGTGTCGAAATTGAAACTGATCGACGCGGGCGTGGCTAAAGAGGATTTAATGATGGTAACCATATTGATGTACGCGGTGAAATTTCTGACGTCTCTCGTCGTGTCCAAGTACACTTCGGGCCCGAAACCGATGAGCGCGTACATGAATTTGATGCCAATCAGGTAGAAAAAACAATTTTACCAATTTATTTTGAGAAAAGTTATGTGCCCACGCGCATAGGGAACCGAGTTGTGTATATATATAAAACGGCGATGAAAGTCCATTACCGGCGTCTGAGTAATTTATATATATATATATTACGTATAAAGATATAAGGATTTCGGTTTAAAAAGAAAAAATTGTACAAAATTCTTTATGATATATCGAAGGATCATATTTTACTCTTCTGTATTCGAAAGTGGAAAATCGGATTTTCTCCGATGTAACAAATTTGAATTATATATTCGAATGTTTTCGTAATATTTTCTAAATGTAATCGGAATAAATGTAATTCGATAAATTTTTCGGGAAATATTATTCTACAAACCGTTTTTTCGGTATTTATAAATTTATTCAAATACACATTTTTGAATACGTAAAATAAATTTTTTTTTTTTTAAAGACTTTATTCTTATTGTTACAGATTATTGTGGAACGCGGCTTACGTGGCATTGATTTATTACACGCCGACGTTACTCGCGAAAAATCAAAATGAAAATAATGTCTCGGCGTATTATTACTATTCGCTTTTGGTGTTCATCAAAACGATTCACGAGGTAAGTCATCGTAGATTATTTTCAAAACCATATTCACCGTAAACAAACGTTTTCTTTTTTATTTTATTTCCAAATGACATCCTATTATTTTTCTTCTACGCTATACATCAAGCGTGGATCCAAGGGGCGAATGGGGTACGCCCTCAAAAAAACCTATACCTATGAAACACTCAGTGGCGTAGCCAGGATTACGCAATGGGGGTTTAAGTATGAATGAAACTATAGGTTTTTACATTTTTTACTAGGTTTATTGCTCAATATTCTTAATGAACCACACAAGGACCCACTTCAGTAAAAACGTAAAAAAAAAAGCAATGTGGGGAGGTTAAACACCCAAAACCTCCCCTGACTACGCCACTGTACACACGGTGTTGCCTGCATACCTATAGTTATAGTGCGATTTACTGATTGCACATTTTTTTACGAACTCAACGGACGGATTATGTTTCCGTAATGAAATCCAGTAAAAATTACTGCCAACTGTTTATTACATATTTTGTTTTCAGATTTTGTCGTACACCATGTTCCTCTTTACAATTGGATTTTTCTCCCGGATAAGCGACTCTCGTTTCGGAGGCACGTACATGACATTATTGTCGACCATAGCCAGTTTCGGATGGGCAGTATCGAATACTTTGGCATTGAAAATGATCGACGTATTAACGTTTCGCAAATGTTCGAACGACGTCCAAAACGATTGTTCAACGTCGCAATTAAAAGATGTAAGATCTCGTTGTAAATAATCGGACCCATTCAATGAAACGGAATGTTGTAAAAAAAAAAAAAAAAAAACCTTGTAGACAGTTTTCCTAATTAAATTATTCCGAAATTCGTTTAACTACATATCGAAATATATAATTACATTATAATATAGTTTTTAATTAATTACTACTAATTAATTTTCCGCGTTGGAATAAGGACAATTCGTGTGTTTAGAAAAACGAATTGCAATGCTCGACGACAAACGAGCTATCTGTACTGCAGTAACATAAGCGGATCTTAAAGGTACAAATTGAATTATTTCCAATAAATGCGGATTAAAATTTTATGGCAAATAATAATTGTAGGAACGTAATATTTAAATAAAAAACGGAGCATATTATAATCGCTTATTAACCTATGAGGAAATAATTTTTAAATCTTATTTTTTTCTTTTCTAAAAGTTAATGTTCGCTCCGCTGCTCCGAACGTTAAATCAAAATCTTAAAATCCAACGAGACGATTTCACACGGAACATTTTCGTAAGTTCGAATGAATGAAAATGTCTGCAAATTCTAATCCGATATAGTGCGCGATGTGCAATAATAACGTATTTGAAATGTTTTGTATAATATATATATATATATATATAATTACGCGTGATTACTGATTTATCGACAAAACTATCGACCAAATTATTTGGCAGAGATTTGCTCATGTGAAATTTGTGTTCATTTCTGTTTAGATGTGCAAAAATATCAAAGGCGATTGCATTGTAATCGTGAACGGTTATTACGTCGAAGTGGCCGGATGTACGATCATCGGATTCGTTTGGTATTTCGTTTACAAAAACACTATAAAAAAACTTCAAAACAAAAATCCGTCCAGTTGGTTGGTGGACTTGGATGGACCGAACGAACAGGAAACGATGACCACGAGTCCTATGTTAACGTGACAATACTGTATTAGGAGGGCCTGCTTATAAGTTACGTGCAAACGCGCTTTATCATTTGCACGATTCCGAATAGAAATGTAGGGGTGCCATTTTTTTAGACATTTTTTTTCTTTATTAAAAAAAAAATATTTGAAAAAAATGCAACGCTACAATACTGTAGCGCGAATGCGTCAAAATTGTTTAAAAATAAAGAAAAATATTTCTTAAAACCGAAGTTATTTTAGTTAGTTAGTTAATATATGTCTCGTAACGAACTTATAAGACATTTTAGTAAAAATTTACCGTTCGCGTTGACGTAATTGACGGTATTGAAATGGCTAATGCGTCAGACACTTTCGGCGTTTGATTATCCAATAAAATGTATCACCAGCACTTGAACTTCACGGTAAACTGTGCGCTAAATACATTGCAGGTTACTGAAAACCAGTGGTGAACGACGTTTTTCAAAACTTTCATAAAAATCAATATTAACGGTCAACTATCAGTGCAGTGACACTGGACCATAAGATTTAGGACAACAATTAGAAGCCCGTAAAAGGTTTTTTTGTCCAAAGCCAAAGCCAGAAAGTTCAATTTTTAGTGACTCGTATTATAATATATAGACTTATAACATTTGCGTGTGTAAAAAAAAAGTTTAGTTTAATTCAGTGTTTTTTTTTTTTTAAGTCAAGTTATCCTGCGAGTCCTCGACAAAGAGAAGGCGTAGGTACGTTATAATTTGTAGTTTTTTTTTTATCACAACACATAATTGGAAGACGAGCCGCCGATATAACAAAAAAGAAAAACGAGTACTTACGTATGGACAAAATGAAAAACAGAAAAGCGACAATAAATTATTAACGATAATATCGAGAAATCGAAATGTCCGAAAACACGGACGAGGCTTATCGAACGGAATTTTATAACGCAATGTAGCTGGAAATAACTGCAGTAGACGATGTACACGAGGTTGAATAACAAACCGGATCAATAGTGGATTCTGCAGGCTCCGAAAAAGATCGGCCAAAGAGTTTCCGAATATGGATAGATAAAAATGATTCGTATGAATCTTTTTATGATTCGTATGAAATCTGAAAAACATTATTACCCGTGCGTGCTTTTTTTCTTATTCATTTATTTATTTTATTTTGTAATTATTCGGGAATTCGGAACGTATTTTAAACGTACTGTGTAATCGAATGGCGTATTTACCGACAGTAAAAATTATTCACTCGGCGACTGGCGTTTTACCGAAATCGGTATATTTTTTATAGCTTTTTATAGTCCGTAGCGTTTAACTTCAAGACGGTAACGGAATGTTACGATTTTTTATACGTCCCGTTCTGTTTTCGTAATTTCAGGCTCGGTCTGATCAACGTTCGCCGCGGCCCGCGCGTTCAAAAATTACCGTTTAAGGGGGATTGGAAGCGAGCACTTACTCAATGCTTCTCAGTGTTTCCATTTTTTTTTTTCGTTTTATTTATTCTAAATTTGTTCGAGTAATTTTTTAAGGATTTATAAAAAAAGTAATTAAAAATATGGGAAAATCATTGTGTAGTAAAATTCACGACGAATCCAAATCTTGTTTGTGAATCCTCAAAAGAATCATTAGGTCGATCGGTACGTTGGCAGTACGAGAAACGTTTATTTTACTACGATCCGTGTGTGCAAGGCGAAGAGAGAGAGAGAGATATACCGGCTTCCGATCCCTCCTTAACTAGTCAAAACCACTTTAAAATCGTAATATATTATTATAATTTTTCCAGACAACCGGTATAAATAATATAACCGGTTCGGAATATTTCCGAATTATTGGACATTATTTCTATTATGTAACACAGTTATACACGAAATTCACGACGGACAAAACGACTGGTATCCAAGTCGTCGTCTTTCTTGAATTCCACATTCTTAACGACGATGGTTTGTTTATTAAAAAAAAAAAAGAAAAGCGAGCGCGTTGGTACGTATCGATTTACAAACGCAATAATACCGCGTATTACAAAATAGTATACATAGTGTTTTATATTATTTCAGTAAAAAAAAATTATTTAAATTAAATATACGTCGTATTGCAGTAGACTAGGGAGTGCGTTGTATTTTTTGGCCGCAAATAAGCGAATCGCAAAAATTTTCGAAAAACCGTAGTCTATGGGTTTGACCACTTCTTTTGGACGACACGACGCGTCGCCGTGTACGCCGCAGCAGTGACAAGTGGATGTGAACGACAACGTTTTCATCGTTACAAAAAAAAAACGGAAAGTCTACCGACCAACTATTGCAATTATTTTCGTACAATAATCTATCGAAAATTTGGTTAAATAAACATTTATTGACCTAATAGTTTATTATATAATCACGGTTCGGTTTTAATAAAATTAAAAATTATTAAAACAATCGTTTTATAATGTAAACAAAAAACAAAATAAAAGTATTATGACATATGCTTATAAAAACGGTAAAAATAGCACTCTGTCAAAAATATCGCAGAATTTAATACCTAAAAATAGATTATTATAAGAAAATTTCTAATGAAATAGCTACATTGGTAATTGATTTCTCTTATCTCCCCTTACGAAGGTTGTACGAGATTCGTGTAAAACGCGAAATAATTAAAATTTTAAGAATATTAATCATAAAAAAAAAAAAAAACTAGAAAATCCAAAACGTTTTAAAATGTGTTAAAAATATACGATATAGAATTTTACACTTGTAATCCTTGTTGAATAGTTATTACTCCGCTATTTTTTTTTTTTATCTGTGTTCAAAAAAATTGCTAAAACGCTATTAGAATCCGAACGCCGATTATATAATAATCATAACGAATATTTTCGAACATTTCGTAATGCGCGTATTTAGTTAGAAATCGAGATATATTATCGTTATTATTATTATTTTTATTATTTTAATCCATATAAGAGTATATGATTTTTTTCCCTCAATTAATACGTCTAGAATTACAATTATATTTTTATAAAAAAAAAAAAAAAAGTTAAAAATATTAAGCGCTACACACGTCTGAGCTTACTGCAATATTACACACAAAAAAAAAATTAAATAAATAAAAATCATTCGACTCTTAAAACATGTGTAAAACTAACCGCGAGAATAGGTCACGGGGAATATTACGATAAAAGAGAAGGGAAAAAAAATCCGATAAACAGATAACAACGAAGTCATCGTTTGATCCGGTAGAACTATTTTATTATTATTCTAATTCTCGACTACTCGGTTAGTTTGGAACGAATAATATTATACGTGAACACACACACACACACACACTAACGGTTTCACTGTCGTTCCGAGAGGAGAGCACGTGTACCTCCTGTACGGCGGTCGTTCGCGGATAATCTCGATAATACGATTATTAAATACGAACATTTCGAATAATAATAATAATAATAATAATAATAATAATAATAATAATAATAATATCGAAATCATGGCGGAATCGCCGAAAAACGACGTTGGAGTCGGCGGTGGGACGGGAAGAGACCGGACCGGGCCGAGAAATCTGTCGGGAGATCGGTCGAACTTGTTGTTGTTGATGTTGCTGTACACGATGCAAGGTGTCACTTTGGGATTTTCGATTACGGGTCTACCGGTGATTCTGGAAAGCAAGAAAGTCGTGTCCTACGAAGACCAAGTAAGCGAATAATAATATTTTGTTAACAAAGGAACAAAAAAATTAAAAAATAACTGCGAGTTTTTTCTTCTGGTTATAAAAAAAAAAAAGTTCTAAAAACATTACACTTTAAACGGACATCGTCCGTACGGAATCCGCTAGTGTTTCGTCTTTTAAATAGGTGTTCAGAATAAATTGTTTTTGCCATACGTTTTAATCGCGCACTGCCAATCAGCGAATTCGCATAATGAAACATATAAGTCCTATATAGGGTTTGTTCTTTTTTTTGCTTTTTTTTCTTTCTAAATCCTATTCGCCCGAAAATTTCGAATACGAATTTTCAGGTACGAATTATTTGCGTTTCTATTTTTTTTCTTAGGCTTTATTCAGTTTAGTATTGTGGCCGAATAGCATAAAACTACTTTGGGCTCCACTGGTGGACGCGTTCTACGTGCAAAGGATGGGTAGGCGGAAATCTTGGCTGCTTCCCGTCCAGTATTCGATGGGTACGTAAAATCAGAAAGCATATTCGACGCGTCAAAACGTCGAGCAGTCTAACCTGCTTGAGGAGGAGTTCATTATAATATCAGATGTGTGTAACGGGTTTGTGCGACTCCGGTCGAGCCTATTTTTTATTTATTTTTTTTTTTGGTAAAAGTATGCGCACGCGTTTTAATATTATTACAAAATCTCGTGAAAACCGATACCGACGCCGAAGCCGAGGAAACGAAAGAAAAAAACGAAAAAAAAAAACAAAAAGAGGAAGGGCGAAAGACACGAGACGCCCGGCACGTCTCCCGTGAAATCGTTTCGATTAATAACCGGGCGTACGTGTTAATATACGTATATTAAATCGTGTTATAACATTATAAAACAATTATAGTTAAAACTCTCTGATAAATAAAATGGTTTTCAAGTTCGTCAACCACTCTATAAATAATATTATATAATAATTATTATTCGTAGTTATAGTTACGCGTGTTTATAAAAATTAAAACGTTTTACAATGATAACAATAATTATTATAGCAATCGTTTAATAATAATAATATTACATTAGCGCTTTACGCTGCGTTTATTACCTTATCGCGGGGAATGTTTTACTTTTCTTGGTCTACGATCTCGTATTTGTTTTAATTTTTTTTTTCTTTTTCCTTAACCGTCGTACGTGAATATAAATAATAAAAATAATAATAATTGTTATTATAAAAAAAAAAAATTATTATGGCCAATCGAATTATGTTAATTATTTCACGTAACGATTTATATTTTTTTAAAAGTCTGTATAATATGTTTACCATTTATTTTTTCTGTACGTTTCTATCGTGTTATACAAACATAAAATATATATTTTTTTTTAAGTAATTCTCGATCGGTTTTTATGAGCAATAAAAAATTAAAACGATATTGAAATGTTAGAAAAAAAAAAACGAACATGGTCTTGATAATTTTAGCCACGTTCTGTTTAAAAAGGAGTTTTAAAATATTAATAATAATTTTCAATAGAAGCTGAAAGAAGGGGAGAAGTGCAAGAGCGAAAAAATAGTTTTAAGGAAAGCAATAAGATGACGAGAAAAAAAAAATATTTTAATAAATAATTACGTAAAATGAATTGTTCTTATTCGTTCGAAATATTTTGAAAATCCCTTCACGACTCGTCGTTTCCTCGTCGAAACATTAAGGTTACCGTTGCGGTTAACCGGCCATAGTGCTTTCATACAGAAATCAATCGTTTGTACCTTTGTTACGCGTGAAGGTTACGTTCAGAGCCGGATTAAGGGGTGGGGGCTTAGAGGGCTATAGGCCAGGGCGGCCCCCTAACGAAAGGGGCCCCAAAAAAAATTCGGGATCGCCATTTTTTTTTAAATTATTGCACAATTTTAAAAAATTTAATAAATAACTACAACGTTAAAAAACGGTAATTTACGTCAAATATTTTTATAAAATATTTATCATAATAATAATAACGAGTACAAATTTCAATGCATTTTTAATTGATTTAAAGTCCTCTACCTGAAATTTTTTTTTATCGGCATCGTTAAATGTAAATATACATCATACATAATATATGTAAGAAATTTTTTTTTGTTGTTGTAAAATTCGTGCCCCGAGATTGAATCAGCCCGTGGCCGCTTACATCATTAATCCGGCTCTTTCTAACGTTAGGTTAAGATAGGTTAATTGGCATCAATGTATTATCCGGGGGACGTTCCACAGGGACGTGTTTGATTTATACGGCCATCAACATCGACGACTGGTTGCCCGAGACGGGACATCCAAACATGACGGCACTCACTACCGCGTTCTTCGCGCTCAACGTTTTGGCCGCCACACTGGACATAGTCAGTAACGGTTGGGCACTGACGATGCTGAGAAAGTAAGTGCGCTCGCATTGCGTACACGTAACTCGAATATCTGTTACAGACACAATACACGAGACTCGTTAGAAAATAACACTTAAATAGGGGTGCGGTACACGTGGGATTTTTCAAACAAACGCAAAAACGCGCTGTTTTTGTTTGCATTACAGAGAGAACGTGGGCTATTCGTCCGCGAGCAGTTCGTCGGGTTTGGCGATTGGAGTGATGTTGGGTTCCGTGGTGCCCGTCCTTATTACTTCCGAGGACTTCTGCAACAGATACTTACGAACCGCGCCCTGTACGGGAGGTATTATGACTCTGGAAAGTAAGTAAGTAGCGCGTGCAGATTTTATCGTATTACGGTGTTCAAATTCCGTCGATAGACGTCTATTGAAAAATGCAATCCGTCCGAGACCATTTCTTCTATTGACATTTATGTATTCTCCGAGAGTTTTTAACGCAGTTCGTCACTATCTCCCTCGATTTATCTCGATTTTTTTTTAACTCTATTCTCTCCACTCTTATATACATACTTCCTATGGGTCGACTTCAACATCACTTTTCCAACGGTTCTCGGTTCGACACTAGAGCTCAGGTTAGGTTATATCCGTATGATTTACGATCATCTAACCTTATGTCATATTAACCTTTCGTCTAAAATACATTAGTTAGACCCACTAAGCAGCGGTGAAATCTTTCGATTTTTACGTAACGAAAATTCGCCATGAATTTTTCTATTGAAACACTCGGTTGATTTCAATTGAAAAACGTATAAAAACAAAAAAAAAAAAAAATAGAAAATTGTTTATCGTGTTCTTCAGATATTTTTTTTCTTTTTTTTGTAGGATTGTTGTTCGCTTGGGGCGTTCTATTCCTGTCGGTATCGACACTGATTGGCGTGTTCAAAAGAGAAAAAGACAACAGGCTGGAAGAAAATTACTTACAGCTCAACGTCGTTCAAAACTATAAACTACTATGGGACATTTTAAAACTGCCTAGCATCCGTGTGTTACTCATAGCATTGCTAACGATGAGGGTAAAATAACATTGAAAATGTTCGTGATTTTTTTTTTTTGTTTGTTTTAAGAAGAAAGTAATTTTGATTTTTCACACACGCACTAAACGATAACCCGCGTCAATTGACACGAGTAAATTAATTATTTGTTCCATTTCGCAGGTCGGATTTTCTACGACGAGAGTCGGTTTGGTAAATTTGAAACTAGTCGACGCCGGAGTGCCCAAAGATGGTCTCATGATACTGACTACGGCGATGTTCGCGGTGAAAATCCTGACACCGATCGCTGTGTCCAAATACACTTCGGGCCCGAAACCGATGAGTATATGTTTGAATATAATTTCAATCAGGTGGGTAGAGCAAAACAAACGACGTGAATAACTCAAATTTAACTGATATAAGAGGAATAACAAGATTTTTTTTTTTTTACACATTTTTGTATATTTTCGTATAATTTTTTGCATTCTACAACATTTATATTTCAAGAATGTTTTCATGATTAAAATTTGTTTTATTTTCCAGACAATTTCGTTCTCCCGCGAGAATCATATTTGTTTCAAAATTAAAAAAAAAAAAACAAACTTATAACGCTTGTGAAACCTCATAACTGCTCCCTCTTAATTGAATTACGCGTTTTGTTGTATGCGGTCTCTAACGTTTGATCGATTTCAGATTAGTTTGGAGTCTCACGTACATGATTTTTATTTACTTCACGCCGATGATGATAAATCGCAACGGAACCGTAAACGTACCGATATATTATTACTTGATTTTAGGATTTTTAAACGCAATAAACGAGGTGAGTCGGCTAAATGCGTATAAATATATCCGGATTAAAACGTTGAAATTATAAATGTTTTTACGATCGGAAGACATTCATATTAAATACATAATTTTTTTTTTTACAATATTCCCAATAAATTCGATTGTCCGTTAATAAAAATAAATCACAAATTTGCAGAACGGTAATAATTTTCGCAACAATAATGTTGTTGTAAATGGGGTTTTGTTATAGACTTTTTATGAAATGTCCCGGAATTCGTAAATATCATAAAACGTTTCAATTATTGTCGACATATAACGTTTCCATTAACCTACAGCACATAACCTACAGCCCTTGAGAAAAAACGTACGGCGCACAATATTTCAATTCGCGTGTTGGAAATCGCGACGAGACTTTGGCGGCCGATGTGATTTTCTAAAAACATATTAAGAATCCCCCGGACCTGTCTGCTAGTCGATATATCGATTTTATTGGGGGGGGGGGAAATTAATTTGGAAAATCGTCATGACTAAATCGCGTGGTTTTTTTTCTTTTTGTTCCTCCCCAAAGGGATTAGCGTACGTCCTGTTGGTAGCCATGACGGCTTTTTTTTCGCGAATAAGCGATCCGCGTTTCGGCGGTACGTACATGACGCTGTTGAACACGATGGTGAATTTGGGATTGGCGTGGTCGTCGTCCTTGGGACTGAAAATAATGGACTTTTTAACGTTGAAGAAATGCTCGAACAGTGCCCATAACGATTGTTCTACGACGGATTTAAAAAACGTGAGACTATGACGCCGTATATATATATATGTCGAAATATATTCTGAGAATTTTACTATTAGATTTGTATTTCGTTTATTTAGACTTGCGATCTAAACCAAGGCCATTGTGCAATAACCGTGGACGGCTATTACATAGAGATCGTTGTGTGCATAATCATCGGATTCGTTTGGTACGGCGTTTTCAAGAACGCCCTCAAAAGTTTCCAGACCAAAAGCTCTTCGCATTGGTTAGTGTACGTGGACCGATCGGGCGGCAAAGAAGTCGAAGTCTCCAACGGAACGGCGAGTTCTATATGATCGTACGACACGTCGCTGATACTAGATTTACGATAGATCTTGTAACCGTTTTATTGATCGTATACGTAATAATGATTTTTTTTTTTTTACAATTAGCGTATTTCGAAATATTGTCTTAAAAAATAACCAACGCGCGTGTTATATGTGTATACAAGGTCGTTCGGAAAGAAAAAAACCAAACACTTTTAAAAATTAATAAAGAATTTTATATTCTATGTAGGAAAAACATTTTGATTTTTTTCTTCTAATACGTGTCTATATTTTTTTTTTCTTTTACGCGATTACTAAATATATTTCTATGCGATTTTACTCTTGACCGGATAACGCGTTGTAGTTCGAAAACGAAACTAATACTGTACACAACGACTCATTAAATGGTAAAGCATCATCATCGGTTGCTTCCTCTAATTCCTTTTTCGAATTTTTCTCCCAAGATACCTGTTGGACAGTACGCGGTTGTAAAAATGTTCGTTTAAAAATTCCAATATTTGAATAATATTAAAAAACAAATAAATACTATTCAACATATTAACATTTTGAAAATCTCGTTTATTTTTATTGTTTTCCAATAACGGCGCGACTCGCTAATCGCTACGTTTTTCTTTGTTCTTCGCCTTCTCTATATAATTATTCGTCAGATTATATCATATAGTTGTAGTCAGTGGCGGATTTTAAATGTTTTTCTGGGGCCGTGAAAAATAATATGTATTTCAAAGGTATTATTTTTATATTTTATATTATTAATATATGCACCGGCATCTTGGGGGGATCCAGGCCCCCTGGACCTCCCGTGGATCCACCACTGGTTGTAGTAACATTAATATTAATCGATTAATCGGAACACAATTATTTGTCAACTGTACTGTAAAACGATGGTGTCATTTCAATACAATTTCAAACTATCCCTCCAATTGCACAAATTGTTTTCTCCGATAAACCTAACAAATTTCGTTAACAATTTATTATATTATAATAATTACGCTTTTATATATATATATATATATATATATATATTATATATATATTACATAATTGTATTATTCGGCGCAATTTCGTTTGTATAAAAATGCGTTAATAAATATCGTCACATTTTTGTTTTTTGTTTTCGTTTATTTGAATACGTTACATTGCAGTGTAGCCACGTTATTGCGAATGTCTGGCCAACAGTAAACGGGTTAACGATAATTTGTTCTAGTCAAGTGTAGAATAAATAATCGATTTAAATAATAATAATAATAATAAAACGAATCTAACGCTATTCGTTGGATTAGAACATAGTCGCGGAACAAACCGTGTCACGAAGTATGCTATTTTAGCCGCAGGATTTTGACAATACGGACAATTTTCCGCACTTTTTTAGTCGTTGTCCCGCTGCTCGATTTTCATTGTGTTTTAAATTCAATGGGGGTTTTTTTTGTTTTGAAGTGCACATGAATTTACTAATGACGACGGGCATTTCAGTCGAAGTGGAAAACGTACACCATAGTCCATATGGACAGAGTTATTTTGTAATATTTTATTCTATCCCTCTCGGAAGAAGCGGGTAACAATTCCTAAAATAGCGGCGGGTAATCGAACGTTTTAAATGAAAATTCAATCAACGGACATAATAATATCATGATCGTACGAGTCACGATTGAGATTATTAATATTATCGAACGTATGGAATCCATCGGACCCGCTCGGTCCGGTCTGTCCAGAGACGCTGTTTCAAACCATTTTCCCTTCGGATTAATCGTGATTAACGTGAAGACGCATGCCAGGGAAAACGGTTTAGGTGAGTTTCGCTAGCCTAACACAAGATCGACGGAGCGCACTCCTCTTCTAAACGGAAAAATAATATCCACAGACAATTGAATTTTTTTTCTTTTTTACCGCAGAATTGTAAAAACGGTAGGAAAAACAACGTGGTCTGGAAGAATGAAATGAACGCCTGGAAAACAAAACGGTTTCACGTCAATCGCGCCGGTGTTCTCTGGGCGACGTTAAACACAATTCGAATATTTTGTTTTACATCAATCGCGAACTCAAATTGGAAACAACTCTACGAAAACTCGCTGAACGAAACGGGTTTGCCGCCGTTGGCCGATCATCAAACCGTTGATAACATTATTGTCGATTCGACAATAACGGAAAAACGAATATGATATTTTTACAGATACGGAATACTTAAAAATTGTGCGATCAAAGAAAAAGATCGCGTTATACGTTTATTATTGAAAAGAAAAATTTTTAAAACAATTTCATCGATAAAAATGTAATAGGAATCAATTTCTCTCTCTTCTTCTTCTTTTTTACACGTTTCCTTTTCGTTTCTCGTATTTTCTCCCATAGTCGTTAAACAATTTAAAAAAATTTACGCGAAACAAATGTATGAATACTTGATACGAGTGTAATTTTACACGGGAAATCGTCCGAATCCGTTCGTTTTTTTACTGTACAAATTAATTTGAAAAAAAAAAACCAAAAATTTATTTTTACCGTAATTAACGTCGCAGCGACAATATACGAGGGAAAACAAAATTTTATGAATTCAACCTCCTGCAGCACGTGTGTAGTGTAACGTATTTGTTTTTCGACCATTGTTCCGCTGCGCGCGCGACCTTTCCGTTGAGATTAAAATACGCGATTAAACAAAAACGGCGTTCGGCCTTAATTATTTCCCCTCTTCCTATGACGGTTTTATACTCTACGATTTGCCGGTGTACTGTTTTACAATGATATTGTATTCAGGTCGTGTAGTCAATCGGCCAATCAATCGTCAAAATAATATTTATTTATTCATTTTTTTCTATCCATGACTGTTTTGGTGAACATTAGCAGCGCACCGCGTTCGCTTTCTCTTCACCTTTTCAGTCCGATCGGCGCCGCGGACGTCGAACCACGTGTCACCCGCGCGCGAACGTTTTCCCGCGCGCGTTTCACCTGACCACCGCCACAGGAGACTGCACAATAATATAAGACACTATGACGTCGCCATCGCCGATCGCGCGAAACGGAAACGCAACGGGAAAATCGATCGCGGCGGCGAGGAAACCGGACTCGATTCCGGAAAACGGCGAAGACGACGACGACGACGACGACGAGCCGAACCTGACTGGAGACTGGTCGAATTTCTTCCTATTACTGTTGTTGTACGTAATGCAAGGCATGCCGTTGGGATTAGCCTCGGCCGTGCCGATAATTTTGCAAAGCAAAAAAAACGTCACGTACCAAGACCAGGTTGATTTTTTTTTATTATTATTATTATTGTTATACTATTCCGCGCGCCGCGGAGTTGTTGTACGATTTCGGCGTTTTAACCGCTATTCCGCGCTACAATCATTGCGTTTTTATTCATATTTTCAATTCGTTCGGGGTGAGAAAAAAGAACGTCCCCCCGTTTTACGAATGAGGTATTAAAGAAGAATAGAGTACGATTGAATTTATAAAAAGACCGGAATGGACGGAGGCGGAGAACCGCGACAACAGTTTAATCGAAACAGTACGTCTTGTGACAGGACTTGAACAGGAAGAGAAGATCGCCGCGCGGCACACCGAAACCAACGGGACGGTTAGATGTGATCAAAAGTGGCACAGCATAACTGACACGTGCGGATTGACGCGCGGAGACCTAAATCATACACGTACAATAATAGGGAAGCGAGCGAAGCGCGTAAACGGTCTATAATGTTAGAGAAAAAGAAAAAGAATTCGGTCGTGGAAATTTGAAAGATCGATCGTCGATTTTCTACAATTTCTTTCACGCTTTATGTCGATTTACGAAATTTTTGTTTTAAATCGATATTTTTATGAACGAAATTAAAAAAAAAAAAAAAAAAAAAAACGTTTATTACAGCGCGAAAGCCAATACCGATTACGATATTTAAAAAAAAAAAAAAAAAAAGCACATAACACTTTTGAAAATAATTTTTCTCGTTCCGTTCCAGGCGCTTTTTAATCTGGTGTCGTGGCCGTTCACCATTAAAATCCTTTGGGCTCCGTTTGTGGACGCGCTCTACGTGCAAAAGATAGGAAGGCGAAAGTCTTGGCTCATACCGGTCCAGTTATTGATGGGTACGTAAACGTCCCGCCCGATTTTATTCTGATCTCGCGTATCGATTCGGTGAACTACTTTAGTATTCATTGATCCCCGTTTCTATACCGAAATCAATTGAAATCCCGAAATCATCCGTCAACAAAACGCCGTTGTTCGAACGTTTTATTAATTATTCGCATATCGAACTGCGCAGGCGCGTGTTTCGTTTATTTGGCCACGAACATCGACGAACTGTTG
Source organism: Chaetogeoica ovagalla (assembly GCA_032441825.1). NCBI lineage: Eukaryota > Metazoa > Arthropoda > Insecta > Hemiptera > Aphididae > Chaetogeoica > Chaetogeoica ovagalla. The sequence continues at coordinate 5,781,663 of CM063730.1, forward strand.
CCCGAAACGAGAAAACCGAACATGCTGAAACTGGTATACGTGTTTTTCATCACCAAAGTGTTGGCCGCCACGCAGGACATAATCGTCGATGGTTGGGCGCTGACAATGTTGAAAAAGTCGGTGATAATATTATAATTATTATGATATGCAATCCCTTTCCTGATGCGAATTTAAAGGGGCCGTATGAATCGGGAAAACAAAAAAAAAAAAAAAAAAAAAACAACAACAACAACACTGGAACGTATTTAACGAGAAAATGTATTACACGCGGGGCAACAGAAATCGAACTTATAGGGTTATTACGCGAGAAAAAAATAATTCGGGAAAATAAATTTCAGGAATGAAAATTTTCAGAAAAAAAAATTTCCCCCGTAAAAGACGATAACGTTTGAGCTTTTCATAGAGATTTACACTTTCCCCGTATAATATTTTTCTGGTTTTGAAATCAGTTTACCATACCGTCAAATATATTGTTCACGTGTGATGTTTTCCAGTGAAATGAATCCCCGTCGGTGGTATTTATTTATTTATTTTACCTTTCGTAAACCCTTATAAACATTTTTCCAAAAACAAATGTTGTCCTGCGTTCACATCCGAATTTCACGAGTGCCTGGGTACTTACTACACAATTACTGCACATTTCACGATTAACTGTATAATTGGCGTTTCGTGTATAGAAAGAACGTCGGCTATGCGTCCACGTGCAATGCGACAGGCCAAGTGACGGGCATAATGATAGGATCGCTGTTTACCGTCCTGCTCACGTCTGAAGACTTTTGCAACAAATACTTGCGGTTCACGCCCGGCACGGGAGGAATAACGACAATGAGAAGTGAGACCATAATTCGTTCGATCGCGCCGCAGTCTCTCTCTCTCGGATCGATTCCGAAATGATAATAAAGTAAAGTGATTATTTCGAGACGTTTACAGGTCTGTTTTACGTTTGGAGCGTTATGTTCGTAACGATCACAATATTGGTCGCCCTGTTCAAAACGGAAAAGGATAACCGATTGGAAGACGATCACGTAAAGCTGAATATTCTTCAAAACTATTCGCTGTTATGGGACATACTGAAATTGCCCACTATCCGGATATTGGCCGTAGCGTTATTGACAGCGAAGGTACGAGGAACGAGGCAAATTTTTCTTATCATTTCGCGCACAATCTAAAGCGTAAAATATACATTCAGATTCTTTTGAAAACGATGACCTCTCGTATAGAGAAGAGTTTCGCAATCAAATAATAAATTGTACATTAATTTACGATTAAGTGCCTGCCAGCTATTATTATTATTATTGTTACCTAATGAACACAATAAATTGCTGCGCCGTACTAATAATAATAATAATAATAATAATAATATCGATTTATATGAAAATACACGAAAGTATTTTATATTTAATCGTGTTTAATAACGAAGACGTGTAATATTTAAGATCGGATTCGCTGCGGACAGCGTGTTGACATTGAAACTCATTGACGAAGGTGTATCGAAAGACAACATAATGATTTTGCACGCGGTACTGTATGTGGTAAAAATAATTTTACCGCTAGTTATCGGGAAATACACTTCGGGTCCACAATCGATGAGTATATATCTGAACATGACGCCCTTCAGGTACATTATTAATTCGTTATTGACATTTATTAATCCGATATCAATTCGTTTTTAACGATGTTCGGCCGTTTGTTCTCTTTGTTCCACGCATTATATATAATATGCAATGTCACGAAATTACATCACAAAGCTACTTAATTGTATTTTCGACGACCCCATTTTAAAATGCACTCCTCGCCGCGAGGAGTCTTATTCTTTTAAATGCAATTAATGCGATAGCGTAAGATTTTCAATAGTTACGTAATTTCGTTTATATTAACCGAACAGCGTAATGAATTCTTCTTCTTCTCCTTCCTCCATAAAGCACGTGTCTCTGTTTTCTTGTACTGCAAAACTCACGCCGGCCATCTTCGTAACCACCCTGAATTCCATCTCAATTCGCTCCTCTTCGTCCACAACACCTCCTCTCTCATACCTTCTGAATTGTCCGAACCGTCTCTTAGACGTCACTCCTGCACCACTACGACCTTTTTACGCACTGACGTTTGCCTTATTCTATACTCCCTAGTTAGTTATACTAGTAACACATCCATCTCAGCACACGTTCACCTCGTCCACTGTCCACTGCCCGACATTCCGAACCGTACGTAAAAACCGCATTAGTCGATATCGTCGGAAGTGTAAACGGACAAGAATTCGACGTACGTTTAATTTTAACGCAATTCCGTTCGGGTGTGTATTAAATGAGCGTTATTAGATAACCGAATACTCGATTTATGTATTATATATGCTCGTAAAAATGTGTTTGTGTTTCAGATTATTTTGGAACATTCCGTTTGTCGCGCTTATTTATTATACGCCGAAATTGATTAACGTAAACGGGATAATAGACATTCCGATATATTATTACGGAATTTTAATATTGATATTATCAATACACGATGTGAGTTTATATTACTGTGTCTAATAGTAAAAAAAAAAAAAAAAACGCTTTTAGTTCGGAGTTTGTTATAAATGATTTTTTTTTTTTCATTAATTAATTAAAAATCCATACCGAACAAAAATCATCTCGGTTGGGTTTTATTCAAACGCGCGAATAGTGCGAATACATAATAATATTTTGTTTTATACGTATAGATTCTGTCTAACGTTATGAATGTGGCCACATTATCGTACTTCTCGCGGATTAGTGATTCTCGTTTTGGCGGTACTTACATGACGTTATTGAACACCCTTTCGAATTTGGGACACGCGTGGTCGTCTACCGTTGCCATCGGAATGATCGATTTGTTGACTTTCAAAGAATGTTCACTCGATTCAAAGAATGACTGTTCGACGAAAGATCTTCAAAACGTATGTATAGTGATGACCGTTCATCGATCTAATCAAAAACGAAATAAAAACATTTTTTTTTTTTTTTTTTTTGTTTCACGTATAAACAATTCAAAAATAAAGTTTTAATTATTTGAGGATTTTTAGACCTTCGACGATTTATTAGAAAGAAAAAAAAGAAAATTCGCTGTATATACTATTTGTTATTCGGATATGACAAATCCGTTCGGTATAGTGATGGATATTTAAATTTATAAACCGTATACGCACGTATAAAATTCTAAATTATTATGTATAAAAAAAAACCCCGCTCAGATCGCTGCAGTGTATAATTTAGCTCGTTTCTTAAAATATGTAAAAAAAAAAAAATAAAATAAAGGTATTCAAATTATTTTATTATTTTTTTTCCAACACAATTTTCGACGTAAAACGATTGTAACGCCACACAGTTATTCAAAGTATTTCGCTGATATTAATATTTAAATGCGGTAATTCATTTATAGACGTGCGTGGCTAACGGAGGTGATTGCGACACGACGGTGAACGGGTACTACGTAGAAATGGTCGTGTGCACTTTCGTCGGGATCGTTTGGTTCGGCATTTTCAGGGACGTGCTGAAAAGTCTTCAGTCCAAGAGCCCTTCGGATTGGTTGGTCAACGTGAAAAATCCCCCCGCTAACGAGAACAACAACAAAAACGCGTACGCCATGACGTGATTTCGCGTTCAAATCGATTTCGATTACCGCCGCTTTGTACGCAATATAACGTAACCGGGCGGCGGCGGCGGCGGCGGTTTTTTTACGAATTATTATTTTTTTTTTTAAATATTACTATTTTAAATGGTATTGTGAAAATAAAAATATAAAAAAATTTGTCGATTGTAGTAATGTTATTTATTTTTTTTATTCGTGACATTCACGAAATTGTATCCCTATTGGAAATAGACCACAAGCGGATCCGAATTCGGATGGATGCGGTAAATCAGACAGTCGGGAATAATTGTTAGGATTACATTTTACAACGCCTATAATGAACACAAATCGGATCGATGTCTCCGAAATAGTGTTCACAGACACAAATCAAGGGAGAAAAAAAGACGCGTCTAACCTAACCATAACCTAACATAATCTAACCGCAAAATGAATACAGACATCCTCGTCTTTACGCCCGAGAAGTACATTTTGCGATATAAGTATTTATTTTATAAAATAATAAACGCATATTTGACGAGTATGTGGTAATGCAAGTCTATAATGCAGAAAATTATAGAATTTTTCATCGTTTATAATATTATACGACTATACACGTATTCAAAACCCAAACGCGTTCAAAAAAAAAAAATAAAATCCGGGAAAACATTTTTTGCCAAACACTCGTTTATATAAAAAAATACCAGCACGTTTTCGATCTCGAAATATATATATATAGATTGTGTAAAATACGCAAATTTTTTATTATTAAAAAAAGAAAATAATTCTCGCATTAATTTGAGTAAGATCTGAGCGTCGTTGTAATTACGTGCGTTTGGAGGGGGGGAGGTAGGCAGAGAGTTTTTAAATTATTTATTATATTTTCAAAAAGAAAAAAAAAGTGAGAAAACAACGACGCGCGTTTATTATATAAGATATAATAAATAGAAAAATTCATATAAAACGAACAGAAATCATTTTATATACTACGAGTATATTGCATACGGTGATTTATCTACACTAGTGGGTATATAAAAATGTCCGATTAGATTACCCCTCCAATATATGAAATATACGTTATAATTATTAATCGTTGCGTTTTTAATACCGTAATATTTTATACGATACGGTCATCGCTTTACTAGTCTATGCTGTACTCGAATGCATTAAAAAAAAAAAAAGGGAATTTTTTTATTATATTTAATTTTTATTGACTTTCTGGTCTTCTCAGATCGAATTTTTCTCTTTTCCTTCTCCCCCGTGTTTCTTTCTCGGTACAATGCGTTAACAGCGGCTATCTCGTTGCGTTCTCGGTCACATAAATCGACGACAACGACCGTCGTGACAATGTCACAACGCCGCGGCGGACTCGACGAAAAATCAGCTGCGGCCGTGGCGGGCCACGCGATTTCGAGCTCGCCGGATTTGAAAGGAGATTGGTCGAACTTTTTCCTGTTGCTATTGCTGTACACGATTCAAGGGCTGCCGCTCGGCTTTATGATTTCCATACCGATACTCTTGCAAAGCAACAAAAACGTCACTTACCAAGATCAGGTGAGTATATAGACGGCCGGGGAGAGGAGGGATCAAAATCTATTTGTTCCATTTCGGCATCGTGAGCGTCTCCTGTCGTCCGAGTACCCTGTGCGCACGCGGAGTCGGCTCAAGAAGAACGATAAAAAATATAAGCTATTAGACAAATTAAAATTTCGTCACTCTTAAGATAATTTTTAAGACCGTCATAAAATACAAAATGGACGACTTGCGTCTCCAATTTTTTTTTTTTTTTTTTTAATATAAAGCGTCATATTAGACAAAAATACGGTATTATTTGTTTATTTTACCGAACAAACGTAATTACTATCGACATTCATTAGGATACGGAATCAAAACTGGTATTACTAATTTTTGCTAATATATTAATCTATATATATTCGTCGTTGGACGAGAATCCGGGCCGTTATTTGGAGAAAGATTCTCGATAAATTAAAGAAAAAAAAACAACTCTCATCAGACATCATAAACTTTCTCTTGAATGTTATATTTATTCGACATGTACTACATCGATACGACTTTGTTTGTTGTACGCACAACAATATTTCAACATAAATATATATATTACGTAGCTACAGGTACGTTTTTAACTGGTGAATATTTAAAAAAAACACACAATATTTTTTCTAATATTTCGGATACAGATCTTAAAAAAAATTAAAAACCACTTTTTCGAGGACTATGACGCACTCACGTTGTGTTTCGATTTTATAGGCTTTGTTCAGTTTGGTGTTCTGGCCGTACACGTTGAAACTGTTGTGGGCACCGCTGGTGGACGCACTCTACGTACACAAGATCGGTAGACGGAAGACCTGGCTCATACCAGTTCAATTTCTAATAGGTAAATAATATGGAAATGGTTTTCTTATTGAGAATTTCTAAGATTGTGTACGTTTCACGGAAATGGGCAAAGAAAAAGAAACACGATTTTCTTAAATTTTAATTGCGTTTTACGTTATTTTTCAATTTCTATAAATACTTTTCGGCGTTAAAACACCCGTTAGAGTTTATTTGCGTAAATTTAACATTATATACAATTATATTTGTGAGCTGTTTGACAACTATTATAGTTACCTGCAGTTACCTACTGCCACACATCACCCTGTAGTGCCACCTATTGCGTAGTTTAAAATTTTAAATTATGACTAGGAAGTAATAGAAATTGTTCTGATAATAAAGACCTAATGAAACGAATGTAATTATTATAAAAATATTCCTTTTAAAAAAAAAGTTCACTGCCCTGTATGCCGTTTCTACGCAAAAAGACTCGCACAAGCGTGTGGGTGACTTGTACGATTCGCCTGACCGGGCGATTTCAAGTCCGCAATGCGGTGTGTAACGTATATATACGTGAATATATTATATTTTGATATTTTTTGCAGGGTCGTGTTTCATTTATATAGCCAGGGACATCGATAATCTGTTACCCGAAACAGAAAAACCGAAAATACTTCAACTGGTGTACGCGTTTTTCGTCGTCACTTTCATGGTGGCCACGCAAGACATAGTCGTCGACGGTTGGGCGCTGACGATGCTTAAAAAGTTTGTTTCGTTTTACACTGCACTTTCATTGCGAATCACCGGTGGCCGGCAAATTTTTATTAGCGTTTAAGAAAGAGTATTACTATTTTTTTTTTTTTATTTATTTATATTCGACGTTTTACCCGTGCGCATGTTTTCGTGCGTTGTTCCGCGACAAATCGTTCCGCTAAACGTCCATTCAGCTCACATCTGAGATCATCTACGACAATGATTCATGGCACATTTATCGTCACCGTTAAATTTGCTAAACAACAGTGTAATGTCGTCGTAAAAAAATGCATTCGAGTATTGGAATTTGTTTTTTTTTTCTTTAATATTTCTCTTTCGATGTATTTCCCGCGACAAATCGTTAGTTATTACTTTTTAGTTTATTGTAATTCGATTTAAATCTGAACGGATATTTGGTTTTCTTTTTGCTACAGAAATAACGTCGGTTATGCGTCCACGTGCAACACGTCGGGTTTAGCGTTCGGTTCTACGATTGGTTCCGTGTGTTCCGCCCTGTTAACTTCCGAGGAGTTTTGCAACGTGTACTTGCGGCTTACGCCCGACAAGGGAGGAATAGTGACTTTGAAAAGTAAGTGCTGAGAGCCAAACCGCGTCTCGGAAACAGTATATTACTATAATAAAATATAATACGGTTCTCATATTATGTATTTAATCGAAATACATATTATAATCAGGGCTCGGATGTTGATGACTTTTGCATTTTTTTCTTTTCTTTTCTAACGTCTTGGATTATGCTTTTCTATTTAAAAATACGATTCACAATAACATACGAATAATTAATTTTTATTTTCCATTACTTTTTCCTTCTGACGTTACTGGCATATTATCATTTTATTCGATATACTTTGTTTCATTTATAATATAAAATTTGTGCGCGTAAATTTTAGTTTAAAAAAAAATCGTAAAAAGTCGCGAAACACAGCACAAAAAAAAAAAAAAATGTGAAAACACGTCGTAAAAATATATTGCATATTATGTACCTAATACGCAATAATCATTCGTTCAATATATCGATTAAATAATAAATAAATAATTTTATTCGAACAACTTTAAAGGTTTTTTTTTTTTTTTTTGTATGTATTTCGATTTAAAATTGGATTTCTAAAAGACGTTTTTAGGGCGTCAACAGTTATAATATATAATTTTTTATTTCCCCCCGAACAATCGCTTATAATTAAAAAAAAATATGTATAGAACGGTAATTACGGTTATATCGGAATAACGTAATATATCGCGACCTAATTATAGCGTGTAATATTATAATATGCGATATCGTTCGTACTTTAGTATTTCACGTTTATCGGAAATTTTATCTGAGATCCAGTTCGGACGTGCTCATAAAACATAATTTGTATAAATTGTTCATGCGCTTACTTAATATTGTATAATCGTATTAATAATTATAATATGCATTTAAAGTCAGTTAATATTTTATCTAATACGAGGTGTTTACTCGTGTTGTTGCGCTACGAGCTCGTATCAGTAGTACAGTGTGTACACGCGCGCGTTATACGGATATTTTTCAAGGTTAGACATTGGGCAAGTCCCGTCTGTATATCCGACTAGTTAACATTAGTAAATATTCCAAATAAAATATAATAGCAACCGTTTAGTTGATTAGCATAAATACAAAAAAAAAACCATCGAAATTGGTAAAAAGCTAAACGGTTCGGAGTTACTAAAAAAAAAAAAAAAATTCTCTTCTTGATTGCCCTCCAGCACTGCGTACGAACACTGACACAACACTGTAGTGCTTTATTATTTTCCAGTACGTTTTCGGAAATAACACGTAATCTTGTAAAATTTAAAAAAAATCTCATCACTTCACTTGGTCCCGTTTCTACTGGAACGTCAAACGTTTTCTACAAATCTGTATAAAATATTTTCGGTAGTTGATTTTTGAAAATCGTTTAAACCAACAAAGAAATAAACCGTGTGAAATACACTAGTCAAGTCGCCCCGTCGACTTACAAACGGATCAAATACTTCTAACGTATTTCCAATAACCAGTACCCTGCAGACACTAGACATTTTTTTTTTTTTACTCCATTTAATAACGATTTCACGTCAACAATTTCATGTTTATGCTGTTGGAACACGAACTGAGGACTGTGGACAGTCTCGACACAATAGAATATAACACTTTTACAATTTTTTTTTATTATTATTAACAAAATATTTCATTTCTAGAGCCAATATAATGCGAAATATTGTCTAAAATAAAAGTCCTATTAGGTATGTGCTTCGAATTTCTATGTGTAAGCACATAAAAATATATTTATATTCTTGTAATATAAAATAAGTAATGCACAGATTCGACATGAAAGTAACGACTTTGATTTTTTTTTTTGTAATTTTTGATGAATCGTTAAGAAACTTTATTACATTAGGTCACGATGCGTTTAACTGCGCATATACACACACACACACACGTGTATATCATTACGTACATTATTGTATTGCAACTATTTTTTCAGAGAAACAAGTTTTCGTTCTTTAAATAACGCGATAAATAACACTATTCAATAATTCTATGTCAGATAACCGGGTCAAAGGATTCAAGGGGACTTGGAAAACGCAATTTTTCTATTTTCAGGATATGGTGTGGTCGCAATTTTAATTTTATAATAAAATTGTATTACACACTATAACACGCGCCTTATATCGCACGTGTCGATAATTCGATAACAATTCTGTCCGCGTTTAACGCGATATGGCTTTTAGATCGAAATGCGACTGGACAAAAAAATTCTACCCGCTCAATGACCTAACCGAATTTAATTTTCTGAAAAAATATTTGTCGGTCATTTTTCTTTGAAAAACTGGCGTTGATCGTTGATCAAGAAAAAAAAATGCAGTTTTAAAATATCGATTAGCTCGGAATCACGTGTAAAAAAAAATAAACTATAAAACACTTCAAACTCTTTCTCCCGACACTTTAAAAGATGGTCCGTGAATGTTCATCTAGTTTTTTCGTCTAAAACCGTGTAATGCGGTACGCAGACGTTGTGAAAAAAACCCGCTCTTATGAAATTGCCGTTTATCGTCAATTCTAAACTCGTTCTGCTTCTCGAGCGCAAAAACGAAAAAACACTCCGAATTTATTTTGTAGAGAAGACGGAAAATATTTTTCGCGTTACTAAACTAAACAAATGTTTACAGATTTGTTATACGTTTGGGGCGTCACGTACATGGTGATTACCGTATTGATCGCCGTGCTCAAAAAAGAAATAGATCACAGATCGGAAGACGACCACGTAAAGCTCGACGTAATCGAAAACTACGCGTTACTCTGGGACATTTTAAAATTGCCCAAAGTTCGAATACTGGCTATAGCGTTGTTGACGGTGAAGGTAAAAAATCAAAAAAATTCAATAGATTAAAACAAAAATTATTAACTAAATCAATAATGATATGGTATATTTTTTTTCTGAGAGAGGCTTTAATCTGACAAAAAGAAAACAAAAAACAACACATTTATTTTCGTTCTGTGAAAATCTATAGAATCGTTATGGCAAATTTTCAACGTCTGTATAATTAATTATTAAAATTTCACACCTTACCTACTGACTTATTTGGGGCTGTAACACGCATTTACATTATACTCACACTAATAATAATCATTTAAACGCAAGAATGAAACGCGCTAAAAGACATCCCGAAAATTGCCTGTTCTTAAGTAGAAAAATAATTGCGTTGAATTCCTTAAAAAGCGGGGCAATGAACGAATCGCTTCTATATTTATTTTAACAAGACCCTTTAATTTACTTTCTTGTGAAAAAAACTCTCAAATTAAAGGACAGTAAAATACAAAAAAAAACTTTTCCCCACATAACCTAGAATAGACGCCGACGAATCTCCGAAACAGATTTTGGAATTAAAACCAAACCACTATAAATATAATTTTAGTTCATTTTTTGGTTTGAAATAAAACGACACGAATTTCGACTCCCTTAATACATACATATAGTATATATTATTACAAAAATTTTCACTTTAATATAAATCAACAATTCTATGTCCCATTATTATTATTATTATTATTATTTATTTATTTATTTATTTATTTATTTATTTATTCATTTATTTATTTATTTATTTGAATATTTGAAAGCCAATTGACCGACATTTATGTGTAATTCATATCGTGCCATTTATATTGTGTATGTCAAAGATTGGATCTGCCGCAACAGATAACGTGACCAGCTTAAAGCTCATCGACGCCGGTATACCGAAAGACAACGTGATGATTATGAACATATCGATGTACGTGATCAAAATGATCATACCCCTTGTCGTCGCCAAATACACTTCAGGTCCAAAACCTTTGTACATAATCCTAAAAATAATATTCATCAGGTACGTAAACGACATTATGTGTAGTAATACGCAATATAATATGTAAAACTGGGTACAAGTGTCTATCAAGTGCAAGATTAAGTTTGTGTTTCATTAAGTTCGCAAAAAAAAAAAAAGAATTAACATGAATTCTACCAGTAATCAGTTTTAGATGCTTAGCCCGAAGGGTCCTTTTTGAAATGGTTAAAAACCAGACGTCGGTCGTCAATAGCTGGTACAAAGTCGTCTTGAACACGTCGCACGATGTGTTAACTATGATGGTTATGAAATATACGAATATGTTTTGTATATTCGCGTTTTAAATACAATTTCATATAAGTATAGCGTTTAAGTATATATGGACAGAATTTTATAGTTTAAAACATAATAGTTAAATTAATTCGATAAAAAGTGATTATTATTGTATAAAAACGGTATTTGCGTGTTTTAAACGAATTTTTTTTTTTTATATTCGATATAACGAATCTACGGAATCCACTACTCGAATTATGTATGTGAAACTTCAGAGAATTCATATTTCAGATTATTTTGGAACGTTACGTTTGTCGTACTGGTTTATTATACACCGCAATTGATAACAAATAACGGAATCGTAAACATTCCGATGTATTACTATGCGATATTGGTGTTTATATTCTTTACGCAAGAAGTAAGTAAATTTTTATTTTTTTTTTTTTTTTTTAATTAGAAAAAAAAATAATAAAGTCAAAATTATTATTGGCGGCTTTATCGAAAATAACGTTTTAAAAATGTGATTAAAAACTCGTTGTATTGTAGTCTAAACATTTTGCTTATATCGGAATTACACGGGGAAATCGCGACACAGTTTTTAAACGGTATTTAAAATAAGTGTTTAGCAAACGTGCTCCAGTAATACACTGAGATATTTATTTCAAAAAAAATTAAAAATTTTCAAATGATTCGTGAATATTAATAGGTAAAAGTTTTCGTTGACCTGATGTTAACCAACAACTATAACGACGCAAATAACACTGACGTAGCAATAACGAACGGAATTGTTGGTGATCGGTGAAAATGAATATTATATACTCATAGAATAGAAAATTAAAAATCTTAATTTATTGTCAAGCTGCGCGTGACGAGTAATAATAATTTAGACCGATACGGTGGTGATATTTTACAATATGTATATCGGTTCACCCGACTTTGACAGTGGGTTTGTGTGGAAAAAACGTAAGTGACAATATTATTAACGCATGCATCTGAAAAAAAAAAAACAAATAATAATAATTGAAAAATTACGAGATATTTAAATACTCTTACCGGAACGTTTAGTTTTTATTTTATCGATCAAAACGTTTTAACGTGTATAATAATTTTTTTTTTTTCTTTTTCTTTCAGATTCTATCGTACATCGTAATTATTGCGTTTTTGGCGTTCTTTTCCCGGATAAGCGACCGTCGTTTTGGCGGCACATACATGACACTGTTGAATACCCTTACGAATTTCGGCATCGCGTGGTCGTCCGTAGTGGTACTCGGATTGGTGGAAACGTTGACTGTCAAACAGTGTTCGTCCGACGCCAATAACAGTTGTTCTACTGTAGACCTTCAAACGGTAATACGTAGTAATGCCGACTAAATCGAATCCCCCCCCCCCCTCGTCGTGCGTCGAATAATGTTTTTTTCTTTTTCTTTTTTTTTTTTCCAATAGTAAAATCGTATTTTTCTTCTCCTCCGTTAGGCGTGCGAAACGAACGGACACACTTGTGTTGTGAAAATAAACGGGTATTACGTCGAAGTGGCACTGTGCACCGTAATCGGAATCGTTTGGTACCGTACGTTCAGGCATATTCTCAAAAATTTACAATCCGTGCGTCCTACCCAATGGTTGGTGAAGAACACAAGACAACAGCGCGGGCCAATCACGAAAAACACTACGAACGTATTCACTATAACTACAGGAACGTGATTTAAAATTATCATCGATATTGTTCGTTGCGTTTTTCTCATCGTTAAAAATCGATTTATCGTGAAAATACGACTATTTTTTGTTTTCTTTTTTCACTATAAAGATTTACCAACGTATTGTGATTTCAGTGGTTTTTTTTTTTTCTTTATCCGTCATTAACAACCGTTTAATGAGAACACCACACCGGCACGTTATATCGTTTCCATCTGTCCAATGTCCCGACGTAGTTTTGTCTTTGTCGACGATTAATAAATCCGTTGTTTTCGATCCTATCCCCCCACACTAGTAGAGCCTCTCTCTGTCTCTCTCGCGGCGCTTTCGCTTCACGCAACGTGCGTTGTTAACGCGGCGTTATAATAATAAAACAATTTAATTCGTATGAGTAATTTAAAACGTTCCTACTCTCCGTCCAATAAAAATGTATTCTATTCCTTCGATCGCTAAACAATTAAATATAAATAATACGTATAACAACATTATGTCATTATCGCAATCGTCAATTACTTTTGAACCGTATACACACCATACCATGATTTTTAATGTTTCACAGCGATTGTTGAACACATAATCTATATATTATATACGCTTTATTTTAATGATACACGGCTCAATAATAGGCCCATAATATGATAAGAATAAATGTGTGTGTGTGTGTGTATACAGAGAGTCCAACGGAGATCTGACAAATAACATCATTTGTATTCTATTCGATATATATATATATAAATCTTTTTTTTTTTTTTAATTGGGTTTTGTTTTCAAACGTTTGCAGTGATCGTAATAAACAACGCGTTCTCTCATCGTAAGGAAATCCAAACGGATTTTTTTTCTTTTTAATCCCTCCGCTTTTTTTTCGGTAATTTTTTTTTTTTTTTTTTTTGTAAACGCGATTTTCGTTTTTAGAAAAATTTCTACGCGTATAAGGTACCTCGTAGTGGTGTACACACCTGCGAACTAATTGCAACTGACGTTTCAATAAACTTCCAAAAAAACCGTAGACTTATATTTCAAACTGAAATCATTGCGTTCATATCGTCGTTGGTCACTCTGTATACGCGTGTGCGCATACAAATCGTCTTATTTTCTACGTTGAATACATTATAAACCGTAACCGCTTAACGACTACTGAAGCGATGCTAGTACAATTATAAATGTCTCCGATGACGGTCGTTTTTCTCTCCTCTGATCGCGGCGGACACGTTGATAATACGATATTATCATCATTATTATTATTGTAACGCGGAAAACATACCGTACGGAAATAAAAGTCTGAAAGATGACGACGACGTCGCGAAAACGCGCTGGAAACGAGGACTCGAGTACTACTACTGCGACGGCGTTGTCCGTAAAACACGACGAGGAGGAACGGGACGCGGTTAGGTTGACCGAGACGAATTTGAAAGGCGACTGGGCGAATTTGTTTCTGTTGATATTGCTGTACACGATGCAAGGTCTGCCGTTGGGCTTGTCCTCGTGTATACCGATATTTCTGCAAACCTATAAAACTCTGTCGTTTCACGATCAAGTGAGTATTCGCACGCCACGGCGTTTGCCTGTAAAATGATGATTGGAAAACATCCGGGGGAGGAAAAAAAACATCATTTTTATACACTTTTTAACGTGGACTGCGGAGCGAATTAAAAACTAAGTTTAAATCTGTTTTTATTATTATTATTATTATTAACGTTGAGTAAATTAACTCTCTGTGTAAAAAGTTAAGAGACTGTCTGATTAGCAATAAAAGAAACAGAAAGAAAATAAACATAAAAAAAAACCTTCAACGAAAGTCTTAAAAAGTTTTATTGTATAACGAACAAAAAAAATCACTGTTGTTCCAATTAAATGTATATATATATTATATACAAATATTTGCTCGCGTTAAAAAAAAGCAAAAAAAAAAAAAAAAAACAGCCTCATTAGCAGAAAATTCGCATCTTGACCTTATCGAAAAACACGCTATTTGCATATTACGTTTGCGTAAAGTCGACTCTCTGACATTATATAAAAACGCGAACTCAATTTATTAACTTTTGACTAAGACACCCGGCCTTACCGCGCGGTACACAACACTTAATCGTTTTTACCGCATAAATAACACTTCGCCGTTTCGTTTCAGGCCATATTTAGCTTGTCCGGATGGCCGTTTTCCCTGAAGCTCCTGTGGGCACCGTTAGTAGACGCTATCTTTATAGAAAAACTGGGCAGACGAAAATCCTGGCTCGTACCCGTTCAGTACGCAATAGGTATATAATTCGTGTGTCGAATAATTTATACCCGTTTGACACGCGTGTGCGATCTGTGAAGAAACGCCGTTGCAAATGATTTTGAAAATATAACGTCGCGTCCACTATTATATACGTATAACGTACAGTGCAACCGTTGTTTTTTTCTGTTCGCGAACCGATCGCGTAACGTAACGAAATCACGGGAGAAACGGAGTTCATGAAACGGACAAATTCCCTGTACTACGTTCAATTCCAATAATTCGATATTTCCCAAAACATATTTATTCATTTACCGTTACGTACGTCGGTATACGTCAGTACGACGTATTTTAAATAATTTGCTATCGGGTGACAATTTAATAACGAGAATTTATATTTCTACCAGAGTGATTCATAGTGGAGAGTATACAACATTTCTGTCAACCCACGATAACTACTTTAAATGTTAAAATACGCTCCGTAATACGCGTTAACTTGTCGAGTGTGTAACGCGTGTTCAACAGAAGCGAACTGAGTAAACAAAAAAAAATTAATAATTGTATCCGGACAAAACGTATATTTATTTCGTTTGTTCAATCGATCGACTTATTTATTCGGACATACATAAAAAATAATAATAATAATTTTAATAACGTACTTAATCGCAACTTATTCGTGTAAAAAAAAAAAAATTGAAAAATAGTATTATTTCGTGTAAAACGGACGCATGCACGATGAAATTGGATGCGCAGATCGTGTATTTAAATTATTTTGTGATGAGCCGACACGGAATTTGTCCGTTTCACGAACGCTGCCGGACGTTCAGTGTTCGTCGAGAACAACGAGTTTTTCACTCTACTCTATACCAGAGAACGCGACACGTATAAATATCCCCTTTACATACATCGACTCGTTACATGGTGCAGGTTTGATTTTAACGTACTTGGCCGCCGAAATCGACGAAGTGTTACCCAAAACCGGAGTGCCGAACGTCAACTTACTCGTGTCGATTTTCTTCGCGCTCAATTTCTTGGCCGCCACGCAGGACATAGCCGTCGACGGTTGGGCTCTGACGATGCTGAAAAAGTGAGAGCGTTTTACCGGATCTTTTGAAATATTGTTTTCGTGAGAGAAAAATAGAGAGAGAGAGAGAGAGATCTACTCTGTTGTACAACAATATCGTGTACGCTTCAGGAACAACGTGGGCTACGCGTCCATCTGCAACACAGTCGGACAAACGTTGGGCTCGGTCATCGGTCTGGTGATTCCGGTACTGTTCACGTCCGAAGACTTTTGTAACAAATACTTTCAGAGCGCGCCCGGCACCGGAGGAGTGATCACCATGAAATGTAAGTTCGAGACGATTTTTTTCTTTATTCTTTTCGAAATTATGCGAAGAAGAATTCTCTTATAAACGTAATATCCACCCCATCGTGGCCGAGGTAACGTTTTTCCTGTGGGCCTTAAAAGTAAATCGGTAATTGGTGCGTGAAAATGGCTTTTATGATCTGGTTACGCAACTCCAACACGAGCAAATGCTCTGGGAGAAGGCCCGTCGAGCCTTACATTTTCTGGACCTCGTATTTCTTAACAAACTGAGTACATTAACTTAATTCTAGGTACAAATATGAAAGAAAAAATATTTGATATAATAATAAAAAATAAAATATGTATTGCATTCACCAAAAATAATTAACAATAATATTTTAATAAGTAAAATATACATACAGAGTGTGTGCACCTATAAGTAAACGCAATTATATACTATTATTTATTAAAATGTGCGTACGTACACGATAATAAATGAAGTGTAGCAGTGAGTAAAGATCTTAAATTGTGGTAAAAGTTAAAATTGTTTTTTTTTCGTATCATATTATATACGACATTTATATACGTATATGATCGATTAATACACTGTCAGTTTTCGCGTACGGCCTTTAATAATATATTGTCAAAGATGATCGATCGGTATAATAAAAAAACCTTAAAAAACGCTATAAAAAAAAACCATATAGGGCGTAAATATTGAATGTGCTTATACATACTTTATAAGTCATTGAGAAAACATCAATATTTTTTTCATTAGGTATTATTTCTTTAATTTTTACTTTTGTATTATATAGCAATCCCCCTTAGGTTAATTTACTGAAATACAATGAAAATAAGAATTAGAAGCTCTTAATTTATCACTGTCCAAGGCCCGAAAAACTCTTATTTTGACGTTATAACGTTTCAAATGGGTAAAACAATCGTATATTTCATCGTTTATATTTACCGACTTTGTACGAATAAATCTTTTTTCGTTCTATAATATTCATTATGTGTCTCACACCGGCTGTATATAATATTTTAATGTTTAAAATGTTTTCTATTATTATTGTTATACACCTAATGGAGTACAGTGCCCTCTTAATACTAATTAAAAACACATAAACGCGCAACAATATTACGTTGAAAACTTCATTTTTCTCTACTCGCTTTCTGCAAACGTGTACATAACGTTAACACTGCGTATCGTCAAAATCAATTCCGCGTCGTTCGATTGATACCTATTAATTATTATCATTTACAGATAGGTTTATTAAAAATTGCTATTTTTAATTCGTATTTATTTTCTATAGGAAATAAAATGTTAAAATGTAATTTGTATATTAAAACATATTTCTGTAGGGAATAAAATATACGTATTCGGTACGTAAAAACTGCGATTGTTTTTCTCTTAAATCGTTTAGAATCGTATAGAAAATTATAAACAGTGGACCTCGAGACGATTTTTCATCGCGTCTCATAATTATTGCGGCACTGGTGCAAGTAAAAAGCATTGTTTTTATTCCGCTGACACGACTGATAAGTTTATTCATTTCATAAGCATGTGTTGAATATAAAAAAAATAAAAAAATTCTCGTACCCTCTCTGGGAGAATAGGTCAAATACATATATATATGTATTTTACATATTTAATGCTACGATTATTGGACTTTTAGTTTTTTTGCAATCATTGAAAAAATAAACGATTTAAATTTATTTATTCGAAATTTGTTTTAGACTGCAAAATAGACATTTTATAAGTCTAGTTTAGCGATAGAAATTTTGTATCGGGAAATCAGTTGTCGGTTTTCTGTCGGATTATACGCTAAAACGTGGATTTCTTTCGTTTAGTGCGCGTTATACCTTCGCACTGTGCTTCGCGCACGGGCGAAACCGGGCAGTAATCCAGTTAGTAAATGATATTTTATCTGGTTTTTTTTTTTTTTTTTTTTTGTAAAAATTGTTCACGATTAAATTTAGAAAGGTTTGAGAACGTCTGTGCTAATATACATTATACGAAGAATATAATTATAGACACTCGAATGAAAAACGTGTTACAGTTATATTATACTCTTGCGGGATAATGTTCTTGTCGGTAACGACGTTAATCGCCGTGTTCAAAAAAGAAAAACGCAGTCAGTCAGACAGCAGCGGCAACGGTGGCGGTGACAACGACAACGACGACGACGACATAAAACTCAGCATCGTTGAAAACTATGTCCTCTTGAAAGACATTTTGAAATTGGAGTCAGTTCGAATACTGGGATTGGCGATGTTGACGGCAAAGGTAAGGTTAGAAAAACCTTGACGGGTCGAATTAAATTTTAAATCTCGTATTCTGTATCGGTTCGAGATTTCGTGATGTTTAACCCGAATACATTACGCCGATTCCGGTGTAAATTGAGCAAGGCAAAAAATACAAATATTTCCGATGAGAATCGGTGAAAAAAAATTCGACAATTAACCTAATAACCTAATCTAACTGCGACATCGCGAAATCGGCAGGATTCGAGTTGCTGAGGATTTGGTGATCATTAGACTATTAACTACGGTGTACTCACTTACTTATACACGAGACAGGCACGGATTTAAAACTATTTCACACGATAAATAATATTTTAATAGTTATTGTAACTGATTCGATGCTTGAATCCGGAGGACATTGAAAGTTGTGGGACCGAGTAGATACTTTTTCCAAAAAAAAAATACTACGCACCTATCCCCTTTCCACAATCAACCACTTCCACGTATTAAAAATCTCTTACCCAGTTGAAAAAATAAGGAGTTGGAATACGCAGATTACAAAAAAAAAAAAAATAATAAATAAAATAGTAGAGCAGCTCCGTCCCCCTCAATTCGAGCACTGCGCACGGGTAAACAATATGTCTAGAGTCGAATATTAAATGAATACAAAAATGCGAAATAAAGCGACTAATGGAAACAAGGCGTCACAACAGTGTTCATTCGTATAATCAGTGGACATATTTTAACAGATAAACGTATTTATTATTTCGAATAAAAAATATCGTTATTTATGCAAGCATTTTAAACATTATGTAACAGTGTTGATTTGGGGCGTATGACTGGCAAAGCCCTTTACAACATTTCACATAGCGTTTTCCCCAAGTCTTTTGGAACGTTTCATACAGAGTTTTGCGTGTCTCTAATAATAATTTTTCCCCCTATTCAAGTACTATACCTCACTGCGCATTCGTATTTTATTAACAACGATTAAAATTAATAAAACTCGTATCCATCGACATTACTGGCATTATTCTCCAGTGTCTCCTCAATTCGTTATCCTACATAACGAGTGTGCTACTGTGAAAGATCTGTTTATTACATCTACAACAACGTTTTACTAAATATCTTTTAAGATTTTTTAATAAAATCTTATAGGTAACAAACATTTTAAATACTCTTTCGCTTTTTTTTTATGTCTGAAAATGTTGAAAACGACCAATCTAACGTTTTAGATCTTCTTAAACAAAATACGTTACATAAAATGTTCAGTGTGTGGACGTAATATTTTTACACACACACACACATATATATATATTATAACAAAACATTTTAATCTAATCACAACAGTTCCTCCTTTTCTATTGTACTTACGCCTCTATTTATGCAAATTCTTTTTTATATAAGCTATTATTCGAATATTTTTTTTTGTATTCTTCAATTTGTTTGTTTTTTTTTTTTTGTTCGAATAGAAGAAACCTTGACGATTTCACAAAATCTACAGTTTTATGCCTTTTAAAATAACTATTTCACGCATTTCGACGTAACATATATTATGTATTCTATTTGTTAATAATATCCTAATCTAACGAATTTATCATATTATTCTAATGTACAATTACGTGTTTAAAGTTTATTTTATTATTATTATTATTATTATTAAAACATTTTTTTATATTGTACAAACGTACAAATAATAATAATAATAATATTACACAATTACGTGTTACATAGATCGGATTCGCAGCAACAGACGGCGTGTCCGCTTTGATAATAATTTCCGACGGCATGCCGAAAGACAACATTGTGGTTATAAACACGGCAATGCACGTAGTGAACATGATTGTATCGATTTTTATAGCGAAGAAAGTTTCTGGACGAAAACCGATGAGCGTGTTTTTAAACATGATGCCAATAAGGTACGAATAAGTCGCTATTATACACTCGCGAATAAATTCATAGTATATCATAAAATTGTAAAAACGAAAATTGAACAAATAAAATAATTGCAAGGATATGTGTAAAAGAAATAAAAACTATAAATCGATTATATTCTGTATACGGAAAATACGTGTGTGAATATAAAATCAAGCCGGAGAGTATTATGAAAAATAAAAAAAAAATGTATATATTTATTATAAACAAAATTCGCTGGTATTTTTTTCTTTTCTTGTTTAGTGTTATTATTCAAATAAAAAAATTCAATACAATAACTACCTATATATATATATATACATATTTCTTATATATATAAGCAGTATATTTTATCTTAACGTTTTTATACTCAATTTTTAGAATTAAATTCAAGCGGCCAGTGAATATATTATAATAATTATCAACTACAGTCCTGTTTTATTACATTATCGTAATCGATATATCGTCCGTGAATTAGTTTTTGATTGAAAAATAAAGACTCGATATAACTTTAATAAAATACTTCATAATCACGTCCGAATTGACAGCGAAATGGGCTTAATGAGGTTTCAAAAAATTATAATAATCCATTTTCAAAACAAACCGTAAACTTTTTCAATGTGTTTAACAACGTATAACATATGCGTAGGTAAATACCACACAAAATCAAACGTCATTCGTGCGCATTTTTCCTTATTTTTAAATCGTATGCAAAACAACTACTGTGCCATCAAATAGAATAAACTCATTTATACGCGCGTTAAAAATAATATCATGAAAATGATTTGAATCCAAGTAAAATAATAATAATAATATCGATTATTATAATAATATATAGTTCTATACTGGAAATCGTAAAACCGTCGACCTATTCGTTTTGAACACGGGCAATTTTTGTATTTTTTTCTTTTGAAAAACTCTAAATGTACAAACTCAGATATATATATGAAACATTTTAATATTTAATTTTTTTCAAAAAAAAAAACCCCTCCCCCCGTTTCGTACAATATATTATAATCAATCCACGCATGCAGCTGAATGCACACAACAATATTTTTAATCGTATCATGTGTTTTTCTTTCGATTGGATTTCAGATTATTTTGGAACGTTTTATTCGTTGGGTTAATTTACTATACGCCAGAAATAACTAAAGTGAATGGAGTCGTGGAAGTTCCGACGTATTATTATGCGATTTTAATATTTATATTAACAGTGCATCAAGTGAGTATGGTTTATTATGAAAGCGCAGTTTTTTTTTTTAAATGACGCGGAAAATATTAAGGAAAAAAAAAAGAAAAAAAGTGACTTCGTAGTTTTCCATACACTGCTAGAGACTCGACTCCGGTTTAAAGATGAGAAGTTCAAACAGAAGTAAATTTTGTAAATGTTATGGAGAAAAAATAATACGGCTTATTCGATTTCAATAAAATCACGATTTATTTTACTGCCAATTCCAATAATAATTATTAATTGTTACGCCAAACGTCCGTGTGACTTCTCTGTTGTTAAATCGCGTTTCTATGTTACGTATGGCACAGCCAATTTTGAAACTGCGAAAACAATTAGCGTAATTAATTTCAATAATTGTCGCCATTGTACGGTGTATAGGAACTGATGGAATCAGGTTCTCATCATGTGTCAGGGCGATGACGGTTTATTATAAGTCGACAAGTGAAAAAAGTGGGCCATCATTTTGAGCGTCGTTTATCATACAGCGCAGAATACAATATGCGCTTTTTTTTTAAATAAATATATAAAAAAAACAAAATATATTAATATATTGTTTGTGTATACGTATAATTAGATTTTTTTTTTATATATATATACATATACAGATTCAGGTCTACATCATGTTCGTAGCTATAATGGCTTTTTTCTCTCGAATAAGCGACTCTCGTTTCGGCGGTACTTACATGACACTGTTGAATACCGTTGCAAATTTGGGATATTCGTGGTCGGTTACAGCCGCACTCGGAATGATCGATTGGTTAACGTTCAAAAAATGTTCGTCCGATTCCACGAACAATTGTTCTACGTCAGATCTTCGAAATGTAAGAAGTTCTAATAATAATAATAATAATAATAATATAAAACGCCTAAAACAACGATCGATGACCATGATTATACGAGAGTGATGATAGATCATTCTCAGAGCTTCTTCTTTTTCTCTCTCTCTTTCTCTCTCTCTCTCTCTTTCTCTATCGGATAACAATACTACGGTAGTTAAATTCTTAACGAACTTATCGCGAATTATTAAAACGATGCTAAAATTTTAATAAATAGGTACGTGGGCCAAATTTATACTAAAGTATATACTCACTTAGTACAAACGTCTGTATGAAATACGAATTGATGTCAAATGGTCAACTGATGTTATCACTTACGAGATTAACAACTGAAAAACTCACTGCAACTTCCGTTACCATAATATATAATTTGATAGCCATTTCTTCTACGGGAATTTCGACCGCCCAAACAGTTTTTCTTTTAAAGTCCGTTACCGGTTTAAAGTTTAAAGATTATCTAAAGTCAAAACAACCATTGAGTAGCCCGATATACTTTCTACTTGTACACCTAACATTTTAATACGAAACACGAATTCTCAAGTTTAACAAATGTACTAAACAGTATATTGTGCATCATTTTTGTGAACTCGTAATTTTTAACATTCGTAAAATTGTGATTGAATGCGTAATGAAATGAAAAATAACCGCGAAATGCCATTATATTTTTATTATTCTTTTTTATACACTTTCCACGTGACTTTTCGATATTACATAATTTTTCTCTTGTACGTGTATTTACAGACGTGTACGACGAATGGCGGCGATTGCGTTACGATAGTGAACGGGTACTTCCTCGAAATGGCTTTGTGCACCGTCATCGGAATCGTTTGGTATTTGGTATTTAAAAACGTTCTCAAAGATCTCCAGATCAAAGGCCCTTCCCATTGGATGGTCAACGTGAAAAAACCGATCGCGAAAAAAGACAAAACTTCATACTCCATGGCTGTGATTTGATATAATTACAATATATATATGGAAGAAAATTTTCGATCATATTTTATCAAACGAGATGAACAGCTCGAAAAAATTATTGTAAAATATAAATATGCATACATAATACGAGTTAAAAATATTCATTTTACCGTAACATTTAAAATGAATCTATTCTATATAATTATATAATACCTAGTGAAATTTCAGTTTGCTTTAATTTCGCTGGTAAGAAAGAAATGTCAACCATAAATACCGATTTTCATATAGAAACTCCCCCAAAAAAAAAAATCAGTATTACTATATAATATATAATACACGCCGTTACAGATTTTATAAAAAAAAGAATTAAACGCCTAATAATAAAAATTAAAAAAAAAATGACTAAGCTTCCAAAGCTTATATTAATTGTATATAGTTATAAGTATACAATATTTCACGTAAATACAGTACTATGGTGTTTGAATCGAAAGTAACATTTTCATTTAACATTTTAAACCAATGTAAAAATTTGGTATTATTTTTTGTCAAAAACACCGTGCTATAAACCAGATCTGCACCATACCTTGAACCATCATTTATTGATGATTTAAAACGGCGTCTGCACTTAAAATGCTACTCGGGTATGTATTCATATATGATGGCACGCATTTATGATTTTTTCAACGTGGGAGATGATATCGATATTGAAAATGAGCTCAAGTGCACGCACGCCAAACCATATTATTGAGTTGTCATTTATTCGACTAATGTTCACGTACCTATGGATAACTTGCACACTATTTGAAACTAAAATGACCATTTTTTTTCTTTTTCATAAATTTATGGTAATAACGAATTCAATTATCTGTCTTTATACTATTTCATCGATTACACCTTCGACTTTAAACTGAACTGTTCTGCGAGTGGATTTCACTATCGCAATTCAATTCAATCTGACCTTAAATTAAAATTCGATTCGACTTATTAAAATATTATGCTCGAAAGATTATTAATTACGTTTTAATCTCAAATCTCCTTTAAAAAAAAAAAACCATTTGTTTCGACTTGTTTCAAAACACTAAAAAACGTAGTGTCCGTTCGGTTGATATTAATCACACGCGTTGTTATTAATAATTATTATACGCATTTCATAATGACATCATATGTAATTAAATCTTGAACGATATGTAAATACGCGCATTCGTTTATATCATTAAAGATAATATATATATATATATAATTGAATTATATAATCTGTGCGCGATCGCGGTACGAAATTTAATAAGATATAAAATAAAACAGAAGAGTCTAAAAACGCTTTGATCAAATATTGTATAATATACATTTGTGATTACTTATCCGAGACACGATGAGTTGCACGCGTCATCCAACATTTAAACGAAATGAAATCAACCGTAAATGAGATTATTATTGTAATTATTATTATTATTATTATTAGATTTTAGTCTTTATATTAAATTGGAACATAAAACATGTATTATTACCATCGCGGTCAAATCTTCGAATTTAAAATTCCGAAACATGTTGGGAATTAACGATTTCCCCTCAGTTCGAAACGAAAATTGGAATCAACCGAGTGCGTTTCCAGTCGTTTCTTGCCGGTCGTATGTGAATCGGACGTGATTTTTGTCGTGTCGTACGAGTGTGAATCGGGCTTTACGGTAAATAAGCGTCTCCGGTGGTAAATGAATCGCATAAATCGTTCGATTACACTTTGTGTGGAATGTACAAAAGAGGAATACAAACGCTTATTATTATTGTACTTTGTGCCAGTTTGTACTCGGTGTCGCGGTGCACGTTCAATGGAATAAACGCTATGTGCTCGAATTATACATATTATATAGTTTTTAATTTTTTTTTTTTTTTATTTCAATCGTTTCGCTAAAAAATTAAATATAATTATTATATATATATAATAATTTATATTATATATATATATATTATATATAGGCGGGCGTGTTTTTTTTTTTATAAATAACCGGCGCTTATCGTTTGATCTTCACTGCTTCTTCGGAACGCATTTGCTTTTCGATCCAAGGGATGTAAACGCTCACGTCCACGTAAACGCCGGGTATGGACGCAGTGCCGCAGCCGATTCCCCAAGACACTAAACCGACCAGATGCGCAACGGAATCGTGTTCGCACACCAAAGGCGAACCGCCGTCACCCTGTATACAGATCAAAAAAAAAATAAAAAAATAGAGCGTAAAAAAAAAACGATATCTGGAGTGTTTTGCAACGACGCAGACGACGTAATTTTACGAAAACGTACACCGGTGAAAGTTTTATCGAATATAAAATGAGTGTGAAGGGGAAGTGCGTAATTTGAATTTTCCACAATATTCGTTTACAAATATTCAAATGAGTTTCCCCGTATAATATAACATATATATATATATATATATATTTTTACCACTTTATTCGATTTCATCGTGACTTTCTCTCCCATCGCATTATTGTTCTCGCATTTCTTTATATATATATATATAAATTATTTATTATCGTCTGTTTACGAACAATCTCATATTTTTTATGCGCGCAACGCGTCGCGTTTTGTCCAAAACTTCTGCCCGAGTCCTCTCTAACAACAATTCAGCATGTAAAACCGTAGGATATCTCCCTCGTATTGTTCTAAAACGAGATATTTTTTTTTTTTTGTTTTAAACACGCGGCCAAATCGACGGCGCATATATTATCGCCCACGCCGCGGTATCGAATCGTCGTCGATTTTTTTTTTTCTTATAATACTTATTCCTTCTGTTTTCCGCCGTTCGAATTTTCAAAAACGTTTACGCGATACACAGTAGTCAGTCGAATAGCGCTCGGCAATTGTTTTCCCCGATTACTTTACTAATTCTTTACGCGAAACCGTAATTAATATTCGCGCGTATACCACCGGCCAATATATTGAAATCAATCGAACACGATTTCCTAAGTAATTTATTCAAACTATTTCGTACACATTTCACTTGTGACCGACACCCCGGAACATTTTATACTCGTATTACACCAAAGCCACACTATGCTTTTTGTCGGTTACCGATGAACAGGAATTGAACGGTAACACCCGACGTAGACACTGACTTTGTCGGGGATGCTGCGGTCGTTCTCTCGCGATACCGACACACACGCACACATTAATATTAAATTCGTCTGGTCGCGCACTAAATATTGTGCGGAACGTCGGAAATCGATGTTTTTCTTTTTAATTTCAGACAATTTCTACGTATAAAACAACGATAATAATAATAATAATAAGTATTAATTATTTGCATAGAAATATGTTTGACACTGAAAAATTTCGTTGAAACCATTCTGTAAATATCAACCGTTGTGTCTACCCGTTAGAGGTCGTAATTTTTTTTACGTTTCGTAATAATAATAATAATAATAATAATATAATAATAATAATAATAATAATCCGTTTTAAACCACAATACCACTCACTTTGCACGCGTCCTCGTGCTCTTCGCCGCCCGCGCACAAGAAGCCCTCGTGCAGCTGAAACTTGTTGCCGAGCCGCGTGGTCCTCAGACTCTGCACGCACCGTTCCCGGTCCCACAGCGGCACGTTCACCTTCTTGAGCACGCCCGGATACCGCGGACGCTCGAAGCTCTCCGTGCCCCATCCGGACACACGGCACCCGGTCCACAGCCGCGGCACGACCGTCTCGGACGCGCCGGGCGGCAGGCACACCGGGCTTATGTAACCGTTGGCCGTCACCGTCTCGGACAGGGTGATCAACGCGACGTCGTTGTGCATGTCGGACGCGGAGAACTCCGGATGGATCGACAGACGAGCTACGGACCGTTCCACGTGCGGCTGAGGTTCCACGTTCTTGTAAATGTCCCATTCGCCCAGGCGCACTTTTATCGCGCTCGTGTTCCTGCGCGGTGTGAGAACAGAGTAAAAAAAAAAAAAAAACGGTTCGGAAACGCGTTTATAAACGGAAAAAAGAAAAATTTTTTTTTTAAATGAACGCATATTTCAAGGAGACGTTAAAGTCCTACACACGGTCTCCGTATAGTTGATTTTATAATAGATTTATAAAATCAACGACTATTATATTCTGCGTGGAACGTATATATTTAATTTCCATCTTGTCGCGCGATTAAACGTCGTTTATCAAACAAACAGTTGTCGAAAACTTCGAGTGTACACTAGTGCCGTAATGAAAAAATATGTCGAATACATTTTTATGTTTTATAGAATATAATTTTTTTATTATATTCTATGAAACATAGAATACGATAACGGGTATAATGAATTAGTGAAAATCGTAGAAAATATATATATATATTTCTTTAATACAACGCGCGGACAATAACATCAAAATCAATAAACGCTTTTTACACATTCAGCTATCCCTCTCTACGTCCTAAATGTATAGAAAGATCGTCCGTAATTTCATTTTCTTTTTTTTTTTATCATAAAACATTCAATCAATCCAATACGAACACACATATAAACTATAAAATATCTATGGTACAGCCATATAAGACTGTATATTATACAACGCTATGTACTAAAACGTTTTTAGTGAAATGAGCATAAATATATATATTACTTGTATAAAATAGAGTAAAATATTATATGAGTACAATAATACAGTATATTTTATGTTTTGCGGAGAATTACTTTAAAAAACTAGTGAGAAAATGTGCAGTGGATACGATGTGTTTGTTGTCGATCAGCACTCCGTTCGAGACAAATGAATTGTCCGTAGTCAAGACAAGTGCTTGCCAAGGAAATTCTCCAAATTTGGCCTGTAACGGGTGGTAAAACATTTTTATTCAAGTCATTTTTATTTTTCAGTTTTTACAGTGACTTTTTTTACTTTCTGTATTAAACAATTATTATTATTATTATTATTATATTTGTGTGTCTCTCAATATTAATATTATTCTAAGTTCTTGAATAGACAAATACTATCGTCAAACATTGGACATAATGTGTAGTTTTTTCTTTTAATATAATTTACACTATCAATAATCAAATGACTATTATAATAATTTAGATTATGCTCGAGATCAATAATAATAATAATAATAAAAAAATTTAGATTGAAACTATGTAATTACTATGTGTATAACGCGCTGAATTATTTACAGCTGTAGCAATACCGATTAAAATGTGTGTATATACTCTTATATATTTTATTAAATATACACAGGTTTACGTTTAAAATTACACAAATGCCGACAACATTTACGGGAAGAAAAAAATATTTACAACAAAAATTATTTATATTTCTCGAAATAAAACCGGGGTCGTGATGATAAAAAAAAAAAATCAACCTGTTAATCACAACGAAAAATAAAGCTAAAACGAGAAGAATATGAGAATTAATTAAATTCGTTTACATGTTTCTTTTAAGAAATTATTATAATAGAACGTTATTAGTCGTATAAAAATAAATACGATGAGACTTAATAAGATTTACAGCAAGTGCAAATATTTATTTTATTTTCTTCGCTGTTTCTCTAATTTTTTTGTTTTCAACTCTTCGTATTTTTATTATAATATTCGTAATTTTCTCTACGTAATTATGTATTCATTTTTTTTTCCTTAATTACTCCCTACGATGATTTTTTGCCGAAACCGAACGGTAGTAAATAAACGAATTTAATTCAAAAATTCTCCTACATATTTTTATATTATTTTTCATTATACACTTTTGGCTTGATTGTATATTCTCTTATATATATATATACGTGTATTTATTTTATTTTTTTTTTTTATACATTAATTTATAGTTTTTATTTAATTTAATTTTGTTTTTATTTGAAAATATTTACGAATCGTACATTTTTTAAATTAGTCTTACCTGATCCGGATGAAGTTTAATCCCATCGATGTCCTGTACCGTTACCTTGCCGCACATTAATAACGGATTTTCTATCCACGGATCAGTACAACAAAACACTTTTCCGGACGAACATTTGTCGGGTTTCTAAAAATTGTACGTATGTATACAATACGCTAATACCTTATCAACACGCATCTTCAACCAAATGTCTTTTAACGTTACAAATAGTGTCAATCAAGAAAACAGGCATTCAAAAGGTGCCGTTGGAGGAGTAAGAGTGTCTAGACGATTTTCTTTAAAATCTCTCAGTTGACCCGAGCGAATACACACGCGCAAATCTTTACCCATAATCAGTCCAATTTCAATCGGCATCAATTGTGGAAAAAAAAAGTTCTCACGTTCAAATTCAAATTTTTCCAAAAGTAAAAAAAAAAAACGTAATATTATTAAAATGACGTCAGCTCATCATTTCAATGCAATTAATAATATATAAACGCGCGGTACGCATGACGATACGATTTATCGGATTTAATTATACGAAAATTGTACGCGGAAATTTGATGGAAACGTCGTCGCGTCGTTCCACTACAAATCAAATATCGTTTTCTCTTTTATCGATAAATAATAATTCAACGGCACGTCATCGATCGTTATGAATCCAATACGAATATAAACTTCGTGCAGTAAAATAAATGTGATATATTACGCTTACAAATCGCCGAATAAATTGTACACCTTCGATAATTAAACTTATAGAAATGTCATCGACACGTCCCGGGCATCGGAAAAAGTTCAACACGCCGATGTGAATACATATTATGTACACCTACCGTAATTATTCTTATGTCTACTGTCGCGTGATTCTCATCGGACACGCAATCAGCGAACGGAATGCATTTACACTCTTCTATCCATTCGGTTTCTTGCGACGGTTCTGAAATATTTCATTTTATCATCACACAGTTTTGTAATATAGTGTGCAGTGTGTTGTACGGATATTATGTCTATTCATACGAATCTTACAGAAAAAGAAATAATGAAATCGTGGAAAAAATCTGCTTCTTTCCTTGCAAAAAATGAAATCGACGAAATGACAATGTTCAGGTATTTCTACGCTCATAAACCACATACAGTAAACATGTACAGAATTAAATGTCTGATTTGCCAGGCACGAGAATGGACTTGCGGTTACGCTAACGAAAGATTTGATAATAATATTTATCATGTGTATATATTAAAATCAATATATCTATGTACTCAATTTTCGCGACAACTTTAAAGGACAATTTTAATTTTTGATGAGAAAATCGATTGATTTTTGAAAATCTCATAACGTACGAATATGTTTTGCGACATTGCGCCACGGTTTTATTAATCGAACGCTATATATGACTTTATACAGCTTAAATGGATATATTATATTAAATCAATGCAAACATTTTATATTATTCCGTCGACAAACCTAACCACTTATTATTTTAACTACATCCGAGGAGGCTGGTCAAAGAGTTTTTTTTTTGCTTTCGACCAAATTCGTTAAATTTTGAAATTTCATTGACGAAAATGTATTTCAAATAAATACGCCTCTGTATTAATTATAAATATAATTTTATATATATATATATATATACTTACTAATTTTTTCGATATGAAAATCCAATCTATCAAACGATACCGCACCGGCGTCATTCGATTTAGTAAAATGTACTTTGGAAATAAAAGTAAAAATAATTATGAACGAGATGGTTTTTAAAGACATTTTTTTTCTAGCGACTTCTCGCTTTCCAGCAGCGTGTATGTTATGAAAAAAAAACGACACGTCCTCCTATTAATATATATCTCATTTGTAACAATAACCGATTCAATGGCATGTATTATAATTATACGTATTGTATAAATAGCAGTTATTACCTACAATAGAATATCTGCAATTTACTAAAAAAAAAAAAAAAAACTAGGTATATTATAATAAATAAATTATTCTGGGCGATTTATTATTTTTAGTGACTCATAATGCCAACAATTATTATCAAACGGTTATAATTATTTTAATTAAACAAATCTTTTTTTTTATATATATATATAAAACATTGTTACACAAAAGTAATTTTTTTTTTTTTAACAATATATACTGACGCATTAAATAGCTACACGACGTTTGTAACTACATCAACTTCCCATCCAATCCCTGAAAAATAAACATTTTACGTATAATTTATATTCAAATATTCAAATATATATATATATATCGTTTAATTTATAATTGAAATTATTTCCTATTATTTTGTTTTTTGTATGTGTGTAATGAGTCGCGAACTCGATGTTCCGACGGTACGCGTGTGTATATAATATGAGATAACCACAGTCAATTCCATCAAATTATATAATAATACGAATAATGAAAAGTCGTTTTACTAATCAATTCGCACTATATACACGCGAGTTTGCAAAATTTTTTTTTTTACAAACGCTTTCATACATATGGTATATGGTGGTGAGTTATATAAAATTTAATATATACTATTGCAGTAAATTGACATCGCGTATATCGGTTGTTTCCGTTTCCAAAAAAAAAAAAAAAAAAGATATAATACAATAAAAAGTTAATTATTTAATAACGCGTATATTATAATAGCATCCGTACTATATTATAACACCGGATAATTTAATTTTTTTAAATACTATTTATTAAGTATAAATACATCGATGGTTTTTTTTTTTTTA
Organism: Chaetogeoica ovagalla; assembly: GCA_032441825.1. Classification (NCBI taxonomy): domain Eukaryota; kingdom Metazoa; phylum Arthropoda; class Insecta; order Hemiptera; family Aphididae; genus Chaetogeoica; species Chaetogeoica ovagalla. Next base: position 5,813,838 of record CM063730.1, read on the forward strand.
ATATAAACAGCGTTTAAATTGATGGAGGGAATCGTTTCTATTTTTTTTTTTTTCAAAAACTTTAGCGCACCCCATCTAATTTTTCATAATGAGTCGCTGAGAGAACGGAATGGCACGGCCAAGACTCGTCTTCTTACGATTTTATCGAATTAATGAGAATAACAAAAAAAAAAAATGTCTTTTATTATTTTGTTATCATCGTCAAAATAAAATATAGGTTTCACGCCGACGGTATAAATTCAATTTAATTAAAAATAAAACGATGACTGAGGGGAGTGATGGAGCGAAGGCCCTTACGAATCTTCAAGACATTAAAATGATATCCTTTCTGATTTTTTTTTTTTCCAATTCAAGCGTTGAATAAAATAATACCTACGGAAATTAATAGCGTTTTATTTATTGTAATATATGGGCTCACTTACCGCACTCGTTATTTCCAATAGCTACGTACACGTATCCATCGTCACCGAAATCGGTGCCCCAAGAATTTTTCAAAATATAATGCGGACTCTCTGCGGCGAAATTGTATCCGACTATCTGTGCGGCGTGATTCAACGAATCACGACTGTTGTTACCGCACCGGTCCAGTACGCCGCCCATGTAAAACTGCCACGGCAACGCGTTCACAGCTACGGAAACCGGACTCCTTGACAAGTAAGATAACAGCAGATCTTCGCGATTCATCAAACTACATACGCAGACCGATTAAATTATATTGTCTCGCGTACTTAAAAAACGCTCGCTGTGTATACGAGTAATGTATTAAATCAGCGCTTATTTTAATGTTTTTTTTTAAGAAATGCTTCTGACTCAGAATCCTCTTAACTTCTCCTCTTCGTCCCTTCGTATTCCTTTCTCTTCCTACCTCTCCCCTCACCAAACTTATTACCTTCATACCCCTTACCCACACTCCATTGCACTTTATCTTCTTATCATATTCTTCCTTCACCACCCACCCCCAAAAAAAAAAAGAGAGATGGTATAGTAATACAGATTAAAACACCGATGAATGAAAAATTCGTTATCGAATTAAAGAGAAACGATACGTGAATTTTAACATTATTGTATCCTCGATCAAAGTAATAAATAATTTAATAATTGAATTATTATTATAGGTTTTAGAATAAATACTTAAAACTTCTTTAAAATATACAACTATACGTACGCATTTCTAAAATCAGAGCTGCGCGTTTTCCACTTAGAATCACGCAAAATGTATCCAAACGCACGACGTTAAAAATAAACGCTGAATTAAATCGTTTTTATTTTCCACGCATCGAATACGGCGTGCAAACGATACTTACTTGAGCGTCAAAAACGATTTTACTTTCACTCCTTCATCGCGAACTCTGGCGAAAAACCAATACATATACAGCAAATTATTTTAAATTCGCGAATTACTCCCGATTCGATTTACACACTCACCGATGCAGTGTACACATTTGATCTTCGTAAACGGTCGGATAATTTTCTTCTTTCAGCACAGTAATGTTGTTTTTCGCTAACCACAAAAGCAAAAACACAACACTTCCGCCAACGCATCCCTGGTTAATTCCTCCCGAACAATCCAACATCTACGCGCGTACAATACTCATATATTATATATAGAAGGCATTTATTTCGACACAATAAATATTTTTTATATTATTTTTTGAATCGTTTAACCGAACGAGCATTTACTATATTCATCATATACAGAAGTGATCAAGTCTTTAACGAGTTAAAAGACAAAAAATTATGTTGAAAAAACAATGTTGAATTCGAATGTTTTTTTTAGAGGGGCCCGTACTATGAAAGGTGGAATTAATAATATAATACAAATTCACCAACTTTATTTGTACATATGTTTAATTATGCTTATACATATGTTTAATTTAATTATTTATTTATCCGCATTCAACAAGGGAAACAGTAGCCCGCCTGATATATATCTGGATTCAACACTGAAGTAATCAGACGTGTACTGTGTTCTCTGTGAAGATGGAACCTTTAACGGTTTCGAAACTTCAGAACAAAATTGGTCACATAAATATTTCCGAAAAATACATCAACAAAAGTTTGTCTACGTCTATTTATATTCACTATTTCGGAAGAAAAATGAAATTTCACTATTTCATTTTACATCGCGATGGAAACTACAATTTTCGATCAAAAAAAATCGACCGTTTTCGATAATTTTTTGTACCGAAACGACACTCTCCGTCCAGTCAAATTACTCACTTCTTGCACACTAAACGTTTGTAACGATCCCGTTTTAATGGCGTAAACAGATTCAATGACTTCTATCGCGCTCACTGCCCAACACGCTCCGCAATTCTTTTGATTGCGCACAGCAGTCACTACTCCTTTTTCCCTCCTTAAATTGAAAAATACGAAATTTAAATGTATAAAAATACATCAATCTGTACTTTTTATTTATTCGCGCACCGCGGGAATTATATAAGATATTTTTGATCTTTTAATATACGAAAATTATCCATTTAATGTGATTATTAAATATACGTGTAGAATTCGTAATTTTAGAATAATATTATCAAATAAAACTGTTCGCATTATGAATTATAGTAAAAATATTCTTATATCATATTGAATACTACTATGTATATTATACCAGTCAATGCTTATTAGTGCAACTGTTGTAGTAGATCGTTTAGATCTTGTGCTACGTCCAGTACGTGGTATCCTTTTATCAATTGACGTAAGATGTGTTTTAGTAAATTCTTCGGGAGATAAATCTGAATATTTTGTGATTCCATAATTGGTGGTACAGCCATTGCAGTTATGTCTCAGTAACTTAATCTTTTTTATTGATTGCTACAAAACAAATATATTAACAATTTATGAGAAATATATAAATTTATGTAGATACGTTTGTGTAGGTTTTGAAAAATGTGATAAAAATAGAAAAGTTGAAAGAGTTTTTTAATATTAAAACCCATATACTGCACGAACAGATTTTCTGTGAGCACCCTTCACCGCCTCCTTATAATAATTATACATATTATTTCTTACGTTTTCAAAATCAACTTTTTCGCATCTCATCCGTTTAATATATTATTATAGGATAAATCTTAGACGATGTTTGGATTTGAAAAAAAATTGGCAATAGAACGCAAAAGCGTAAATACAAAATTTACGTCCCGGAAGACTGAAATGATTTATATATATATATATATATATAAACCCATGAAAGGTTTGTTCCCGCTAGACGCCATCATCAATTTCATAATATTATTTTTTTTATCAAAAAAAAAAAAATATATATATTTATCCAACAAACTCTAAGCATTTTGGATTAGCATAAATATCATAATTGAACGTAATATTCAATGCAACTAATAAATGCAAGGAAACATTTCGTTTAGTCGTGTGATTCAATTTGTTCGCGGTTGATAAAACGTCCGATTGACATTATAGTCCCTGTGATAACGACTTGTAGAACAACTACACTTCTTTTTTTGTTAAGATATAAACGTATAGAAAAAACTAAAAATGAGTCGTCGTCCCCGCAGAACGTCCATTCGTCAGCGTTTTACGTATAGTTAGAAAAAATTAGAAGAGGAAAATATTTTTTTTTAAATAAAAAAAAAAAGTATTTGACCGTCGCCGTCCACTCTAATTCAAACACTGCAGGTCTTAGCGGTTTAAATAGAATACTTAAAAACAACGTTGTATAATTTTTAAGTAATTTTCTAATAGTTTTTCTCTATGGAATACCCGCGAGTTTCAAAATTGATATATTAAAATACATAAATCAGTTGCAAATATTATTATTATTATTATTATTAATATTACGCGTATTCGTACCTGAAACATTTTGAACCTGACGTACCGTTCCGTTTCGTTCGCATAACTCTTATTGTACGTTCTAGCGAATTTTTCGAATTCATTGCGTTCGCTATAGTTTTGCGTTATCGTCATAATAAAAAACAAAATGAACACTACACCACCGACTACCGCTGCCGATATCACTACGTTAACGACGGCCATTATTTTCTTACAAAATAATATTATTTACACTGTCGCTGCAGTGGATATAGTATACAATCGTCGTACTCTATTAGAGATCTAACGATGTTCAATTCCCTCCCCCTTCCCCGTGTGTCCAGCATACCGTTGAAATCAATACGAATATGACGTTATGTAAGCTGGAACCGCTGCAAGTCGTGTGATTTCAATGGCTTCGTCAGTATTGAGAGATGACTTTACGGCTGTACACCTATATAGGTACGTATTTGAACGCTATCCGTTAATCGTAGCGGTATTTTACAATATATTACAATGATGAAAACTCTATAACATATTATTTGAGAACGAAAAGAAAATCGCGTGTCCACATATATATATATAATTTAGCTCGAAATATTAAAAAAATTAGGCAGGGGTTCCCCGGCGCCCGCGGGCAAAACTACTTTATAAAAAACAAAACCAAATCGAAAATTATGATAAATGATGCATGTTCAACAGTAGAAAATATTCTATACTATGTGTATATGTGTTTGTTTGTGCCTTGTGTTTAATAATTGGCTATTTTAAATTTATTGTAACACAGCGAAAATTGTAAAATAATATCGGAATTTTAAGACAAAAAATTCCGTCAGTTCAGAATTTAAAAAAAAATTGAACAGGAGTTCCCCGGAGCCCGCGGGAAGTACACTATTTCACAAATGCTTAACATATATTAAATATTACAAAACTGATGTATGTAAATTATTAGAATAATTCGATATAATGTGTATGTATATTATTGTGTGATTTCTGATGGTAAGTGACCCTACATTTGCAAAATAACATGGGAATTTTAAGAGAAATAATTTCTTTAGTCAGCTCAGATTAATAAAAAAAAATTGGGCAGGGGTTCCCAGACGCCCGCAGGCATAACTACTTTACAAAAGACAAAAAAATTATTTAGTCGGCTCAGAATTAAAAAAATAATGGGGCAAGGGTTCCCTGGCGCCCGTAGGCAAGAATATATTAGAATAGCAAAAATTGAAAAATTACGAAAATATGTGCGTGAAACAATAGATGTTATCCGATATTATGTGTATATGTGTTGTAATTTGCAAATGTGCTTACATTTACAAAATAATTAACTATTTAAAATATATTGTAGCACGGAGAAAAAAGCCCGCCGGCATGACTACTATATAAAAGACAATCGTTTTCTTTAGTCAGCTCAGAATTTAAAAGAAAATTGGGTAAGGATTCCCCCCTGGTGCTTGCTGGCATGATTATTATATAATAGCAAAAAATAATTTAAAAACAACGAAAACGATGTGTGTGTGTGAGACTATATATGTTATATTATTATGTGGTTATGTGTCTATATGTGTGAGTGCTGTTTAGAATGTACCTACACTTGTACAATAATTAGCTAATTTGTTTTTATTATGGAACAGGGAAGAAAGTAAAATTAAATCGGAATTTAAAGGCAACAAATTCCTTTGGTCAGCTCAGAATTTAAAAAAAATTTGGCAGGGGTTTCCCGGTGCCCGCGGGCAAAACTATTTTACAAAAGCTAATAATTATTATAAAAAAATTACGAAATTACTGTGTGTTGAAAAATAGAAGTAATTCAATAGAAATGTGTAAATGTGTCTGTGTGTTGCGTTGTTGCGAATATACTTTCATTTGCAAAATAATATCGGAATTTAAAGGGAAATTATTCCTTCAGTTAGTTCGGAATAGTAAAAAAAATTGCCAGGGGATTACCGGCGCCCGCGACCAGTACTAGTTCTTCCCAAATGCTAAAAATATATAACAGTGTAGTGAAAACAAAGAGGAATTTACAAAATTAAAAATAAAAATCAAAAGGATTTGTAAAAATAAATAATCGAAAAGATAGAAACAAATAAAAAAGAAAAAAAATGTTTTAAGTTAAAACTCGTGATAATAAATAAAAAATACGTATAAAAATGTACGCGTGTATATCAAAATGTATATTTAAATATGAAAAAAAGAAAAAAGCCAACGGAGTATTAAATTAAATAAATGAAGAATGTTGTTGTATAAGATATTTATTACTACTATCGTACGTGGTTTTGGTACGACAATTTGCGCGTGTGATCGGGCCACACTGTAAAAACCGCGCGCTTATTGAGTAAACACCGTAAACAGCTGCTTTGACCCCATTGATAAAGAGTTTTAAAAAACCCATAATGATTTGTTTGTGTGTTGTGCGTTCTGTTCTGTTTGTAGGACGGTCGGGAAAATGAACAGCTCCTCGAACGTTTGAACCGTCGTTTCAAATCCAAGAACGCCTACCCGGGTCGTTTCACAAATGTATTTAGGTGTGGTGTTTGTGGTGAGTGATCGAGCCGTGGCTTTCGGTTTTTGGTCGTCCGCAATAATAATAATAATAATAATTATTACTCGCGTTCGTGTTTCAGCCGTCGACATGGGCTCGATTGCTTCGGTCCTCCAGTGGCATTGTACCTCCTGTTCGCTCATAAACCCCACCGATCGGCTGACTTGCATACGGTGCAACGTACAAAGAAATTACGAATGCAAGGAGGACGTGGAACAGCTTGACGGTGCGCGCACCGCTCGTGTGTGTCCCACTAGTACGTTTACACCGTACGTGACCGACGTTCTTTGCGCCGAGGCGGAAATCGCAGCCGGCGCGTTGAGACTCGACGATGATGCGTAAGAGAAAAATCTTTCTAACCCACCGCATTAATTTCGTGTCGTCCAATTTCACAACGTCAAACTAATTTCGTATTGTTTGTGTGTTTCCGATTCGCATTAATAGCGACCCGACTAATATCGACCAAACGCCGAACATAATCAAACAGCTTCAATTGGACTGTATTGCGTTGCAACGGCGTAAATCGTGGAACGGTTTTGAGGACCATTTGTACACCTCTCTGCGACCATCAAAGAGTTCGACGTTATTGACAACAGAAAATAATCCGTGGTCCTGTCATACTTGTAAGACAAGAAACCGTTTCCCTGGACAGTGTCATAACTGTGACACGGTCAGAACAACCAAAGAACGAACAAACAGAATTGCCCCTATTACCATTAATGTTCCAAACGGTGAGTATTGCTGAATATAAATGATATTTATATATTTGGTTGATGATGTTTGTTTTATTAGAATCGGATAAAAAGTCGACTAGCAATTGGACTTGTGAGAAGTGCTCGTTTACTTTGAATCCATTTTGGTCGGATTCGTGCGAGTCGTGTGGATGGAATGCCATAACAATGATGCGTGATTGTGTGCGATACACGCCGCCAAAAAAAAAGTGGACGTGCAAACGTTGTACACTACTTAATGATCCTAGTACAACAGTTTGCAATGCTTGTGGCGGATCAAAAGCTAAAAGCCTTTGCACCGATGACGGCACATTGCGAGAGTTTTGGACTTGTGATAAGTGTACATTAAAAAATAGATTATCAGCGTTAGTGTGTAAAGCCTGCAAAACAGATAAACGGGCAAATAAAAAACGACGATCAGACAATCAGTGTCCGACTTGTACGTTCGAAAACGAACCTAATGCTAAACGATGCGCAATGTGTCAGAAACACCTTGAACCTGAATATTACTCGTCCATATTGTTGTCAAACCATTTGAAAAAACAAAGTGAACTGATGGAAAACTTGAGAAAAATTGAAGAACAAGAAGCACGAGAGAAATGGAATGAAATAGTGCTATTTTGTATTCAGGTAAATAAAGATTTCTTTTTTACTGTATTCCTACAAATATTACTTTTCATAATTCACAATATCGTCTAAACATTTTTATTTTAATTGACGGAAAATTAAGCAAAATCAATTACCGTTAAAAACACATATTTTTTAATTTGATATTTAAAAACCAAACTATTACTATATATTTATTGGTAAACATGATATTAGATTGTGCATAATCAAAAAAAAAAAACTTCAAAACTCCAAATTTACACTTATATTTTACATTAAATTGGAGATTTTAAGTGCATTCATCGCTTAAAACACTGTTGCATAATATTCAAACATACAAACTTCTTTTATTTGAATTAATCCAGAAAAATATGTTTTTTCCATATTACTGATTTTCTTAAAATATATGGACTTTAAAATTTCATTCATATTAAACTAACCCCATTTTGTTTCAAATATTATCGCAAAATCAATTATAAAAAAATGTAAAATGTATACATTTTATACTTTTATAATTTGAAAAAAGGTAAATTATTTTTTGTATATTTTTAATATTACAGAACAGTCAAGAATTTGTTGACGATTCATTTCCTCCTGCCGCTAAATCTCTATACTACACTGACAAAAATGAGAGCTGTCGAGTTACACAATGGTTACGGCCTGAATCGATTCTTTGTTCTGAATTAGATAAAGGATTATCCTGGAGTGTATTTAGAAAACCAAAACCTTCGGATATAATTCAAGGTCAATGTAATGATAATTATACATTATATAAATAAAAGGAATAAAATATTACTCTTACATTTTAATTTGTGAAGTCAAACACTCGAACCATTAGAAAAAAGTTTTATAATGATTTTTTTAAAATCATAATTTATTTTATGTTCAGTGTTTATCTTTTCAATATCTATCTTTTTCTTTTTACTGTTGAATTTTATAATTTCTTAACTGTTCAAATATTATCACTTATGGGTTTGAATTGGATTTTTCTTCTTTTTTTAATTTTATTCATTTTTTTAAATTTTAAGAAAAATTAATTGCGTTAATAATTATTCGACTAGAAGGGTAGAAAAGTAAAATATTTTTTTACTTTACCCCCACTATATATGTAAACTTTTAATTATTATGCACAAAAAGATCCGTATGTCAATAGTTAAATACTAATTGTTTAATTACAATCGTTTAGGTGTTTTAGGTAATTGTTGGTTGCTGAGCGCTTTAACAGTTTTAGCAGAACGTGAAGACCTAGTTAGACATGTTATGGTTACCAAAGATTATTGTAAACAAGGTTCATACCAGGTACGACTTTGTAAAGACGGTAAATGGACTACTGTTCTTGTTGACGATTTGTTACCCTGTGACCATCGAGGAAGTCTAGTTTATAGCCAGGTTTCTATAATAATTTTATTTATCAGTTTATGTGGCATAGTATAATAGTTATTATGTATTTTACATTTAATGAGCATTAAAAATAATCAAATATTTTAACAGGCGAAACGTAAACAATTATGGGTTCCCTTAATTGAAAAAGCGATAGCTAAACTTCACGGTTGCTATGAAGCGCTAGTCTCTGGTAGAGCAATTGAGGGTCTTGCTACATTAACAGGGGCACCTTGCGAAAGCGTGTCTTTACAACCATCATCAGTGCCGACAGAAGATGAACTCGATCGTGACCTTATATGGGCACAGTTATTAAGCTCACGTCTTGCCGGCTTTTTAATGGGAGCATCCTGTGGTGGTGGTAACATGAAAGTAGATGAAGATGCATACCAAAGTAAAGGATTAAGACCGAGACATGCTTATTCTGTGTTGGACGTCAGAGATATCGACAATCGTCGGTTGTTGAAACTAAGAAATCCATGGGGACACTTCTCTTGGAATGGTGATTGGTCTGATGATTCTGATATGTGGACAGATAATTTAAAAACAATATTAATGCCAGATGGATGTTGTGAAGGAGTATTTTGGATATCGTATGATGACGTTTTAAAGTAACATAATATATTTTAAAATAATATTTAATTTTTATTTAATTGAAATATTTGTATTTTAGATACTTTGATTGTATTGATATTTGTAAAGTAAGAAATAATATGTGGAATGAAGTAAGACTTAAAGGATACTTACCACCGTTATCTTCAACCGATCACTTATCTTGTGTGGTACTTACGGTCTCAGAACCAACAGAAGCAGAATTCACACTTTTTCAAGAAGGACAAAGGTAACTAAAATTATATTATTATATATATAAATACTTACATAATTTTTTTTTTTTTTAGAAAATCGGAAAAGTGTAATAGAAGTCAACTAGATTTGTGTGTAGCTGTTATGAGAAGTAGAGAAGTTACGTCTGAAAGGCCAATCTGCATTGGTCGTCTTGTTGAACACAGCAAACGTCAAGTCCGTGGATTTGTAAGCTCGCACAAGATGTTAGAACCAGATGTGTATATTGTTGTTTGTTTAGCATTTAATCATTGGCATACAGGTTTGTTTTGATTTTTACATTAAAACGTCATATTCAAATTTAAACACATTTTACATTTATATAACAAGTTTTTATTACAACATAATATGTAAACATATTCTATTAATTTCAGATTTGATAGATCCTTCGGTTTATCCTGAATTTGTGTTGGCGATTCATAGTTCTAAACGTCTATTAGTAGAACAAGTATCACCACCTTCCTTTGTTTTGGCCGACACAATTATTAACTTGACTCTGGCAAAAGGACAAAGACACGAAGTAAGTTTACCATCCAATTTGACATTGGAGCGTAATTAATAACAAAAATCGATTATAGGGTCGTGAAGGGATGACGGCGTATTATTTAACTAAAGGATGGGCGGGACTTGTTGTGGTAGTAGAGAATCGACATGCAAACCGTTGGATACACGTGAAATGTGATTGCCAAGAAAGTTATAATGTTATGTCCACTAGAGGATTACTTAAAACTATTGACTCTGTTCCACCTCTGCATAGGTAAATAATTATATTAATACTACTCTAATCTAATTACTTTTTTTTTTTAATTTTAATTTTTTTTTTTTTTAGACAAGTTATAATTGTCCTAACTCAATTAGAGGGAAGCGGAGGGTTTTCAATTGCTCACAAATTAACTCATAGATTGGCAAATCAAGCTGGACTTCATGATTGGGGACCACCAGGTTGTTCTCATTTGCCACAAATACAAAAATCTATTGAAGGACTACACTCTCCTAGACTGATTACTTAGTATTGTTAAGGCAAAAAGTATGGTGTATATTATACATTTCTGTGATTTGTTTTTTTTTTTACTTTTTAGTGTAAGTACAAATAATTAAATAAATTATATTAGAAAAACCAAAATTATTATATAAAAAAAATTACAAATAAATTGATTCTATTTCGATTTTGTATGTATTTGTTGAACATTTTTAATTCTCAGAAAATTTAATTGTTATAGAGTTTTTTTTTCATTATAAATATTTTATTTAATGAGAATTCCTAATGAAAAAAAATTTGTATTTTTAAAACTCAATTTCTAATGTATATTATTGCTTAAATATGTATGTCGACACATCGGCGTATTATGAAAAAGTATATTTTATAACCGTATTCCGTACTGTTCAAACAGTAAAATAAAACAATTGTGACACTACAAACTATTTTTAAAACACTGATTTTTATAAACATAAAAAATGTTTTAAGAAAATTTATTTTTTATATGAAAGTAATCATTGATTGAGGTACACACAATATATGTTGCAATAATAGTATATGGTGTACTATATACTATATTACATTATACTATACACAATATTACCATTTGGTGTGTGGTTATTAATTATTCAATTGAAAAACAACAATATGACGGTTAAGAGTGAAATTTATTGCTCAATCGTGGTAAAACGACGATTTGTACATAAGGTTTTATAAATTATTACTTTTGAATTTCCATAAACCGCTGGCTATTCAACGTCATTGTTTTTTAGAAAAAAATCTATTGTAAAAACGAGGTGATAAATATCAATTTCTTTGATGAGGAAACAATAATGATGGATACTTACCAAGAGTATCGAGTTCGAAATCAAAGTAAAAAATATTACAATTATTTTGCAATATTATACAGGTATATTTTTATTGCTATTAAATTATATATTAGAATTTTCGTCATATTTCACTAAAAAACAAAACAGAATGAATTTTAAAAAAAAAAACGAACAACTAACAGCTGGTTAGCACCTAAACTTGCGTGTGTTTGCCGTAAAATCGAAAATTTTAATACGTTCGTTTAACTTTTTTTTTATATATATGTATACAATTTTCGTGACTTTTCGACGAAAATAAAACGGACGTCGGCTAATAATATTCCATTTTTTTTTTGTCTTTTTTCCGAATAAAAACGGAACGTTCCCGCTAAACGGATAGGAGATAGGTACGTCGTCAATAATATAACCGTAGAACGGTTTTTCATTGGACACCGCGGCCGCGGTTACCAGCACCCGAAAAGTTTTTATCGGTAATATTAACTACTCTACGGTTACCCTTACCACTACCGAACGCGTTTGGTCGGCGCGACGCCAGACGAACGTTATCAGTAGAAGAAAAACCGTTACACAATATTTTCTTTAACGGTTTTCTTTTATTCGCATTGTTCTCGTTTCACCCCCCACCGTGACCACTTCCCCCGTACCCGTGTCGCCCCTGTTTTTATTTTCGAGACGTGCCGCCGTCGTATAGTCGTTTTGCCGTTTGCTGCGACGGTTATTTATTCTGCGGTCGCCGCGACCCCACGACGACCGTTCGTAGAGTTTATTTTTATTAATATAACAGCGATTTTACTTTCTTTTTTTTTTTTTTCTTAAAAATGTCGTTCGTTAAAAGCAAAATCAAGCGGTTCAACGAAGTCTCGAGTAAGTTCATCGACAAATTGCTTTTATTTTTATTCTAGTCGGGGTTCATAAACACCGCTGCCATACACGCCCGTGTGCTTGTATAGGAAGAGTACCGAGAGAAAGCCATTGGAACACTTGTAAATTATCCGAAATAATAACGCTTTGTGTACGAAATTTTACACATATACGTACTAAATGCAGTGTTCGAAAAGAACGGCGTTCATGAACGCATGCGTTCATATTTCATGAACGACATTAGTTTTTTTTTTTTCAAATAAAAAGTGAACGACTAGATGATTTTCAGATTTATTTTTAGGTACCTTTTTAATGTAATAAATATGTATTTATTAATTATTATATAATAACTAAAATTGTTCCTATTTATTTATATATTGTATGTGTATTATAAAAATGTAATTCGTGGATTTCCAATGAACCAGTCTCGAAATAACAACAGGGTTATTATAATATGGTTTCTACAAATTTATAAATAATCAACTAATAAATAGATATTGAAAAAAATTCATAATATATTAGTATCAAAAATACGCTAATAATGTTTGAGTGACCGAACACGGAGTCTAAATGTCTAAATTCCTTTTTTATTCCTTTTTTTTATCCTTTGTTTAAACACGCCCGAACAGAAGTAAAACAAGTGATCGTTTCAGGTTGTGCACCGCCGCCAGGAACATACGATCCAAAAAGTCCAATTTCAAAAACAATTAAAGGAGCTAAATTCAACAGGGCACAACGATTCAAAGAACCTTCTTCTGTCCCACAAGTGAGTGTTATTTATTATACAATTGTTGTTGGCACAGAGCCTGTTTATGCACAATCAGCCGTCTCTCTACTTTGTCTCGCAACAAATCCTGACTGCAAAATCAGTACAAATTTACATACAAAATCTTGAATAATTCAAATTCCAAATTATTATTATTATTAGAAAATACCAAAAATAAAATAAAAACTATCAATAATTGAGACTAAGCTATAACCATAATATCGACCATTAATCGGATATTATAAATTTTTATATTTTAGTCTACTCAGAAAACAGTGAAGGTAAAGTCTACATTCAAAATCCCATCTAACTTCAGGTATAGTGTAAATGTAATATATACTTTTACAAAAAAAAAAAAAACACTATTTCCATGTTCTGTAAATTATTATTAATTGAAATTCGTATTGTATTATAATAAAACAGTTCACAGAGTTCAGTTTACACCAACTGTTCCAAAAAGTCTAACAAAACAGTAAATTCGACTTTGACAAAAAATAATTCAAAACAAAAAAAAGCTCAACACCTTGTGAAGTTGAAAAAATTGGATTTGGACCTGACCAAAGCTCTTGTAGATATTGAAAAACTGGACGATGATATTAAAAACACAACCGATACCTGTAAAGATTATATTAACGTATGCCGCAGTGCTTGTTCACATGCACTGGAAAATCGTGTGTGCAGAATGGTTATCGAAAATTCACAAGCTGCCCTGTATGCAGTTTGTCAACGTTTACGTGAAACGTGTGAAGAAACCCAAAACTTACGCAACGAAACTGCACGCTTGCAAGAAGAAATTGGTGAAAAAAAAGACTTTGAACAACTAGCTGCTGAACAGATTTCCGTTGTTGAACGCAACCTTACAAAAAAAGTCAATGATTACATGGAAATTTGTTTGAAGGTTAAAGATAATTGGTTAACTAAAATGAGATTTATCGCGATGACTCTGGATGATTTGGAATCTATGGTTAATGGAGAAGCGAAAGAAATTATTCAAAAACTAAAATTGGATATAGAAATGAGTGATCCTGAAGGACCAAACTACAAACAACTTATGGAGAAATATGAAAAGTAAACATTATTATATTAATTTTATCACATAGAATTACTCACTTTGTTTTTATTACTAGAACTGTGGAAAGAAATGTCCAACTTGAAGAAATAGCCAAAAAGCAAGAAGACTTAGAAAGAAAGATAATTGATTTGACTAATGTAAGTTTCAATAATGTATTGTTATTAGTTATAAGTTGAATAAGTAAATGGTTTCATAAGGATTTTTTGTAAAAAAAAAAAAATGAAGAATGAATTTACCGTGTCCAACTCTATCTATATAATCGTTACAAATTATCATTGATTGGATATTGTTTTTTTTTATTAGTTAATATTTCTAGTAATATCAGTTTTATAATTGATATCTTTTTTGTAATAAAAATTATCGCTTTTTATTCGAATGTAAATAGTGTAATCAATAATGACTCACATTTATAAAAATATTGCATTTGGATTTGTTTTAAACATTTACAGGAGAAAAATGCATTGGCAGTTAAATTACAAAACAAACCGAGATCTGTTTTATCGAAAAATCGTTTGGATGCTCTGGCAACACCACGTAAACGTGTCGAGAACAATGAAAACATTGCACCTAAAAATAAAACTTATGTACTCCAGAGTAATACTTTAAAAATAGTAAAACCTACCGCTCAGTCTTCTCCATTAAGAGAAATGAATTGGTAAATTTTGTAAAAAAAGAAAAAAAAAGTGTATTCTTTTTTATTTAATTTTTATTTAGCAACTCTTTTATAACTTATTTAATAATATATATTTTTTTTAATTACATAATAAACGTTAATATTGGATTGATAAAAAGAGTAAAATATTTATTCGTATATCGACGATAGTTTCTTTAGTTCCCTTATTTATACACATAAAAAGAACTTGTCTCCAAGCAACTCTCATTCAATAATTAAACCACAATTATTGAACGCAACGTTTTTCATCAATATTTTCTAAATTATACTGTTTAAGCTGTTAATGTAATTTTCCATTTCTATTAATCTTCGCAACACCTCCCTAAAATTTAGTTGTTAATGTCTTAAACTTTTTTCTTGATGATTTCCATATTAAAAATGTGTTTCTATATAACTAATTTCTATTTTTATATTTTTTACTTTGGAATTATTTCTTCATTCTTAGATCATTTCTTGATGATCAATTGACATCTATTATAGAGAAAACGAGGGATAAAATAATTTAGACACATTATATGGAAAGATGGTTTAGATGCTGTGAGAAGTATTATGGAGATGAAGGGAAAAGAGAAAGACCAAAAGATAGGATATATGAAAATTGTTGGTGTGAGCGTATAAGAGGTGGGAATTAGTGTGTTATGAAGGCATAGGTGTAGGCTCACCGTTATAGTAGGGAATGAAAGGCAAACTATAAAATTCTTGTATTATTTTTTATCGTAATTTTTAAAAAAAATTTGCATGGAATAAGAGGTAACCGTGAGATCATATGCAGTAAAAAAATTTATTTTTTATTCATTAACTCACACATTATATCGATCACTTGTTTTTTATATTTACATACATATATTTAGCTATAAGACAAATATTTGTTTTTCAAATAAGGCCAAAACTTATTGGACACCAATCAACAATAATACATATTAAATTATTTACAATCTTTATGTATATTTTACTATAAAAATTTGTAATTGAAAACTTAAACAATTAAAAGAATCACTCTACAACTAGTTAAACGTTCCACGGCAACACAATGTGTGCCGTACAGACATGGTATTTTCTTATTTTCCAACAGGAATTTGTAATTCATAAATGATTTATAAGCTGATCGACTGTTTGCTGCATATGACTATTTTCTATTGCATTTGAATATTAATACAAACACGTACATCGCTCTAATTCACGATTTAAGATATCAAGGTTAGGGTGACCAGATTATAGATATAAAAAAAAGGGACAAATATCTAAAGGATAAAATTCTTTTATCGTAAATAAAATGAGAAAAATTCGCTCGTCGGATGTCAGTAGGGATGGAAACACTGCTTATTGGAAAGGATATTCTTGGTCGGTGGTGTAGATAAGCTAAGGGTAAAAGGGATTTTCGAGAAACTAGTAAGAAAACTGAAAAATTACCTTTTTAAAGTACTAACTAGATAAAATTGGCTATCGGAAACCTAGTATGAATGTAAAGATTGGAGAACTTCTTTTGGTAGCAAATTTGTCAACAGAGAAGAAAAAAAAAATTAATAAGAAAATGAACATTGTAAAACCACTACTCCACTAGCTCCCTCGCTACGTTTAGAATCTAAAACCATTAAATAATAATTTTTCATCAAATATATTCTCTATTTTAATAAATAAAAACCATTTTAAGATAATAATAAATAAGTTATAACTAAAGATGCCTTTACTTTTTTAACTCGTTCTGTGATAAAATTTAAAATACTCGATAACATTAATTATTAAGTGCGGCGATATACGTAAACATCAGGAATTTAATCAGTTGTGACATTATATTATCGAATTCGATTGTGTTTTACAGTGTAGACTCAAGCGAAGAAAAATGGGAAAAATTATAATAATTGATTGATAATGTCGATATTTTTTTTTATAATATAATAAGGAAAAGGGACGTGTTATTGAAATACGGGAATTTAACGTCCCCCGAGAGCATTTGTTAGGACAACGGGACGGACTTTTGATATGCGGTACATTCCCGTATAATACGCCACGTCTGGCCACCCCAATCAAGGTTACTCAACGAGAATATATTTTTGATGCAAGAACTCGTCTTATTGTATTACACGTGCGAGAAACTCACTTAGCAGCGCCCAAACGTTTATTAATATAATTAAATATTTTCTTTTACGGCAACATTTCTACTATCCGTGATAATTTCACATTAATCTACCACGATTTGAAATAAAAATTGTAAGTACACAAATTACGATTTGACCAATCCGAGCTATGATATTATAATATTTACTTTTATTTTACATTTATTTACATTTTTACTAAGTTTTTGTGGATTTCGGTATCTTTTTTTTTTCATTCTATTAATTTTGTTTGTTTTTTGATTTTCAAAATAAGTAACATTGTCTCATTTTCATTGTAATATAATATGTAGTAAACATTTCAGTCATCGTGTCATTTTCATGATGGGGACAAGGAGATTTTAAATTAGTTGAAATAAGAAAGAACTCGTTGTACGATTCTATTACATAATTATTTATTGATTTATCTATAAAATAAAAATGAAATTTTCTTAGCCAAGTAATATGTAGAAAAAATAGTGCCTGTTTATCAGGCACTTTTTAAAAGCCATCAATTATTCTTACTTATTCCTTACCGAATATTGATTACAACCTTTGCCAGATGTCCAAGTAGATGTGATATCACTTGTGTTAAAATGATTAGTATAAACTCAAGAAAAACCTATTCAGCTTAAACGCCAATATTTGTTTCCCAAATTTTGTGGGACACGAAATTTAGTGGCTAAGTTTTGTCGACAAACCCGAGATGCAACATTTATTGGACACCATATTTAAATTTACAATAATTAATAGATTAATAAATTTATAATGTCCAATTAGAAATGTTTTTTCAGATTTACCAGATATGTAAAATGTGAACAGATATCATACACGAAAAAACAAGTTAATATATTTGAATAATTATCATAAATTATGAAATTATTACGATATTGGTATTTAAGAGGATGCTACACATCACAAATAAGAGACTAAACACTGGATTTACGGGAATATAAAACACCGAGGCTACAGTCAAAATGAAATGATCGGGTTTTGGTACTACACAGAAGAGAACATCCTAATCTATGTCGTAGCGTTTTTATTATTATTTTTTTTTTTTATATATAGTTATTTTAAATTAAGTAATTAAGTATTAAAATTCAATGATTTTTTTTCATACGCATATAATGCAGAATTGAAACAAGATATGAAAAAAAAATAAATAAAAACGCTACGAGACATAGATTGAGGAGATCTCTTCTATGTAATTTATAACTTAATTTAAACTTCTATGTAGTTCGAAAATTCGGTGTTTTCATTTTGACTGTAGCCCCGGTGTTTTATGTTCCCGTAACCTAGTCTTTACACAGAGTCACGGTGAAGCGTAATATTATTTTATCTGTAATGTGCTGCCGCCACTTATGGTGGCAACGAACGCCGCCGGGAAACGACGATCAACGATCATCTCTCGAGCTTTGCATGCGTTTCATTTTCGGTGTAGCGTCCTCTTAACATTTGGCGCCAAAATGATAGCACATGGAATAAAAACCATATTCCGCTAGGGAACTCTGTTTGTATATCTCAGTGTATCGGTCAGCTGTTTTTCATTGAGTTGTTTGACATATCACTGCCGGATTATTATGTCCTAACGCGACGTCGAATAGAGGACCACGGTAAATATATATATACATATATATGTGTACGGTAGAGTCTCGCTAATCCGGACCAGATGGGATCGGACTGTATCCGGATTAAACGGAATGACGTTTCTTTTAACTCGCTAATAAATATTTTTCAAAAAACGCCTTATGTATATTCACACAAATTCAGAATTTATCGATTTTACATTACACATTGTTATTGTGATATTCCCGAATATTGGGAAACAATATCACACAATATGTAATCGAAACGATAATATCATAATCATGGTTATTCCCGCCGAATATATTATACACGAGTACTTAAGTATTGAATACGAATTGTCCGGATTAGCGGGAGGACTGCTGTATATACGTACAATATTAAACGTGGAATAGGACCGTTGTTCCAAAAATATTTGTTCGAATTATATATAATCCGTATAAATTTTGTTCGAATGATTTATTATCTCCCATTGGTTATTTGTTCAAATGGACTTTTGTTCCGAGCACGACGTTAAAATATACTTTCTTATATAATATTTTATGTTCGCGATCGTGGTTAACGGAATAAAATTCATTACGGTTCACACTGTCGTATTGGTGAATGTATATGTGTATAGTACTGTTTACGACAGGATATAATATATTTGAACAAATCACAATGTTTACAAAAATGAATATCTTACGGACACCTCTACCTCTACTCGCTCGGACGGACTTCACTTGGACTTGGTTAGTCGTCCGAGATAATTATAATTATTATATTATTCATATTCATAGTGTCGATAATACGTCTGGTGGGTGGTGGTAATCACCAAATTACGAATCGAAATTATCGTTTTACCATAAATATGAATATTCGCTATCTATCGCGTCGTCATCCCGGTGTCGACGACCTTACGATCGCGCGTAATGCACTCACGGCGGTAAGGTATTTTCGTCAACGATTTGCGGAAAGCCATGGACAGTTGATAATTATCGGCTCGGTGGTGTAAGCGGTTCGTGTACGCCTACACGAGCCGTGTCACAGTTAACTAGGTAACACGTTTTCAACAACGTTTTTTCGATTTTTTTATCGGTTGAAACATTCCGGATTATTAGCAACAAAAAAAAAAACAATTATTCTTCGAATGTATACACATGTTTCAAAAACATGTAATCCAACGAGTATTTGTGTTCCAATATTATTTCGTCTAAGGGACACGTGTTCCAAAAAGCATTTGTTTAAACGGAACAATTTGGAACAAATATTTTTTTCGAACAATTATTACAGTGCCGTTGTTGCGAGTAACCTCTATATCTTAAACCGTGTTCCAGCCGCAATACACAATCACCACCACACGCGGTACAACGTACAAATAATGAACTGTACGTGAAATGAGGTCACCTGCGTCCATGCAGATCTATCAACACAATTTTTCGCATACAAATATTATACAATAGATAAAAATAATAATTATAAATTTAAACGATAACTGAGCGCGTTCGGTCTATGTGCCAAGCGTGCCGAACACGAGCTGTACTCGTATAACCCACTCTCATCGGCGCCGAAAAAAAAAAAAAAAACAATTTTTTTTAAATATAAATTTTTTTTGTTTTTAAATTAAATCGGTCTATGTCTTCTTGTGTGTATGTATTGGCACGACTGTACACGTGGCTTTTGCGAGATGGATATTCGCCTTTCCCAGGTTGGCGTTATTATTTATTTATCCATGGCTTCGTGTTATTTCATTGGCTCTATGGACAACAGATACTGATAGAAGAAAAAAGGAATGACGCGATTGGAGGAGCGAACTGCGTCGACCAAGAACGGGGACACGGTACGTCCACACCAAAATGCGAACTAAAATACCGAAGTAGTTTTGGTTTGTCATACCAGCGTTGGAGTTGTTTGTAATTCGATTTCCTTTTTTTCCGATCGCGTTTTCTCTTTGGACGTGTTCTCACCGTTTCGTCTCCGGTTTTGTCGTTTAGGACGCGTACGACTGCCACAGCTTTAACGTTGTATTGAATTACACCGGCTTTTCATCACAATAATATCGAATTCTTTACGTGTTATTTGGTCGACTAAAAAAAAAAAAAAAAAAAAAGGTTTGTTCACAGACGCACATTTGTATAAATAACTGTTAAAACAATACGTACTGCAATTGAACGGTTTAAGATATCTGCCGAACATACCCCGATTGGCGATTATTAATTGTTTTGACGCTGTATCGGTTAAGGTTTCTATTTGATTCACGTTATCGTCACCACCCACGTATTCATATGATTTTTACACACGCCGATTTCATAAAATGCTCGTCTAGTTACCCACATTAACGTCTTGGTTTACAACGAATATCGGATTCGTATATTGCGCGTGAAGTTATTAAAAAACAAATTCCAATTTATATAAAAATGTTATGACCATAGGTAACGTATTTAGGTTTGATATTAGGGCCTCATCGACGCGGTAGAATTTGCGATTCAAGGGTGTACATCAATATTTCCGTAATAATTTTATTTCTTATACATTTGAAACAACGTTTCTTGTTGTTAAGACATTAGGTTCGGTTTGATTTTGTGTATTGATAGAAATTGATTAGATATTCAAGCGTACGTTTTCATAACTACACCAGAATTTTTGCAATTTTCACTAACTTAAAACTAACTGTATTGATTGTACAACAATTTGTATTAAATAAGTAGTTGTTTAATAGAATGGTGTTCAATGAAGTCTCCATTCCAGTAATTTAAAATATTAATAATTCTAATGATTAAATTACAAATCCAAGTGTGAATATGTGGATACCCATTGTCATTAATGAAAAGCGAAAAAGAAAAATTTGACTAGTATATTGGTAAAATAAATTTTTTAATCAAATTGATTCAATTTATTATAATTTATTATTATTAATTAACATTGTTATTATTATTACATTTTATTTTTAAGAAATGTTATAGTAAGATAAAAAATTCGATTGTTAAGGAGAAATATTCGATTGTGTTATCGGCAAATTGTGTAGAAGCTGTTACTAATGTCATTAATAGGTGAACAGTGACAAATATCGAAATAACCACTAATTTGCATGCATAATTATCGTGTATACTTTTGGAAGAGATAGCAATGGCTAACGAAATTGAATAATTC
This sequence comes from Chaetogeoica ovagalla, assembly GCA_032441825.1. Lineage (NCBI taxonomy): Eukaryota > Metazoa > Arthropoda > Insecta > Hemiptera > Aphididae > Chaetogeoica > Chaetogeoica ovagalla. Next base: position 5,835,686 of record CM063730.1, read on the forward strand.
AAAACTTGGTACCGTCACAGAACGTACAATTATTTACGTATCAAACATGCTGTTTGAAAATTATAATTAAATAAAAGTTACAAACATCAAGTATATATCATTAAAAATGTCAAATTTCATTTTTTTTTTCGAGTTTAAACCTAGTGTTAACTATTGGTATATATATATATATTTTTTTTTAGTAATGTGAATAATACAAAATTGAGTGAATAAACTTCTTTAATAGATTAAACCAAAATTTTTCGTTTTGGTATTTAAAATTACTATTTTGAGTTCATAATATTATTTGGTGTCCAGAGCAATAATAAGCGAATTCAAAGAAAATGCAAACATTGTGATAAAATTGAAGTGAATTTAATTGTTTAACTTGATCATTGTTTATTTTCAATGTTTTTTTTTTTCATATATATTTGTGTTAACCCTTCAGTGCACAGTGTAGAGTGAAAAATATATTAATAATTGTTAAGTAGTGTACTATTAGGAAGACTTATTGAATTTATAGTAATTTATTATGAATTAAATAGGGGCTGTTTAAAACGGGTATTTATAATACATTTTAAAATTGTTTAAATAAGTCTACCTGGAAACTTTTACTATTAGTTTATACGTATAATGTATGAAAGTAATTGTTATATATATTTTTTTTTATTATAATATTACGATGTGTCATCTTTGTACATAAGCACTGCCTTATTTTAAAACATTTCCTCGAACGCTTATTATTTTTATTTATTTTTTTTTTTTTCCATAGTGAATCTACATTATGAACTTTTGTTTTAATAGATTTGTTTGTATATATTTATATACACCCACTTATATGTATAAATGTGTGTAAATATACAGTTAAGCCGGAGTATTATTGAAAAAACAAAATATTCAATTTAACAGTTGTGTATTAAATTTCTTGTACTCACCGCCTATTTCAACTAAGAGGTATAAAGGTAAAAAGAAATATACGACAAGTGTTACGAATTTATTAATTTATAGTTTTTATTTATTTTCACACATCTTTTTATTTATTACATTCTTCTATGTTTTTTGTTTTTTAATCGTTATCGGAATTTTTTTTCCCGCACATCGAATGCAACAATTCAATTTATAATATCCCTGCGTACGGTCACACTGATTTCTCCCGACTCCAACGCTCTATCTAACCTTTCGTTTTCTCTCGTTTGTTATTATTTTGTGTTTGCTATTTTATTTTGTATTTAATTTCGTATCGTGGTTGGAACGCCATTTATTTTCTCTGCACCGTTAATAACATTTTCGAATCCCGCCGTTTTCTGTTCGTAACAACGCGTTCAATATCGGTAAACCGTTTTCACGGCTATCCGAATAAAATCGTTTTTAGAGGATTCAACGGCTAACGTTTTCCGTCAAAAACATTGTGTAAGTGAACATCATGTTTGGCTTCGCTCTGCGTAAGTTCGTACCTACGATTTCGTTTCCGTTGACGCCGCCGTCATTATCAGATAGTTCTATTTTTCGATTTCCACGTTAGTGCGTTATAAAAAAAAAAAATTTTTAACGATTTTCTGTCTCATTATTCCTTGTACGTCTTGTCTGTCCACATGCTCGTTAATTTTTCGACTCCCTCAGATTTTCGTAGGGGGAAACGTGGAGGCATCGGGAAATTCGCCGTTGAAATTCTGGCATTCCGAACGTGTGGATTTCACGGCACACGTCTGTGAAATGTTTCTCAATAACGCAAATTCGATCAGTATCGAAGTTCATTTAATTTAATTTTATGAGAGATCACGTTTGCGCGTATCATCGGATCACTTGGTCAGTGTCAACTAAATATCGGCATATACCAATATGGCGCGTTATCTGACCGACGGTTCTCATCAACGGGACATAGTTGTATGCGAAAAGCAATTTATTAGCACTGCTTGTTCAGAAGTTTTCATTGATAAGTTATGTCAGACCGTCGGTTGAGCACTAAATCCAATCTAAAATATACCCTATTCTTTCACTGTTTTGTTGCACATGTGTAACATTTTTACATCTGTATCTACGCATGGCAATCGTAAGAGATTTGACAATGAACTCCACACTTATTGTCTGAATTAACACGAATAATATATTTCAGAGGACTCAACATGAATTTTCCAGATTATGTTGTCCTGTAACTTATCACGAGTCGATATTTAGAGACATTTAAACAGTACGATCAGTTCAACGTGTTGTTGTTATTACTTTATTTGGAACGAGACAAGTAATAATCGTTCTATCACTGTCTTAATGAAAACGTTTTTGTTTCTCTTGTCGGGAAACGTGTGATGTGTTAGTACTGTTGTGGTTCCGTTTAATCGTGACAATTATTCAATTACCAAAATTAACCAATGATTGTAGTGTAAATCATTATCAGAAATCTGAATAATTGGAACATTTTTATCTAACATAAGGTGCATACGATACAAAATATGAACATACTAATTTACGTGTGTAAATATAATATATTAAAATAGATATGAAAAAAGATATGTTAAAATGATCGTTTTTGAAATAATTTTATTATAGCCTAAAGTGTTGTAAACAATTAATACATGTTATTAGTAGGTACATATGCTTTATATTACAATCTTCGACTCATATTAATTAAATTTAATATTTTCATTTGTCGTTTAAAATTGTTAACTATACAGGTATAATATTTTGGTCCAGAAATACTTATTTTAAAAACATATCAAATGTATACCTTTTATTATTATTATTATTATTATTATTATTATTTAATTATTGCATGTTTTATAAATTTAATCAGTTTATTATTTATTTGATTACTAATTTAAAAGTGAATAAAAATTAATATTATCTGTGATATTGGTTTGTTATTTTCAGAAATATGTCTGGTATTGCAATAACTAGATTGTCTGAAGAGCGTAAGGGTTGGAGAAAGGATCATCCGTTTGTAAGTATTATAATATGATAGAATAACACCATCTTATATCCTCATGAACACATCGATATTCATAACGATCTTGTGTTTAAAATATAATGTTTTTATATATTTGATTGTGATAATTAATTTTTTTTTTTTTATTGTTTTAGGGTTTTGTTGCCAAACCAGCCAAAAACCCAGATGGATCATTGAATCTTATGGTATGGGAATGTTATATTCCTGGAAGGAAGAATGTGAGTTATTGTACATGTGTAAATTACAATTATTATTCCAAATTCTAATTATTTAAAATAGAAATTTAGAAATATTAATTACTGGTGCTTCAAAGGAAACTAAATATATTAATATGGCTAAATGTTTATGTTTTAATGTGTATTATATAAGAAAATTTTACCTTCTATTTAAGTATAACGTTTTATAACAAAAAAAAAACTATTTTATATCTCAACTCTGATTAGTAATCAGATTAATTAAGATATAAGTTTATATACTTGCAAGTAAAAATTAAATGCATTAATTTTTTTTTTACAAGAGAAGATGAATCTCATTTAAAAGTTATTATATATTGTATTATTGTACTATACTACACCTTTAGATATTTCTGGTAATATTTTCAATCTAAATAATTAATTGATGATTTAATTTTATTATTAAATAATTGATTGAATATCAAAAACCCTGATTTTAGACCAGTGAAATTTTTACACGATATTCTAATAATAGTTAGATTTTGAGGAAGCCTAAAAGCTATATGCATTATAGGTGTGTGTATGCATATGTGTGTTTATTGTGTTCAAATTTTAGTATAAATAATTTCTTAATAAGTAATAAATAATTGTGTAATTTTATCATAATATAATTATATAAATAGATATTAAAATAGTAAAATATTGACGTACAGATGATTGAAGGCAATCAATCATTATTTTTTAAATAGTACTTATAAAAACTGAGGTTTACAAGCATAGAATATTATTTGATGTTTTTTAGACTGCTTGGGAAGGAGGCATGTATTTTCTACGTATGATTTTTAAAGACGATTATCCATCAAGTCCACCAAAGTGTAAATTTGAACCTCCATTATTCCATCCCAATGTATATCCATCTGGTAAATATAGTTTTGATAATTATGATATTATTATTATTCATGTTTATAGATTTCAACATTAATTTCATTCAGATGTAAATACTATTAAAATTTTTCATGATTAGGTACTGTTTGCTTGTCATTATTGGATGAAGAAAAAGACTGGCGTCCAGCCATAACTATTAAGCAAATTTTGTTGGGCATACAAGACTTATTGAACGAGCCTAATGTCAAAGATCCTGCACAGGCTGAAGCGTACACTATTTATTGGTAAATTAATTTTTTTTAATGTAAATTATAGTGTGTGTGTTTGTGTATATATAAATACACATTTTTAGTAGACATTGCTATATATTTTTCTGACATTTATATTTTTTTTAATTTATTCTTAAAATTGACTTGTCAAATCTATAATACTGGCAGAATATTGTAAAATACATTTTCATTATGATAGTTTGCAAAATTACATAATACAACAGTTTTCTTAACATAAAAAACTAAAATGTATTTGTTCTCTGTTATAAAATATTTTTTAAATGATAATAATAAAAAAAAATCATATGTTGTATACTATAATTTATTACATAGAACTTTCACATTTTATTTCAATATGTTTCCAAGTAGATTACAGTTATTGATATAAAAAAAATCTAAACACTTTTCTCTATTTCAGTACTTTGTAATTTTGGTATGATTTAATTGTTTGTAAATTTTAAAAGAAGCATTCCACAAATGTTAGTTTTTTTTTTTTTTTTTTAGTAATTGAAAATAGTTTATTACACACATAAAAACCAATTAGAACTTTTGGTTTTTGTTTAAATATTTAGTTTAACGCACAATTAACATTTTGATTTAACAATAATTACATGGATGGTAATGTGTTTAGATAATTAGAACGTTCATATATTGTTAATTACTATTTTGTAATCAGATATTGTATTAATTTATTTTTAATTTGTATTTTTATTAAAAGCCAAAACCGTGTGGAATATGACAAACGTGTACGAGCCCAAGCTAAAGCCATGTCTAGAGCTGAATAATTATATATTATGGTGAGAAGCTAATGTATTCTATTATGTTCTCTCCTACTTATATTATCACTGATTCTCAAGTTGTTTACCCCCATATTCTGTTTAATACAAATTACCACATATATCATATTTACTACATTAAACATATAACTGGCTATTCTTTTTTTTAACTAAAAGTTGTGTTTTTTTTTATTTAAATTGTAATCATTTAGAATTGTATTTATAAAAACTCTGAGAACAAATTGATTTTATTTGTTTTTTTTTTTTTTTGTATATATAAAATGAGACTGTAGATAATACAGTGATTGCAACTTGTCACTCTATTTTGCTTCTACCTAAAGCATACGATAAGAGTGACATATTTTTTTATATTCTCTTTAAATAAATAAAAATTACAACTTCATTAAAAAAAAAACCCCTGAATTTTTTTCACAAGTTTCTCAAATTATAATTTCCTAAAAAAAATTATACGAGTTTATTATGCAGAATTAATTTTAATGAATTGAATATGTTACATGTGCACTAAAATATATACATTTTTTTTTACATGTCACATAATAAATATGTTAGGCTCTAGATTGTAATTTCTCCCTTTTCTTTTTATTAAATTAAGAAAAATCTTCGTGTTAAGGATTATTAAAAAATAAAACATTTAAAATAATCACAATATTATTATTAATATGATTAAGAAATAACATTTAATATTAAGATAAAATTAAGACAGTTAATTTGTATTTAGTTGATATCATTAATTATAAATAGTATTTATAATATGTTTGTTATGTACCTTTATACCTTTTTCCTTCTCTTAATTTCTGGTTCCATTTCAATAATGCTGCTGATAACTACTTTTCAACTCAGAATCTACCATAAGAATATCTTATCAACTGATAGCGCACACAGAAAGACAGCTTTTGTTTTTAGTGTTCTTTGCCCTTCTTCAACCACTGTCGTCGTCCTGGACACCTTCAAATCGATTGTGTAATAAAAAAATTAACATTCGGACTTATTCGGAAATTACAATTGAAACCATTTTTTCTTCTCGCTTATGATTTGTCTTATTATGCGAAAAATAAATTTTTTTCATTTACTTTTTAATTTACAAACTTGTGGCATTGAAGGATTTTTGTTCTCCCGGAATTCAACCCTGGATTTGCCACTAATCCTTAATATATTAATAATATTGCATAATTAATATACATTTACATAACCGATAACTTGTCATCAGTTCTGTAAAATAAATAGATAAAATTAAATATACGGTTATGGAATCAATGATAAGTTATTGATCCGATTTTGATTCTGTAAAATTTGCAGTGTTATTGTTTTACATTGCATGTAATCTGATTTTTTTTCCCTTACTATTTTGTTATCACGAAAAACCAATTTATAATTTACTTTCTCCACACTTCTGTTTTCATACTCGGATAATATTCATGACAAGTAATTGAAATTGTGAATTTTAATCGTAACGAACGATAAAATATTGCAGTGTAGCGACGCAATTTTAAACGAGGTGTCAGCGAAGACGATTATGGCGAATTAATAAATAATGAGCTTTTTTTTTTTTAATTAGCTTTGCTTCTAGTAAAAACAATTCAGCTCAACACTTGTAAATCTATATATGCTATGTATATATAGATTATAAAAAACAAAACAAAACCAGATAATAAATAATTAAATAAAGTGACAAAAACAACAACAATAATAATAATAAAAACAAGCATTTAAAACAATTGTATAATAAAGGCACCTTCCAAAATAAAAGAGGCGATTCATTTAATTGTGTGCTCAGATTTAGAATTAAGAATAGAGGGAAGTTCGGTAGAAATGTTAAATGAATTTAAAGCGTTAAATAAAGAAAAGCGTTGGGAGGCCAGAGAAGGACAATCAAATAAAATATGAGATAGATCACAGATGCTTTCGTCTTGGTGCGAAGTACAGAATGGAAAGTCGTTTAGATTAAGTTTGTATGCATGAGCGGGTAGTAATGAATGTCCCCAATACTTCAACGATTAAATTGAACTATAATAGATCTAGATAAATTTAAGTTGTTGAACCAAGTTTTATTAAGGACTCTAGGAACAACGTTTTTGAAACTGAAGGCAAAATCCGGAGGTAGGTTGGTCTGGTAAGTAGACCAAAACTCTATTATGTGACGCCGTAGGATGAGTATGAAGTCTGTCGAGGGAACTTGAGTAAAGGAAGGGCATATAAGATTGGATGAAGTTTAGGCCAAGCAGTCAGCAATCTCATTTCCATGTATACCAGTGTGACTAGGTACCCATAAAAACTGAATCGTGTAATTTGACTGACAGAGATTGAAAATTATGGTTTTGATCCGAAAAATTAGTGGGGATAAATGGGAATTAAAGGGATTACATGTTATGGATTGGAGACACGACATGGAATCGGATGTTATTAGAAATTTGTTTAGAGGAAAATTAGATAATTAACAGTAGGGCTTCAATAATGGCATGGCATTCGGCGGTAAAAGAAGACGAGGGAGGCAAGTCATTGGAAAGCGAAACATGCGGAGAAGGATTATGGACAGAATAACCAGTAGAAAGAGGCGAAACAGAATCATCAGTATAATAAACAGCGATGAAATTTGAAAAATTAACATTAAGAAATTTAAGAAAAATTTTAAAAATACCCAGCTTTGATTGTTATTAAAATGAGGCGAAAATATAACAAGGGGCATTCTTCTCTCTCTTCGTCTGACACACGCGAAACAGCAAAACAGACTTTCCTACTTGCTGCGTACCGATCGATCTAGTGGTGCGATAATAAATTTGAATTCGTCGTGAATTTTACTATAGAACAACTTTCAAATATTTTTTTTAGAATTTTTCAATTAATTTTTAAGGATTTATAACTGAAAATGTGGGAAAATCGATTTGAAGTAGAGGACTTTCTTCGTGAGAAATTTAAATCCGTTTTCAAATTTCTTATCGTTCCCCCCCTCCCCACTAGATCTTATTGATCATCGGTACGTTGGATGCTGTGGCGGCGCCAAAACTTTTGCTGGATATGGGCCAGGCTGAGGCCAACCAATTTTAGAGGTGGGCCAGGCTGATGCCAACCAGTTTTAGAGAGAGGGAGGGCTAATATTTTTACTCAAATTATGGGGGGGCTACTTATGTCTAGTGACGTACGCAGGGATAAGGGATACTTTTTCCGAAAGTATCTAAACATACAATGTTTTCCCTGTACGATAGTTGAATTATCATCTAAAAAACCCAGGTTTGAAGTGTGCATTGAAATAATATTATTTTTCATTTTCGCCGTCGTATTTATACGATGGTTAAATGCGTCTATTTGTGATGCTTGATTACTTTTCGCTACGTTTAAACCTCTGTTATAAACATATTATATTGCAATATAGAAATATACATTAAGTTAAATCTTATTGATACTTTTAAGATAAATTCCGATGACCATTAGAATTAACTTGAAAACTCTACAAATTATAGCTATAAGTTTTTACACGCTATACAGTGTGTAAACGATAATTGTATACACCTAATATTTTTGCGTAGAGCAATGCAATTTGAATTCTGTTTTTAGATAGAAGTTATACTTAATAATACACATTTTTATGGTTTCTAAACTTAAATCTGTTCATTACACTCGCGCATGCGTAATGCAACTTTTTTTTCTTAAATGGCAACCCCCGCTTTTGAGCACAAATTATTTTTTTTTCATATTTTTTTATGAATTCTAGTGCTTCGACCAGCTTTATATGTCCGAAATAGATTGAATTACAGCGATTTAACGAAAAATATCGAAAATTACGCGATTTTCGTTTTTGTCCCCTATTACTCTGAAAAAAAAACGGTTTTAGACACTTCAAACTTCCCCTTTTAATTTATTAAAGCTTTATTTCATTTTTAACTACCAATTGTACAAATTTTATGTAGATCGGACAAACCAATTAGGTTTAATAAGCATAATTAAGTTAAAATTTACTACACTTAGTTTCGATCGGAATCTGTTATTTTTTAATAGTTAAAATATTGATTTTTATTTAGGTTTATAATGATAAAATAAACTCTGATCAATTTAAAGTGTATTTAGTTATAATAATCGATTTATCTTATAAATTGTTCAAACTGATGTCCATTTTTTTTCAATACGTACTACTTCAGCACGCCGAATAAATTCATTTTTAATTGCAGCTGAAATCTGTGCTTCGGTCGGTTTATTACATGCTGCTTTTGTTTTCTCTTTTAAATATTGAAGGCTTATTGGAGGGTCGGCATGTACTTCAGTTTTTATGTGACCCCACAAAAAGAAGTCTAACGGAGATAGATCAAGTGATCGTGGTGGCCATTCAATTTGTTCATAAATTAGGGATCCATCAGTTTAGAAAATGTTCGTTTAAATAATTTCGAACTATGTGGGAGTTATGAGAAGGAGTCCCGTCTCGTTGGAAAATTATATTTTCTCTTGTGGCTAATAGAATGTCATCTAACACATCCGGTAATTCATTTAATAAAAAATTATGGTATCGTCTACCGTAAAACACAATAAATAAACACACAATTATTAAACAGCGGAAAACATCGAAATATTTAGTCGTATGAAGGTAAATCTCAAACTGCTAATACGTATTATCTGTACAGATAACTTAATAATTTAAATTAGGTGCATAATGTTTATTGCGCTAGATATTTTAAAATACCCAATAAAGTCGGATAACATAATAATAATAATAATAATAATAAAGAAACATCAACTTGATTGCTTAATTTTCTGTTTTATTTTTACCAACATAATCATTAAAAGTAATATAAAATCAACAATTCGGAATTGTATAGTAATAATAATCAATACACGAGTTTAAAGACAGAAAACTATTGGATATTTCAATACTGATAATACTAATACTTAATACTTAATTTCAATGTATTGTGTTTGAATATAACGATAAAATAACAAAATATAAATTTTTTTAACTATTAAAAAATAACAGATTCCGATCGAAGTGTAGTAAATTTTAACATAATTATGCTTATTAAACGTAGTTGGTTCGTCCGATCTACATAAAATGTGTACAATGAGTAGTTCAAAATGAAATAAGACTCTAATAGATTAGAAGAAGGGGAAATTTGAAGTGTCTAGGACCGTTTTTTTTTTTTTTTTGTAGAGTAATAGGGGACAAAAACGAGAATCGCGTAATTTTTGATATTTTTTTCGTTAAATCGCTGCGATTCAATCAATTTTGAACATACAAAGGTGGTTGAATATAAAAAACGTATAAAAGTACGCGTAGAGACGTCGAGCCAGCACAACGGTGTCGGAAAGCGGAAAAAACCAAGATGCGTATTAATATTATAATAATCGAGAGGAGTGTGGAGGTTGGGAAAGGTGCGTACAGTGTGACCGCGTACACGGTCACCGAAAACACTGTTATTGGTAAGTGGCGGTCACACTGATAACGTGCGCGTGAACGCCGCCTTGTCTTATCTTTTTGATAACATTTAAATATATAAATACACCGTTTACCGGGTAAATGGTTAAACGCTCGTACTATTTTTTTTTTGTCTGACATTCTTTCATGAAACGCAGTTTGTTCTATAACTCGATAGCTAATCTCTCTAAACGCAATAACTAATCCAGAACCGATAACTTTATCGGTTATTTGCAGAAACGTTTTCAAAGCAACGCTTTTTGTTGTGTTTTTTTTTGAAATATGTTATAAAGAATTGATTTGAAATCTGTTCCGTTTTTTTTTTAACAACCGAGTTAATTCTTTTAACGATGTGGTGGTCAGCCGAAATGTAATTTGAAGTCGGAAAATATCTACGTTTAAAGAGAGAGAAAAATTTTATACGATTATTATATGTATTAAAAAAAAAAAAAAAAACGAAAAAAGCGAGTCGGACGGTATGAATATCTGATTGTGTCAAAGAACTCGTGAAACGGTAAAAACGTCGTTCGAACCCAGAATGGAGCAAAAGGACGTGTTTAATTTGACTTTATAAAGAGACAAAAAAAAAAAAAAAGCGTTTTTCATATAATAATTCTGATATCAATCGAGTTCTCCGCAGACCTCGCGAAGAAAAAAAATCGAGTTTATTATTATTATTTTTTTTTTTTTAATTTAATCTTACTACAAACAAAAATGTCCACCGAACACACGAATTGTTTTCGGATAAGTAGAAATATGCGAGTTTTCACGTCGACGGCGTGGACTGGCTGTTTCGTGTTCGTTATTGTTGTTTATGTCGAAATTAAAAAAATAATTTATGATCGTTTAAATCGAAGCGGTTTACGTTTTAACGTTATAAAGTCAAACAATTTAGAAACGTTTCTCGTTTTTTTTTTCTTTGTTATACTTACGAGTTTAAAATATTGTTTGTCACAAGATATTTGAGATAACCGAATGGATATTGTAACACGTGATATTTTCACGGAACAAAAAATTAATAAAATAAATTCTTACGGGTGTATAATATTAATCGCCGGAATCGGATTTTTGAAACATTCGCAAAATACGATTTCTCGACAAATTTCATATTATTTCGTGTAACGTAATTTCTTTGTACAATAACGCGGAACGGATTGAAGTGTATTTTAATTTTAAATAATATTTTCAAAGCGCAAATGACAAATCGAATTTTTTTATTTTTTTGCAGAAATTTCTCAACAATTCTATCGAACATTTCTAAGCCGTTCATCGTGTCTCGTTCAGTTCGGTCTCGAATAGCGTTAACCATTCATTTGTGTGAATCGAATACGGTGAAAAAACAAAATGAAGAAGCAACCATCGTTTAACAACGCAGTGTCTCGTGTATTATCGTTTTAGAACGGAATACGATAATATGAAAGAATTTGAATTAAAATCGCGACTTTTTAATATTCCTGTGTAAAAGTTTTTGTTTGTTTTTGTATTAATAATAAACGAAAGGAAAAAAATCGGTTGAAAATAATATATATATATATATTTATTTTTTTAATTATTAAAATCGTAATAATATAAATCACATAAAATGTTATAAAAATGAGAACTTTTTTTTCATCGTACATATTCGAAATAAAAGTATATTATGGGCGTCGGGAATTACGAGGAAACGAATAAAATAGTCTATATAAGGTACTAAAAAAAAATAATAATATAAAAAGTTACAGTGTTTATTATAATATTTAAGCATAATTTTGAAGTATATAAAAAAAAAAAAATTCAAAAACGAGTGTGTACGCGTATCAAAGAATTCACTCAATAATTATGTGATATCATATATATATATATATATATATATTATTATTATTATTCACATAATAAAACTGATGAAATTTCGCAATAATAATAATAATAATAATAAAAAAATTCATCAAGTATACGCGTATATTAATAATATTATAAAGAAATGAGACGGAAATTTAATTAATCTTTTAATATTCTACGTAATATATAATAATGATGTAATATCACATTATATAAGACTTTGTAGAAGTTATTTTTTTTTTTTTTGCCTTACGAGTTATTGATAAAATAATATATTTTAAGCGCGCTGCATATTATACAAATAGTATAACAAACAGCTTTTACGAATCCTCTCGTCGGATTTATATAAAAAAAAAAATAGTTTTTTTTTTTTTTTAATGCACTACTCTTTTTTTTCTACTCGTCACGTCACTACTACTACTACACTATAATAAGTAATACAATATTTTTAAAATATTGTAATATTTAGAATTTTGAGAGAGTGAGAGAGAGAAAATATGAATTCGCTCGCGGGTTTAGTTCAATACGTATTAAACGAATTAATAATATAAACGTTTCCAAGGGTTATTACATATTTATTTATTTATTTTTTGTAATGAGAATGAAAGAGCGTTGAATAAAATTTGATATCGGACGCAATAATTTCTCTATTAAGTTATACTTACACATATATATATATATATATATATATAGAAGGGTTTATATAAATTCAAAATACCTATTCGCGATTTTAGCCGTTATTTTATATTTCGATGCCCCGGTCGGAGAGTAAGATTTTTTGAATTTTCATCCGACGAAAACGGGTCGGATTTTTTTTAAACTTTAATGTGTGTATATTAGATGAATGATGGTTGAATAATATGTGATCAGGGCCTGATTGAGGAGTTGGTCGCCAGTAGGCTATAGGGTTAATTTGGCGTCTATACGATGTATTCGAAAAGGGAATGTTCTAGAAGGAGACTCATAAATAAAAACATGTAGACATCAAACTTTAAGCGTTTAAAATAAAATATACTTCATAGTCGATAGAATATTATAAAAATAAATAAATAAATAAACGTTATAAAATTTATGATTCGTCAGATGTATATGAAAAAAATTATCATGATTTGCTACAGGTGTATTATTATTATTTTTTGTTTTTTTTTTTAACAATTTGCGCCAAACATTAGTTTAAACCGTTTATAAAAAGTTTTTCATTCATCATTTCGAGGACGCGAAAAATTCCACTATTTTATTGAAAGAAATATTTTCCACGAACTCATTGTCAATAAACAAGAGTGCCTTCATTTGTTCAGGCGTAAAGTGGATCTCAAAAAGTCCTTTACACCCGTCCAAGAGCGGAAAATCACGGCTCCTACGTTCGTGATACGACAATTGTTTTGTGGCGCCCACAAATCAACATTAACCCGATTGACTCGTAGCCTACTCAGCCTATTGGTTAATCGGGCCCTGTGTATGTGATATTTGAATATTGGTGGTACCGGTGTTAAAAACCGGCGCAGACTAAAATCGCGCATAGTATACGTGTTATTCGATAAAATATTACTTTCTTTATACCGTCTATTTGGTCGTTTTATTTTTGTTCGAAGCTTAACCACGACATATTAAACGCGACGCGCCGCGCGCAGGTGAAATTTCTCGAAAACAATTTCTTTTCTATTATTAATATTGTTTGACGTCCTCGTACGAATTTTATAAAAAAAAAAATTTCGAACGACTCTCGGGTTGCACACCGTGCAAATATTTATAAATAGACGGTGTCCTCGGTAATATATATGAATAAGAGTTGCGGGGAGACGTTTCGGCGGTTTTTTTTTTTTTCATGCAAACCATGTCTTTTGTTTCGCCAAAAATTTATACACGTTCGCTAATGCCGATTCCATTTTATTATTCTGCTGACAAAGAGTTACAGCCTTATCTCGTCGGTATGCGGAAATTATTTTAATACGTCTGAAATTTACAAACCTCTTTTTTCGAGACGACTTTTATATTGGAAATGCTAAAAAAAAAACCCCCTCTTTCGAACGACGGTGTTTATACGCGTAATATTACTCAATGCTAAGAATAAATATATGAAATATTCGGTATAGATAAAAATGGGCGAAACGAAATTATTGCTTTTTCATACGAGCAATAATATCGCTTCGAAATAATTCGGTTTTTTTTTTTTAATTTTTTTAATCGTCGAAACGTTTATTGTTTTTATAGTGAATTTAAGATGACGCGCGTCGACTGCAGTGACCACGTCTCGAAATCGTTGTTCAGTTCCAAACCCACGCGGTGGGCTCCAGATCGTAATCCCAAATGTCCGGATGTCCGTGATGCGGCAAGTTCCGGATCGGACTGTCGGACCAGCGGAACGGTTGGACCAGCTCTCGGTCCACGGTGAACGGCGGTCCGGCGGCCGCGTAGAAACCGCTCGTGTTGGCCGACGCGATTTTCAAGTCCAGAATTCCCGTAAACGTTTTGTTCGACTCCTCGCCGTCGTCGTCGTCATCGTCGTCGTCGTCGTCGTCGTTGTCGACGGCTGCGTTGGCGGCTGAAGCCGTCGGCGGTAACTTATTCACCACGATCGTCGTCCGGTCGTGTCGGTTGGCACCGAGTCGTCGCACCGTCGTCGTCGCGTCCGCCCGCTCCGGGCGGTGTCTGTTGGCCGCGACCAACTTTTCGACGAACGACTGGTTGAAAAACCGGCGGAACTCCTCGTTCGTCTTGATGCCCAGCAGATCGCTCCGGCCGATCAGCGACAGTTCGATGCCGCGCATCAGTTCCATTAGTGTGCCGATGTCCGTGATGTTTTGTTGTCCGTTGCGCAACACTTCGGCCACCGGATTGTCGTCGGGCCGGTTGTTGTCGTCGTTGTCGGCGACGGCGGCTACAGCTCCGTCCGGCGCCGCGGTCTTGTACACTCCCGTGTCGCTGATGTAAACGGTTTGCTGTAAACACGAAATCACGAAAGACCTTTTAATAAACCCAACGGATTCAAATAAAACATTCTTATTTTTTGTCACTCGGTATCCGCGAAGACTACTATGAAAACAACGGTAATGCAGTGTTTCCTCTTAAAAAAATATATATATAAACAAACGATCGAAATGAAAATTCGTATTTGTATTTTTTCATTTTTTTTTTTCTTTTCAAGTCCTTTCATTATATATTAATGCCGGTTAAAAATTTCAATTTTAATTCTACAAAATATCCGCGATAAAAAAAAGGAAAACAAATTTAACGGCGGAGAAATGAGAAAAAACATTATATATATATATTGTATATATTATTCGAGGTATAAGAAAATTCGTTTTACGCTTTCCCCCCCCCCCCCAAACACGCATGATGTGGCTGATTATAATATATTTTACCGCATAATACTTTTCATTATAGTGTAGGATTTCAGATAAACTGATGCGCGCATGTCGTATTTGCAGTATGTATAATCTGTTTCTTTATTTCGATAGTTGGACGCAGTTGAAAATAATATTGTTAATATTTTGTAAACGACACGTGGTCGTCACTAGTTTTCTGTTTTTCAAATAGAACGTAAACGCGAACGACGTGCATAGTCTTAACGGACTCGGACGATTTTCGGGCCGTTCACATTTATTTACCTAGGTACATATTTAATCTAATAAATATTTATTATATTTTTACGGCTCTGCGAGTTATTATGCGATTAAAAAAAAAAAAATTACTATAAACGGATTGAATTTTAGGCTTCAGAAGATACACGGAAAACCTCATTTGATCATATACATATAGGTTTATAAAATGAACTTCATTTTATATGTATAAAATTATTCTGCTGATAAACGTATGCGCTTAATTTTATCAATAAAATATCAATTTTATTTTTATTTATCTTAATCTTAGTTATTCAAAAAATAAATAAAAATTCAAACCTTGCTGAGTTTTTACACAAACATAAATCACTCGGTAAGAATACGGTTTTTTTGAGGGGGGAGGGTATTTAATATGTAGTCATGTGGTAAATACCCGCAATAAATAATTTTTTTTTTTTAATTATCCAATATATTATAATTATTAAATTACTTTTTTTTTTTTAATGGTGTTTAAATGTATAACTGTTTTTTTCTCTATATCCAAATAGACATTAAATTTATCGAATAATTACGTGTTACTATATATATATATATATAAAATAATAATAATTGTATCTTTACGAAGAGACGGCAGGAAAAACAAAATAATATATTCGAAAAGTGTATCGAACACGCGATTATCTTAAAGCGTTTGAATAGAATTTTGAATACTTTAAATAAATGTCAACGCCCTTAACATCATCTCCCTCCCTACCCGAAGAAAAAACAAAAATCCAATTGCTACGCCAGCACTGTTACATTTTAAAATTACACTCCGCTCGTTGTATACGCGTCGATTGAAATATCGTTAGAAGAAAGTATATGTATAACAATGAGACCGAATAATAATAATAATAATAATAATAATAATAATAATAATAATAATAATAATAATAATAATAATAATAATAATAATAATAATAATAATAATAATAATAATAATAATAATAATAATAATAATAATAATAATAATAATAATAATAATAATAATAATAATAATAATAATAATAATAATAATAATAATAATAATAATAGAAACAGTTCCAGTACACAATTGATCCAATTTAACGATTATTAATTTCTATAAATATTATAACGTTTAATTTCGACAGACCGTATTGTGAAGAAAGGAGCACTTTATATTCGAAATTCAGTGTTCGAATACACGAAAAAGTATTTCGGTCGTCTTTCTTTCTTTCTTTCTTAGTTTATCTGACAGCCCTGCGAGCTTTATTATCGTTTTTCAAACACCGTCTCTATACGTATTTCACGTTGTTCATACGACGAAAACACGACAGTCAATACGATGACTATTTCAAATCGTATAAAAAAAAAAATGTTACCAATCGCATTTGTTTTTGTACGTCTATCAGTGGTTATACGCGTTCTGTCACTGTACGCGATAATTCTCGACGTCGCGTTTATGCATTAGTTAAGTCCTATTACAATTCGTTGTGGTTTTTGTTCTCCGTAATGTCGCCGGTGGGCCGTTTAAAAATCGTCATCGGCCGTGACAATTTACACATTTTTAAAGAAAAAAAAAAACCGCATATTTGTCATCGATAATAACCGAGCGTGATGTGTTTTAAAACAGGCGAAGCATAAAAAAAAAAATGTATTTCTAACGGGAATAATAATAATAATAATAGTAATAATAACACAAATACACCAGTATCGGAATATAAAAAACATTCGAATATTTATAGTTCGAGCAATGTGTTTCATTTTTTTGTTGAAATTTCTAATAAAAAAAAAAATGAAAATGAAAATGAAATTCCATTCGTTTATTTATAAATATATGTAAAATGTATTTATTACGCGATTTCGGTAATTAAACCCCCCTCCCAAAAAAAAAAAAAAACAACCGCGTATATTCATTTATCACTGCGATCTAACAATACTGCGGGAAGCGAGAACGATACTACTTACAATAATAACGCGTGTGCTACTGACCTCGAGACTCGGATGACCGCTGCTCACCCAATAGCCGGTGGACAGAAGAGTTTTTGAAAGTTCCTCGTAGCCAACGATGCCGGGCATTTGCTCGATCACGCCGAATTCGAACGATTCGACGGACCGATTGACCGCCGCCGCCGCATCGTTGACGATCAGCCACTGTTTGTTTCCCGTGCCGCTGTTGTAATTTGAAAACATCTCGTACCACTGTCTGCTGTTGCTGGCCAATCGGTTTGCCGCCATCACTCTCGCGCCCAAAAGGACCTGTGTTTGGTCAAATTACAACAGAAACCCGTTGTAATTTCGTTATAATCCCCGGTAAACGGGTCCGTAATAATAATAATAATAACAATGATAATAAATGACTTATAAACGTCGCGCGTACTTGATTCGATTTCATGATTTTCTCCCACAATTGCCGGTTGTTGTTTTGTATTTCCGTGCCTACAACAGTCGTTTTCGTCTTAGACGCTCCGTTGCTTATCTTGTAAAAGTCGTCTTGCGAATACACCGATCCGGGATACGACGTGAACTCGATCGTTTTCCCGTTGACCACGTCGCTTCTGTCGCTGTCCGCCTCGTGAAAACCGAAATCGTATCGTTTCTGTATGCGTAACATGGCACCGAAACTGTGTGTGTGTGTGTGTACAAACGCGTTTAAACAATTAATTATTTTATTTTTTTTTCGCCGTTTAACGTTATTTTAAATTATATATAATATATACGCGCTTACTATCCAGACGTGGATTGAGCTAACACGAAGTCGATCGGATCGGTGTTGGTAATTTTTACGATTGCAGCGGATAATGGCGGCTTGTCCGGATTGAATTCTTTAGACGCGTTCCATTTCTGTTCGAAGTCTCTTAAATCCGGCATGATGTTCATCCATCTATGCACGATCAACAACGCGCGTCAGATAACATTTCGTTTTCGATCTCTTCTTATTCATTCGGGATTTTAACATTTCATTTCATTTTTTTTTTTTTTTTTTTTTTTTTAAACGAGGTTTCTGCAGGATTACGCACGCGATCAATTATAGTTATTATAATTCGCCGTGTAAACTGATACGTGGCAATAAAACATCGTCAGACCGACGCCAATCCAATTATACAGACCGATATAGACTTACGACGAACATAATATGTGTGTTCGCGTGTTTACACGTAATATAAAACAACGATTTTTAACGGCATACAAAAAGGCTAAACGCGTTCTCGCGTGTAATTATTATAATGAACGTGAAAAGTTAACAACATTAATATAACTCACAAAAAGTCTACGGACGGTATGTCGATGTCTTGTCTACTCCTCTTCACGCCGGATCGCCAACCGTCTTCCAACGCTTTCAATTGCGTGTAAAACATATTGACCTGTTTTCAGCAAATAATATATCGTAAACACACTTAACACTTAACAGTCCAATGGCGCCGAACAGCATCATAGATTTTTCTTACTTGGTGCCAAAACGGATCAGATTCCTCGTATCTTCTCGCTATGCGTTTGATCTCGTCCGCATTTTCTTCCAAATACTTCCTGAGTCGTTCACAAAATACTTTTCTTCCCTTACACGTGTTCTCCACCGTGTTCTTCCAATGCCAATAGATCATCTGCCACGTCAAACTTCCTTCCAAGTACCCGGCAGCTTTGGCCTGTACGTGATCGGGGTAATCCGATTGAGTCTCTACTTCTAAAACTGCCCATCTAAATTTCATTTGAGCGACAAAAAAAAAATAAATAAATAAATAAAATAATACATGAGAGAATGAAATATGATACGCTTATTACCCGTTCTTCGTTAAATCCGGTCTGTAATAAGCTCTCGCTACTCCCTTTCTAATCTTGAGCGGATCGTTATTTTGGCCACAAAATTCGAATCGTAAGCCGAATTCTTTGCTCCAAAATGCCGTCGCTGCATACTTGCCATCGTATTCATTTCTGAACAAACACGCGAGTTAACAACATCAACAAGAATAATATGATAAATCAATATTTTTTACCTCATCGTCCCTCCAAAATAAAACGCCAGCAAACCCAACAAAGTGATTGTCACGATCAAACACCACGACAGTTGTGTTTGAGCCCACGACGCTCCTACTACTTTCAACATTTCGGGGTAGGTATATATCTATCGAGTACAAAGAAAAGTCTATTTCTTTGGGAAATCAAAATATATATATATGTATGTAAACGCTTGCCAAGTTGTTTTTGTTTTCACAATTTGCAGGCTAATGTTCTGTAAATTCCGTGAACCAGCGAACAAATCAATTATATTTTCTTCTTAAAAATGTTTGTTTTCCAATTTATGTATGTCTCCTTCGGCCTTTGAACCAACTGTGTTAGATAGGTTTTGTCAGGCTCTGGAAACTCGTAAGTATTCGTCTCAACCCATCGAAATATAAAACAATGATCTAGGCTGTAGTTTTTGTGACGAGTGAGTTTAGATCACTAGAATCAATCGTCTTTGGTAAGATATTTGAATGACTCCTTGAAAAAATAAAAAATATCATTAATGAATTTTCGCAGTTCGAAACGTATGAATATTTAAAACAATAACATTATAGCGTCGATACGGTCTTGTTTTTTATTTTTAATCCATTTTAATACTTTTTGACATCATTTTTATTAATTCCACCGGACGTAATAATAATCCGCGTGCGTCTTGTTCAATAGTTTTAGTATTTTTATCGGCTATAACACGCGGGTGGTTTAAATGGCTGATAAATATTTTAAAAAACTGTTTGAAAACGTGCCTCATGTAATAATATTATTGTATATTACAAGAAATTGTGCAAATCGTCTATAATAACGGATTATATCCAATCGAATAAAGTGCCTCATAATGGTAAACACACAATATGTATAAATATGATAATTTAATGTAGGTTAGGTTAGGAGACATCTTCTGTTATAAAACTAAGTTTCGTCAATTATATATAGTACATATATACACGTTTGGACAACGGTTCGTATTTTTCACGATATAAAGTCGATATTATTATTATTATTATTATTTGTGCGATTGTATTGCGTTCGTATAACATAAATGGCCTATGAAAAAATGAAAACAGAGAGAAGAACACAAAAAAAAAAATCGTTACAGGAAATTGTTCACATACTTTGAAATACACATACGGGTAATAAACTCAAGGACCTTGATGAGTTTCTTGTTCCAAGACTCCAAGTGTCTATGACCTTAACGAGGTCGATATATATATTATGTACGTTTCAGCTTCGTTTTATCGTTGTCCATATAATACACTTATTTGTGGAAATACTTAGTTTAAGACTTTTTATAAAACTTAACGAGCTGCTTAAAGTCAATAATGCGCAATTTATTGTCCATAAACGAAATAAAAACGCGAATTATTATAATAACGGACGTTTCGCGTTTCTTGTAATAACGTATAATAGTTGCTTGCTTGCTTGCAACGTACAGTGGAATTAGAAATTATTGTATAGTACGAGTAAGATGATAGCAAAAACCCTTTCAAAAAAAATTTACGTATTCCTTTAATTTTTAACATATTTTCTTTATAGTCTTCTTTATATATATATACATATGTATACGAGGTTGATCTTATAATAACGCAATATTATTGAGATATTATCACGGACAATTAAACACACACGTACAACAAAATATTTTAACTACTTTGAATGCTAATCCTAAAAAAAAAAAAAAAAAACCGATTCTGTGTATAGGTATAATTATATAATCCAATGACAATTAGCTGATTATACCGACTGTTGGGCGATTATAATTTTATAGTAATAAACGCGTATATTTTATGTAAAACAAAGTGCGGTCTGAAGGTTAAAAACCATATAAGTGTAAAATTTTTTCAACAGTGTAGTTCGTTCCGTTTTTTAACTCGTACTAATACATTTTCATGTGTACGGTTTGTAATAGTCGCCAGTGAACTACGGCCAGAAATTAATAAAATATCGTTTTCATTTTTTAACGCAAACGTTCGTCTAATATTTTTCGAAATTTATTCAGAATATTTACACTATATATATATATATTTAACAAACTATAGTTACGAAAATAAACAATATTTCAATTGGACGAAGTGAATGGTTTATAGAAAATATTACATGTGTTTTGCGGGTATTACAGATAATATCTGTATATATTCTATATTATAGACTATACAGCATAATATAATAATATTATACATTCACGTTTATAATGACATGTTCTAACAGTTTTTTTTTTTTTTTTTATTCTCTTTCTCGCTATCCGAACACAATGAAAATCGTTAAAACCTAATACGCAGCATTTTCTCAAATATATATTATACTATTTTATTATGCTTTATAATGGTTTGTGAACTGCCGCGAAAACCTGTTAACGTTTTCGTTCTTAAAATTTATATACACGTATTCGCATTCACCACTATTGGAATTCTCGAAAATACTTTTTTACATTAAATTATTTACACTTACACGTATACGTATATACGATACTCGTGTACCGTCACAAAGAAGCTCTTCTTATAATGGATATACATATATTACTGACCTACTGTTCTATATAATATGATATGTATTCATAAGTAACGGTTTAATTTCGACTGAATTTCACATATATTTTTTTAACGATCCGTAAGCGAACTTTGAAAATCTATTCGTTCGTTACAATACGTTTCTTAAACTCTCGTTTTCGCGTATGTACATAATATGATATGACCATGCAGCTGGTTTTCACATCCAATGCCATATACGATGCATCCGATTGAATATATTAGTAACTTTGGCACGCGTTTAAAATGAGTAACGTATAAGACTTAAAAAGTAGTTAAATTTTTAACGAAAAATCGGTAACAATATCTATTCGATTTTATTGTATTTTATAGGTTTTTTTTTTTATTCATTTTTATACACGCTGCTTATAATTACTATAAACGTAGCAAGTGTCAGACGATTGGATGTATTTTCAATTAAATGTTCGTTTTTAATCGATTAATAACAATAAATTATTAAAATTTCTATATTGTCTATATATTTATAGAAAATCGTAATATAAAACATTCCGACGTCTTGGACGGACGTTCAATATTTCAATGTCAAATGTTAACAAATTAGTATAGAGCTCGGTAATTAATATTTTGTGTGTGTGTGTGTGAGAGAGAGAGATAAAAAATTTGGTATTTTTTTTTTCGTAACGATCTGCAGGCACAATGAGAGTAAAAAATACAGGGAGACGAGCGCGCGCGCGTGTATATATGTTCAAGAACCCGAGCCAAGGACAACCGATTGTTTTTTATATGATGTTGAAATTTAATTTTATACGAAATTATTAAAGGTGATTTTTTCGTTTTCTTTGTTTTTCGCTTGTATTTGTTGTTTTTCAATTATTCGCCGGATCCGTATATGAAACGAAATAAATAACTACAACAAAATCTTATAAAAAAAAAAAAAAAATCATTTTTTTAATAATAATTACATTTTTTTATTTTAACAATATTTGATGTGGCCGCCGTATAATATATAAAATATATACCGTACGTCTTTGAAATATCGAAAAATTTCTTCTTCAAAAAAAAAAAAAACGCATTTGTGTATAGCCGGAGGGAAAAAAACGATTTTCTATCAGTAAAACGATGAGAATGCGTCGAAATCCGAGCTCTACTAGAATATATTCGCGTATAATGTCGATATATGTAACGTTTGATTTTTTTTATTTATTTTTTTTTTCACTTTTCTTGCGTCACGGACATTGGAGGATAACGCGATATTCAATATCGCGTGTATGTGTATAAATAACGTGTAGTAAGAGTGACGTTAAAGATAAAAAAAAAAAAACAAATCTCGTTTTTCGCACGTTATTATTAAAATACACGTATAATTTACTCGAAAGTCTCCGGGAGTTTTTCAAACAACATTTGTGTTTATAATACGTGCGCCGCACGCGTACACTTCGATTACATACCGCCGCCAATCATCACGCGCCGCAGCTCTCTCCAAACGATTACGACATTTATTTTTAACTTACACAAAGTATATGTATATATATATATATATATTTATGTAGAGAGAAAACATTGAATTATTTAAACCAAGTATATTTAATATTGTACAGTATTTAAATTGTTTTATTCTTCTACATCGTTTACTCTATATCGTTTAGTCGAGATAAATCTATTTGATTTTTTATTCGTTACGGTTTTACGGAATAACATTATTATTATTATTATTATATAAATAAAATATTATTTTCAAAAAAGAGGGGTAACGAGCTGCGGGCGTTGTGCACGCCGTTCAATTTGGAATTACTATATTCCGTATAAAATTTTTGTTATTGCTGTAAATTTGAAAGAAACGATTATAATCATCGCGTTCGATAAAACGATAGATCGAATTTTGATGTAAACATTTTTTATTATTATTATTATTATTATTAATTTCGCGATAATGAATTTTGACAAAATCGCATTTTTACCGTTTATAATGCGCAATTTTTTTTTTTTTTTAGCGAAAAAAATAGTTTTTATTCCGTGTCGTTTTAAAAACTAATGGAAACTACTTAGAAAATTTCGAAAAACGTTTCAGATATATATATATATATATATATATATATATATAGTACGCTTATATACTATGAATACAGATTTTTTAGTCGAAAATTTGTACACAGAAAAAGCAAAAAAAAAATCATTGTAAAACCTTCGCCCAGAATGTAAAATAAAATATGAATCCATATTTTTTTTTGTATACAGTTTAACGTAATATAATATATATTAACACGTTTTATTTCAATATTAGTTTATTGTATAAACACCAGTTCAACAACGTTGTATTATTCGGACAATTATAACCTGTATACATTTTTTTTTTTTTTGTAAATAAAATATATTGTAATCTATACGCACGCGGTACGAAAATAATACAATGTTCGTTTCGTGCGATAAATTATTGCGCGAATTAGCTCTTATTAAAATATTTACATACCGCATTATAGGCGCGTTGATAGCTTATTTAATATTATAAGTTATTATATTATATGACACGTGTGTAATATACACAGAACGAAATCCAAATCTAATAATCCCATACGATTCGCATATAATATATTATAGTGTGTCAATACAGAACGTGCGACGCATAAATTACAATATGAACATTTCAACTTCGGCGGGCATTTGACATGATTCATATATATATATTTTTTTTTTTATACGACTTTTCATCAGTTTCAATTCCGCGAAGAATTATTCTCGGGTTGTCCGTACGATTATTTCCCGCGTATACTGCGTTGCGTCTTTTGTTATTATTATTATTATTTTATTATTATTATTATTATTATTATTATTATTATTATTATTATTATTATTATTATTATTATTATTATTATTATTATTATTATTATTATTATTATTATTTGACTGATTTATGACTTCCTCGTGTTCAATACCTTCCTTATTCTATCCTAATTTCGATTATGATACGCTATATAATATGGAGTTCATCGGTGATATTATTGTGCTGCGATGTAGTAAAGTTCTTTTTTTCCTTATTTATTAATTATTATGTATTTAAAATTGCATTTTTTCGTGTTTGTCTTTTATCGATTGTAAAATCCTCATCTAAATTTCCTCCAACATCACATTTCTATACATTGTAAGTTTCAATTTTTTCGTTTTTTTTTCACGTTTCATTACCACCGCATACATTGCTGGCAAGCGCGTTTCGATTAGGAGTTTTCTATAAATAATTTTTTTCAGATAATATAGGAACGCCGTTTTTTTTTTTCTGCTCGTTCCGTTCGGCTTTTTATTTCATTTTCTTCCGTCCTTGCTAATTATTTTATGCTCTTTGAATATCTGAATTAATCTATACTCGTTGTGTTCCGTATATCCTTTTAGGGATATTTAACTCTTTTTATATCTGCTAGTAACTATACAGACTATAATTAATATAAAATGTACTTTTATCCGACAACCTTTTTTTGTTCCATACGAGAATTCATCTAAACTGCGCGTAATTTTTACATGACACACACACGCCGTTCTAGATAGATTTTTAAAGCGTTAGTCATTATAGACTCGTTAGTCGTTATTAACGAAAAGCATTATTAGTTATTATTATATAACTGTCTGAGCGATATGAAAGAACAACAATATTATGCATCATTCGTATCATAGTAATATGGAATTTTTATCGGAATATTACGGCGTTTGTTAAATGCGCTCTTGAATCATTCTGTTACGGTTTTTTTTCTTTAGCTGTAACAATCGCAATAATCAACATGGAAAGAATTTTTTTGTTTTTTGAGGAGAAATATACGTCAAATCGTTAAATTTCTAATCACTGTCGTTTTTTTCGCTAATGAAATATGCGCGCAGTCTGTATTTGTATATTTTATAGACCCGCGTAAAAAAAGGACGATTTTATCATATTAAAATATATAACGTTTTTGTTTTTTTTTTTATTATTTAACATTTATCAAGCCCTCGTATATTCGAATGTCAAAAGTAAAATTGGATAAATTGTAAAAAAAAAAAACCGTATTTTTTTGACATTATTTAAACGATTCGTACGAAGTAACCGAACGATTTCGTTACATTGCACAAATAATTTTAAATCAAAATAATTAAATTTAATTTAAACGAGATTTTTGGCAACATACTCGAATACGGTCCTCTCTGCACTTTGGAAAAACGACATTTGAAAACTGTAATTTTTTTTTTCTTTTGTTTAAATTTAAAACGTTATTTCATTGAAATTTTCGTATTGCCAAAACGTCCGCGTAAAGCGATATAACAATATTTACACGATTCCCGAAAAGAGAATTCGTCAACTCAACCACAACAACAACAATAATAATAATAATAATAATAATAATAATAATAATAATAATAATAATAATAATAATAATAATAATAATAATAATAATAATAATAATAATAATAATAATAATAATAATAATCGGTCGTTCGCGTTTAGTCATTGTGGATTTCCAATCGCGATATCGTCCAAAAAGCATTTTGTAATTCGCAATGAATACGTTTTTTTTTTTTTGTCTTTTTAACGCGCTTTTTGGCGGCGTTTGATTTTATATTTTTTACGCCCTCTTCGATAATTCGCCTATTGGACGGAATAGATTGTTCTGTTGTTAATCTTCTAAAAATATCCTATTAATTGTTGCCTAACCCAAATACGAATTTTCGCGAACAAACCGTATAGGACGCGCGCCTGATCGCACCGAGAACGTACCTAAACGATTTGTTGTGTATAAAATAACCGATTTCCATACCGCAACGTACCTAATATAAAAGTGAACTGGTCGAACACGAAATTCGCGTATATAATTTTCCGACCTCAAAAACGTTTGGTTTTTTTTTTTTTTTACCGTTCGTACTTGATACTTAATACGTAAATACGATTGTGTCCAAGGCGATTCGGTTCGTGAAAAATACTACCGTAATATACCGCGCGGATAATTCTGACGTTCTAATTTCGCGCGCACACGACTCGCCATTATATATACTCGTATACATATATTATATTGTGCACACCGATTATCTACGAGAAGATGTGTAATAATAATATTTCGCGGCTCGCAACGAAACACGGAGATATTATTCTTGTATCTCGCTGTTAACGATTATTATTTATATCTGACGATCATGAATTACGGTCCAGCAGGGCGCGAGAAACGTACGTGCGGCATATATATATTATATATATATGTACATATATAGACATACATAGAGACATTAGTACATAGAGGTACATATATACATAGAGAGAGAGAGAGAGAGACATACATAGATGGAAATACAAACATAGAGGGATGAATGAATGAATGTCTCTTTGTCTCTCTTTGTACTTTTCTCCCTATGTATTTATGCCTCTATGTTTGTATTTCCATCTATGTATTTTCTTTCTATGTATGTATATACCTCTATGTATGAATGTCTCTATGTACTTTTCTCTCTATGTTTGTATTTCCCTCTATGTATATTTCTTTCTATGTATGTATATACCTCTATGTACATTTCTCTCTATGTATTTATGCCTCTATGTTTGTATTTCCATCTATGTATTTTCTTTCTATGTATGTATATACCTCTATGTATGAATGTCTCTATGTACTTTTCTTTCTATGTATTAATGACTCTATGTTTGTTTTTCCCTCTATGTATTTTTCTTTCTATGTATGTATATACCTCTATGTACATTTCTCTCTATGTATTTATGACTCTATGTTTGTATTTCCCTCTATGTATTTTTATTTCTATGTATGTATATACCTCTATGTACAAATATCCCTATGTATATCTATATATGTCTCTCTCTATGTACGAATGTCTCTATGTATCTCTATTTATGTCTCTCTCTATGTATGTATATACCTCTATGTATTTATCTCTCTATTTGCTTTTTTTTTTTTGTTATATCTGAATGTATAATATGCAGTCTATAATTATTTTTTAATAATATATGTGTGCTAAGCGTGAGAGAACGATGTAACACTACTTCAAAATGATGTTTTATTTATGATTTTTTTATCAATTTTTTTTGTATGTATGTATTAAATAGGTTTTGTAGCCAGTTTTGTTTAAGACGACGGATTTTGCGGACTATAAATTATATTTTTTTCTTTTTTTTTAAATAAAACTTTAATTAAAAAACGAATTATTGTTCTCGAAACGGTTAGGGCGCGTAAAGGGGCTGGTGCAAAGGAGAGCGAAAAGAAATCCCAAAGGAACTTCTCATACCGAACGCTTCGTGAAAAATCGTAATTTTCATTATATAATTTGCCGTTTTAAAAGAAATTCTATAATAAATATTTTTGTCGAAAACAATCGCGTACCGTAATACATTAATCGACGAGTGATTTATTCGATTATTTATATGTATATACATAATATATATATATATACATTTTTTTTTTAATTAAATTTTTACGAAAAAAAAAATTATATATATAAGCGTTTTAATTCGAAATATCTTGTAGGAAATCATTAGGAGGTTATTTTTTCCAAACACCGTTTCAAAAAAAAATTTAAAGTACGAGCCGTATGCTGATAACCGATCGTGTTATTTATTATAAAACGTCGAATTTTGTTTTCTATTCCCGTCTTATTTATATTATATACTTACGTACAATGTTTTCTGGTTTAGTATTTTTTTTTCCCCGATCTCGTTTCCTAACAATAATTTCAAATAACATACGTTGTATTTTATTTACATTATTACTATTATATATATATAATATATATGAGTGCGTACATTATATGTCTATCCGCACAGACGCCAGACCGACGACACGAGAGATAAAATAAATATAAAAAACAAACGAATAAACGCGATTATATTCCGCGTTTCCAACATCTTTCTCGGCGTAGATTTCCCTCGTTTTTTTTTTTTATACGATTTTACCGACATTTCTTTTTCCGATTACATTTTACGCGTTATTTAAACGAATAAAACAGTAAAAAAAAAAAAAAAAAAAAACTATACACGAAAGAAATAAAAAAAAAAACTCTATTTTTGTACTCGTAAATAATGTACGCGTACGTATAATCCAGAGAATTATGAAAAATATATTTTCCAGGACTTGTAACGAATTGGTCGGTTTTTACTACGCCGGTTTCGATAGGAAAACTAATAATAATAATAATAATCGGTGGCTTTATTATATACGATATAATATTTATTTTTCGTGTAATTTCGCCCATATTTAATATTGAATTTGATATTGGACGAATTCGCCGTACTAATGTGTATTTGGTTTTTTTTTTTACGTTTTCGCTAAAACCCGGGGGCGCGTTTCGAAACGAATCGCGCGCTGACTCGTGACTCGCAGATTTTAATCGTACAAGATTGCGAGTGTAACGAGTAAAAAAAAGAAGAAAAAAACCTAAAATATTACACGTTCTCAGTACTGCAGTATTATATAATTAAAATAACCCGTTATCGTTCGTATACGAGTTAATGTAGCGTTTCCAAATGACGAATTGACGATGGATTTGAAAAGAAATATTATTATTATTATTATTATTATTATTGTTATTATTGTTATCATCATTTATTTACTCAAATTTTTGTAAAACGTGTGCGATACGCGAATGTCAAAAAAAAAAAAAAACACAAAGAAAATTAGACGTGTTTGTTTCGAAACACTCGCCGCGGTCTTCAATCGACGAAAACAATAATTTAAGAGTTTATTATAAATACGACGAGTTTACGAACATTTCGGAAGTGTATAAGTTTTTAGGGGGACGGTGTCTACGACATAGATTTTATATTTATTCCCCCCCTCTCATATTTCGTAATTACACAATTCGTAATTATATTTATATAATATATATATATTTATTTATATATAATATATATATATATTTATTTATATATAATATATATATATATACACACGTCGTTACAGGTGTAATAAACCACGCGGCGATTCGTGTTATAAAAAAATTCTCTTTCCCGTAATATTTATATTTATTTACAATGGTTCTCTCGCGGTTTTTTTTTTTTTTTTTAGATTTTCCGGATTTTTTTTTTTTTTATCGGACACATCATTTAATACGCGTTGCAATTGTATCCGGTTTTTTTTTTTTCTAAACAGTTCCTGTCGTCACAATTATACGCGGCGTATACGTATATTATATAACCGTCACAAACGCCGAACGATTGAATTTTGTTGAAATTATTTCCCGCGCGGCGCACCGTTTGTTGTATTACAGCGTGTCTCGTCGTCGCATTTAAACCGTACGTCATTGAAAAACGCGTGTAAAAAAAACAAAATTATTTATTTATTTTTTTTTTTGTTTCGTTACAAACGTAAATCTCGGCGGTGGTAGGAGGAACGGAGGAAGAATAAAAGTGGCAAATCCGCGCTACATTTATTACATGGCGCACATATTCGCAAATTGTTGTTATCGTAACGCGCGTTACAATCGAATTACAACGCGCGCGCGTAATCACGTTTTACGCGTGTGTCACACGCGCTGGTGCGTGTACAGGTGGTAATAATACACGCGGCCGTATCGTATTTAACAATAATTATATTCCGCCGTTTATACCAGTCAGACAATTTTCTTTTTTCCCTTTTTTTTGCTGTATATTAATAAAGTAATGTGTTCAGAAAATTTTTTTCCTGTTCAAAAAAAAAAAAAAACTATTCGCGTTTTAATTAACTCTCTCGTTTAACGTTATACTGCGAGTCTAATACCATTAAAAAATATAATCGGAGAATAAAATAAATATATATTTAAAAAAAAAAAAATACCCAAATACGATTGTTCATATATATATACGAAAAAAAAAAGTAATCGCGCGTAAAATTTTTTCGAACGTACGAGACGTATTCCGCCGGTTACATCGAAATTCTACTCCGCGGTAAAACGCTATTTAAACGAAATGAATCGCAGAATATAATCTGAGAATATAAAATGCAACCGAGACAAAAAAAAAAAAAAAAAAACAAAAAAAAAAATAACAAAAAGACTCTGTCGCGGCGCTACGAGAGAGACAAAAGAATTTTAAACCTACCATAAACATATATAAAGCTAGAACGGGGAGGAGAAAAAAACCATTCGAACGAGACGAATATATTTTTAATATATATATTTATTTATATATATTTATTTATTTATACGATGGAAAGGCCTATAAAGGAAATCAGTAGCGGCGTAATAGGACTAAGCGAAAAATATGTTCCTATATCGAAAAGAGGAAATCATGCTGACTTCGGTGAAAAATGTGTGAACGTGAATACAAAAAAAAAAAAAAAATGGAGTGTGCAAAATATGGCGATTGTGCGGCGCGAGAGATAAGTGGATGATGATTGATAAAAGAGAAAAGGCTGCAAGCGGCTTTGGAAAATCGGTGTTGGAGAAATATACGCGTTAGAATGAGCGAAGAACCAAATAACGGAGGATGTCTTTACTAAACCGAATAGGAGGAAAACGAACAGACTAATCGATACTCTAAACGAGATGTGAAACACACACACACACATTGAGACGTGGTAAAAAATTACACAGCTCGATAACCGATGGCGTGGTAGACGGAACGAGAGATGAAGGGGGCAAGGCTCAGAACGAGATACGTCAGTCAAATGCACGAATCTTTTCGCACAAAGATGGGGACATTTGCAAACAACGGGGGGAAAACGCGGAGAGATTTTTTCGCCCCCGATTGTCGAAATGATTTTTCGTACGTGTTATGTTACAGTGAACGATGTCGTACATGGAAATATCGTTATTTTCTAACAAACCAGTGTTCGTTATCGTGATTTATTATTCTTGGCGACGGATGGAAAATGTCGTTATTTCCTAATGGTGTTAGATCGGCGAGCTCATTGGGCCGCTATATATTATTACACGGTTTGTACGATACTTCTGTTGGTCTTTCACCGTGCTCATCGGTAGTATCGTCGTTGTATTGGGGTTTTCTTAAACGCAATAACATACGAGATCTCAACTCGTGTCGTGCGAAGGGATTTCGTTCGATCCCAATCGATTTTTGACGAAAAATCGTCTGGAGAAAACGAGGATAATACATGACTATCTAATAAAGACGTCACTGTTAATACGAAGTGGTAATACGAATGACAAACAATGCGCCTGTCTCGTACATAGCGTTTAAATACGATATTATATTACATCATTAGCGAAATTTAACACCTTTCGCTGTAACATGCGTATAAAATACTGTATACAAAATATGATTTTTCGCATTATACGGTTGTCGATCGTTATGACATTTATCTGTTTGCCGCTATTAATATTATAATTATTTCCCCAACAAAATCGTGTAAGCTGTCCCGGCGTTAATGAATCCAGAAAGATTATTATTATTATTATTATTATTTCATACATCGTTTTAAATCGATTATAATTATTATTATTATTCCGTTCGTCTCAGTTCTTTGCACTGCTGCCCCGAGCGAGCGTGTATTGATTTAAAAATAATTCCGACTGACCCGATTGTTATAGGAAACGATTATGATAAATACGGTAGGATGAGTATTCTTTATAATATACTGTAATCGATAGAGGAGATACATTTCGGCGAATCGTACTGTTTCATATTGATTTATTTCTCAGAGATGAAAACGACGTTTTACATATACGCACAAGCCAATGTTCACATTTATCGCGCCAATATTCGCGTTTGTAAAATACGAGTTCAACTATAATTCGATCGGATTATAACGAAATGTTATCCTTATAATATATCGTGTGTATAATCGGGCCTTTTCCTACAGGTTTGAGTTTGTTGCCGACAATAATCAGTTCGTTACACGCGAGTACGAGTTTAAAAACGCAAATTTCTACGGTTTTTTTTTTCTTCAAATTTTATCGCGACTTCGTTGATATTCCATATATGCATATATACATGTATATATATATTTTTTTTTAAAATAAAATTCTCGATAATTTTCAATGTTTTTCACCGCGTGATTTTTACGTTTTAAATACTTATCCGAATACAGTGAAATTAAAAATTCCTACCTTACACCGCACCACGATCGACAACAATAATACATCGGACTGCAGCGTACGCGATAAATATTTTGTATTCGAATACCGTTCATGCAAACTTTAATTTTAGATCGTTTCGCTAAATAATAATTAAATACGAAACACGCGGTTTATGCACGGCTCACTAACATATTTAAAACACATCGACTTTGTACAATAGGAATATAACTATTTCGAACCTGTAGATTACATGCACGCTTTCAATATGTATATATATTATAATGATGATTTACGTGTATGTTTATACCGCGTCGGGTATTAAGCCGAAATTTTATATTGTAAAAATCAAAAAGAAAAAAATGAAAATAAATTCAATTAATTTAACGAGACATATGGTACTGCAATAGTACAATACGTGTTAAAGCTGTGATTTGTTTGATTTTTCAAAAGAAAAATAGGCGTTATGCAGGTGTAAACGAGTGTAATATATTTTTTTATACATACGAGTATATATGAGAAAAACGTGGCGATCAAAGTAAGTTGAACGTTCGAAACGCATTGATCGTGCAAATGATTTGAGCGTTTGCGAATGGGCACGGCTAAAGGAGCAGCTTTCCGTGGAGTTTAGTAAGCCTAGAATTTTGTATTTTCAAATCCATGAATAACAACTGGCCGTCTGCTTACAGTTACTCGGCAGTAGTCGATTGAGCAAGAAGTATCTCTCTGATTTATTAGATTTTAATGAGCCGATTGAAAATTTCGCCGGAACCAAAGGTAGGGGAAAGAAAAGAACAATTTTGATCTTTAAAAATTTCTTTTTTTTTTCAATTGTCGCGTAAAATTTTTATTTAGCGTGAACATTTTGTAATTATTCTTTTTTATTATTATTTTCCGAGCGATTAATAGGAGGGAGTCCCAATTTTAATTTTGGGACCCGCGATTCGTTTTTAGAATGGAGTAAATTAGCGAATTTTTTTTTCATTTACCATCGTTAAACATACGCTAGGTGTGTATTATAAATCGTTGTCAAAAACGACGATAGAGTGGTATAAAAAAAAAAAAAAAAAGAAAAGAAAACACTGTGTTCGAAGAAAGCGTGTCGACGTATATCGTTTGTGTAACGATATAATATAGCGCGCGATTTTCTATGTGTATTTCGGATGAGCACATAACTGAAAACGGTATTTATATTGTGTCCGCGACAGCCGGACTCGCTAAAATTTCTTCTGACTCTCATACATAATAACAGTGTACATATTCGTTATGCGAAAACGTTATCGTTTTATTCTCGTTGGTATCTGTCAGTAATAAAGTATTTAAAAAGAGAAAAAAAAAGCCGCCGAAGAATTCAAATGAAACGTATTCTTTTTTCGTGCGTTATTATTATTATTATTATTATTATTCAGAAGCGTGGGTAGAAATTTTGTTTTTCTTTCCGAGGGAGAGCATAATTTTTATTTGTAAACCAATATAAATTCTAACTGTAAATCAAAATTTCGCAACAAATTGCCGAAATCTGTTCCTTCTAGGCGTGCTGGGGGGCTTCTACTGCTGTTCATGTTATAATAACAATAATAATAATAATAATAATAATAATAATAATAATAATAATAATAATAATAATAATAATAAACTTATTAAACTTATTTTTAATAATTTTCCCTCTTCCACCTTAAACAATTATTATGTTTTTTTTTCCTTTAACCGAACTATAAAATATCTGCTCTACATGCGTACGTCATACGCATATATTATAATAATGATAATAACGAGTATCGTTTAGACAGGTTTGGTTCATTATAATATATAGTCGCTCGAAGGTTTTCACTTTTGCAAGCGTGGAAAACGATTTTTGTCGTTTATTGCAAATTAAAAACTATGTATACGCGAAATCGTCGATTATAATACCACGATGTATCTATATAGATTTATTTTATCATTTCTTTAAAATATCTATAATTATTATTGTTATTTTAAATAAAAAACTACGAGCAAAACCTAACCCACAGATCGTGGCCTACATTGTGCGATACCGCAGGAGATATTTTCGCCAATTAATATATTCGCCGTACACGCGCGAGTCCGTACTACTTTTTTAAATGTAATTCAAGGCCTAAAATTTTCGTTTTTCTCGCGTGCGCACGATTCACACGGATCGTCCACGTTTTTTGAGAATCCTTTTTTTTCTTTTTAAATAAGGTTTAATTCGTGTTGACGAACATACGAGTAAAACGATAGAGAAGTCAAATCAAACGCGTAGTATTAGTAGTATTCGAAAACACTTTACCAATAAAGTATTTACAAAAATTGTTTTCCCTTTTCTTTTCGCGCAATTATTCTCAACGAGGACTGGTAATAATATTGTTGCTACTATATAATGTGTAGAGGAACTACCGCATTCGACAACTAATTATTATACGCGTATTTTTTTTTTTAAAAAAAAGTTTTTCGGGTAGTCGCGAATATAATTATTTCATACGCGTTTGACGAATGTCGTTATTATAATGCGCGGTTTTATTAAATATATATATAAAATGAATATTATAACTCGATATGACATAAAACCTTACGTATAAGGATCACCGCGATTATCCATTACTATTTGTTTCTTTTTTTCGCGAAAAATAATAATAATAATTATATGTCGAATCGTCGTATTCGAGATCACAGGTGGTTATTATAAAAGCATTGCGCTCATTTATTATTACGTAAATCATATATAAATACTTATAATTTGTACATATAATAATAATATGGTCTATGTAATTTCAACTGATATTTTTTATAGTTTCCGCGCAGTAACAGTCGGTGTGTACGATCAATTCATTATTAAATCGGTTATAGTCGCTCATAAATGCATATTATTGACGCGATTCCACAATTTCTTACATAAACACTTCCATTGATTCGTAACGAAACACATCGTATGAAATACACACTTGAGAGAGAGAAAGAAAGAAAATGTTTTCAACGTTTGAATGGTTTTATAAAAAAAAAAAAAAAAACATTGAAAACGATCGTTATTATATAATAATTTCATAACGAGTATACGCTTTTTCAATTTCTCCGCTATTATTTTCGGTTAAGATTCAAAATCTAAATTTAAAATGTTCGTTTCACTATAGTTAAAATGTAAAGGGCCGCCGCGTATCCTTATAAAAATTTGACTTGTCTTTTTTACGAATAAATTAACCGATGAACAAATATAAAATACTTGCGAATTTCAAATTATATACAATCCAAGTTATATTAATCCGAAATACTAAAAAAAAAAAAAAAAAAACAATCGTGAACATTTGTCACGGTAAAATGTCTCGGGTTTTATGTGTCATTCTCGTGGTGTTGAACATTGAGAATTATCAAAAAAAAAAAAAATAATAATAATAAGTTATAATAACGCGACAGAGAGAAAACGAAAAATTCGGACTTGTATACTTATGAATAAAATAAAATATATTTATTGACGATTATTTATTTGTTTTTTTTTTTTTTTTTTTAGCCACATCTCGCAGAGGTATTGCAATTACCGGGCAGTTCATTTTCGCGTACATAATACGATTAAAAGAAAAAAAACAAACAAACAAACACGTGCGACAAACACTTACCGGAGTCTCGACAGAATAAAAAGTACAGGGCTCTGTACATAACTCTACAGGACGTGTTTTTTATGCGAATTCGGTTTGGACAGTAGACCATGCACATCCGCGCGGGTGTTGAGTGATTGAAATTTTATCGGGGGGATGGGAGGGTTTCGAGATTCGAAATTTCGGATGAAATCGGCGTAAAACGATTTTCGTACGTTTTTATGATTATTATTATTTTTTTTTTTGTTTCTTTTCAATATTCGGTTCGATTGCGCAGAAAAATATCACGTTACTCGTTAAAGCGCTAGCGCGCGCGTGCTACGATCGTCGTTTCGCGTTAACTGCTATAATACTGACTGCCGGCGGTCTCGGCGTGTTCGGCATTGAGACTTTTGTGTACAACACATTATTATTATTATTATTATTATTATTGGCGGGCCTCGTGATGATGAATAAAAACAAAAAAAAAAAACTTGGCCGATGAGATAAAAAAAAAACAATAATTAATTATTTATCATTATTATTATTTTTAAATTATTATTATTATTATTATTATAATTATACACTACTCGTGTGTTGAGTAGATTTTATTCGCATGTGACGTACACGCTTTGCTGATAGTCCCCGGCGCGTACACCGCGCCAACGTTATACGCCGCGCGCGTTTTGTATTATAATAACGCGCGCGCCGCGTATTTACAGGTGGAAGGCGCGGTTTTGGGCCCGTTATCTGCTGCAGACCGTTGAGCGTTATTTTAGCCATGTGCGCGGTGTAGTACTTATTATTATTATTATTATGCCGCGCACTCATAACCCATATTAAACGTCCATACCGGTCTTGTATGAGAAACAAATACTTTTTCTCACTCTCGCTCCGTACACTCTGCGGCAGGGCAAGACTAAAAAGTACTTGGCGGGCGGTCCCCCCCCCATTCCGGAATAACGTAAGCGAGACGTACAAATATTTCTTTTTTTCTTTATTTTTACTCGCATAAGAAAATTTTAATCGTCTCGTACTCGTTCGTATTCGATTAGAGCGGTATGATATTTACACAACACTTAACGAAACTCGAAAATTATTAGTTTTTTTTTTTATTATTATTATATACGATCTATAAATAGATTTTATAATAAGCGCGTTCGAGGATTTTTTTATTTATTAGCGTTTGACTGACACGAAGGATCGAAAATCACGTGCCGCCCGAAACTTTTCTTCTCGCATTATTATTTCTTATTTTTTTTTCTCGTACACATTGGAAATCTGGTTTTCTTAAAACGTCACGCGTTCGACGTCCATTCTATAACAACGGTTGATCGAAAATTCGATCTTCCGCATAAGTACGCGATTTTCTTTTCTTTTTTCTATTAAACTAGTAGACGAGATTCTTTTTTTTTTTCGATTTTACAATAACATTCGTCGTTGTGGTAATTACGAAACCGTTGGGATTTCTGGGCGCTGGGCTGCAGCCAACTCAGGCCTTTCCTTACAAACCCGGTTCTGCTCTACGCATAGCATCGTAAGTATTAAAAATATAACGACGCATGCACACACGAGAGAATTTTTTTTTTTTTTTTTTTTTAGAAACGTCTGTTCCGCGGGTACAGCGTATAAACGTATATATTTGCGCGACAAATTATAAATTTAACAATAATAAATGAAATAATAAACAATATCACTTACATTTTGGATTTTATTATTATTATTATTCATTTATATTTTATGTGAAAAAATTACGGTACACGACAAAACTATCGTTCGGCGATTTCGACGTATTTCGTCGTACCGAGTTCGTTCGGAGTAACGGATTT
Organism: Chaetogeoica ovagalla; assembly: GCA_032441825.1. NCBI lineage: Eukaryota > Metazoa > Arthropoda > Insecta > Hemiptera > Aphididae > Chaetogeoica > Chaetogeoica ovagalla. Next base: position 5,874,339 of record CM063730.1, read on the forward strand.
ATTTGACGACTTTTTCCGAAAACGTGATAACAGCGCTGCACGCTATAAATTGTGTCGTCCGACGAGGCCTTTAGGTAGAGTTTGAGGTCAAGGAAGTATCTAATGTGCTCGAGTGCTGTTATCCGTCTGTATGTGTGTAGCGAAGCCTTTAAAACTCGAGAACTCGAGAACAAAAGGGGGGGGGGGAGAAGACTCGTTTGAAAAACGCGTTTTGCAATAACGACATTATAATAATATAGTGTGTAAATATCGTTTATTCGTGTTTTCTCCGTACACAAATTCGCCGTGTAACAAATCCATATTTATTGTATTAAAATATTAAAATGTATCGCTCGACGAACGATAAATATCGGCTCGGTGAATATTTTTAATCGTATTGAAATTTAATAATAAACGAATGATAAACACCACAATAACGACGTAAAATAATACTTATAATCGGACATACCGTGTTGGCGAATAATAATAATAATAATAATACCGTAATGGAGTTCTGATTGTTTTCTATTCATTAATAATTAAACGTGATATCGTTCCGAAATATAATGTATGGTGCGTATAATTAATATATTAAAAAAAAAAAATTACCTAAAATATTAAAGCCTCTGAAATTGCATGAAAATATATATATATTTAATACGGATTTATACATTAACGATTTATAGAATTTCTTTTCTCGTAATTATATGCGTAATTAATGTAATACGATCCGTGGCATTGACAGGAATCATCATCGCGTATAGAATTCGAATTTTTCAGAGATAATATTACTCTCGCGGCCATAAGAAATTTCTATTATAACACATACGTACAAATCGAAAATCACATCGAATTCTAATGGTAAATAATACTTGCACACACACACACACTTACATACTTACATAGTTAAATTTTATTTTATTACTGATAATGTATATAGCCGGGAAATGATCACTTACAGCTTCCAACATATTGTATTTGTACAATGATGCAATGTATTAAATAAACAGGTATAACATTAATATATATATATATAACAGGTGAAAATTTTAATTTTTACATATACCAATTAATTGATTGTTTTGAATAACGTAAAAAAAAAAAAAAAAAAAAATTATAATTTTTCAAAAAAAAAAAAAATCGAATAAGTGAATATTTTTTTTTTTTATATATAATTCGTTCGCTCTTATTGGAAACGGACGCGGTCGTATTATAATATTCATATAAACGGTAATAAATATTATCGGGTTTATCGTATGTAAACGAATCGTATTATTGCCCGTTTTCAGAATGTATGTAGATATATCTACGTTCTAAGTATCGTTTAACTAAAAATCCATTGGAACATCGAAGAATGTTATTATGTAGTAGTAGTACGCAGTAATAACAATTAAATTTTATTTTATTTATATATCATTATTTATGAGTGGGTATACATGTAATCAGATATTATATACATATGTGACAACGCGTTCAACGGTCATTACAATGAATCAGAGTATACGGCTTGTGTAGTGTGTAACGCAATGTTTATTTTTATTTCATTAAAGTGTAATCTATATATAGACTATATTAATCAATATATTTATTAATAATGTACGGCCAACTGTATTTGATAAATGATTTAAAAAAAAAAAAAAAAAAAGAAAAAACACGCTTATATATCTTGTTTCTTTGTTATCGGTAGATAAATTTCATCGAAACCTACATAATAATTTGCGAGAAATCGATCTGGAACACTCTGTTTCTCTCTTTCTATATGTGTAACGTGTTATAATAATGTTTCGGTCGCCAAAAAAACGGCGGTTCTGCGGAACGCGTTCTGCATCGTATTCGAATTCTCGAGAGGCGTGTAACTAAAACAAGCGGATCCAAATGCAAATATTCGAGATATTCGTTGCGTGTTTAACAGTAAGTATGTGTTATTTATCTCAAGTCTCAAGACTTATTATAAGACTATATTATATTATACGCTTCGTACGTAATACGAGTATATTATTCCGATTCTAATTCCCAGAAGATTAAAAAACATTATTGTAATGTACATGTACGTATTTCGATAACAAGGTCAAATATTTAATCGAGTTTTTTCAAAAAAAAAAAATTTTTTTTTTCGTGTCATCATCAGCTATAATAAATGAATTAATGACAGGCACGTGGCAGGCGTATCGAAAAAAAATATCCATTCGAAAGATTTATAAAATAAATTTTTATTATGTCTCATATTATTCTATATACGTCGACGAATATTACATTTTAAATAGAATTTATTATTATTATCATTTTTTGTGTGTATGTTATAACGTGTATATTTTATATTGTTTTCGAATGCGCAAGGCTGCAGCGTGTTTTGATAAAGAAATAAGTATATATTATTTGCGCCCGCAACAGAGAAAATTAATATCTTTATGATTTATTTCGAAGGCCAATTGTAATTTTTATATATATTCGTTGGAAGACTTTCGGACATGTTCATGAGGGGAAATTCAGAAGATCACGTATTTCAACCTATATATTTTTTTTTTTTTTCTAATAGAATGTCCATGTATTATTATTAATTCTATAATATTGCGTAGAAAAGATACAACGGAGAAAAATAATACGCAGATTTGAAATTTCAACAATACACACACACACTTTCGTGTTTACCGTGACATTTCATATTTTTCTTGTACAGAAAAAAAAACGTATTTTAAACACTACGACATTTTTGTTTCATTTAATGAATTTTTTTTTTTTAAAGGTCCATCTAGAACACATAATTCGTTTAGATTTTTCAAACAGACGAAACACGACGTTCTCCTCGTGCGAACGAAACTCCTTTACTCGCAATTTTTAAAATAAATCTTCTTATATATTATATATATATATGTGTGTGTACTTGTACTATTCATGTTTCGGTGGTGTTTGCTATACATGTTACCTTCCATATTATATTCCGTACATCGAACAAATATTCAATTATTCTTTAGCGTTAATTTGATCTATAAATACGAATAGCATATGATAATATTATTGGCAGAGCTGCAGTCTTGTTTTTAATCTTTATTACCTATTTGAAAACATTGTTAACACGCGCGTGCATATTTAATCATAATCATTTTTACACGGGTATGCACACTGAGTAATTGTACTCAGAAAAATTTTGTAGGGTTTCGGTTATGCGTTTGAAAACACGCAGTAGTAATAGCGAAGTGAGTATTAACATTTTCTAAAACGGGTACGGGGGCACGCGAACAGAATAAAATATGTATTAAACGTAAATGTATGACCAAAGTTATTACGAATAAAATAACGGGGGACAGTTTCAAAATCGAATTTAAACCGTTCACAATACGCTTTTACAAAAGAATGAAAAAAAAAAAATTATTCCAATCACTTTCTAATAAGTCGTGTTTTTGACGAGACAAAAAAAAAATTGCGAAATTTTTTATTGTCGATATTATTATTAGTATTGTAGGTACGCGCAATTATTAAAATCGTTTTCTCAATTGCGCGCTATTGCATAATTTATTACATAATTTATGAAAGTCTCTAAAAACGTTTTCTTCCGTCGAAAACTCAACGCAGGAGATAGAGGTTATATATTAATATTTTATAATTGAATCGTTATTAATTAACAACAGATGTATTGTGTACGAGTGCTGCACAATCGGTGTTATAATATTACAATATTGACATTTTTTTTCAATTGTTTAAACCATAATTCCGTGTGTGTATATATATAAAACAGCCGAGTTATGTTTTCTTACGCTCGTTAGAAAAACAAAAAAAAAAAATTAAATAAAATTTATCAACAATATTATATAAGTTACTGGGATACCGCAATATTAAACTATTATGACTATTATGTTTAATATATATATATATATATATATAAACATTATAGTATTTATTATAATGTTCAAAGAGAGAGTGAAAAAACATTGTCCAAATGATGTTATTTTTTTTTTTTTTTTTTTTTGCTTTTGCATGATGTTATATTAATCGCTTGTATTTATTAAACATATTATTCCCCGTCCGATTATGTTATTATTATTATTATTATTTTAACACGATTATCGGTATCATTTTCGTGTGTAAAAAACAATCGATTTCACGTGTATGATAATGTATCGTACACCGCGTTACATTACGTATACTCGTTAGATATAAATGCGGGAATAGGCGCATGCATGTAATGAGTAATATTTATTCGTTTATTTACTCATTACATTGTAGTGTACAGGTATTTTTTTTATTTTGGTCTGTAAAAAATTATATTATTATTATTATTATTATTAATAAACGATGACGTATTACGTATTTACGGGTGAAACGCGACAATTGAAATTTGGCAGTGTTGTTAAAATGAATAAGAAGAATGTCGTTACAGGCGAAAAACAATGTAAAAATAGTACGCATTCGATTGTAATAAACAGTGTTTTTTAACGGGGGAGGATTTCCTCCTATATAATAATAGCGTGTTATAAAATTTAAAAAAAAAAAAAATATCCGTAAAACGTAAATATTTGTTGTTCATACTTGAAATGTGTGTTATAAAATATATATATATATATAAATTATTGCCGAAACAGCTACGCAGCGTCTCGCGTTTGATCAAGGTCAGAACAATAACTTCATATTATATTAACTGAAAATCGAAATGTATTCAGGTCATTTCCTCCTTTCGCTGATTTTTTTTTAAGCGTAAACGTCTTTCTTAATCTCATACTGTAAACATTTTCGTTTTTACAAACGCGTATCACGTACCGATATATGTGGTACACGCTTGAATATATTATCGTCGGTCATACGACACTGCAATTATTATTAATAACCGTCTAAAAGTACACAAATCGTATCTATTTTTCTATGAAAATTTCGAGTTTCCCGACGAGCCAGCCGGTCTCTCAATCGGAATAATCGTGATATAAATTAATAATTTTGTATAAAAAAAAAAAATATATATATATATGTATCAAATATTTTTGTAAATAAATAGCTCTTTAATATATACGCACACACACACACACGCATTATATATATACAAATTTATTATTTACGAGTTTTTATTCATGTTTCTTTCGCATACGCCTTTTTTTTTTTTGTTATTATTTCAATTCTAAGACATTTTTTTTTTTTTTGAGTAATAAGTGTTGCGATTATTTATCATGTATAGTGAACACTTTGAGAACAAACTATTTACGAGTACGTCGAAATGAATATTGCGAGTAAATAACCGAGTAAATATAATATATATAATAATTGCGGGTTATTATTATCCGTTTATGGGCATATGTATGAAATAGAAGGGCGAGTACATAATAATAAAATAATTATAAATACGTGTATATGTGGAACACGTCATAGAACTGCGCAATTAGTATTATAATTGATATTGTATTATAGGTTTCGAGGTCGAAAGTAAAATTATTGTAATAAATATTTTATATGAAATCATATGGAAGCTGAGGAGGAACTATATACATGTAAAGATTTTTTTTTTTTTTTTTTGCAGAACAGAGGAGAAAGGAATGATTGAATTCCGGCGTGTGGTTATTAAAAAAATATATATACGTATTTTTATTTTTTAATGTATCACAACTTAACGCGTATTATGATGTACGTAAATTATACGATAGTGATATATGATGGTGTTGACGAGAAGACGGAAACTTGTTGACATCAAGAGCTGATGGCGGGCGTATTCGGTCAATTACCAATTGGTGCACAATCAAATAAATCGTCGTCGCCCGACGATAACTGTGATTTCAGGCAGGAATGGCGGCGAAAAATGGCAAAAATTATTATTGGAAACGCGGTGTTTAAAAACTGAAATGTAGACCAATAAGCTGAGAAATTACGCGAACGTATTCGGCGGAAGCAAAGCGTTACTATTAATATGGGGGGGGGGCAGTTATTGAAATCCGAATAATCTTCGTACTAAACAATATCGAATAAGTTCTGATTTCTGTTTTCCACGATATTAAAAAAAAGAGAAGAAATTACTACTATACTAACGCATTTCGTGTCAAGTGTTGTATCTGAGCCGAGCACAGCAAACAGCCGCTGCTCATCAGTACATCACAATGTCATTTTTTTTCCTGTAATATTTCCTGCGCGAAGCCTACTCGACAGTCCCTGTACACATCAGTGAATCGCATTTGAAAACGCACGAGAAAAATAATAATAATAATAACAATTTGTGAAAACTATGTCGTCGAGAAAACGTTAATATTGTATAGAGACACTCGTTTACATCAACTCCGATGATTCCCCCCGTCCAATTCACACATTCGAGTTCGAGTACCGTTCTATACATATGTGTATATTTATATTACAATATAACCTATCTGGTATATTAATTATATTCGTTACGCGATACACGTTTTATAGAAGCTCTAAATAATTATCGTACGGGGGGGGTCAAACGTTTCGTGTCGTTCACGTTACTGTGTCGTTTTATATTTATTTTATACTTGACATATTATAGATTTCTGTACATATATATTTACGTTCCTCGTATATATAGGCCAGTTCGCTGCATGTACTCGGCGCGAAGCAATCAATCAATATATATATATATATATATTATAATGTTTATTATTCACAGTGTGTATATATATATATATTTTTTTTTTTTTTTTGTTTATTTCAAAGTTTAAAACAAAACAGAATAAAACGTACGCGTGTTAAAAAAAAAAACCCCCATCTCGGCATATTATTATACACGTGTATGAATTGCGATTCGCGACGTTCAGCAATAAACCGCGGCGGCGCGCGTGTATCTATTATAATCTTATTTCTGTCATCAATAGCTGATATATTATAAGGTTTTTTTCTTCTTCTCGTCTTTATACGGTTTGTTTAAACGAAATTTTATTGTGATTCGCACGCGAATCGTATAATAATAATAATAATAAAATAAATAAATAGAAATCCGAGCGTATATTTATTATGGAAAATAAAGCGCGTCTGGAAAACGCGTAAAATGCAATACATATTCATTATACGGTTAATCGTCGTCCTTCAAAGCACCTGCAGTATTGATATAGTGTATTGGACATACACGCGTACGAAGACAATAATTTGTTATTGTAATAATACGGACTTGTTAAATATCGTTCGTATACCAACAAAGAAAACGTGAAAGCTGCATTTCAGAGAATATGAACACAAAACAACAAAATCGTTTTGTGTTTAAACACTACTATTCGTAATGAAATTTATACGTGAAAAATATACCAAAAATATGGAAATCGAATAAATCGTTTTGCGTTTTTTTTTGTTTAAACAGTGACAATTCTGGTTCTCACGATATTTCTCTCTCTCTCTCTCTCTCTCTCTTATTATTATTATTATTATCATCGTCATCGATAAACACGAAATGTAATAATGCGGTTTATGCGCTTTTGGAGAGAAATTCCGAAAATTATGGTAACAACGAATGATAGGGTAAATGTATTTCGATTATACGACGAAATGGGAATTACTTTACTACTAATTATACTATTTAATAATATTGATTTTACTTGAAAAAAATATGTTTATGTTCAACGCACAACTTTTAAACCCCTCCAGTGGTTTTTGTACAGAAAATTATAAACACTCCATTTCGTACGATATTTATAATATATTATTATATATTTACGTCTCTTAAATATGAAAATTAAAAATTCTAATGTAGGAAATTCTTCGGAAAATGTTATGACTTTCGATTAAAGGTAATTTTTTTTTTTTTTTGTTTGAAAAATAATTATAATAATAAAATACAGTAGAAAATAATATAAGAAATTGTTCTTATAATTCGCGTATATTATGAATTGACGTTACACGTTGGTAATACGGCGATATTATCGTGTAAAAATGTATTGGCCCAGTGAGAACAACAGCTGTAAATGTGTAATTGTCACGCTGCAGATTATCGATTTCTTCTTCTTCTTATTATTATTATTATTATTATTACATTTTTTACGATATTAAAAATATATTTTTTTTTCTCGTTTCAGGAAGTAAAAAAAAAAACAAAAAAAACAAAATTGGCCTCGTTGAAAACGTCTAAAAGCTACGCTCGTGGATACGTTAAAACGATATTGCGCGCGCGTCGTGTTATAATAAAAACGCTGTTTCTCATTCTCACATCGCCCGTGTGTAGTACCTCCTTTGCGCTTTTTCCGATTCCGAATCCCCCCGGCGGAGTCTTCGTGAAACGAGTCTCCTCGAGCCAGCCAACAACACTCCGTATAAAAATTATCGTCGTCGCCGTCGCGACAATTCGCCGCCGTCCGTGAAAGACACGAAACACCCGGTCGTCGCCGATACGGGGGACAACGGGTCGGAGGGAACTAAAAATTTCCAACCGATCGTCGTCGGGTCGGCCGCAACAGCAGCAGCTGAGGGTGAATTTAACCGCGCCGCTACCTGACCGCAGAGTCGCGGTGCCGGTCACCCACCCACACAATGCCCCGGGAGAGACGACACGCATATTCTATTCTCGTATTTGTACTACGTGGGGGCATATCGTTCCGAGTTGTAATAATAATAACGACGTGGTATAAACTCGTTTTGAGAAAATAAGTTCTCTTTGTCCCTCTGCGTGTTTCTTATTTATTATTGTTTTTTTTTTTTTCCCGTCCATATATATTATATTTTTTTCCCCGAGGATTATTACACGTTATACACATACATACCACCCCCTCGTCTGTGTCGGTCGTTTAAAAGAGTTTTTTTTTTTTGTGTTTTTTAATATTTTCAATTATTTCACTTTTGGCGGAATAAGAGACTTTGCTCGCGAAAGTCACATCGCATTCTCCCCGTACTCGAATTTATCAATTTATACGAAGGAAAAAAACGCTTAACGCGTTTTTTTTTCTTTCACGCATTACGTATTTTACATATAGTTTCACCGTGTTAAACCTTATTATCGAATACACGATACGTGTGGTTCGAACTCCGCGCCGGAGCTCCTCTACTTTTCTTCAAAACATATGTATATGCATGTATTCGGAGACGATTTGGTGTGTATAATATAAACAGTCGTCGTGGTCCGAGGTGAAAAAATTATTAATTCTGTGAGCAGGGGAGAAGAAATCTACACAAGACTTACGTATATGTCTGCGTATTGTATTTTCATAGGAGTCGATGACAAAAATCCGTGAGCGGGGAAAATGTACGTTACGCGCGAGAGGACATTTTCTCTCTCTCTCTCTCTCTTCGTAATCGGCTCCGGTGCCGGCCACGTGCGCGAAATGGCTGCACGTTTTTACGTGAAAAATACAAGTTTTGTGGTTTTACTTTTTATTTTTTTTTTTTGTCACCGTTAAAACACATCGAGCGCGAACAAATTTTTTTTGCTCTTCGAAATTCTTTTATTTGTTCGAGAAACTTCACATGCGGGGAAATACATCGAATTCGCGCGTATACACATATATAAATATATTTCACGCGTCGGTTAAATGCGTACTCTTCATGTACGTATAATAAAATTTCGTCGTTTTTTTTTTTTGTAAATACAAATTTGATTTCTCTAAAATATCATCGGGGGAGAATATATAATATAATTATTATTACTATTATTATATGAAAAACATTCTGCAGTAACGGACCGATCCGCCGCGCTGCATGCCCCCAGCTGTTCCATAACAACGTTTTCGTTTATTTATTATGTACGAATAAGTTTAACACGGGCGGTTAGTATTCGCAGTGGTACAGATACTCTATAGACATCTTTGCTACGTTTCTTTTTTTCTTATGTCAGTGGGGGAACAGGGGGAATTTTTTTTTGGAACGAAATCGAATTCAAAGACACGTTCTCGAAACAGTGTAGAGAAGAAATTAAAAAAAAAAAAAATGGTTTTTATTATACTATTCGGGGGGAAGGGGTGGTAAAAAAAATTTTTTCAACCGGCTTATCATTGTTGAACACTAGCTCCCAATCCCGTTTACACACAATTATTTATACGTAAATAAACGTATATCAGTGAAACGCGCGCGCGCACTACAATATAAGGCCGCAATGTTCCAAAAAAAAAAAAAAAAAACGCAATTTGACCAGCTGTTCATATTACACACAGACGCGCGCGTCGTTATACGATTTTAAATGTCCCCCGATCACAGTGACAAATATCCCCTGCGAAACGTTTCTCGACACGTACAAAACGCAACGGGGGTGTTTTTTTTTTTCCAATATTATAACGACGTTATTGAGTTGTATAACGATGGCACGATGCGATTTCGATTGCGTGGTGATAAACCGTTGTTTTTCGTTCGTCCTACATCGATCCTAGTAATTGAAAATATATCGTTATTACCTGTGACTCCGAGCAATCTCTGGTAATGAGACACGACGTCTTGACGTGCGTTCTTCATTCAAAACGCGTTATTCGGACCGTGGACCGGAGGAATTATACGGTGAATTCAATTGGGAAAAATAATAATAATAATAATAATAATAATAGAAAAAAAAAACCGTTTGCGGTAATGCGAAATTTATCGAACAGCGAATATTATAATAAAAATTTGTATGATCGGAAATTTTTTTTTTCTTATTTGTTTGTTTGCAGGGCGAAGATTTATGGGGAAGAGGGCCCTTGGTCGTGATCGGGCGGCGGTGGAAAGGGGGAAATCGCGAACGAATTACCACGACCGGTGATCGTGCAGCAGCAGCACGACGACCGCGCGACGGTGGTGCGGGAAATCCGTACGGGGACGAACCGGAGGGCAGCCGGTCGAAGGAGTCGCGGTGCTGTTGGGCTGTTGTTCGGACGACTGAGGTTAGGAGAGAGAGGCGCGCGTTGGCAAACCGTGTACAGTCGCCGCCGCCGCCACCGCCGCCGCCACCGTCACCGCCGCCGCCGCCGCCGCCGACAGTGTCTGGACCGCCGGTAGACGGGACCCCTCTATATAGGGTTACCGCCGCCTCGATCAATGGTGACCAAAATGGCAGTCGCGCAATAGTGTCCACGGGGAGGGGAGGGGGGTTAAATCATAAATTTATTTATTTAATTTTAATACGGTGAGGGGAGAGAGGGGAAAAAATCGTTTGCGTCGTTTATAAGGGAAAATTTACTTGCGGATAAAGACTTTTACAGAGTATTATTTTAGTCGTACATTAATAATAATAATAATAATAATAATAATATATAGATTTGAAAGCAAAACGATAAATAATTGCGTAAGCGGTAAAAAAAAAAAACGATATTCCGAACGGAGCTGTTATTATTATACTCGTATAATGTGTATAATACACATAATAATGATAATTGACATCACAGAATATATATATATATATACACATAATTTTAATACATAATTTCTTGCAAACAAAAAATACTTATAGGCGGTTAGTTAAAAATAATTTTCAAAAATCGTTTTCCCGTTTAATTATATTATATATATATAGAAGTAGTATATTTTGATAAAAATGTGTCAAGAGCCGCCGTCCCATTAGTTTTTAAATAATTCTCCGCGCATAATATATAAAACACACTTTGTCCCGATAATAGTGTTGTTACTGCAGTGTGACAAACTACGGGGGGGGGGGGGTTTTAAATACTATTAAACAATAATTAACGTCTGGTATTGTAAATTGAATTTTTAAAAAACTGAAAAAAAAAAAATTACCTCAAAATCTATAATTACTATATATATATATATAATAACGCATAATTCAAAAAAATTTTTTCGCCCTTAATATATTTTTATAATATAAAGTTGAATATTTCAAATTCCTATATAACCGCGTAATAGTCACTTCAAAATTACGAAAAAACACGGGTTATAATCGATTTAGCCGAAATCGCGGTTTTATGTCTGTTTTTTTGGTAATTTTTTATTTTTACGCGCTTTTGAGAAAAAATCGAAAAATGACTTCTACATAGAGTACCAAACAGAGAAGCGGAATTCGCGGTTAAAAATCATTCTGGTAGAATTTTCGGACGTAAACATTAGAACCTTCCCCCCCCCCCGCATCGTTGCAGTACAACCAATACGCGTATTCAAAGTCTAAAAAAAAAAAAAAAATTTCCAAATAAATACGTATCGTATAATTAAGTCATTTGTCGGGGAATTTTTTTTTTTGTTAAAAAAAAAATTACGCTTAGTACGACGGCTTTTTTTTCGGTTCTCCAACCGCATCGGCGGAGGTGGAGGTGTCTGTTGCAGTACACGTCACGCACCGCAGCACACCGCAGCTGTCACTGCGGCAGGTCGCGGACGCCGTGGACGACTCCGTGTCCCGCTGCAGCGGATCTCGTGTGGGACGAACGGACGCGTGCGAGTACATCACTGAAGAAACGGAGAGAAGACGCGCGCGTGAACTTGACGTGCACGCGCCGCGGGACGGTGTACAGCACCGGGGGAGCAGCGCAGTGGCGCGTCGGGTTGAACGACCTACGGGACACACGTGAACCCCTGTGAACTCGCGTGTGCGCGCGTGTGGTGCGTCCCACACACGTCTATGTACACACAATGTGTGTACAGCGGTCCATTCAAGCGGATACGCGGGAGAAGATTAGTTGTGTGTGTGTGTGTGTGTGTGTCAGTGGCGTATTTAGGACTTCTTTGGCGAAGCGGAGGAGCAGCAGGGGAGATGCAACAACAACAGAAAAAAAAATGTATTTTTTTTTTTTTTTTTACCATTCACTCGAAATACACTGCAGGGCGTATCGATATAGTAAACTAACAATTTTTTTTTTTTCTAATAACAACTGTAAACCTTTAATTTTCATACATTTACATATAATTATTATACAAACGCAATGTCTTCACAATAGTCTTCTGTATACAAAATATACGAGTATATTTTTTTTCGTCGATTCAACGACGTTGCATGAGCTTATTCGACGTGTTATAAAATTGAAATCGATTACTTTATTTTTTTTTTTTTTTTTTTTGTAAAATACAAGAAAAAATATTTCGTAGTAATATATACCAGCCCACTATACAGTAAACGCGTATCTCCTATTCAGAATTATTATTATTATTATTAAATACGCTACGTTTTCGATACTTTTTAAACGAGAAAAATCGCGCGCGTTCAGGAGTCGAAAACTACAAAAAAAAATCCGTAGCGAATCGAATGTTTTCCGATAAAAATATTATCGTTTTTGTATTATCAAATACCGATGATAGAGTGATGACAGGGGCGTATACAAGGGGGGGGAGCGATGGGGCGATCGCCCCCCCCTAGATACTTGTGTATGTACCTATATCTACTGACAACTAAAATTAATCGAACTAAAACTAAAATGTCATAAAACATTTTTTTATTTAAAACTTATTATTTTTATATAATTTTTCGATAATTCTAAGTTGGCAACAGATTCGACGGGCCCTTTTTTCTATTCGCCCCCCCCCCTAAGGGATGAAGTAAATACGCCCCTGAGTGATGATATAATGGAAAACACGACCGTATACATAACATACGTCGGAAAAAAAAAGCCAACGGTGGACACACAACTCCTCATTATTAATCTCCACTCCTCCTCCCGTAAATACACCACTGGTGTGTGTACAACAGCTATAGACTCTGTACAGAGTTCTTTGCACATATTTCCTGTATTCATATAGGTCGATCGGACGTATCGACCCGTAGGACTTTATTGTTTCGTCGTCGTCGTCGTCGTCGTCGTCAAGTCAATTTTGCTCATTCACGAAGGAAAATGGATTTCTCTCGATTTATACTATAGTACTATACTATAGCAAGACGGTTTACATGCAGTGTAAGGCGTCAGACATAGCATTATATAAAGACTCTAATAAAGACCTTGTCGACAAATCCTCTGCACAACAGCGGCGTGTAAAAAATTTTCTAGAAATTTCTAGAAACCCCACACAACTTACATAATTGTCGTTTCTAATGAACTCATTTTATTTATTAGTCCTTTTGCCTCGTGTCCAGTGATATTATTTTCAGTGCGATCATCAATTGTATGAGTTAATGTAGCTACAACTGTAGACCGATTTTCATTTAGGCTTAGGCAAGCAGAATCTCTTGATGACCATATCGTATTGGGAAGTGCTTTTAATGTACGTGATTTTGATCCCACATTATCGAGGATATCCCATCCATGATTGCTGTTTGAAAAAAATACGTAGATGTTTTGCATTAGTCAAAAAAATGTAACTGCTTCATTACAACATTCAACTGCATGCGTACCTACTGGGTTAAACCGTTATGCCAAAGGATTTATATGTGTGTATGTGTGTGTGTGTGTGGGGGGGGGTAATGTAGGAATAGCTGCTAGTTAGTAAGTCGAAGCGTCTAAAATGTCTGTTTACGCTAATGGATAAAACAAAAATCTTCCACGGATGTGTTCATCAGCCTATGACATACACCCATCTGTTCTTCGTTCAAGAGAAGTTAATAAATAATTTATATAAACGATACCCAAAATATAAGCCCTCGACGACCGCGGCGGCGACGGCTGCAGTCGTCTGCACGCTCGCGCGTTCATGATGCGGGTAGTGCAACGCACGTTTCGAACCCCTATTTTTGACGGTGAACTGTATTATTATTATTATTATTATTATTATTATTATTATTATTATTATTATTATTATTATTATTATTATTATTATTATTATTATTATTATTATTATTATTATTATTATTATTATTATTATTATTATTATTATTATTATTATTATTATTATTATTATTATTATTATTATTATTATTATTATTATTATTATTATTATTATTTATTATTATTATTATTATTATTATTATTATTATTATTATTATTATTATTATTATTATTATTATTATTATTATTATTATTATTATTATTATTATTATTATTATTATTATTATTATTATTATTATTATTATTATTATTATTATTATTATTATTATTATTATTATTATTATTATTATTATTATTATTATTATTATTATTATTATTATTATTATTATTATTATTATTATTATTATTATTATTATTATTATTATTATTATTATTATTATTATTATTATTATTATTATTATTATTATTATTATTATTATTATTATTATTATTATTATTATTATTATTATTATTATTATTATTATTATTATTATTATTATTATTATTATTATTATTATTATTATTATTATTAATATTATTATTATTATTATTATTATTACACGCTGCAGGCCGGCCG
This sequence comes from Chaetogeoica ovagalla, assembly GCA_032441825.1. Lineage (NCBI taxonomy): Eukaryota > Metazoa > Arthropoda > Insecta > Hemiptera > Aphididae > Chaetogeoica > Chaetogeoica ovagalla. The sequence goes on from CM063730.1 coordinate 5,889,444, forward strand.
CCGATTATTATCCATATAGTCCAGTGTATAATAAATGTGCGGTAAACATATTATTATTATTGCTTGCGACTATTATTATTGATGGAGTCTCTATAACACGAATGTCCGAATGCGGAATATAAATTTTTAGTTACATATAATACATACATAAATTTATCATAAAATTATGTTTCACACTTGTGCGAAGAAACGTATAACAAAGAGATTAATCGGTGTTTTTTTTTTGTTCGTCACGTTGTTTCCATAAAAAAAAATACGTAAGAAATAAAATCGGGTGTAGTATATATTATACTAGATTGTTACGAGAGACAACAAATATTATTATTTATTATTATTTTTTTTTTTTTTGTGAATTTATAATTTTATTTAAAAGAATAATACATTCGAGTATGAAATACAAAACTGTCGACAGTATTTGGCAGGATAATGTGATAATAATAATAATAACAATAACAATAACAATAATAATAATAAAATAACGATTAAATTATGCCTATATATAATATAGCGGAAAAATCAACGCTTTAGATATAAAAGCGGAAAAGAAGACGGGAAGAATCGTAGTTTGAGACTGAAGTTTGTCGTTTAATCGAAGACGATTAATAGTTTTGTGTTCTTCTAAACGGAAACGGCAGAAAGATTGGTAGGAAACGGATAAGTGACAAAACGCTGCTGCAAGGATTATAGTTATTATTATTATTATAAACGATAATGAACGAAGCTGGTACGAACCAATCGATTCGCGCGATACACGCAATAAGAACAAGATTTGCGGAAGGGAGGAATAGATTCGAAAAAAAATTTTCAATTGGAATTATACGCTAGAAATTGTAATATTAAAAACCGTGCACGACGCAGGAGGGATGAAAAAAAAAGGATACGACGTGTTTGTAGTGTGACATAAGATATATATTAACAGGAATGAATAGGATTTAAAATTAGGGTAGACGATAATGCGAGAATCAAACAGTATAGGTGGAGAGAGCTTACTCTCCAGCAGCAATAATAAAGCGACGATACACTGCACAATTGACGATTTTCCGTTTAAATACATATAATATATAGCGCATTATTAGGTCAGAACGACGTTAAATTTACATCGATTATACAGGTACAATTAACAATAATATAATAAACTCCGAAAAACTCTTTAAGAATTGACGAAATTCGTTTTTTTTTTTAAACTAAATAAAATGTAATTGATATAAATTACGATATTTCAAACGTTTAAATAGAATGAAAAAAAAATTATTTTATTAAATTGAACGTCTTATTACCAGAATTAAACGATATATATATATGTAAATATTTGCTTTTAATGGATTCAATTAACTGTACCATTTAATTGTAATTAATAGTTAAACAGTCATTTATATAAGTATTTTTCTAGTGTCTGTCATACACGCACGTGTATACACAATTATTATACACACATACGCAGGTATACTCAATTACTGATACGACGTTCGTTTACAAAATATATTTATTAATTTTTTTTTATTAAAATTGTTTAATTACTCTAAAGTGTACGTTTGTAATACGTTACAAAAAAAAAAAAAAAAATTCTTAACTAATTGAGTTATGAAAATAAATATGTGTAGTTATCGATACCACATATATATATTTTTTTTCTTCTGTCTTCCAAGTTAATATATATTTTGTACACGCGATGAAAAAAATAAACTATTATTATACACTGCACGCGCACGTAGGTTTTGTTTATGCCAAACACTGAAATTCGAACGCGCAGAATTTTCTACACAAATTTAACGCGAAAAATTCAAGTGAACAAAAAAAAAAAAAATAAAAATTACATTTTATCATCGCGTATAGTCATTCCATCGTTTCTCAATGTCGTACTCGTGTCTCGGACACATCGTTACGCTGCAGATATATTCTTATTATGTGTTTCGCTGGTGGAATAACGTGTACTAGTGCAAAACACTATATTATACAGACACGTTATCTAAACGTGCAATAAATTAAAAAAAAAAAAAAAACAAATCCATACGTATATAAATTTCAATTGAGCAGGTGTGCAATTATTATAGTTATAACGCGGTCAAAAGCATACGTATACACACGTGTATTTTTTTAAAGTCTTACATTTAATTCGTAGCGAAAACACTTGTATGTAACTGTTAATAAACTGTTATGAATACAGTTACGCGCGACAAACAAAAATCATACGAGTATATACAGTTTTTTTTTTTAACTGCGTATAATTATACGTAATCGTATTCGTTTGCCAATTTCAGTAGATTTTTCTTCTCGCCAAAAACCCCGGTGAGAGATAGACCGTACAAATTTCAACATACATTTTCATAAATATATATATATATAGGTATAGTAAAAGTTTAAAATACGAGTATTTAAAAAAAAAACGTGTAAGAGATATTATTAATATTTTTTTTTTCAAATTCTGTTCGACAAATAAGTCGTCTTTTTTTCACTCATTTTTGCGTATTCACATATTCATTATTATACAGTAATACATACGTAATAGTTTGAAAAAATTGGAAAAAAAAACTTTTTTTTTTATAATTTTAAACATATATAATTACTACGACTATCGAATGCATATGACGTACTTTATTTTCAAATATGTTTAACAATATATTTTTTTTTCATTTTATATACTCGAAATAAACGTTAAGTCTACAAAAAAGGGGTATACAAATTTAGATTAATTTATTAATATACATATAATGTGTACTTTCGGTGTAAATTAATGTATATATATATATATTTATATATAGGTATATGCATATAAGCAGGCGAAACTTTTAGTCGAGAAAATAATCCTTTTATAAATAATATAATACAAACAGAGCTTATAAAATTTACGTTTTTTTTTTGTTTTTAATTTCGTACGTTTCAAGCTTAACGCTATTACCTTAGATTATTTGTTTCGTTAGTTTAAACGTTAATTAATTCAACGTTTCGAGATTACATGAATTCGTCAAAAACGAACTCTGTCTTACGCGAACGCGAGTTTATAAATACACGTATAAAATAAACGAATTGTTTCTCTGATCGTCAAACGAACCGTTGGATTGATTAAAACGGATATTCGCCGTGTTAATCGAACTCAATGCGTTTAAAAATAACATAATATGCTCGTGATAAATTTATTTTACGACACTTATTATATTGGCACTCGACGCGATTTCGCATTGTACAACGCGCGCAAGTCGCTTGGTGCGCAGAAAATGTTAAAGCCCCGGGTTATATATTTACTATATACGCGTTAGAGATTTATATAATATTTTACATTAAATCGCGTTTTATCGACTTTCTATTTTTTTTTTTTTATATATATATATATTTTTTTTAATACTATTAGGTCCTCCTCGGTACCTCCTATCAAGACGCGGACATATAAAAAAAACTCGAAGCACGATGACTTTAACAAATTACTTTATTACAAGAAGTTTAATACACATAAAAGTCGCGTGGCGAGGTGGGACACGTGGTCGCAGGAGAGCACGAGGCCGTATAAAAGTAAAATGCCGCGCGAAAAGGCACGGTGCTCGCGGGAACAGGTCCGTTCGGAAGCACCGTTCGCCGCGAGAAAAAAATGCATGAAAAACGCGTGGCGGATCCGCGGACCACCGCGACCGGCTGGCGACGCCGGCAGTGTTCCCACCCGTCCGACGTCGACCATCGCCCCCCCTCGGAGGGAAATGATCCGAGACGGCCCACCACAGTAATAAGTAATAATATGATACCTACAAAAAAATATCGACCGTAGTCGAATTTATATTTAATTTTTAAAAAAACACGTTATCGCAACGTTCTGTATTCTGTGTAAATAAACGAACCGAATGCTAAAAATGATATTTTATTTAACAACGGTATTTATTAGAATAACATACTCGTATATATATATATATTTATGAACGTTTCCGTCTGGTACCTACGACGTAAAGGCGCAGAATTCCGTTCTTGTGTATCGTCGTGGTATATTCGAATTGGATTTCACAACCGTCACTATTAGATCGGTTCACGTTTGACGATGCTATAATGCTGTTTTCGTTCCGGACGGATTTGTTTCCGAGAACAGCCGCAAAAAGTTTCATTACCAGCGTTTTGATATTCAACGCGATTCCGAAATACACCAGAGTGCAGAACAACCGTGCAAACGCAAACGACGCACATTGTGGTATTCTTTTTTTTAATACGAGTACAGTAATACAGTGAATACTCAAAAATCAATATGGAATACGCTAAGATCGAGGAGGAAAGCATGGATCGGACACGTAATAAGGAATAGTCCTTGGATAACCACAATAATAGAGGGAAAGATCGAAGGAAAACCTGGAAGAGGAAGGCCCAGAACTCCATTTCTGAAGCAGGTGATGGTAGAATACCGGAATAGGAACATACTGGGAGATGAAGAGGATTATAAGTGACAGAGATAAGTGGAGAGAAACACCATTAATCATTTAACCAATCTTCGGATTGAAAAAAAAAAAGAAAAAAAAAGTAATACAGAGCTGTAGGGGGAGGGGGGCAAATAATGTTGATAACTTATATAACTGATAACTGATAAGGTAATGAATAACTGTGAACATTTAAACTACTCGTCCATCGGCCTTCTTCGTAATCATTTCACAAATGATTTCCGTCGTTCGACCACGCTAAGGCCTCGATTACATTGAGCGAGTTTAGAAGCTGCTATAGTTGGCAAATTCACTACTTGTTAGTAAACTCGCCCAGTGTAATCGTGTTTACTAGCCAACTAGCAGATTGTAAACTTACTGCGAGCAAAGTTGAAAGCAGCCCGGCTTCTTTATTCGCTGCTTGCTGGCGTTTGTTTTCGGTGTCTACAAAATGTCCAACTGCGTCGGTGTAACACGTGGTTTTTACTCGCTAGCTAGTTGTCTATACTGAGCGAATAGAACGTTTTGCGCGCAATCATTACAATCGCACTAGCCGACTAGTCCGCTTCTAAAATAGCCAACTAGCAGCTTGTAAACTCGGTCAATGTAATCGACGCTTAAAGCGGGTTGGTCACGAGCGCATGTGACGACTTCGAATCACACTTCGACCAGCGGGGTTCGGCGACGGAACGTCGTGGAATAACACCGAGCACGTTTCGAGAGCGCACGTAGAACGATGCCGACATACCATTGCAGTACTGCGTACGATTCAATAACGTACTATTAATTTTAGGAGAGAAAGAGAGAGAGAGAGAGAGAATTGTAGATTTTTCGTCGTCCGACGAAGAATCGCACGTTCAAACTGTTGCGGTTTGTGTAGAAAAAGAAAAATAAAGCTCAAGACAAGTGATGTTATAATGTAGTGTAATAATAAGAAGAAAATCGTAATTAGCTGTTATACTATACGGGAGAGCGTAGTTCGTTTTCGAACCGTTCGGACGATTAACGAAATGTGAGTCCGTCCGAGGTCAATATTGATCGAAATTTTTTTTTTTTATGAATATATATTTATATATTGATATTGTGTCCGTTCGAACGATTTAAAAAAAAAAATTCACGATTTTTCTAATAAATTAATTCATATATTTGAAAACGACAATGGTCGCCATGAGCGAAATGTGATTGTACAATGTTAATCTTTGTAAAAATATAATTTCGAGTTTGTACAAACACGGATGATGATGGATAAAAATATGTTTCCTATACGATTTTTATTAGTACCGTACATATACGTGAAAGTAAAATGATTTCGAGTATATTTTAATACTATTGTCGTACACGCCTTATAAGTATAAGTGATTTGTCTTTAGGAATGATGATGCTCTACTATGAATCAGACTAAGAGTAAAAACGCAATTTGTACGGAATTTAGTTTTAGAGAAATTCGTTGTGACTCATGATGTATTAATTATAATTTAATGAAAATAATTTTATATTTTTGTTAAGAAATACAACAAAAAAGCGTCCAGGACGCGGGCCCGGAATAAATAGCCGTTTGAATTCGTTGAATTCTTCTTTCCGACTTGCTCACACTTAACTGGTACATATTGTCCGTGGTCGACGAAGAAGACAATTATTAATTTTCGATAAATTCGTATAATAATAAAAATAATTTTTCTTTGTTTTTTTAAAACGTTCTTTATATTATATACGTACGTATATTATATAAATTATAATATTATTGTGTGTATGTGAGGGACACGAGGTTAATAACATTTAACACTACTCCACAGCAGGGTTTCTTTCCGCTGCGTCGAACTCGTGTTTTGTTCCGCAAATATGCGAACTAATACGCGACCTAATAATAATATTTTTATACCATTACGCGGTTGTCGTTCGATTTAGGTTAAAAGGTCTATGTGAGTTTGAAACACGCCACGAATATAATATTTTACACACAATACGCACTGTACGTAAAAGTGTTTATTTATTTCGATACGGGCCCACAAAAAAAAAAAATAATAATAATAAATAAATTTGTTATGTTAACTTAATAACTAAAATACATACCAACAATAAATTTTATATTGAGAAATTTAATATGAGAGACGAGAAAAACGAAGTGAAAAAGAAAGTATGTATGTATATATTATATATGTATAGTGAATGCGGTATGACGAGGAGGAACTTTAAAACGTATTTGTGCAATGAGTGTCAATTGAATTGGATAAAAGTTTTGAGAGGAACGATGAATTCGCTGTACGATCAGCGAGATCGCTTATTAGACGTTCACGGACGGACAGGAGTTTTAGAATAGGATACGAATCGTGTGGAGAACGTTAAGAGACTTTAAATGAAAAAGAGCGCGGAAAAAAAATATCATTTTTTTTTCACATTTTGTAAATTCACCGCGGAGTAATTATTGTGAACACTTCGTACGAAATTTACGATTTCGCGTTTGCATATAAATTATTGTGCGAATCATATTTACAATTGCGCGCACGATCTTATCATTTCTACGTCACATTCGATTATTTTCTGAAATTTTACGTCTTACAAAGAGAGACAAAGCGAATTTTCTTCGCTAAAACGCGCGTATCGAATGTTTCTGTTACCGAACTAAAATTACACACGTTTTATCGTAATATTCCAATATTTACTTTCCCGTTCAAAGCCCTACGCGCGTATCACGTGTCCCGCAGTAGTAATAATCGTCATAGATCGTTCCCTATTGAGTTTTTTTTTTAATTTTTGATATTTTCATTTACAATAGCCAATAAGTATGATTTCCCCTAAGTAATCTAATAGAGAAAATACATCAATAAGACGCTTTATTAGTCACTATTATTTGTTTGGAAAAATAACGAGTTTAATCGATTTGTGTGTGGTGTAATAATAATAATATTAACAGTCACATTTTAAAGAAATGTGGTGGTGGGAGAGGGCGAAAGAGCGAAGCCCTCTTCAGATCAATAAAATATTTTTCAATACATATCCCTTCCTTTGACAAAATCCTTAATACGCCACCGGTTATCCTTGCACCGAAAAACGTATAGGTATACGTAACTTACAAGGTACGCAATAAGTATAAAAAATACTGTCCGATTTATATTATATGTCTCCTATAAATACTACAACGACCGTTATAATAACGCGCAGAATCCGATTGAATTGTTTCGAGTCACGTCGGCAATCCGTAAACAATATATTATATATATTATTATAATTGGCACATTTTGGAGATCGCACGGACAATGTTCTCTAAATGAATTATTAAAAACGAAATTATTTATCGCTACGTGTGACGGCGCAGTATCTATGACAATATTATATTTTACATAAATTAACATTAAATGAATAAATCATATATATGCTAATGTTGTATTTATACAAAAAAAAAAAAAAAACTATTCATTGCGTTTTGTGACAAAATGTGTATTATTTCCACATCCCACACACACATAATAATATGTGGCTAATGAACACGTAAATCGCTAAAAATAATTTCTTTTTCTCCTCTCTATTAATTTTGTGCACGGTTCATCGGTATATTAGACATAATATTATATACCTATGCGTATATAAAACCACTTGTTCAACGACACGGACCTATCTATGGTGCGGTCTATCAGGCCGAGATGTGTGAGTGCTATTTCGTGCTTATCTTCAATTTTTTTTTTTTATCATACAAATTATATCTTCAATTCTCGGTATTAGAAAAATAGAGAAAAATAGAAAACGATGAATATTCAAATTGAAATTCGCTAATATTTTACGTCGTGTTTAAATGACTATTAATTATATATATAATAATAATATTATATATATATATAATAATATTAGTTTACGTTTAAACGACGAAAAATTTGACGAATTCGATTTTTAAAACCATAACTAAAATCATAATATTAGTAAATAAACATAGGTTTTTTTTTTTTTTACTTTGATTTTATAAATCCCAAAATGCTTACTACTACGACCGATATTATTATTTGATATTTATTTAAAATATATTTTCAAAAACAATTATTATTGTACATCGACCGTAAAGTATAAAAAAAAAAACTGTAAAGTTCTGGACCAATACGCGTTTTCAATTCATACGAGTTCCCATTATTGGCCAACATAGCCGAGTCCGGTACCGACGAATAACGAAAATTCGGCAAATAGACAACCCGGACTTGGACCGAATATTCGGTTTTCCGAAATGACGCCCGACAGACGCGACCGATAGGTGTGCGTACGCACGAATGCATCATATGCAGCATAGGCAGCACCTGAAATTTTCAAAAATTACCTATTACAATATTTTTATAATAATATTGTTAGTTGCCGATGAAAATCTTGCTCCGATAAACTTAAATGACCGGGTAACAAGAATATCGATTACATTCGTATTCGTCGGTAATTTCAGATACATCCGTACGAATAACACAAGTAGATTACAACAAGGAAATAAATACAAGTTCTGCAAGTAATTCATATGAAAACGGTAACATTAACATATTATGGGGTCATCTCATGAGTCGTGATTACCATCATTCGTATCTTCCACATCTATTGTACACTATATATATATATATATATATATATGCATATATAAATATAAATAAATAAATATAAATATATTCATTTCCATAACACCTCTCACTGCAGCTTTTGAATCGTCGCTCCGCATAATGTGTCCGGTCCGAACTGTTGCTCAACCTATTAGATTCTCCTCAGCAACAGCTTAACTCCTAGTTCCTATGCACTATTCATATTGATTTGTATTCATTACTCCACACATCCATCTTAGCATCCTCATCACCGTTACACTTTTCTTTCCGTTTTCTTGTCCACTGTCCAATATTCCCAACCGTACAATATCACCAAACTGTTTTCCTGTTACCTTTCAATATTATTGGCATCCACTTGTCTGTATATATTTATATATATAAGTTCAGTAATATTTTATGACTTCATAAAGTGTTTGTAGACTACATTGGTACAGCTGAATTTTACGTCTATTATAATATTATAAATAAAAATTAATAATATATTATATTTCCGCAGCTGCCACTAGGCTTTGCTGATTTATCCAGAACTTTATTCAGTCCAACTGTCAACAGAATTATGCACAGAACAGTGGAAAAACTAAATGGACTTCAAAGGAAAGGCATATTCTGAATAACAATTAAATATGTTGTATTTAACGTCAAATAATAAATTATTTTATATATTGTTCAATGAGTACTATAAAATATAAACATAACAAATGATCAACAACGACAAATATTGTAATCACAACGTTTTCTTATTCAATAATTGGGATTTCATTAAAGCCAATTCACTAGCATTCTTTTCGACGAGTTGCTCAAGTCCTCTAACTCTCTGGAGTATCATTTCACACATGTCATGACATGCTGTCGGATTTTGTGCTCTTACAGTCAATTCTGTTAATTGGTTATTTAAATGAGTCTGGTGATGAAGTAAAACAGTCATCTACAAAAGAAAAAATTAATAAATAAATAAAAATTTAAATAATAAATTATTATGTAAATTAATAAATACAACACTAATCCGTTGAGGACGCTTGACATTGCAATGTTAGTCAAATGAGTCAGCACAATGCGAATAATTATAATTCATAATACACTTTCAATTAGTTTAATTTTTTTCCTTTCTATTTTTTTTTTCATATAAAATTATAATAATAAATTAAAATTACCTGCCGAACAATTATTGCTAATTTGTCTACATCAGAGTTTAAATCTAACAGGTCGGCCACATGTTGAACTTCGGCGCCCAAACAACTTTGTAGTTCATGGTGTACTTCATCGTCGGAAAGCTTATTTAAATAAACTCGAAGAGCTAATCTCAAAATTTTACACTGAAGAGCACACCGCTAAACACAATTCAATATCCATAATCAAATATATAATATTAATTTAATAAAACAATACCATATTAAAAGAATGTATCAATGTGTTACAATATTAATTAAATATGCACCATCAATTAATTAATGAAAATTATACTTGAAACTTTATATTAAATTAGTTTACAACAAATGATATAATAAATCATATTATAATATTATTGTAATTAGTATAAAGCGCAAAACAAATTTACCTGTTCAGCTGAAAGAGATATAAATTGATCTTGAGGTACAATATTGAATGGACAGCCTAATACCTTTTAAAATGTATATAAAAATAATAATTAACAAAATATATACATACACGAGGGAATAACTAATGTTAACATACATTTAACCTCAGTCTCAAATTACACAAATCTTCATATTGTCTAGATAAATTCTGAAACAAAACGGTACACGTATTATTATAACTAAGTGATCACAGTATAGATATTTATTAAATCTGTGTATCCAATGAAAAAAAAAATTGAATTACATATAAATTAGATAATAAGGAAACTCACTTTTGAAGAAATGTCTTCATTTGTGGTTAATTCGTTTTCAGTCGAAGATATTAAATTGATCTGTGCACATGATGTATCAGCACTGTCCGATGCCGCACCCGAATCGACTTCTGAACTTGCTTTGCTAGCGTCTTGACAAGGCTCGACTATAGATAGTAGATCTTCTAAATCTCTTTCAGGACTATAGTCTTTATTGTAAGGTAGACTTGAATCAAACGTAGAGTTTAACACATCATTGTAATTGTTTTTATGTACATTAGTCAACGAGCAACTGTCTATCTCGAGTTGTGTATCTGTGTTTATGGACGAGGATGAACTAACTTTAAATATCACATCTGTATCATCATCCAACTGAGAAGAGCTATCCTTACTGTTAGTAGTCTGAATTTGATTGTCAATTACTTCATTATCAGTCATTATTGGTAAACTGAAACAGTACTCAAAATATTTACATTAAGCTGCATTTCTTTATTTTTTAAGTTTTAAAACATTCAACAATGACTAACTTTTCATTATTAACTATAACACTGGATGGTGGTGTTTCTATTAAAGCTCCATCACGAGTTAACACAAATGACTGCTGACCAATTATTAATCGTCTTGACAGTTCTGGTGACTTATCACCACCTTGATTGTCGAGCCATTTACGATTATCCGGAGTTAAAACACTACCAGGCGTACATCTAAAAATATAATAAAATATTCAAACTTAGACAATTATGGTATTATAAAAAGATTAACATATTCGTTCACATTGCCTCTAAATTGTATTTAAAATATTATCTTATCTGCACATAGTATTTCCTTCGTATTTAAAAATATGACATACCTAATGTTTACGCCAGAAAATTTATGGCATTATATAATATTTTTATCACATTAAATCACGAGCAAACAAAATCTCATACATTCTTATGAGCTAACAAAGAAAAAACAAATTGTTTTTTCAAATACTGTTTGGAACCACCTATGACACAATTAAATCAGAAATATTCAACTTTTAGTGTAAAATGGATGTAAACAAAGAATATACTTTTAAATTAGGAATTTAGTTTTAATATTTTTAAATTTAAATAATTAAATCAGTTAAATTAATATAATATTTATAAATTAATAAAAATGTAAATAATTAAATGTTCATGTACAATCAGACAGTTAGTCAATACTTAGATAATATATTGACAATATTTTCTTAGAAAAACAAAATTTAAATACTAATAATTAATGTTAATTCATTTCGATAAGTATAATGTAATAAACTTATATTTTTGAAATTTAATACCTAATTCAATACCTAATTTTTGTGAGAATGTTTTCTGCAATCTTATTAAATCGATTTGAAGTTGATCTTTCTAGTTTATTCTTCAATTGCTTAGATTTAGTGTTTGAAATCATGGCTCCCGAGGAATCTTTTGGGTATGTCATATCGCGTTCGTGTTCCCGGAGTTTTTCCATGATTTTTGCAACTATTACTGATGGGCTTGCATGTGGAGGTCCTATAATAAAAAAATAATTTACACCATAAGCTTGTTTTAAAATGTATACAATTCAATGGTTTTTTTTATAACAATATCTAAAAACAAACTACTATATTAATAGTATGCAATTTACTCTAATTTAATTGTTTTTAAAAAAAAAAATACGGCATTTAAAATTAAAAACAATGTCCATAGAAGATATCTTAACAATACTGCTAAGATGTTACATACATAAAAAAAAATTAAAAGGTACCATATACAACATACAATATATTTAAAATATATGTGTCCACAAAAGCTTTCAGCTACATCATAAATCAAAGTGGAGCTACACGTGTAATAAGTGAATGTCATTTGGCTTAAATTACAGCTAATTCAGACGATAAATATAAATATTTTCAAATAATAAATTAATTAATTTTTTCAATAAAAATTCCATATATTATAAATTATAATAAATACAATTAGTGATTTCGAATGAATTTCCTTAAACTTAAATTGTTTGCTATTAAACTAATCAATTTTAATGAAATTTAAGTGAACACCTAATCAATTTTATCAAATATTTGCAAGGTTTTGATTTTTAATTATTTTCTTTATTGATATATAATTATTTTCTTTATTATGATAATATTAATTTATAATATTTAAAATATTTCGTTAATTATAAAAAGAATCCAAATATAAATTTAAATATTCAAACGTCTAGAACACAAAGTCAAACTCCTATAATAATTCAAACTTTCAAATGAAATTATTACATTAATAACTCAATAAAAATACTAACGTTAATAATTGGCAATCACAAACACTATTAGCATTCAAATATTAAGAAAACATTTATTATTATAAATGTTTTAAAGTTTTAAAAAAAATAAATAAAAAAAACATTAAAACACTACACTAAATAGATAAACAAATTATTGATTGATCGATAATTTTAAAAATATATTCCTTTATATAACTAATTATATAAATTATTTTACTGAAATATATCTAACAACAATAATAAGAACATGCAAAAAAAAAAAGAAAAAAGAATTCTACATAGCAACACAACAATCAAGAAATTTGGTAGAACAGCTCATAGAATGAACTTACATTACACAATCATTTACTGAAACAATTGTAGATTGATATTCCGTTAATGTACCTGAATAAAAAGATCTTCTTACGTTACATTTGATTATTGATGAAAACAAATTATCTTTATAATTTTGGGTTAAAAATATAAAATACATATTTAACTAACCCACTTGATAAAAATTCATATGGATAAAGAAAAGCAACACTAATTCTTACCAGTTAGTCCACGATAACCCCACAGTCCAGATTCGTACATATAAATGAGTTCTTGTTGGTGTTTTAAGTAATTCTCTACGGACACACCCTTTAATTGAGACGGCTGTAGAAATCGCCTTGGTACACGTCCATATTCACTGTACGTAGTCGATTCAATACCACCGCCAAATCCTAAACCTAATAATATTTCTTCGGGATCTGGTTTACGAGCATTTAATAATTTTGAATCGAAACTAGAGGTTTGACTTCCGGTTTCTGATGGTGCATGAACTACATTACTTTAATATAAAAACATGATATCAAATAAAAGAAAAAAATTACAAAATTGAGTATTAATGGTTTAATAAAGCACACTTTAAAAATTGACTTAAAATATTGAAATAAGATTAAAAATTCATAATACAAAAAAATAAATGAATATTTCTGCACAAATAATAATGATTATATTGAAAAAATATTTTGAAAATAAAATCTTTTTTCATTCTAAAAATTATAAAATTATTTAATAAGTAAAAAAAAAAATGGTTTAAATATATAAGTATATTATTAATAATAAATATATCGAATAGAAATTACCATTCTGTTGTTACAGTGACATTTGGAATAGTTCTACCTCTTAATAAGTGTCCAGCTATATAAATAAAATAGTATTTTATTATTTAAAACATTTTAAAATGGACATTCTACTCAAAAACGGTTAACAGTTGTTTATGCAGTAGAATTTAGATGTTTACATACATATATATAGATAAATATAATATTTAAAACATTACCTTCTGCACCCAATGTAAGATTATCGGCTTCTAAACTAATTAAAAATGTAGACGATTCGTCGTTATCAAATTCTTCTCTGCAAATAATTATTGAATTTAACGAATTATTGTTCAATTAATTGTAGGTATAGAAAAATAATATTGTCAAAATTCATTACTTTTGATCAACTGTTGTGGTTAATGCGTCTACCCATTCTTGTATTGTAACAGGACTTTTACTCCGAGGCGTGTCGGAAGACGGCCTTTTTAGCTGACCTTCATTCGTATCTTCAGTATTTTGTTCGCTAACTACACCTATATCAGCCAAATTTTCTACCATTACTTCAGGAACTTGACCATTTTCTTCAGCCATTATATAGTCTTATTTTCATAATTTTATAAAGTTTTTAAATCAGCCAGAAAAAATTCTGAAAATTATAAATAAAGAATTATTATAATAAAGCTATTATTTTTTTCCTAAAATAATAGGTTTAATAAATTTTAAAAATGATCCGTGGTCTTAGAATATCATAACGTAATAAATCATTAATATTATATAGCATTGCGTAATGAATTACACGGGGCTTGTTGTCCACATCAATACTTAAAATATGACAAAAATAGTTATTGACAAAAAATAACTATAAGAAATACGTGTAAAATAATTGAATTAAAATTCATCTGGGAAGCAAAAATAAATAAATAAAATTATCCACATCGTGTAATTTTTAAATTCGCGATTATTATTAGTCGGTGCAATTTATATTATATACACAAGACTGTGTAATAGAAAAATTTTTTTAATAAAATATCGTTAATAGAATATGACTTACCGAAAACATTATAATAATAATAATCGATTATAATAATATTGTACACGGTTCGAAACTGATATTTTACACGTCCGTTCGAGAACATTTTAAAGATACACGACAGTGTGCTTATATCTATAATTTATTACATTTATCAAAATAGACGGGGCACGTGAATTATATTTAAAAAAAAAAAAATCAACGTACACGCGAAATAAAACAATAATAATTTGCTAATTACAAAGATTTTCAAACACTAAAACCTATATTTTCCGACAAGAATATTTCATACGTTTTTATCGTCATTTTACTTATCAGGAATAACAAGTAGTCGTGTGTGGTGGTGATAAGCGACGATAGGCCGAAAAATATGATAAGAAAATAAACTCGCGAATAATATTACGGTGCGTTAGCGGTTTGCGCGATTAAATTGAATTATTTGATATTGTTTTGTCATCAGAAAAAAGTTAATTTTTACACGTATTAATATATAAAAATAAAAAAAACGTCGGGTGATGGATTTATAATATCCGTATCGTAATTCACACATTTTTTTTTTTTTGTGAATGTGTTAAATAGTTGTATAGTTAATACAACTTCGGACCAGTGTACCTACCCATCTGTCTGAAGATGGATTATATGCAATGAGTCCGGAAACGTCAGCTAAAAATTGAAGACGTGTATATATATATATGTATATACATGAAAATATTCTAAATAAATCCGTTTAATATATTTTAAATATATGTGTGTGCTGGGTTTAAAATTAAATTTATATAATATCAATCGGTCTTCCAAGTTTTTATTTCTTTTTTCTTTTGTGGATCTTCTCAAATATTTATCGACTAATCCGTGAATTTTTTTTCTTTTGGCCATCGACGATTTGTTTTCCAATCTCTCTGCGATTGATTATTATATGTATAATTAATCAGGGGCGTATTTACTTCATCCCTTAGGGGGGAGGGGGCGAATAGAAAAAAGGGCCCGTCGAATCTGTTGCCAACTTAGAATTATCGAAAAATTATATAAAATTATAAGTTTTAAATAAAAAAATGTTTTATGACATTTTAGTTTCAGTTCGATTAATTTTAGTTGTCAGTAGATATAGGTACATACACAAGTATCTAGCGATCGCCCCCCCTCCCTTGTATACGCCCTTGTAATTAATATGCTTAATACTTATATTTTAATTCTATCGTTTTTCTATCGCGTATTTATTATTATTATTATGATTATTACGTACACAAATTGATTAAACTCATTAATTTAGAATTATCGAATACGATAACACTATATTACGTACATTGTACATATATTACGAATGTGATCTATTGAAGAAAAAAAACAAAACGCGACGTGTTCAAAGATTTCAAAGCACCGTCTGGACCAGTGACAGTTATAAGGAAGGGAAATGGATAGGTGGATCGCCCCCTACTCCCCTCAGGATTTCGCATTTTTGAATTTAATATACCTCTGACCTCGAACAGTGCTGACTTGTGTCACGTGTAAGCTGGTCCAAAATCGTGTTATGCGGCAGGTTGGGGTTTGGCTTCATTTTCACTACTTGAACATTATGTATAACAGCCACCACTGGCTCGGGACAATTGTCGCGATTGATTTACCGAATTCTATGGTTTTAAATTCAATTAATTTTTGTACAATATCATTTACACAAATATTATATTATTTTATATTTTATGTTTACACGCTTGTGTGTACCGTCTCGCTTCGTTCGCCGTTCGCAACACTATCGCGTATATTGATATCGTATTCGTTTGACAAAACTTTATTGTTTAAAATATTCAATTCAACGAATTCGACAAAAAAAAAAAAAAAAAAAAACGTGATTTTGGATTATAATATTTTTCTGAAATTATTCACTCTTATAGCGTTTGTATATAATTTTATGTGCCTACACGTATAATAAAAAAATCTATTTTAAATCAGAAAACGATCATTCGCTGCAAAGATTCGTTATTGTAATATATTACGTCTATCAGGACATAATGCTAGCGGATCGGTTTGCCCAAATATTCGTATAAACGCGCGTTTGATGCGGAGAATCACAAATAAACTATAATAGTACGAATAATAATAATAATAATAAACAATGGAGTGTCATTTCCGGAGATTTTCAGCGGAGTTTTTTTTTTTTTTACTGCATTTCTCTCTACAGGTAATTTTTTTTTTATGGAATTCATCTGCGTGCGACGCAGGTTCACGCTTCGACGATTCTTTTTGATTTTCACGAAATCGACACAATCGCCATCATATTATGTTAATGTGACTATTTTTTTTTTTTTTTTTAAATATAATGTTCGTGTATATTTGCTGTTTAAAATTTACAACTGGTAGCATAGGTAAAATTCTCAGATATCACGCATTATATAGAGTATAGCTGTGCTCGGATTTTATTCTATAATTATTATCATATTATCGTTTCAAATATAGAATTCTATATTGAATTTTTTTTATATATATTTTAAGCGTTTTAGATTTTTAGTGTTATATTTTTTCAGTTTCAACGCTATTTTCTCTTCTCTCTCTCACACACACACACTAATAATACCTACGCGTCGAATTAAAATTTTGTTATGTTTTTTTTTTTTTTTATCGCAATCTCTGATCATTATACATTTGGTGCATTGTATTATATTATAATAATTCGCAAATAAAACAATTTTTTTTTAAAGCTGTATTTTATTTATTTACTGTTTTTAAGGTGTACCTATAAATTTAACGATTATTTTTAGCGCTATAAAATCCGAGCCCTGAAGGTTATTATAAATAATTATTTAATGTACAAATCTCGAATACTTTTCGAAAATGTATTTCTTATACAACACCGCGGACAATAATATAATCTGCTACAACAGTCCGTATTAAATACATAGACGCAAATAGTGTTTGAAATTTGACGGAGGGGGGGGGCTGAAGTCTAAATCAATCCCAAACACCCTTTAGATTTTTATATTAATTCAAAATCCTCAAAAAATTTTTCCTCGCTACGCTCGGATAACACCATTTATAATACACAAACAAAACTTTTCAACTTTTTGGATTAAACTTTTATTTTATCAAATCAAAATAGGCAATAAATAAAATGATTTTATTCTTCTCTCTGTTTTTGTAAAATCGCTTAAAATATCATCTATATTAATAATAATACGCTGCGGTTATTTATATATTATAGATAATATAATATATAGTCAACGCGTCTTCTTGTCATGCAAGTGTTTGAATTTCGTAATCATCCGCAATTTGTTAATCGTGTAAAGAGGTATATCGCGGAAATTTCCCCCGACAGCAATACTTACCGATTGGAAGTAAATAAATAACGTAAATACATATTCACAAAAAAAAAAAGCTGATAACTGTCTTATACACAACCAGTGTTAATATTGCGAATCGCCGCAACTCAATATAATTTTTTTTTTAAAAGTACACCGCGTCGTACCGCGCCTAATTCGATTAATCACACATATTTTATTATTATGCGAATAATAAAATACAAATAATACGATCGCGATGCCCGAAGTACACGCTTGAGGGCGCCTCCTGCTGAACAACACATCCCGTCGCTATAAACCGCATATTCCACGCACAACTATGCCTACATAAAACGCCTGTCGTTTGTGTTTTACGCGTTTTTATTATTATTATTATATTACACGTCAAATATATTAAAATATAAATAATAATTTAAAGTCAATGTACGATATTATATAAATTATTTCTTCATCGAAATAATTCCATTATTTCTTTTTTATTTGGTGGGAGAGGGACTGGCAAAAATAAAAATACTCCCTATAAATATAATATCGTCGTCGAATGCGAATTTAAAAAGGGAAAATTTTGTAATTTTTTTTTTTGCCAACCAAACACGGTGTTTCGATATATTATCGTGAGTACTTATATATTTTTTTCCTATACCGTTATATTTTATGCACATATAATTATTATTTTCCGTCCGTTCGCGTTTTAAAATAGTATTAAGTTATTAAAAAAAAAAAGAGAAAGAAAATCCTATCGGAAACGAGAATGTCGGCGAGATGGGGGAGGTGAGATAAGATGAGATGTGAGAATAAGTAACGAATTTAAGTACGCGTAATATAACTTATAAGGGGTGTATAAATACGGTACATTAGTGCGGTAGAAGTGGATGTATGCACCGTGGAGAAAACGAAGGATAAAATAGGTGCAGATGAGGCTGCAGTGGAAATGGACGTGCATTGTAAAAGGAAAAAAGGCGGAAGGATGATAAGTCAGCTAGTGCGGCATGGACGGAAATTGAGTACTCTGAGTATCGAGTAATAGTGAAAATATGTTGCAAGAGGCAAAATCAAATGTTGCCGCTCCTGAGATAATTTTACACTCTCGGTCCCATAAAATACATTAAAAGGACTTACTCCTCAATTTCTTTTTTTATATATCGTATTAGAAAAATACTTATTATTTTTTAATTTATCGAAAACAATTTTTTATGAACAACATTTTTAGGATACGGCGGAGTTGAAATTTCTTATTAAAATAGTGAGGGAGGTAGATCTCCCCTCCCATGACCATTTTGTTATTATGTATATTACTTTTTTAACAATATACTGTTTATTATTAAATTATTAATAATAAAAATATATGTCTTCAAATTATGACTTTGACTTGTTTTCAATGATCGTAGTTCATGTTTAATAATCAGCCTCATCACCCCTCCCAATAACAAAATAATTGTTGCATGAGTAAGTGTACAAGAGGTGGTGCTTTACCGGGACGCGTAGTTGGTTATACAGTTGGGGGGAGTGTAAAATAATACTGTATTTCGCGTTTAAGTCGTTCTTTTTTTTCAAGTAGAATTGAAACGTATTAACAAATGTAGTCATACGTATAACAGGTATTATAAGTGTAATTTTTTTTTTTTCAGATGATTGCTACACAATCATGTCCGATTTAGAAGACACAAATAACAATAATAATAATAACAGACGACACTGTAATAGTAAAACGGTTTTCAAACAAACGTTTAAATTTACTAAACGCGTACCCGAACAAAGGATTTCACCCGAAGGTTTTTTAATACGCGATTGTGGATGCGTCATGAGATTTTTACCTAGTTCGGATAATAAATTTAGTAAAAGTGAGTTTTAACAACGCGTGTACACCGATTATTTCAATATGTAATAATTATCGTTTGTTCGTTATATATTAGACAACGTTAAATTGCAGCCCAAAACAATTGTCAAGAATCAAAATCTAAAAAAATACGGCAGTCACACGAATTGTCGTGAAAATTCCGACATGACGAAAATCACTTCGACAGAAATGTACGAGAAGAAATCGTTTCGATTGTAAATTGTCGTTGGATAATCTTTAATGCGTTTGCATGCCGTTTCAGGAATGATGACGAGAAAAATATCAAAAGACGTACAGAATTAGAAAAGTTCAAATGCAAAAATCCTTATAATGACCAGCATATCTTGTAAGAAATATTGTTTTCACATCTTATTCAGCATTTTAAGTACTATCTTTATTAATAATAAAGTAGTTTTTCTTTACCAAAATTAACTGTAAAAAATGTAATGTTGACTAATGTAGAAGTTTGGTTATTTTCAGGTACCAATCAACATTTTGGATGGAGCCCAGAGTGGTCCCTGTTAAATACACCAGTGAAATCAATTTCAATCTAGAATCTCCTACAAGAAGATTTACAGAAACAATTGATTTACAAGTATATTAAATAATATTATTGTTTTGTTGAGGACGCAAGTATTTTTTTTTCCTAAACTTATCGATAACATAATACTTCTACTTATAATTTTAGATGAAATTAGTTCCTTGTCCGTATGTTCAGAAAATTGGAGTTACAAGACGTTTCAAGACATCAATCGAGACGAAAATTCAACCAGAGTACACACTATCGTTAGCTAACACAACTATTTAATCATAATAATTTCATATTTATTTATATATATAAACCAATGATGAACACATAATATGTAAAACAATATTTATAAATATGTATTATTAATGATTATTTTAACATTTATATATATATATATATATATATATATATATATAGTATATATTATATTGAGGTAATTATCACATAACAAAAATAATTATAAACATATTTTGTTTATAAAAAAAAAAGAAGTAAAATTAAAAACAACATTATGTGGTATGGTAAATAATTTATAGGAAAATTAAAAAAAAAAAAATCAAAATAAATTCACTTATTGGACGTCATTTTTAGAGTTGGTAATTTCTTTTCCGCCCGTTTCACATGGAATACTAAGTATTTGCCATCCTTGTATAGATATTTCCTGGAAAATTTATAGACTCTGATCAATATTCATTTTATACAATTTATTTAGTTTTGAAATAGATGGAAATTAAATAAATTTTGTTTTTTGTTTTGGATTTCTATCTTAAAGACTATGTACATAATCACCCGTACTTGAATTTCATTGATATGTGGTTGTATTTTTGTTGTTTTTTCCAAACAACTTTTGGAAGTTGTGTTATTTTCTTGCGGTGTGTTCGAACAAGCGTCCAACGAATGCAACGATACCGTTTCTGCTGAGTGGATGTCCCATGAATCAGCATCTGTACAAGAAGAACTAGTACGAGTTCTTTCTGCGGTTTGTATAACCTACACAATATTATCACAATTAAGTATGAATCAATTATATTTTTTTTTAGAAATGTGAACAATACTAACTTGTGGTGTCATAGTCCAAGGTAACTGTATTAAACACCCCGGATCAAAATCATCAATACTAAATGCAATTTTGTTTTTTGTTTGTTCACTATCATCGTTAATAGTATACACTTCTTTCAATACTGCAAACTCTTCCATAAAATTATCCTAAAGACAAAAAAAAACATAATAAAGTTATTAATTTAATACAAGCCTACTCGAAAAAATATAAATTATATAATATTATATTGAATATATTATTTCATTAGGAGAATTTTTTTACTTTGTGTATATTATTTTTGTTTTAATTATGTAGACCAACTACGGTCATTTTTATTTATAATATCAACAAGTTTTTACATTTCAATACACATAAATACCTTAAAATTAGACATTTCTTTCTTAAATTTTAGTGCATCATCAACTATCGTTATATTTCTTCTTTTTAAATCTGCTAATAATGCTAATTGTTCACACATCTGATGCATCCCCTATTTTTAATAATAAAAAGTTATACAATTTATTCAATATTATTGGTTATGTATAGTGTTAAACACTTTAAATTACTTCGCATATGATTAAAGCAGAATCCCAAGTATCAGAAACTAATGTTCCATTCATATACTGTTCAAATTCATCTGTGTTCATACTTAAAAGTTCTGCATTGATATTTTCAATAAATGATACAGCGCAACACTGAAAGTAAAAATTAAATTAATGTATTTAATAAGAATAATTCATAAATGATATTATGTGTACATTTTTTTTTAATTGGTAATATGAATAATACTATAAATAAAATCAATGAAATAAATAAATATTATTTAAAGAAAATCAAATATAAAAATTACCAGATTTGTGAAATAATAGCCAGCTTCTCCAGACATCAGTCTTGAAGCATTACAAAATCTAGTCACATAATGCAAATTGGACTTCAGTCTGACTGGATTCGCTTTGAGAACAACAAATATGAGAACAGGCAAAAAATCGTCTGCCGATGCAGGGCCTTTTTCTCCGTTATTTCCACCTTGCAATACTCCAAATATATGTCGACAACATCGAACGACGCATGCCAGTTTGTCTTGTGGTGCTATAGCTGAGTCCATATCCAATAACTCTAGGATTGCCTTATATACCAATTCAATTATTTGGGCATTAGTCTTATCAATGTCGCAGACTAAATGTTTAGCATTCACCCAATTCAACTGACGAATTCTAAATTAAAATAATATTACACTTTGGTAAGTTGCAGACACCATGTTCATAAGAATAATTTAAAAATATTTTAAATATAATTACAATGAATTATTTTTATTTATTAATAAATAATAACACACCGTTTCTGTATAGCTAAATCTTCTTCTTCGTCAGCCAATGTCATACAAAATAAAAATTTATATAGTTTAATCATAGAATATTTTTCTGCGTAATCCAAAATTTGTTCCTTTTTTTCATGACTTAACTCTGAAAGAGTGAAAATAAAAAAAATTTTAAATGATAAAATAAAATGGCTGCATTAAAAAAAAAAAAAAATAAAAAGATTTTGAAACTACATTGGTAGGTTATTATAATTAATGAACATGATACTGTTAAACTATTATACATGTTTAAGCTTTTATTATACTTTGATATGTTAAAAAATACAAAAATTGTTCATGTTTAAAACAAATATCGAGTTGTTTTTAATTGTGCTCAAGGAAACTATCGAGAAAATAAAAAAACATGTCAAAGTACTAACTAGATAAAATTTACCAACAGAACATAATGCTGCACATCAAAATAATCCAACACACCTTCCACATGAGAGTTTTGACAAAATAAAAATGAAAAAAATCCATTTTAAAACCAAAATGATTAATAATTTTGAATAAAATAAATTTGTGTGTAAGATTACGGACAGCTATTTTACTTCTTTCTATAACTAATTGACAACATTTAACTAAGTGACTTATAGATTATACTTATAAAATTACCATCATATGTATAGTTATTATTCAGAAAGTCTAGAATATTTTGGTAGAAATGTTGAGTAAGTTCGGACTGAATATCCACAGGGCTCTGTAACTGTGACATCATCATCATTTGACAAAAATTACGTATTTGTTTTTTTAAATCGGCACGTAATGATTTTGATTCGGATAGAACAGACGAATATTCTAAATCCACATGATCCAATTTTTTTGAAATAACTGGGTCGTAATCTTTTTTCGTTTTTCCAAAACTATCATCTGAATCAGATAATTGCAAATTATTTTTCACAAAGTAAAACATATTTTAATTAGATAAAGACCCGAATAAGTAATAGGCATAAAATGGAATAATTTTATATTTGAATAAATACACTTACCATTGTGTTGGCAATAATGTTATCATCAACAGTTTAAACGCAACTAATTAATTTAATTTCCATATAAATATAATAAAACAAGCAGTATAATTAATTTTTATTAATAAAATTAATAATCTAGAATTTATATCAGGCAAGCAGAAGAAATGATAATAGATGAAAACAATAAAATTGTGTTAGAAATATATTTATATAAAATAATTTATTAAAATTCAAGATAAAAAAAATAAATACGTAAAAAGATATGAATCGTCAAAAGATACGAATTGTATATAAATACAAATATTCAATGTACTTTAAAAGTGTAAAAACTGATGATGAAAACAATCCCTTCAAAATGGAGTATTTGATAGAATGAAAAAATTTGTAAATGTAATTATAAAATGTCTATTAAGAAATTTAATTGACAATGCTATATATATATAATATTAATACTATATAATTATTGTATAAAATATGATTTTTACAAACCCTTAGATTTAATAGTGTTGAACATTTTTAAGTATGATAATTTGGATTTTTTTTCATTTAATCCATTCTTTTTAACATCTTGTTTGGTATTAGTCTTGTTCATTTGTACTTTTCTATATAAAAAAAAAGAAAAGAAAATTGTGTAAAGCGGAGTTGTGTTAAAACAGTAAAACAACTCAATGGCTATTACTGGTAATGGCAATAAATACCTGAAAACTCAGATATTAAAGTCAAATTAACCATATAAAGAAATAAGGCGAATAATATATTTATACTACTGAATAAGTATTACTGAGTGGAACTCGATGGACATGGTTATAGTATACGCGCAAACATGACACATTTTTTCATCAACTCATAAATCTCCCTACTAGAGTACTCGGTTTAAATATATACGTAATCATTAATCATAAAAAAAACTGTTATGTAAATTAATATTACGTACATTAGAACTAATTATATATATACTGGTGGAGATGAGGGAAAGTAATATATTATCCTTATTGTGCCTTATAAATATGCAACAATATCGAACCACTAACAAATCTATAATTGCATCATAATGTGAAAACTTCTATAAACAGATACATACTTTGGAGAAGTGTTCATTTGCTTTTGTTTTTGTATATCTTTGTAACATTTTGAACAAAAGCCGTCCCATTGTGGATTACCATAATAATCACATCCATTCGCTCTTTTACATTTTAATTCTGCTTCTCCAATGCGAAAGCTTCCTTTATTTTTAAAGGAAATCATTTTAGCGGAAAAACAATTCTGTAAAGAAAAAAATGACTTATTATAATTTTTTTACAATAAAATTAGATGTTTTGAAATAAAAATGAACAGATACTTCCTAACGATGTAATCGTTTTAATTTAATTTCGAAAATCTTTTGTTTCAACAACACTGTTTTTGTTTTAATAAAATATCAGGAAAAGTAGTGAAAATCGATTGTTAAAAATAAAATGTTTAAATGATAGATTAAAATATCTGTTAAATAATGATTTATTTATTTTTTTATTATAATCTAAAATGCGAATATTACTATAAAAATACTGTTTTTACGAACCAGATGTTGTCTCGATAATAAAAAGGTATAGGTATGACTCTACTTTTAACGCAATTGAATTCAAGGAGCTAATAACAATTAATGCTATTGAGTTACATTGTATTGAAAAGAGGAACTTCGAAACGAATATTAAAAGAAAACATAAAATCAAAATTTAATTACAACACTGATAGCAACTTTGGGGATAACAAAACAATTTAATTAAAACAATAATTACAGCGTAAGGCAAACTTAATACCAACCGACGCAATACACCGGTATTATTATTATTCCGTGATAGAATTTAGATTTTAGACTAAATTTTTGCACACAAATTTAACAAAAAAAAAAGAAATTTTAATGAATAAAACGCAAAACAATACTTCTTATCACACGAAAGTGTTGAAATCGTGATTTAAGATAATAAATAATATTTTTAACAACCAAAAGTAGGGCTAGATCAGCTGTTTAGATTTAAAAAGAAAAAGGACGTCGCTAGTAGCGCTGTCACGTGAACCAATTGTTTTCCGCGGTTATTTAAAAAAAAAAAAAAATGAATAAAACACTTCTTATTATTATTACTATTGGACACTATTTGCCAAGAAAATGATTTGTTGACGTGCGTGAAATTAGCAATAGAGGCCCCCACTAATCAGGATTTTGTATAAATATATACTAAAATAGATAGATAGCGTACAAAAATATTTTATGTACATTTACAATAAAAACAGGAATAATTTTAATAATCTACTGCGCAGTAGTTTTTGCCACTTACTGGTAGTGTCACCTTAAAGTATATATTCGGAAAACTTAGAAAATTTCCTGACCGAAACAGATGTATAAAACGTTACTCCCGCTGTGTTTAAAAATCAAACGTGTCTTGCGTAATTTATATATAGCGCTTAGTAGGATTTATTGATTTTATTCTTTTAAATGAAATTCACGTGTGGATAGTCGGTCAACATCTAAAGACCCAGACCGCACTGTCTTACAATTCGCACTAACCATTGGCGAATGTAGCATCAAAAAAAAAAAAAAAAAATATTAATATTATAAGACCGAGTTTCTTCAGTTAGCGCGAAATATTAAAAAAAATTGGGCAGAAGTTCCCCGGCGCCCGCAAGCAAAACTATTTTTAAAAGACGAGAATTGAAATAAAAATTATGAAAAAAATATCTGTTAGCCGGTACAGGTATTTTGATATTGCTCAATTGTCTGTGCGTGAATTTGTAGTTACGAGTGTCCTTACATTTGCCAAAGAATTGGCCCTGTAACAGTGCCCTGTGACAGCGAGAAAAAGGGAAAATAATATTAAAATTTTAATATTATCGTCTCGGTGTCGCGTTTCCCCTATTTAGCTATTCTCGTCGTAGAATATCGAGAGAACATCCGCCGCAATCCGCATAGAATGGAAAAATCCGGATGGCAAAGTTACCAGCGTCCACGGCAGTCGTCCGAAAATATAGGTTAGGTATGATAACGTTTTTCAAAGAAGAAAAAAATTTCACGTTATCTCTCTTATCAAAAACGGGGAGAACTGACAACAAGACCATCACGGCAGCCGTTATCAATTATCGCGGTGATAATTCGTTGGGATTTTATTCCCCTTTTTTTCTTTTTTTTTTTGCACCGTTTTCTCTTGTTGACGACGGGCGTAAATGAAATTTCCAGTTCGATCGCACCACCAACGTTTTACTTAGCGTTCCGAACAGACGACGCGCGAAAATGAGCAAGGTGTACAAAGAAGACGAGATCAGTATCCGTGTGGACCGGTGTCTGTACGATTCCGTGATCAAATTCGGTAAGAGTCGGATTTTTTTTTTTTGATTTCAGTCTCTAGTACCGACGATTGCAGTAGATCGACCTCTACAGAGGCCGACAAACGATTTCGGAATTGAAATCGCCGATTCGTACGACCGATTTCGTTATGTCTGGCGGCGAACGGCAACAAACGAACGGGTGGGACGCGTTTTTCCACGCCCCTATGAAATAATCCCTTTGAAATGTATCAGACTGATTCGTTTTACGAAACGTTTCTATCATGATTCGCGTAAGAAACATCAGGGCACATCAAATTCTAATCGTCATTAATATCCGTCACCATTTCTCGATTCTTATTATTGTTTTTGCGTGTTAATAACATTGTTGTTATTATTCTTTTTAGGAGGTGGACTAACTGTTGGCGCCGTTGCATCCCTATTGTTTTTCAAACGTAAGTATATCTACGTAGCAATCGTCTACTATTGTATAATCTGAAAAAATCGTATTCAAATGTCATATAATAATAATTTAAACATTTTCAAAATTTAGTGTATAACCTACATCGCTAAAAGTAACCAATAATACGGGAATAGTAAAAGAAAAAATTCAGTTTAACCCGAACATATTCAACCCATGTAAAGTCGCTTGTATACACTATATTTTTTCAGTTGTTATTAAAGTAGAATGGTATAAGTAGAGCACTCTCAAATTCCTAGGAAATTCAATACTAAAATTATTGTACATATATTTTCTAAATAATTTTGTGTTAGTAAGTTTTAATGTTTACTCCACTGCTAAAAAGATCTACTTTTGCTTGTTGACTGTAGAAAATTCAGTAGTAGTTACTTTCGATGGTAATGATAAAACTAAACTCAAACGTTATTGGATTTCGTAACTATAAATACAACTAGAAAATTATCTTATTGAGGTTAAATATAGCTGGACTAAAGAAAACTGATATTTTCATTCTTTTTATTTTTTAATCATTGTAAATTTTCTGTTTTATTGTCTAGGTAAGAAATGGCCGCTGATCATGGGCTCTGGTTTTGGATTGGGTCTGGCGTACGAGAATTGTGAAAAAGATTTAAAGGAATATTTCACTAGCACATAATATTGTAACACATCAATAGCATTTAGACAAAAATACGATAGCCAATAGACTCTAAAGAGTCATTAATTGATGTGTTCTTTGTAACCATGTTTTCTTTTTCTTATTTGTGTATGATTATTGTAAGTAGTATTTTTTGTTTCAATTTTTTAATTTAAAAAAATAAAGAAATGATTGGTTCACAATTCACATTTGTATATTTATTATAAGAAATTATACAAAGTTAAGTTTTAAGAACTAATCGAGTATAACAACAAAAATACTATGCCACAGGATACTTATACTATATATATTATTAGTAATGTAAAAAATAATGATAATAAAATTAAAAATATAATAAATGTAACGTGTATTATAATTGGAAGTGAAACAATGTCAAATGTGTTTTCATGTGGTGTATATTAAAACTAAAATAATTGCATCTATTACACTGGAGTGGTTGTTGTAAACACTTCTTGTTTGGCGGCAATATGACACAATTCTTTGTTTGCAACTCGTAAATTACTTCTGTAAAATTAATATATCATTAAAGAAATGAATAAAAAAATGTATCTTAATTGTTTGTGTGGTCTTAAAACTTGAATATTAAAGGGGACTCAAACATTTATTTTTTTAAATTTTCATTAACCCAAACCGAGCGAATTATAAATACATTAGTAAATCATAATACATACTACATTGTTGGAAGTTCTACAAGAGAATAAAATGATCTTTTTAATAAATCAATGTACAATTATATTTTTATCAATAAATTCTGTTCCAATTTTGTTTTTTTTTTCAAACCAAACTAAGTACGCGAGTTTCGTTTTGTGATTTTCAGTTCATAATATCAATAAAATTATAAATAACGAAGATAACGTGGTTTAATTAAATGTAAAAACGCCTTTGAACATTTGTCAACGTTTTTGAAACGATTATTTTACTATTAATGTTATTATTAGCATATGGCTAATAATAATAATAATAAGCTATTAGATAAAGTAAATCATTTTAAAAACATTGAAACTTAAGGTTACTCATAGTGTATAATAATATGTAAAGCCCAAGTACATAAGTGTTTAGTACTAAAGATAAACATTTATTTTCATCGTAAACAAAATTATGTATAGTAATATAGTTATTATTTATTTGCTGCTTATGTTTACACAGACGTTATTTTTCATAAACATCCACTTAATATTATTTTACAGTGTTTTTATTTTCGGTTTTATATATTTTTAATTCAAGGCCTAATACTGAAAACTAAATTATAGAATATTATACAAAAGTATATAAAGAAAATATTATATTTACTGAAAGTGGGCACAAAAAATTCCGTGTGAAACGAGTTCCACTGGTATGGCTGTTTCATGTATTCGCCGCAAAAGTCTTTGCTCATCACGTGCAGGTGCAATCGGTTCATTGACGGATAAGCGTGATAACCGACTCTGTAACGTAAAAAGAAAACAAAATGCACACGTGATGGGAAAACAACATAACTCGGACATATTATCAAGCTTTCACAACACTCACTGTAGATCGTCGGCGGTTAAGCCGGTTAAGCGCATTACATACTCCCGACCCTTGAGCTCCATGTAGATCAGCTTGGGAATGTGGTGTTCCGTGAGGTCGCGCAAATTGCGTATGTCCTCCTTGGGCATGACTAGATAATGGTGTTTGGACTTTGGGTATTTGTCCGCGATGATCACCACAAATTCGTCCGAGTACAGTGCCAAATGCGGTTTCTTCACGGCCACGATCAGATCATTGTTCGACGCGTCTGCTGTGTCGGTCGATCTGGCCATTGCGTTGAAAATTCGTTTGAAAACTCGAAAATATGTAAAAACAACAACACGTCCAACTACTGTGCACGTAAATACACATATATATATATATATATATATATATATATATATATAAAAAAAAACAATTCAATATATATGTATATATATATATATATATATATTGAAAAATAGTAAATATTTACTATTTTTCGAAAACCAAATCGACGTAAGAAATATCGATTTAATTTTCACACAAATCAATTATATATTACATAACCAATGGATAAACGAAACATTTATTTTTATTTTTTTGAACACATTTCAAAACGAAAGGTCGTTTAAAATTGTTTTGTGAAATGTGAACATTGCAAGTCCTTTACGGTGCGTCGTCAAATACAGAAAATAGCAGCAGTGTTTATTGACCGATGTTCTTTTGGTGTGTCGTCGTCGCCAGCTCGCCGATCAATACCAGTAATTGTAGATAACGAAAAAATAAATAAATAAAATAAACACTTCAATGTTCAAACAATAATATTACGTCGGGCGAAAGAAGAAATAATGAAATTATAAAATTGAAATTATCGACGTGCAAATGTCATAAAAAGAAAAAAAACGTCAATTTTTTGTTCCTTAAAAATACCTTATAAAAAAATATAGTACAAGCAAATAATTGTTGGACAGAGTGGACTGAGAGGGAAAAAAAACACATTTAATTACTGGATTATTGTAATAAATTAGAAAAATTACTGTCATTAGTCAGGCGCTTTATTTTTTTTTTTTTTATACCGGTCTCGAAAACGTTGCCGGGCACGTTATCGTTTTGAGTTATTATTGTTCCGTGTAAACACTGTTACCCCAACTGTGGTAACAATAAAGACGTTATCGGCAGCCCCACGGCAATATGATAACGTCCTCGATATTTTATTGTGCGTAATTGTTCTTATTATTATTGTAAGTACGTCTGCGGCGGCTACGCGATTTCACGTTGCGTTAGTCGTTTTCCTTTTTGTTTTTCTTTCTTGTTGTTGTTCTCTGTTGTCAATACCGATACTGTCATTCGTCGACGAATGTTTTAAACATTTTTTCTCGCCTCCAAAGTCCGAGCGCGTGGAACGCGAATAAGAAGAAAAAATATTTTGGATCCGCCGCTCCAGAAGAGCCATGTCGACCACGATTTAGCCCCCCTCCGAGAACGTCTATAGTACCACCGCTCGCATATTGTCGATTTCTACGACCGTGAGTCGCGGACAAACGTTTAAGTCTTGTGCAAGGACTAATCCGACTCGACCGCGCGATGGCTGACAAGTGAGTACGATCGTCACTACTCGCATTGTGTTGTCTTTTCGTCCCCAAGTTTTACCGATACGTCGCACTCATTGTACTCATATGCGTTCGTGTTATTTGTATCGTCCACATACGGAATCTGATAGTTTATCGTAATTATTGCGTGCGGTTAGGAGGAAAGTATTGGCCTAACTAACATTTGTTACGGACAGGGCGTAATAAATATCAACGTTTGTCTTGTAAACATGTTACATTTCTATTGAATTGTTTACACAGAATAGCATGGTTGAACGAATTAGGAATTTTGAAGTAATTTCGGTCGGGGTAAAATGCTTCCTCGCCCACATGACATACCTGTATAATACAAATGCGTTGTAAAATATTGTTTTGAATGTTGTTGATTTCAGACGATCTGACGACGACCACATAGTCGGTGAAGAAACCATAGTGAATACGGAATCGAGAGGAAATGAAGGAGGTGGATGGTGGGACTCGTTGTACTCTGCAGCCAAGTCTAAAGTACGACTTTCGTTAATTGTTTATTGTTATCTAATAAACCGTGTTACGACATACAAATAATTTGTATTCTACCAAGTGTGTAAATGTCTGTTTCAGTCGGCCGAGGTATTGGAATCTGTTAAACGAGATCTTGGCGAGCTTACGACCATAGTCACCACTGAAACCAGTAACATTGTCTTGAACACTACCAATGTTGTTAAAGAGACGTTACAAGTGTGTTGATTATTGTTTATACATGTAAAAAAATTCTTTAAATGACACGTGTGCGTTTCAGTTGGAAAATCCAGAATCTACTGCCAACACCATGAAGAAATCGGTGAGTTCGTTTCTCGACCAAATGTCTAGTGCTCTAAACCCTTTACCTGACGATGAAGATGAAGCATTAATGATCGTCGGCTCAGACACTGTTACACTATCTAGACTACAGGTAATGATTTAAGCGAGTTGTTTGCTATTTTTTCGGAATATTTAAAATAACGTCTTGTTTGGTGTTTTTATTTAGGCACAAATATACACACTGGCCAATGATCAGAATACGTTTTTACTAAAAATTGATGATCAACTAGACAAAAGGTATCAAGCTTGGTTGGACTGGGTGAAATGCGGTGATAGCAGTTTGTTATCTAACGATAAACTCACCAAGATATTGAATGAGTGTACTCCGCTGCGAGAAAATTACGAGAAACTTGTGCCAGATTCTGTTTCACATGCAGACTTTTGGTATCGATTTTTATTCCGAAAAGCGTTGTTAGAAGATGAAGATGCCAAACAGCAAAGGCAATTAGAAAAAGAGAAACAAGAAGCTGAACGAATAGATTTCAATAAAGGTAGGTTGTCATTATCGAATTAATATTGTATTGCAAGGTGTGTTTACGATGTGGTTAATTACAATTTATAGAGTTGACTCCGTTATCTGATATAGAACTGTCTGAAAAAGAGCAAGAGGAAATATTGTTATCGTACGATCAAGAACGGAGGGTATTATCAAAGTCCAGCAGTCCAACTGAAGGTAAATTGTTTATTGTTATATAATCAGCGTGGTTTTCGTGATGAGAATGGTTTTTTCAATTTTCAAATCATATTTGTGTAGATATGAAAAAAGATTTAAAATCGAAACAAGATGATATTCCTTCTACAGCTTCAACCACATCGAGTTTGGACAAAGGTGATTGTTTAAACAAAAGGGTGTTACAAGATGGGAAATTATCAGAGTCACATGTTTTATGAGTAAACATATTCACATAATCAATTTGAATGCGAATAAAAAAAAGTTCTTGCATCTAACAAAAACAGAGAACAATTGTTAATAAATGTCTTAGAGTATGGAAAAAACAGCTTAAATTCTTAAACATTTTTGTAGAGAATTTAGTAACAAGTACACGCTAGTTCATTGAGAGCGATTACCAGTAATAATTAGTGTTTAATTTTTTTCTTTTATATATTTATATGTATGTATATAAATGTACTATTTCGTACATTTTTCAATTATGTATTTGAACTCTAAAGCCATTTTTAATATTTGCAGGGATATTGGATATAGTATTTTGTAAGAAAAAAAAATTAATGTTGATTTTTACTATAAGTGTATAATTAATCTTGTTTAATGTTTTCTGTACAGACGAGTGGGTGAAGGATTTTGATATGGATGATATTGAATCGTCCACCAATAATATCAAGTGAATCCACGTGAATCTACTGATTAAAAACTTTGCTAATGTTGTTTAGATTATTCGTACGTGTGTCTTCGTCGAGTGATTGGTTTTGTGAAATACTTTTCTTGAACATGTGTATGTATGTACTATATATACATATATATATATATATATATGTACTTTTTTACAAATATTTCTATATATAATATATATATAAATATTATCATATTTTTAAGTTATTTTATTATTGTTAAATACACATTTGTTTTGCATCAAATATTAAAATGAAGAAAAAATAATAAGATCACAATATTGTTTGTTATTTCTTTGTGCACTTTGAAAAAAAACCATAAACATGTATATATATATATTATATATATATATATATATATATATATATATAAATAAAAAAAATAAAAATATGTTTTAAATACATTTAGATATGATAATTATTACAACGATTATATTACTGCTAATACCTAATTAGAAATTATTTATTTAATTTATTTATTGTCCCTGATACAGGACCACTAGCAAAATAGTATAATACGAGTACACACATAAAGCCACATTTATTGATAATTATTAATAATTATGTACATAATATTGTTTATTATTAATATAGAATAACAATTAAAGTAATGTATTGTATATTTGCAGTATAGTGAAAAGTGAAAAACACTAGACAAGGAAGTAAGAAATGTATGAGCGCTCGTCTTATAATTTCTAAAAATAACATTTGACTAGAGTGAAAATGATGACGTTTGTTCTTTGTCATTCATATATTAGAAATTAAAATAATTAATGTCAACGAATATTGTTCTACATAACACAGTATGATTAAATAATAATAATAATCTATGTAAACACAAGGAAAATAAAGTTATTGAAATAGAGATTGACATTAGAAATGTGCATTACTTAATAATAATTACATTTAAAGGCAGAGGTATGACATTTTTTCTATTGTCATTATAATTAATATTTCATATTTAAAGTATTGATACTGTATAAATATAAAATGTATATACGCGCTTGTGAATAAAAATGAAATATATAGCTTTGTACACATATATATATATATATATATATATATTGGTATAGGGGGAACTCTTGTGAACGTTTTATGTATTTTGTTAATGTAAAAAAAATAATGGAAATTGAACTGCACAGAAAATTGACGAATGTTATTAACGCATTCTGGATAGGTTCAAAATCGACGTTTAGTGTAAAAAAAAAAATATTGCTAAATATACATATGTATTTTAAATAATAAAATAGTAGAAACAAACAAATTTAATAAATAAAAAAAAATTGTAATATATAAAAAATATATTTTAGACTGTGCAAGTTTTAGATGACTGTCTCTTTGTCCTCGGCGAGCAGGACTGTAGCAACTGAATATTGCACCCGGGGCAGAACCTTAAACTGCGCCCTTTTGGTTTCAACACGGAACTAATAAAGTACCAATTAATTTTATAAATAATTTTTTTATATTTGAATTAATTATCGTTGAAAACAATCAAAAATAATATTAATATATTATATATTGTTATTATATTAATTTTATAATTTCTTAAATTTTACGCCCTTTAAAATGTTGCGCCCGAGGCGTAGGCACCTTTCGCCCTTCCCTTGCTACGGCTCTGTCGACGAGATCTTGTTATTGATATTCGTTAAGTTTTTCCTTTTTTTTTTTTTAATTTTCAAAATCTTTTTGGATTATATTACTCTATATTATTACTGTATGTTATTGTAAAAAAAAAAAAAAAAATGTTTATTTTACGCGTAGTTATAGAAAAAAATAAAATATATATATATATCGAACTGATTGTGCGCGGTGTCATGTGATGTTTGCACGTCTATCCGTGTAATATTAAAAATTATTACATAAGTCTTTTAAAAGACATAAAGACGCAACTACACACTGATGTGTAATACGAGTTTCGTTTCGGCGTCTAACTTTGTTTGTTGAATAAATTGACGTTATCGACAAATGGGGAAATGTCTCATGTTCTGCGCATCGTCATATTTATTTTTAAAAGCTTTTTGTGTGTGTGATAGGATTCTGGGTTTTCGAATATCGCGTCACGAAATTATTTAATTTAAAAATTTCATACTAAATTATACGCTGTTAATAGGATTGTTTATTATTATGTTTGAAGTTGAACTGCTCGGACAAACCAGTGGTTAGGTACTGCACGCTTACTGCGGGTTATCGAATCGATTTCACGATAAATCTTGAGTAATGTGCGAATGTAAACAGCGCGTTATAATATTATATTTTATATACATTTTTTATTATTATTAATTAATGTCTACATCATTCAAATATCTCTCCACAAATTTTTTTTGCGCTGCGTACGTCCTCGATTATCACTCGTATAATTAATACAATATTACTGCGAGCGGTTTTTTGTCAAATCGATATTCGATATTTTCAAACGTTCGAGTAATGCGTTTTGAACGCTTTCCGCATACTTCCTCTTCCGCGGAGCAGTGAAATTATTTACAAACACGCGGGCGCGCGTGTGTGTGTGTGTAATCAGGTGCGGCGTTACGAAGTGTGCTGGGGGCCTCGCCGGAGCGCAAATTCATTTCTCGACGGCCCCAAACGTATTATTTTTTTTCATAACTCTTTGTTTTATTATTACGCGAAGTGACGTAAAACGTCCAGCAGATCTGCACAGATAATTTAGATCTGTACAGACGTGGTATAAACACATTCTCGCGTTATTTATTTAAAAATAATAATTATTTTAAATCTCCGTTACCCATAGGGCGTTTTAATAACATTTGATTTCCGAAACGACGCAGTGGCGTATTTACGGGGGACGGATATATGGGATAGATCTCCCTTTGAGCTTTTTATGCCACATATGCTATAATAGTCGCTATTATTTGTTTGGAAAATTAATGAGTTTAATCAATTTGTGTACGTAATAATAATAATAATAATATTAACCGTCACATTTTTAAGAAATGTGATGAGAGAGGGAGAAGGAGCGAAGCCCTTTTCAGGTCAATAAAATATTGTTCAATATATATATATATGCACCCCCCTTGACAAAATACTAAATACGCCACTGAAACGACGCGTGCGTTAAACACTGTCCAAATATTTTTTGAATGTTTTTCAAATTACGATAAATATCGGAGGTACCTAAATAATAGCGTTTTAACGATTTCCCCTATAAGTCGCTGTTTCGCTGTTACATTGCTCCCCCGTTGCAGTGCATAACGCTTATGTAACAATGCGCGTTTACCCCGTAATTATTTTACGCCGTTCGCAAAATCCGCCATCCTTTTTCTCATTCTCTCTCTACTCCTTCAGTTATAACCATTCCAAATTGTATTGCGAGTACTTACAAAAAAAAAAAAAAAACCGGACGGATGATGTACTCGAATTCTGTGTAAACAGTGTTAGTTTTTAAAATAATATATTGCTATTCAAGACCTAATCGATTATTCGTTTATACGCGCGGCATTATGCATTTGTTTCTACGGGTATATATGTAAAAAAAAAAAAAAAAAAAAAAAAAACAATCGCGTTTCGCAATATTAACTCGTACAGAAAACGTGTATATAATATAATAGTAGAAAGAAGAAGAAGAAAAAAGACACATGTACACGTTTGTGCACGAATTGATTTTGTAGTGTCCGGGGGGTACGGTATAAAACGAGTGTAATAATGTGTTTCGTTTTTTGACATATTATTATTATTATTAATATATGTAAAAGAAAATTTAAAAAAAACTTTACACTAGCGCAAGTGTAATTCGTATAATAAGTTATATTCTATAATATGTCGATGTTGAAAAAAAAAAAATTATTGAGAGTAGAAATACGAAATAACGTATAATAGTACGGGCGCAAGTATAATTTTAAAAGTCTTACACTATATTAATACATATAATATGTTTAAATATTTCGATAATAATAACACAATCGATGCTTATACGTATAGGTAGGTATATACATAAACTGCAATTTCTCAAATAAATTCTGTAATAAAATGTATAGAAATATTTGTATATTTTGCAACGAAATCGTTATGTATATTAAATTATATAGCCAATATATAGAAATTGCGTTTGAAATCGTGTCGAAATATTGGGAAATTATATCATTTTTTTTTTCATCGAGGTTTTATAATGAATTAGTACATAAAAAATTTTTTTTTAATTTTCGATTAAATATGCGATTTACGCTTTTTGATAAATAGTAATAATACTATAATTAGAGTTTAATAAATATAAGTATATAATGATTAAAAAAAAGATAAATATATAAATATATACGAACATACGGCCTAATCGACTGCACTACATCACACCAATAAACTACTTCTTAAATCGACAATTTCGTACCTATTGCAGTATATATATATATATACTTATAAGAAAAACCTAATATTATTAATATGATATATAATTAGGGACATAATACTATTATTCATATATTATATTGTAATAATAATAGACAGTAATGTGCGCACCTATATACGAGTAACTACTCGTTATATATGTACACCGTGCAGCATAACTTGCAGAAAAGTACGATAAGTATATATATATATAGTGTATAGAATAACGGAAACAAAAATGTACTATAACGTCTAATCAGCAATATAATATGTACACTATATAAGTAGCAATGTGAGTATATATTATTCTCTAGTCGTTTTTACAAAAGAAAATTGCAAAAAAAAAAAAAATTTTTTCTTATTATTTCTATTTAAATCGTCCTACAGTCGAATAAGTTATATATATTTGTCAATAGAAAAAAATGTTAAAAATAAACGTAAGAAAAAAAAGCGATTAAATACGCGTGTGTATATATATATATATATATATATATTGATTATATAATAATATAATGTATTTTCGCAATCCACGCTGCCGTTAATTACATATTATTTTAATAATAAACACACGGAACACGTATGGCTTAGTTATTTTTTTTTTTTCAATTATGAGTATTGCGTAACATTTCGCATAGTGGCGTTCAGAGAAGGGGGAGCTATTAAAAAGTATATATATATATATATATATAAAAAAAAATCGCATTCGAAAAATTTGTATCGATTATATACCGAACTCGATTTACATATTTCTGTATAAATAGCCGATTTAAACAAATCGAGTACAACGCGCGCGCGTTATTATTATTGTAAGTGATTTAATTAAAAAAAAACAAAAAAATCAATAAGTTCGACTGCGCGTGTATATAAAACATTATTATTATTATTTTTTTTTTATTTAAAAAAAACCTTTTCCTCGTTTTGTGTATTGATAGTAATTTTATCGATTTGATTTGGCTGATAGGTTGTGCTCTGAGACGATGACGTCTTAGTCATTTTCATCGAAGAAATTGCGTTACACGCGGTAAAGAACTCTGCGCTGAATGGGTTTTAAATATCCATATACAATTCCTATAAAGAGTTATAAGCTCTTTAAAGAGAATGAAATTCTTTTTCAAATTCTTATAACTCCTTAAGAATTATACAGAGATATTTTGGTGAAAACCGCGGCTTCGGATTCGGGTGGACAATGGGCGCTCGGGTCGTCTAAGCCACCATATAAAAGTAATCTTAAAATTATTCCAAAAGAAGTTATTGAAGAATTTAGCAAAAAAAAAAAAAAAAAACACTCAAGAAAATTACAGTTACAATACACCCGTGTAAGAAATTAATGTTATTTGTAAGTCAATGTTTAATCAAATACAGTAATGTTTGAAAAAGGAGTTGGCTCTAATAAATTTAATATGAAATAGAAAGGAAAAAAAAATTTTTTTTTTCTTTGTGCACCCCCTGTTAATATTTTTTATCGGATCCGCTCGCTGGCCCGCCCCTGTTTGTTGTATATTATATTTTCGCGTAAAAATTTCGGTACCCTCTCGTGTGTTCCTCCTCCCCCTGCAACCGATCGTGCATTAACGGTACGACATAGCGGCCGGTTGTTGTACTAATAGTCCCGTTTTGTTGCGTTTCCGGTGATGCTGATGACGGTGATGGCGGCGACGGTGGTGATGACGTCGGTGGAGCGCAGCAGACGTTCCGGCGATCGTGTCGTCGTCGTCCAATTGCTATTGTTGTTTACCGCCACCGGTGGCCGTCGTCGCAGTAGTCGTCGTCGTCGTCGTTGTCGTCGTCGTCGTCGTCGTGACCGTCGTTACGGTCGCCGTCGCGTGAGTGGCCGCGGCCGACGACGACTGCAGTTGTGCTTTACCGTCTTCAAAGACGGCAGCCGATTGTGACGGTCGGTTAATCGTCGCGGACATATCGTCCGGGGCGGCGGTGGCGGCCGACGAACACGCGGCGGTCGTTTGCAGTTGTTGTTTTTTCGCTGTCGTCGATGTCGATTGCTGGTGCTGGTGGTGCATGACGGCGGCGGCGGCGGCGGTCGACGTCGTGGTGCAGGCCGTGATTGACGTCGTCGCGGCGGACGACGAGTGCTGCTGCTGCTGCACGCAACACGTCTGATGGTGCGTTTCCCAGTCCTTGTGCTGACAGAACGAACTGCAATACTGCGCCGTGTTACATCCGCTGCACGTCTCGTGCGCTCTTCGGCCGCAATTCCAACAGCTCTGCACGCGCGCACAATACATTAATACACACACACACACACGTGAATTTTTACAAACAATACTTTTAAATTCGGAGGTTAATATATTATAAAAGTCTTGTACACTTACGTTGTACTGCGAAATCAACGACGGCGATATTTGCATTGTGGTGGCCACCGCGGTCGCAACGGCGGCACTCTTGTTCCCGTTCGTTTTCGTTCTCTCCGCCGTCACCAGTTCGATCATTTTGTTTTCGGCAGCCAACACGAGTTTTTGTAACTCTGTCATGGCCTGATGTCTTATCTCGTTCATCGAGTCTTCTACAGAAAAAAAAAAAAAAAAAAAATCCAAAATCGTCGCAGTATAAGACCGATCGGGCGTACCGAAAGAGCAAAACCGTGTCGGTCATCGTTAGTCATTTGTATGTTTTAGTCAATTGAAAACGATATTTGTGCGTTACATACACAATGCTCGAATTGGAAAAATTAAAGACATATGAAACTCCAAGATTAAAAAAACAAAATAATAAGCGTCCTATGCAATAATATTACACTTAACCCAACTGCTCATTCGTTTTTATCAAATTATTGCAATATATAAATAATTGTCTTATTCGATACGATTTAAAAAAAATGGAAATTTCAATATTATTTTAACAGAGTAACCGCGTTCCGTCTCTCCCCTCCCCCCCCCCGTTCTGATGAATGTTATTTGAAAGGGTGCTCTTTTTAAAATACGATAAATTTTGAAGAGGAGTACCGTCCCCCTGCTCAATCCCCTCCCCCAATTCAAGCACTGGTGTTATATTATATGCGCATATTGGTTAGTCAAGTCAAGGCGAGACAAAAGGCAAACGGATTAGTTACCAAAATGTCATCTGACGGAGAGGTCGCGGTCTGTATGTGGTACGCTCTACAAAAGTTCAATAAAAAAAAAGAGAGAAAAAAAAATTATGACTACGACTCTGTACGATCTTTGTGATCGAAATCAAATATTGATGGATTTTTTTCCACTCAACTTACTATAATAGATCATTATTATCACAAGCCGCTGTGTTTTCAAATCGATGCAATTAAACATAATTCAATAAATATAAAAATTTAAAAAAAAATATATATATATAAATACAATTTATTCATTCTCGTTTCATTGGAGACACTTCAGACGGTGTCGTTCATGACTGATTGCGTTTAAAGCGAAAATGTTTTGTTTTGTCTTCGTGTTAACAATGCGCGTATGCAACGTAATTTTCTATGTTCTATTTTTAGTAAAACCGTGTTAGGCCGACTGATACTGTTTTTTACTCTTTTGGTGCTGACACGCGCGAAGACGGATTTCGTCTCGTGTTGAAAAAAAAAAATTCCGATAACTTGACGGCGGACTGGTGCGATTCACAAAATACTCTATCGAACTCTATAAATACGATAATATTATAACATGTAGTTTATCCGGGACGGCGCCGTTCGAGAAATATCGAACGAGCGAAATTTCGATACAATACAATTTTAACCGTCGATTATACGATTATTTTTATTATTATTAATTTTTCTTTATATATATATATAAAAAAATCCATTCGCTTTTTATCACCGTTTTTTTTTTTTTTTTTTTTTTTTGCGCGTCTCGTAACGAATGTCCTCGGTCGCTATACGCTCATTCAGACACCACCACCGCTCGCTGCATTCGCGAACTTGTGTCGGTACTTCAATCAAAAAAAAAATATATATATCCTCAGATGTTCTCGTTATGAATGAAGACTATCTCGGGTGATAGAATTTTGTTGTTCGAGATTTTTGACGTTCGAGGTTTTTGCAGCTTGTCCAAGATTTTGAAGGCTTATTGGTTTGGGGGTTCGGTCGAAGGGAAAAAAACCGCTGCGCCGTTAATCATAATTTTTATTCGGGAATTTATCGAGGACATTCGAATGGAATACACTAAAAATTTAAAGATATTTCGTGTTAATATATTTATTACTATTTTTTTTTCTTAACGATTATAAATTTTCAACAAAACGTTTCTATTTCAGACGGAATGCATACCGCGCACCGCTGTTATCGTCTACGAAAAGATATATATATACACGTAGAATTATGAAATTAACTTAATCGGTGTACGTTTTGTCGGGGAAAATAAATAGTTTAAATACGTTTGAAAAGACAAAAAAACCGAATAACGTATTGGGATCACTTGTAACGCTAATACGGGCGTTTAAAAATTGATATATTACTAATACGAGTATTATATGTTTAAAAATAATATATAAAACGCGCTTTTCTATGGATTCGGTGCACACACAAACGTTGCGTTCGGTTAACGCGCGTATGTAGTTCTTGAATAGTGTAATATAAGAACACTATTAATTAATGACGATTATAGTATTAATATTATATCTATATTTGTATATAAATATAATTTCAATG
Source organism: Chaetogeoica ovagalla (assembly GCA_032441825.1). Lineage (NCBI taxonomy): Eukaryota > Metazoa > Arthropoda > Insecta > Hemiptera > Aphididae > Chaetogeoica > Chaetogeoica ovagalla. Next base: position 5,932,233 of record CM063730.1, read on the forward strand.
AATTCGTCTCGTTACACGAATATTTATTTCAACCGGCGCGCGTTATAATATTATATATTATGTATCGCGGCTACGCAACAAATAAAGCTACAGAATTGCGAGTACAACATATTATATATATATATATATATATATATATATACATTGTCTGCAGTGTAATTTAAATGATTGAAATCTGTATAAACAGAGCGTACCTGTACACATAAATATAATCAATGTGTGTAATCAATTTGTAAAAAAAAAAAAGAAAATATTATTACGACGGGGGAAAAATTATTTGAAATTTACCGAAATGCGATCTTTTTGTATCTTCTGCGGTGATAGCACGTCTGGAAATACACTCCGAATTGACCGAGTTGTTTTTTTTAAATAAAAAAAAAAAATGTTGTAAAAAAGGCCGCAATTTCGAATGTCTTAGAACACTCGCGGGTCCCCCAATCTGTGATACGCGAAAAAATGGTACATGGAAAACTCGAAGGTGGTAAGCGAAGACATTTTTTTTTTATATAATTTCGATTGTTATTAACATATGAAAGACAAATAATCGTTCATTGGTATGATTATTAGTAACAGTACAATGAATGACGCGTTTAATTGGTTTCGTTTTGGTTGTCAAACAAAAATCGAATACCTATCTCGTTTCAAGCAAGCATTACAACGTTTTATTCCATTTGTCATCACCACTATTATCGTATTTTGTGCGACAACGGATTTTTCTAAACCGCTATATTCGAAAAATATATTACATAAACATATATAATATACAGATAGTTACAAACGAAATGACGTAAAATTGTTTGGTTTTTAAAATATTAGGTATTTAATATTATTATTATTTTTTTTTTTTACAAAATCCTTCACAATAATTACATGATATTTCGATAGACTTTTATATATGATTACATTTTAAAAGAGAAATTAACTAATTGAATATTTACAATAATATATATATTTTATACGAGTATGATATTATACAATAAAGAAAAAAAAATCAATAATAATATGTAGCCTATATTTAACAATTGAATGGAATAGCGTGGACATTATTATAGTAATGATATCGAATCACGCGGTTTATATTAATTTATAAAAACGTATATGTATATTATATTATTCTATAGTTAAAATTTTATAATACTTTAAAACGTCGATTATTTACATAAATTTTATTATACAAATTAAAATATTTATAATGAAAATTTATATTATGGATTTGCGGGTAACGCGCATATAATAATTATATCGTTAGGTAGGTTATACGTTAAAAAAAAATACGAACACAAGTGCAGTAAACATAATATATATGTATTGTATAATACTGACGTGAAAGAATATAAAAATATAAAGAATAAAATATTATTATTATTGTTGTTTTAGACGTATTGTATTACTTGTATGTTATTATTATGCATCGCGTTCTCGCGAAAACGACAGAAAAAAAAATCATCGTGTCCATTATTATAAATATATAAACAGCTGGTATACGCTTAATACCGTATATAATAATATACAATATTATTTATTTATATATTATTGTACATTAATATATATATGTAACATATACAATAGTATTTATTGAATTCACAAAAAAAAAAAAAATTCGCAAAAACAACCAAAATAATCCGAACGACGATATTACAAACGCCTAATACACTTGAAACGATTTAGGTGTTATAAATTATTTTTCTAAAATTTTATATTCGTTATATTATAATATATACGAACGCGATCGCGAAACCGTCGTCAGAAACGGAATAAATTTCATTACCTTATACGATTATTATTATTATTATTATTATTATTATTTATTATTTTTATTATTATTTATTATTATTATTATTATTATTATTATTATTATTATTATTATTATTATTATTATTATTATTATTATTATTACTACTATTATTATTATTATTTATTATTATTATTATTATTATTATTATAATAACACGTCCGGTTAATATTATTTTTTTTTTATATGTTTTGTCGAGCGTTTTTTAAGCGTATCTCTTACCGGCTTTCTTTTTGATGTTCTCGATCCTGTCTTCGGTCTGCCGCACGGTCAGCGCCAACATCTCTTCCGTCGATTTCTTCCGATTCCAATCCGTACAATTCGTGTCGGTCAGTCCGCGTTCCTGGAGTATTCCCAACGCTTTCTTCGTCTTTTCGACCATGCTCAGTATACAGTTCAGCATCTAAACAACATCGAATCGTATTTATATAATATCACACTAATAAAAAAAAAAAAAAACTAAAACGAAACATTTTTCGGCGTAATAATCTGCTGACGTCTCTGCAATCGATCGGCGATTTCGATGACAGTCACGCCGAAATTTCGAGGTGTGAGGCGCCTTGAACCCTCACCTCTCAACCCAACCCAACCCAATCCGGTTACGCGCCCGGTTCCCCCGTTGTATTATGTATGCGCGTATACACACTTACCACGTGTATGTTCTTCCATTCGTCCTCCACGTGGCCCTTGTGGTCCTCCGCGTCGCGTATGTGCAATAGCGGCAACATGTTGTACGGGTGCGACGACGGCGTCGGCGTCGGCGGCGGCGGCAGTGGCGGCAGCGTCGGCGGCGGTTCCTGCGCGTGGTGCAGATGGTGCGGATGGTGATGATGGTACATGAACGGCACGGAGTAGTTGAGGTTCGGTCGTTTGACGCACGGCTGCGGGTAGTCCATGTCGGTCGCGTAACCGGTCTCGTAGTAGCCGTCGGCCGCGGCCGACATGGCCGCTGCCGACGGGTACGGCCGTTTGTTGTTGACGCCGCCGCTGCCGTTGTCGCGCTGCACCATCGGCGTGGACGGCTGAACCCGTTCCACCTGATGAAAGATTTCCGACGGTTCGCTGGGCTGCGAGTCCCGGTCCAAGTACGCGTTCTCGTGCTGTTTCAGATACTGACACAACGACTGCGGAAAACGTTGTAAAACACGATTTATAAAACACTCGAATACGTGTGCCAACATATATGCGAATAATAGAAAAGTCTGTGTGTGAAAAATTTTGTTAAAAAAAAAAAACAAAAAAAAAAATCGAAAAACGCGATTTGGGAAGTGGTGGAGGGGAAAAAAATTGTTAGAAAACAACGAATTTGCCGAAATTCTTTTAACTAAGTATTGCTATTGTATATCAATACATTTATTACGCATCCGTATACGCGTACTCGGTAGAAAAAAACGTTTGCCCCGGTACACACACACACACACACACACGTATTTAGTATTGAAATCGTTTAATTTGATTATTAGGGGTTCTCAAAAAAAAAAATTCCGAAGTAAACCGTTTTTTTTTTTTTCTAAACGTTTTGTTAACTGGAAACGGATACGTCGTCCCTGAATTCATCAAATTACAAGCGTGTACGAATAGTTCGTTAGAGCTACAAACGTTTACGTGTTTTTCTTTTCGTATCGCACTACGAGTTTTTAGGAACGCTCTGCGGGTTTCCATATAAGATTTTTCTTCTTTTTTCTTTTTTGTCGTTGTAAATTATAATTTTTTTTTTTACTTATATCGAATACATATAATATGCTCGTATTGTACGTATTTCTACTTCGATGCGGTTACGTCCTCTAAATTAAACGATTTTCACCCCGGTCACGTATATAATATACGCGTACGCCTCCTATCGAAATTGGATTTTTAGTTTATTTCCTGTTTTTTTTTTCCGGCAAAACCTATACGCGACGCGTATACATCTATAAGTAGTTATTATACGCGGTTCGATAAGTATAAATATATTATTGAAAATGAAGGGAATTTTTAATTCACGCGGTTTGTATATTATTATTATTATTATTATTATTATACGATCACAGTGATTTGTGTGTAGATTCGTATAATGCGGTAAAAACATAAAATTTAAAAACGAAATATTATAAACGCACGTAAATACGTGTATGTATATGCATTGGGGATAGAGGTGGAGAGGAAAAATCGGAAAGCGCTATAATAACGTGAATTCAATTTTATATGATAAAAGGACGTCCGGAGAAAAAAAAAAAGATGAATTTGGGTTATCGAGAAGAACTCGGGCGTGTATGGGCAGGACATGACGCGTGCGGTGAGCGAATCTGTTTTGGAAGTCGAGAACTCGAGTATATAGTCTTGAGAGCTCGTATTATAATAAATGATATTGAGCAAAGGATGATGATAATATAATTTAACGCCATCGCGGATATACATATTAAAAATATTAACGTACAGTTAACTTATGTAAATATATACGAAATGATCTGTAAGAGCTATTCTTAATTTCTATGTATTTTTATATGAATTTCGATTCGTTTCGGCAGTTTAATAGATAAAAATGAACGCGTAGGCGACCATCATAACGGCTGCGTACCAAATATCATAAGAGACATATTACAATAGATTCGTTGCGATTTCACAAAAGACAACCGATCGATTAAAGACCAAACCCGATTTTTGAGACTCTTCGGAACATTAAATTTCCGTTTACTGGACGCGTACGACCAAAAGCCAGCGGCAAAAACCAAACAAAACGATAAATAACATAACATCAGTGTTTAACGAACGTCGATTTATGTTTTTTTTTTCGTGTAAAAACGTATTGAATTTACGTAGTACGAGATTTTTTTTCATTAGTCCAAATGTCTGTGTTTTAAACAAGTATGAACCCTCTCCAATTGAAAAAATTTCTGATAGCGCCACTGGTGTTACTACAATACGTAGTCGTATAAAATACGAGGCGCATGTCGCGCGTTTCGTAATACTGCGAGCATTAGTACGTAAAAGTTTTCCCTATATCGCACTTTGTTCGTGTAAAATAAAACGTATTTCTCATATTATGCACGCAGGCAGCCCAAAGCGAAAATGTCTTTCGAACGGAATTCCGTTCGAATGATGTTAATTAATAACAAAAAAAAAAAAAAATAAATAAAATATTAATAACAGTAACGAACGCTTAAAGCGGTTATATTGTTGTACAAAAATTATTTCCCGAATGCGTTTGACGTTTTCGGTGATTTAACGTTTCGGTACGATAAAAAAAAAAAAAAATTACAACGTATATAGTGCATAATGTTATATATATACATGCATTATAGTAGAGTGAGAAATGAAAAAAAATCGAAACAAGAGCACACTCTGTATACTTTCACGCACGTGGTAACGGCAAAACAATTGTCGAAATATCCGCGTTTTTCGTAAAAAAAAAAACGTATCACGACGTCGAAAAAAATTATTTATCGCGTTCATCCCGCCGTTTTCTTTGAATTAAATTTAACGCTTGTAACGCCTATATAATAAACATTTTATAAAACTGTATAAAAAGTGTATATTACACGCACGCGTTTCCTAGACATTATCAAATCAGAGTCATATCGCGCGTGTAATTGCGCTCGAAATAAAGAGAAATACGTTAAAAATATCTTTATATAAACAGTTATATCGTTTTTGTAGTAAACGATTTCTCTTGGTCTTTGCACATTACATAATAATATGTGCTTATAATACTATTTAAGCGTGTACGCGTAGATTGGCGTATTGCGTCGTATTAATCATTCGCACAAATCAATAATTTTATAATTTAATTTTTTTGTTTTCAAACGCCCCGGCCAAAATTACTCTATCACGACGCGTTCTTCTAAACTCGTTTTGGGCAATCGCTTTACTTTCAGAAGAAAAAAAAATAAAATATATCTATAGATTCGTGTTGCTGCTACTGCAGTGTATATACCGGCAAAAGGAATTATGATTTAACTCGTCTGTAACAATACTACAGGCAGTATAGTATAACTAATAAAATGTTTTAAAATTTCGTTTATTATAGGAACGCATAGTATAAATAATTACGTTTGAATAGGTTTCGAAACTGTTAACTCTTAATAACAAAGTTGTCGAAATGATTGTGATAATTTGTTTAGAGAGGGACACGCCGAATACATACGGTTATTACGCGTGAATATAATATTAAATTTTTTTCGTTTTGTTTATAGCGGTGAGTAATAATATAAATTATAATAATGCTATTATACGAATAAATAAATAAATAAATAAATATATATACGCGGGTTGACTTTGCGCCAGTGTGGAATTCAAACCGACTGGAAATCCTATTATACTCGTGTATAGCGCGTTGTGCACAGGTGTTTGATACGTATAAAGATTATTAGCAAACAACCGTTTCCCCACGCGGGAGCTGCCGTAACGGCCGACTTTCATCCGTTCCTATTCTCATCGCGTAATATCTTAAACTTACGACCGACCCGTACGTTAAGACTTTACGTATACAAACGCGGGCAAAACGCTCGTAATAATATTTCAACCGCCAATCAAACACGTTTCCAACAGCGACATTTGAAAAGCAAAAAAAAAAAAAAATTAAACGGCTCGTTTGATTTTCGTTAAAATCGATTTTTTTTTTTATATATTTCTAATCGTGAAAATATACCACAATGTCAGACCTAGGAAAAGCAATTTTCTTGAAAAACGATTAAAGGGGATGATAATGCGCAGATATTTTACTCGTACGGACAACGTATCGTATTATATTGCGTTCTTTAATATAATATGGTTCTGTACATTTTTGTGCGCCAAGTCATATAGATTTCGAATTACACACGCCTGAAGACAAAAAAAAAAAAACAATACAACTATTCGTATTACGTTATTGCATTATGTATGGCCGAGGAAATCGTGTGTCAAAAATATTATTCGTATTTTTTTCCCTTCTCTTAAAGATTTTATTTTGTCTGTAATTTTTTTTTTTTTCCCCCGGACAATGCGGCGGATTTGTTATTGGATAAGTTTTTACCGATTTTCTCGGTTCGTGTTTTCAACTTATAATGAGAAAATTTCACAATAAAGGGACGAAAAATTTACGAAATTATACGATCAAAACGTCATACGCTTTACGAATATCATCGAATATTATCATTTTCTCGACCGTTATTAAATCGGGTTGCAACGCTTCGTTTGGGGAAACGAGGAAGAGACACGAGGCCGGTCGTGGTCACGCATCAGCTGTTTCTGATCACGAAATCCGTTTCTTGCAGTAGTTATATACGTATAACACAGCGCATTTATTTAACGTTGATCGCGTACTCCGTTGAATTAGAGAGAAAACCGGACAATTTGAGACCGCGTGCCGCCGATTTCGTATGGATTTTTTTCCCCTGCCCCGTCGTATTGTCACGTCGCGTCGTCGTCGTCGTCGTGTAGGTCGCGCGTTAAAGCGCGGAGGTCCACACGCGGCATCAGCATCATCGAGCTTGATCGTTCGGACGGAATTCATTAGGAGCGACCGGCTGTTGTCCCCCGCGTAACACGTGTGCCGTCGTGGTCCACGGTGGTGTGATAATGGACGCGACAAAAACGCGCATTAAAGGTTCATTTTTGTTGGTAATTTTTTTACGCTACTTTTCTCCTCCCCTCGCGCGTACTCTTTCCCCCGCGAAGTTTCGGCCGTTCACTCGTTTCTACAATATCGTCTCCTGTATACGATACATATACTCGTACGAGGTCGTACTATATTGTTCGCCGTATACGAGATTTCCGTGCCGGAAAATTTCATATAAATAATCACAATTTCTTCTCGCACAATTTCTTCCATTCCGGAATGGTATTGTTCTCTAATGTCTCTCAACGATGCGAGCAGTATTGGTTTTATAACGGTGTGTGTGTTCTTTTCTTTTTTCTCTTCTGCAGTGAACAACACTTTTTCCAGTGCTCGGATGCCGCGCTTGAAACGTGGGTTACTGCTTTCCGATTAGAAAACCGTCTCCATAATTAATCGGTACTTAAATTTCGAGAGTTTTTCGATTCTTTCCCCGCAATAGATTAGTCCAGATTAAGCGTGTCTATCCGAGGGGAATTGTATAAAAAAAAAAAGAAAAAAAACGACAAATTCGTTTTGGACGCGGAGAATTAGTGGATTATTTTTTAAGAGTTCAAAACGGACGATTTTATTTAGAAAATGCATAAATAGATCAGACGAAATGTTTGGTTAAAGTAAATAATACGTTTAGAAATAATTTTTTTTTTTTTACGTCTTATACAATTCCATACTTCTATGGAGTTTCGCCATCATTTTTTTTTTTGCTGTTTTGCATTTTCGAATATGCGCGTTTTGAATTTTTGCCTTCACATTTGAAATATCTAAGTAAATATAACAAATATTTTTTTCAAACGGATTTTTCGGTTTTGATATCAAAAATAATCACGGGGACGCATACGAAATCGCTAAATAAAACGTGTAACACGTACGATTTTTATTCGTTTTATAAAAATGTGTATAATTATTTTGACTTTTTTTTCTTTATAATTTTAACGATAAATTCGAGACTAAAGTCAAAATCGTTTTAGAAACGGAAAAAAAAGTTTTATTCTGTTTTTCATTTTACACTGCAAAATTATTCGATTTCCATAACACGATAAACGTACTTTTGAAAATATGATAAAAATATACTCGATATTATTTAGAATTATATTTCTTAATCCGGTACCGAAAATAAAATATACATTTCTGTTAAATAAATACGCTATAAATAAAACCGTCTTAATATGTAGGCCCTGTCGTTATTATTTATTTATTTTCAAAACAACTGTACAAAATATATAATATTTCGCGTGAAAACGTTTTTCAATACACACCGCATTCGTTTAAAAGATACTAATTTCTGATAATTTAATTCGAAATAATTATTATTTATATTTGATAAAATATTAAATAAATTGTTTAAATAATATAAATTATATTAATGCGAATCACTGCACGTTTTATTTGCCATATGATTTATGGTTTTTGTATTACACGTATAGCGGTTCGAAACGGGTTATTATAATAAACACACACACACATATATATTTTATTGCAATGTTAAATAACAATTGCGATTTTTTTTACTACATCGCGTTACAAAATACGATTAGAGCACCGATGCGGTCGATACATGTGCAGTTACGACCGTTTTGATGCCACTTGTGGTCATAATAATACCCGAGTGGCATTTTAGGCGCAGACGCCGTCTTAAATCATCAATAAATGACAAATCTGGTTCAGAGCACCGTGTTTTTAACATAAATTATTACCAAATTTTTACATGGGTTTAACCGTGCCGTGAAAATGTTACTTTCGATTCGAACACCGCAGTACTGTTCAAAATAGCCACACACGAATCAGTGTGTGTTTACAGTAGAATTGTCAGTTGAATATCCATTTGTAACTTAGTTCAAATATGTTATTGTTGTGCTCCGTTTTCACAGCATTCCACCCCTTTGAACATGGTGTATAAGGCTGGAATAAGTGCTCGACCGACGATCAGCGCACATGGTGGTACGCACTGATCATCGGTCGCGATCGAGCGTTTTTTAGTGCTTAGCCGACGGTAAACTCGTTTGGTCGAGGAAACATGTGAATGTGAGTAAACCAGTAAAAGTTATTAAAATAGTAAAACGTGTGAGATTAACGAGTAAACGAGCGTACAACGAGGAAAGATGAATCGTTACGTTAATTTTATTTCATTGAAATACGCGAAATAATATTATTATTAATAATAATAATAATAATAATAATAATAATAATAATAATAAAAAAATAATAAATTTCACATACTCGCATACAATTGATCGCTCGGTCAGCGTCGAACTAAACACCCGCGTATACCGCCGACATGGCGCGTCAGTCGACCGCGATAAAACCGGAAAAGAAAGTAGTCACCAGATAGCGGTGCGATACAAAAAAGAGGAGGTAGCCACGCAGACGTATAAATAACGGTCCGCAATCAACGGATCGTTCAGTGTATGCACAGCGGTCAAACGCGAACAATGTCCGCCTTTGCTCGCGGCACACGTCTGTGTGTGTGCGTGTAAGTGTGGGATTCACGTTGACCGCCGTCAAATGTACGATCACACATTTTCAGCACGGTTCAGTGTCGGAGGAAACACCGACTTAGAACTACTATAAAATATATATTTTTTAAATACTGAGTTAAAATTTAAACCGATACATTTAAATTGAACTACAACGGTTCTCAATTATCAGTTCATAAACCGCGTATGAAATGTTAAACTGTCACGATTATTATAAACCGACATTGAACGGCAAAAATGTTACCCGGGATATGCTGTTAATTGAAAAAATGAACAATTTAAGTATTTGTTAAAATTATCATGACATTAGAAATAGATATCTACTTGTTACTAAACGTTTCGTAAAATAAACAGTAAAATCATAAAAGAGTAAATCGTACATAACTGTTTAAAAAAAAAATTAAATATTTCCACATATCATGTTGCATAATATTACGTTGATTTAAAATCCGCGTATTATTTGAAGGTGAAATATTTATACTTTTAATGAACGTATCAGTAGGTGTTACGTCCAGACGTTCTCGTTTAGTCAGTTAAAAGCATTATTTATTAGTTTTTCAACTATTTTTATTTTGAAAATCATATGACGAAAATTTGAAGTATTACAAGCATTAAACATATAGCACCTTTCTACCGTCCCGCGTCTCAAACTTAGATCAAAAGTATATTCTTTAAGAATTCAGAATTAATAAATAATAAGTTTTCTTTTAAAAATCAATAGTTGATATATAGTTATAATAAGTGAAAGACAGGGATAAAAATATTTTTAAATTACGAACAAATGTAAAATGGAACGTACCAAAGACATTTTTAAAAAAAAGCCTAAAATTACAAAAGTTATTTCTTTTTTTTAGCCCAGCTTATGATAAAAAAAAATATACCATCTATCCATAAATTTCTTTTTAAAAAAGTCGTAAGAAATAAACGGTTAAATATCACGAAACGTTTTAGCCACCGATTTATTTTCGACAATAAAAATGGACAAAATTATTCTTTTTTAATATTACGATATAATCGAGTATTTAATGTAATATTCTATAATGGTAGAAATTAATTTAAAAAAGAAAAAAAGATGCCTTTTGAAACTAATAAGTTTCAAAGCAAATTAACAGTAATATTTTCAATCTGCATATAATACACCCTGTACACAAAAACGTAAAGTATAACTAAAATGTATTTTATATTGTATAACATATAATGCTACTTCAATTTCAGTTGTCTTCGTTTCACCTCGTTTTAACCATTCACGTTTATAATATTATATAGCCGCAGGCAACATTCAAAAAAAATCTGACAGACGGTTAACGTTTACGTGAAAGTACATATTATAGAAATGTATCTCCGTTACCGCGATTAACGATTTCGTTGAAACGTCTCGACGGTACTTTTGTATACGTTTTTATATGCGTCAGATATATGATTTGGAAACTTAAATATTATATCGTACGTATACAGGAATTCGAGATTCGAGTAGAACAGAGAATAAAGCGAAATTCGCAGTTTTCTCCCCCCCCCCCCAATTACATTACTTTTAAATGTGTATATGTGGAACATTCAAAGTTTGTTATGGATAATTGAAGAAAAAAAAATGTCTTTCCGTATGATTCGTTTAAACTCGTATTAGATAAAATTGTATATTACACGCGATGATAAGTTTCTGGAGTGAATCGGACGGATCACAATTAAATTAGAAAAAATCTGCATATTTTAGAAAATTTGCCGCCTGCTTTTAAAAAATAGTGAATCTAAAAAAAATCCCCAAAAATATCTATTTCGATTTATCATTTATTCCAGCGTTTTCATTATGTCTTACGTATACTTATATTTACTGTGGTGATGTTATCGACACAAAAAAAGAATGGGCTCTAATTAGATAAATTATTTATCTTAAATATATATAGTTATATAAATTGGGGGTTGTAGGACATTCGACTTACACTTTCTCGCTAAAAAAAAAAATGTACAATGTTATTACCTATTTAGGTTCGTTTTTATTTTTTAAATTCCCTAAGGCGTTAACAATTTGTTACTTCTATTAATAGTAAATAAATTTCAATTTACTTAAGGTATTTCATAAACGTGCTGCCGCAGAAAATAGACGTGTTCCATTGAACGTTTGAACGTTTTTGGAAATCGTTCGTCACGCGAAGAGTATAATATGATTTTATTTTTTTAAACGCGCGATCACACAGACTTAAAAATTTGAAAATATTCAAATTTTTGTCTTCACCAACTGATTTTCTAAGAAACGTTAATGTGCATTACTTGTTTGTTGTTACGCGCCAACGATAGCAGGTCGCGTTGTAACAACGGCAAGTGGCTCTTCAAAAACGGCAGTACAAACGGACGTAACGGAAAGTTGGTCATTTCTTGTATATTGTGATGAAATTCTTCGACGCATATCAAATTGCTCTGTTAAAAAAGAAAAAAAAAATTACAATTTTCCTAATACGTAATATAAAAAACGCGGTTTCGCGTATGACGAGTATAACTATATTGCATACGACGAATAAATTGTTATACCGCTGTTAATAATAATAATAATAATAATAATTCTTATTGTCAATTTACAATTCCGTCTCTTCTGGTGGAACGCTGTATAATCGCTTTGTGTTATCATGTCCAAATAAACGATCGAGTTCTGGTTTCAATACGAATGATACCTAACCCAACACAGCGCCTTATGATTGTTTTATTTTTCTACTTCGGTTTATACAAGTCGACGAAAACAGATTCGAAAACCGAACAACGAACGCGAGGATATATTATTATCGAGATAATAATATATTGATCGTGCAAAAGTGCTCGGTAGTAACTATTACATTATATTCTATAAAACGTAGACAAAACGTGTTTTGTGAGTATACTCACCACCAAAGTGAATATCTGACCCTTCACTCGTTCACTAGTCTGCAACGATATCTGTCCGCTAAACTGAACCAGCGTGGTCAGGAATCGTTTGAGTTTGGTGTGGTTTCTAAACGTGTCGGACGGCGGGCTCAAACCTGCAGCGTGCAAAAAAAGAAGAAAAACCGCGGAAAAGTGAGAAAATATTATATTGATTTGTTTTCGTGGATTTTTCCCGTATTATTCTCGCAGTTTAATCATGATAAATGATATATTATGGTACGTTTGGAAACAAAAACTTTCACCGTCGTAGGTACGTGTTTATTTTAATTCCATAAAACGGACCTGGATGTGCCTGTCGTGTAATAAGCGAAAGATATGATTACGTAAAAGCGGGATTTTGTCTCGTGAATTAAAGTCCTTTCCCTCTGTTCGTCGATGTCGAGACGACTTCAAAGGAGACCGCGTTACAACGTCGTCGTATTATAATAATAATTATAATATCCGAGTGCGACCGCATTGTAAGCAAATATTACGACTAAACACGTTAGGTTGTGAAATGTTTATAATAGCATATAGCGCGAGGAAATTATTTTCAGCGTAAGACGCGTTGTTAATCGATAAAATTAATAATTTTAGACAAACAAGTGTATTATATTATTATTGTGGGGGAAACGCTTGATTATTTATCTGCGTAATCCGTGTAAATGTTGTTGTGAGAACTACGATATTATATTATTCAGTTGGCGTTTGAATTATACATTTAGAAATTCGCTAAATTTGAAGGGATATTTCCAAAGGATTTTCGTATATACACAATATAATATTTGTTTGACACACATAGAAGCGATGTCTGTTTGAATCAAAACTATTAAAACGCCGTTATATATATATATTGTATATTCTTGTTTTCAAACCGCAAAAATGTATATTTTCTAGAAATTTCAATAATAAAAAAAAAAAAAAAGAAACGGGGTAGTTTTTATAAGTCAAATCTGCGGAGTGTAGTAAACTTTCATTGTATATATTAACAAATTCTAGTCATTTCTCTCTTTTTTTTTTTAATCGAAAATTATACGCGTTTTCGTCGTTTATTCGTCTGAAAATCGACAGTGTACATTAATTATGCCGAATTGACGAAAAAACTGTTCGTTATTTCAAATAGTTGTTGAAGATTGGAGAGCAACAGGAGAAAAGAAAAACAGGAACAAGGACGAGTGGGAACGAGTACTTTATATGTCACAAGCCCGTGTGAATGTGAATGGATTATAAAATAATATATTATAAAGATATATAATGAAAAGAAAAACATAAAAACAGAGCGGAATGGAGTACGTATATGGGAAGGCAATACGCGTAGTGGAAAGGATCGCGTACGATTTTCGTAGGTTTGCAGACGTTTTTCTTTTTTTTTTTAACGCCGTTTATAATTTTATTTCTCGCGATCGATTTTAATGGAGGAGGGAAATGTTTTCATTTTAGATACTGCAACGACAACGGCCGAGCCGCAACAACGGCTAATAATAATGAATAATAAAACGCGCGCGTGCAAATAAATAATACGTACTTTCGGATTCGACGTCGATTTGTGCCGGTAACGGGTGATGGTTGGTTGGACTGAGCAAGTGTTCGCCGGACGAGTCGCTGGTGGACGTGGACGAGAATCCGCCGCCGGGTTCTTTCGACTTGATTTTCAATTTACCTGTTAACACAATATATAATGCGTATATGTTATAAAAAAAATGATATCAATCGGCGATTCCGCACGCGCGATAATAAATTCTGCGTTTTTCTTGAATGACAATTCGAGAAACGGTATTTGGCGAAAACGCGGAAAAACCGTAACGTCGATTTTCAATGGGCGGCCGGCGCACACGTCTACCCGGCTGCGCATTGCGGTAGAAAAAAAAGCAAAAAAAAAAAAAAAAAACGAGGTTTTTATTGGAAAAACCCCGATTTATTTTTTAATTTTATTTCCTCTCGAACACGACGGCGCGCAGGAGGGACCGTACAAAAAGCCTTCGGGCGAGTGCCGCGGCGTGTGTTGACGTAAATATAATATATTTGTATGATATACGCCACAGCGGCGCGAGCGCGCGCGCGCGTACGCTAAACGCTGCGGCAAAAGCCACGACGACGACGACGCGGCGATGCCGGGTTAGCCCGCCCAGTACGTGTCCGAGTGTTCGTGACACGTCCATTAGCGGAATTCAGTTGTGTCATACACATAAACACGCCGCCGCCATTCCTGCGAGTTATTAGTTTTTGGCGGTGCAACTTCTGCGGTTGATGTGCCGCCGCCGCCGTGGTTGCCGATCCGCCGCGTCGACTTCACCACGACGCGCACAGGGAACGCGGCGACGACGACGGGGTGATTTTCTGGGGTGTGTGTGTGTGAAGTAAAACGGGATGACGGCGGACGGGGAGAGGACGTGTATTTAATATATTTTCGTAAAAAAAAAAATAAAAGAAAAAAGTTTTCGAAACTACGAGTATATCCGGCGGAGACGGTTTGTTTTTTCTTTTTTATAACGCGTGTGTCGTCGGATGAATCGCGTTACTATATTATATGTGACGGTCCGGACGCGTATGCGAATTCCAGAGGAGAAGAAAATGAACCGGTGGCCGGCCTACTAACGAGTTCTCGGCAGTGGACGAAAAATTAACGCGCCTCTATAGTCGTTATTATATGGGCATATTTTCGATACGATTTTCTTTGTAACACACAAAAGTAAAGAAAAAAAAATTTTTTTTTTTTGTTGCTGTAATTGCTAAAAATTTGTAAACTAGACGGTAGATATAAGACGATTCTGAGTGGATTTCTATAATAATAATAATAATATTGATAATAATACGTATTTTATGTTTTGTACGTAGTATAGTGTTTGAAAACGCCGTATATGCAATACACGGATTTGTTGACGAACAAACAAATGCGTTCCCGGTTTCTTACTCGTATCGCGAAAAATGAAATTTTCTGATTTATATTTAACGGGTCTTGGAAACTATGTATTACCTTCGTTTGTCTCTCTCTCTCTCTCTCTCTCTCACTCTCATCCAGAGACGGATTTACACAATTGTCGCCCCTAGGCAAATTGTTTTTTTGGCCGCCCCATTAAACTTATCAACGAGAAAACATATTTTTAAACACTTATTTAACATAACTACTAAAAAAATAAATCATAAAGACTGATACTAAACAATAATTAATGGCGGTTATGTTAATAAACTAGAGTTAAAACTAGGTTAAAAAACCTAGAGTATTCTCAATAAAATATTGGCCTAAAATTGCCGCCCTAGGCAAATGCCTATTTTGCCTGACGCTAAATCCGCCACTGCTCTCACCTATACACAGTAATACAAACACGGGCTTTACAACGAGCGGCTTGTTTAAACGATATATTATAAAATATACATATTGGTGTCGATTGGTCAGTGTCGTCTAATGTTAATTAATTGACAGTGCATAACGCTATACTGTAATAAGTGGGATTTTTCACTTGTTACATAGGCTCTACATAGCTCTACACGTTTCAATTAATACGCATAAGAATATTATAAAAAATTATTATTAATTGTTGATAGACATCAAATGTTTTTGCTGGTTCTGTCGGAACGAGTGGTGTGTCATATTCGCGTGACAGTGTGTAGCGTATTGTGGCGAACGGCCACAATGATATTTAAAACGTAAAAAATATTCACTTATGTATATACTTTTGAAATAGGTATATAATACGTTAGTAGACGAGCGTAAAACGGTATTATGGATTCGTTCGCGTCGGCGGATTATATTATACGCTTCGCTACGCCGATCCATGTTTCGTACAGCCATCTTTTCCATAACGAAAAAATTCTTAAAACCGCGCGCACACTAGCCGCTTCTTTTTTTTTTTTTTTTTTTACATATTATTATATTCGAATAAAAAAAAAAAAATTAATATATCTGTATAAACGTTTCTAATCGAATAACGTTTAGAGGCTCTCCTCCGCGCGGTCCGGTCGAAAGTTCTGGAGAGCGCGGCACTATAAATACGCTCGCGTCAGCGGTTCGGGCGCAGGTGCGCGCCATATGCGGAGTCGCGACCGTCTGCGCTATATAATAAATAACCGTGTCCGAATGTACGGACATCCTGCGTTCTTCTCTCGGCCAGACCAATCGGTTTTTGAGACGATAAACAAATATGAGAAATCGACGTCGTCGTCGGCTCCTTGACGACGTGCTTATGTTGTTTCCATACACTCCATTATCATATACCGCGTTTTTAAATTTAATTACGAGTTCGTATTAAGGCGTGTTGAAATTATTATATGGATAGAAATGCGTTTTGATACGCGCAGCACGGCATCACTGACAAAATTTTATCACTTTTTACCGTTTCCATATATACGAATATATATATATATACATTTTCCAAGTCACCATCGCACAATAATTAGTTTCACTGATTTATTTCCGGTAATTTTTTTTTTATGAAAAACGATTTTTTTCTGCGCATAACAGCGTACAAAAAAAAAAAAAAAAAAAATGAAAACTCGTGAAATTGTTTCGTTAGTTTTTATCAAAACGTTTAAATCGATTATTTACAATATTTTATTATTATTAAAATCGATTTAAAACGTCCTCGGCCGGACTATAGACAATCATCACGTTATTACTCGTACTTATTATTTACATATTATTATGTAGTATTCGACGTTTTTATAATATAGTAATAGGCGTTTTTTAGAATGTCGTTTCCGTCCACAAAGCCTCATCGTAGTCTAAAGCATCTCACGACTATTGTAATTAAAGATTTTTATAGTTAAAACACTATAAACAGCCGATTGAGTGGGGGAATCACTACAGTATCTGATTGCACATATACGTATATTTCAATATGAGCGACACGCGTAATAGGAGAGCAAATGAAAAACGGAGAACCGGGGGAAACACGGGGGAAAAAAATGAGTGGCGGAGTGTTGTAAACCGGATGATTTTCTTATGATAACGACGATGTAATTTTAAAATAACCTTCTACGGTTCCGAGGGCTTGCGTGATCAATGGAGTACGAGGATGTCAGATCCTTTTCCTGATGTTCCTCGCAAGATTTCTTTGTTCATTCACCTGTGAACTCGATCGTTCACTTCGTCTTTGGCGTCTTCCACCACTCGCATCCACGTCTCTGCTGCAACTATAGGTATGTCTCGCGCATATTTTTCTACTGTCCATCTCTGTATGTCATCGCACTCCAAACAAAGGTTTTGATAAATTTCTTTCCGGTGTTCACCGGGAGACGATTATTTTTGAGGAGATCGCATTTTTCTTCCCGGAAACGCCTCGGAAAGCTCAACGTAATTATCTTGTTAACACACATCGGCTCTTGATTTACCAGCCGTTGGGTAAAACTGTTATTGAAAAAGAAATATTTCCAATGCGTTGGCAAAAAATAAAACCGCCGAGGAAATTA
This sequence comes from Chaetogeoica ovagalla, assembly GCA_032441825.1. Lineage (NCBI taxonomy): Eukaryota > Metazoa > Arthropoda > Insecta > Hemiptera > Aphididae > Chaetogeoica > Chaetogeoica ovagalla. Next base: position 5,950,366 of record CM063730.1, read on the forward strand.
TATTTTTTCCGTAACGATTTCCACCAGAGATTAAAACACCGCGTCGGTACCGATGTCGGTTATATACATACAGTGCATTATCGTTGTATTGCGAGGTCGACGGTATAATAATAATAATAATATTATTATTATTTTTATTATTATTATTATTATTATTATTATACTCGGGCCGTGTCAGAAACATTATGTATACCGTATTGGATTCGGAATAGAGTTTTTGAAATTTCAAAAGCCCGCCGTATTTCCCTTGTCGTCGTCGTCGCCCTCCGGCCGTTATTATCGTCGGTCCGCGTGCGTTCCTCTCTACAGCCGCACCACCGCCACAACCGCCGTCGCACCCTGTCCCACCCTGTCAGGCTCGCCGCGTATACCGTAAATCCTTCGCTCACTCAGTGTATATATATATATATGCCGCGGTGATCCCTTCGTCCTTTCCCGCGGTGTCCCTGCAACAGTCCGCGGCGGCGACGGCGGCCGTCGTCTTCGTCACTGTCAATCGTTCGGGAGACCCGTCCAAAGTTTCGAAACCGACGCGTTAATGGAGCACGCGCGCATATATCCATCCGAGCGGTCGGAGGACGACGCGAGAGCCGTATCGCGCGAGATAAGTGCGAAAACGTGCCTAGCAGTCGTTCGCAGGACTTTGACGCGGATCTGACGGGGTGCGTGTTTATTTTTCTAATGGCACTGGTAAACATATTTTATTATTATTATTATTATTATAATGTTGACGTAACCGTGCACCCGTAGTAGCGGCACCGGCGGCGTGTGTTTTTATACGATAACACGGCCACCGACGGTGTGTGTGTGTGTGTGTGTACAGTGTATAATATACACCGCTATATTATACGTTTAAGAGCTGTCTTTCGCCGCAGTTTTCCGACGGAAAAAAAAAATCGTCGAGGGAGAGAATTATAAACGCGTATATCCCGCCGTCGAGATATCGCCGGAATGTCTTTTATCGCCCACAGAACACCGTTTGAAATATTATAATTTATATAAATATTATAATTCCTCGCCGCGCGCGTCATCGAAATATAACGATTTTCCTTTTTCCGGTTATATGCTATTGATATTTTATTTATTCGCGGTTCATTTCGGACAAAAATACCATATTATGTAAACTCTGACTGTTTTAATGATATATATATATATATATATATATATATAGAGAGAGAGAGAGAGAGAGAGTGAGAGACAGTCAGTATCGGTCCGACCTCACTCGGCTGCAGCCTGCCCGACATTTGCCGTTATCGAATAGTAAATTAAAATTAAAATATGTTTACGAAAAAAAAAAAAAACAATTAAAACAACATAACAGAATATTATTGTTTATAGACGACGGAAAAAGAAAAAAAGATGAATTTAAATAAAAGAAAAGAAATTACAACGATTGTTCACTACGTGAAGTATTTCTAGTATTGTGTATGAAATTTACTTTCAAAATCTACGTGTAGCAACGGAATGTGTTTTAATAATACTTCATCGCAAACAAGTTTTATATGAACCGTGTGTACTTTCAATGAGCTGAAGATTTAAAAAAAAAAAAAACTGATTTTAAGTTCTTGGTTTTAATCATAAATACATCTCGTCTGCGCAATCTGTATATGCGGAAAAACACGTGATTCAGTTAATTAATAAAGTTTAAATAATTTACAAGCGTTCTTTTTTTCTTTACACGTTAATTTAAAACCGCGGTTATTATTTCCAACAGTGGATTTTGTCGCTGAACTCTTCAATAAAAACAGACGTTTGGAATTTTTACTGTAATTTTTACCGTTTTCTGTTCTACACGACCGGATATGTCGAAATAACCGAGTTATATGAATACGGTCTATGAGTACGTAATTTGTTACTAAAAAACGCGTTTATAGCGCGCAAGACGAAGTTTTTACGTGTTATACACTTGGGGGCACCCTTGTAAATACGATTCGTATACGTGCGAAAAATGTTGAATTTTGTTTTGAAATTCGCGTCATAGAAGACTAAAAGTATAAAATAAATATTAAAACAGTACTAGTGATTGTGCGCGCACACAATAATTAATCGAATTTAAAATCTTGTAAAACCAATTGACGAGTATCTGTGGCCTCATAGGCGTAAATAACGGCGGCGGAGGGGCCTAGGGGGGCTAAGCCCTTCCTAAATTCTCTATATAGCCCCGTCCCCCAAATATTCTATCGTCTGTCAGTCAATATCGTTATGTGTTATAATTTTTTTTGCTAAACCCGGGTAAGTACAGGACGGATTTAGACTTCAACCCCAAACTTCAAACACTATTTGCGCCTACGGATAGCGTATAAATACAGCGGTCTCTAAACTCTACACTCCGCCGGAGCCGAACGTTTTAAAGTCATCCCACTGAACCCAACGCGTTCTCCACGTCCTGCGAAGAGAAATTAAAGCGCCCTGCACAAGACTATTGCAATGTGTTGGCGCGAAATCTCCGTCGTACAACGCGTTTTGAGAAAAATATAACAAATATAACGCACTAGACAAATGTGTGCGCGTACACTGTATTATTATTTCGTCCCAGTCGTCGCACAACACGAGTGTTCCTAATCGATTCCGGTAAAAATTGGTTGCATCTGGGAAGTTAAAGTTAAGCTGTGACCGGCCGACCGATACCGTTAACGCGCACCTGAGCTCCGCGTCACGTCGCGCGAAATAACGCCCTCGTGCGCGCGCGCGCGTGTGTGTATGTAATTGTATATGTATACACGAGTGTGTATACAGAGTGTTCCAAGAACGATTGTTACTACGCTGGATAAACGGCCGTTAGTTTTCCGCGTTTTATCGCTTAGGCCGATAATAATACGTTTGTTTTGTTATTTTTTTTTTTTCAATTTACTCGACACGTTTCGAAGACGGCGTTTTTTTTTTTTTTTTTCATTGCAGCAGAAGAGATTTCGTATTTTTATGGAAAATTTGATTTTTCCCGTATACTATGAAGTTCGTCGAGACGGGCTCACGGATATTTATTTTTTCGCCTCTTGAAGGCTATCGGGACTAACGTAGAAATAAAAAAGAAAACGTTATTACATCGCTGCGGTCACGAGTTCATTTTCGCACGACGTTCATGATATCATGTAGAGCGGTATTAGTTTTTACATTGAACGAAAAGCGCTTTTCTTCGTTGAAATGGAAAATGTCGATGAAATTCCGGGGGAGTCGACCAGTGAGAAATGTTTCGTTAATTAAAAAATAAAAATGTATATATATATATATATTTGTTTTTTAACTAAATGTCTGAATCGAAAAGAAAAGAAAAAACGACGATAATTATTATTATCATTATTGCGGATCGGTTGCCCGACTGTTATTACATGATGTAAGAACGTAGAAGAAAAAAACCTTCGAATTTTCATTTCTTGCGGAAAAATATTACAACATTATTATTTCGTTTTTTGAACACTCTGTATAATAATAATAATAATAATAATACACATACACACCCGCCGTCGCGAGCGCCAAATCTCTTTTTCCTCTCCGCCGTCAAACTCCGGTGCCGCTGTACCGTTCCTGTCATCCTTCAACATTAATAACGCGCCCATACACGCACACGTCCTTACAACGATATTGTGTTGTCGTGTACCATACACGCTGGGGACGTAAAATTGCGCAAAAGAAAATTTAATTTAATCATAAATTCCGGGAGAGAAGGGAAAAAAACACGAATCGATACGCGCGGCGAATCGTGAGAATACGCCACAGATTTCTCGCACGTTTTTCTTTCGATAAATATATATATATATATATATATAAAAGAATACACTTGTACGCCGAAAACGCGTATTGCGTGCAGTATTAAATACCGATTAATTAATAATAATCTGACGATTTTATTTTTCTCTATGTAAATTGTGAGAATTCGATATTTTTAGAGTCGTAAATGATCAAAAAAAAAAAAAAAACTCCGACAATTATTGTTTTCGTATCGTATAATTTAATATAATAGTCAGTGAAATAATATCAATATATTTATTTATGTACGGAAGATAAAAATGTTTTGAACGAATAATACGGCCAAATATAAAGTATACACTTAGCGTGCGGCGTTTTATGAATAATAATATTGATAAAAATGATTTCATTTTTTTAAAAAACAAAGAACACACGGTGTGTATAAACATATAAAATGGTATTATGTTATTTCTTCCGCGTTAATATATGGACTAAAAAAATATCGAATACAATCGTTTATTATATATAAAAGTTTTGTTTTTGTCATATCATTGGAGCTCACGGATTAAAAATGAATTTATCATCTGCCAATTCTCCACAAAAAAAAAATAATAATAATACACTAAAAATAATATTTAATTAAAAAATGACACTGAAAATAATAATAAAAAAATGTTTTATCGTTTGTGATGTCTAAAAATTCCCGGGGGGGAAAAAAAAGACTAAATATATACGATTTGAACGAGGATATAATTTACCGCAGTTTGAATTTCGGTGTTAAATATCAATTTCGGTGTTAAAATTTAATAATAATTGTCATTGAATATTGAAATGTTGTCGGGCGGATTTTTTTTTCTTCAAAATATTCATAAAAAAAAAAAGAAAAAAAATCGGTCGAAATATAATGCGGTACTCGAAACGCGCGTTTGTATAGCTGTTCGGAAAGTATTCGATGTCGCAAAAAAACAATAAAAATCGCTTAAAAAAAAAAAAAACCGAACACTAGACAACGGATCGATTGCCACATATACGTTTTTCTGTCATCTTCACACTGCACTTGTATCCGAACGTTTTTCTTATACTATACGTATTGGAATAGTTAATAAAATCGGTAAATACGTTGAATTTTTTTTTTTTGTCTAGTATTTATTTAAATAATTGTAAAACACATTTTCTAGTGAGTTTTGCATTCGTGTCGGCGGCGAGGTCAGTTGTGTATATATAATATACGATAAAAATCTATTTCGTAAATACGATTTCTAGATTTATTTGATATCATATAAACTGTTTTAAAACGTGTGCACTTCGGATCTTAACGAGGTATAATTTTTTTTTTGAATAAACTGCACGTATATAATGATCACGATATTACTATATACGATATCGCGCGAATATTATTTAATTATTGCGGACGACGCTAAATAATAATTCGATTTATGCCCCGAAGAAAACGGTAATATGTATATATTTTTTTGATTATATGGCTTTTAGTAATACTATTACAGCTTAAAAATTATATATATATATATATATATACACGACATACGTAATTTGACAAAGAAAGAAAAAATAAAACAAAAATGTTAAACGAGAAAAATACGAAAATCTTAAAAACAACAATTGTCTTAAACAATTATATGGTAAAAATCAGCCTCCAGGATAAAATTGATAATTGTATTGACGGGTTTTTGGGAATTAAACAAAATAGCGCGTTTCGCGTGCATAGAAGGTCAATCGAAGAGAAGACGAGGGAGATCGCAATCGCTTTCGTTTGGATGTAGCGTACACAGAACGATAATATTATTTCGCCCGAACGTGTGCTGCACGGTCATATTATTATATATACAATAGGATCCGTTAATTCCGAATAATAGACGAAAAAATTTCGCGCACGAGTACATATTGTTGTTCTCTTTTTTTTTTTGTTTTATATAAGCGCACTACTACAGCTGCGCGTTTGGTAAAATAACGAGTGCGCAGTTTACGTATTTGTAATGTGTGTACGATGACGAGAACGGTTCAGAGCGCAGAAGGAATATTTAAGCGCGCGTGTTTGCGCAAAATAAATCTATACATGTGGCAGCGCAGTGGCCAAAATATGGTCAAAAGTTTTCGGTGCCACAGTCGTGCACGACCTGTTAAAATATACGAAGAGAACGAAAGAATCCGACCGATTAATTCGGTTGTGTATTACGTTTTATCACGAATGCGACGATGCAATATTATATAATAATAATAATAATAATAATATGTAAATATTTTTTTTTCGCGTACTAAAATCGTCATAATAATATATACGCGAATAAGCGGTTGTAAAAAGAAGAAGAAGAAAAAAACGACAGTGTTTTCGCAATATTAACACTCGTGTACAACATAATTATTATTAGATATATAATAATAATAATAATAATAATAATTAGACGTCCGCGAATAGGGCGGCAGTATATTTATATTATCGTATCGTATATATTTATACAATTCGCGATAAATAAATATTATAAATAATATTAAATAAATAAATAAATGTTATTATTATAGTATTTATCAAATAAATAATACGCGTAATTATAAAATAAAAAAAATATATAACGCGTACGCGTATTTGCCAAATCGCTGCATTTATTATTATTATTATTATTATTATTATTATTATTATTATTATTATTATTATTATTATTATTATTATTATTATTATTATTATTATTATTATTATTATTATTATTATTATTATTATTATTATTATTATTATTATTATTATTATTATTATTATTATTATTATTATTATTATTATTATTATTATTATTATTAAATCTATTATTATTATTATTATTATTATTATTATTATTATTATTATTATTATTATTATTATTATTATTATTATTATTATTATTATTATTATTATTATTATTATTATTATTATTATTATTATTATTATTATTATTATTATTATTATTATTATTATTATTATTATTGAATGGCGATAAAATTAATAATATAAAATTAAACGCGCGTGCGAGAAATCTTTCTGCGTTGATATTTGATATATATATATATATATATAAAAAATATGTAATAATTATTCCAGAGTAGAAAAAAAAGAAAAAAAAAGTCAAATCGCGACAATTGGAACACGAAAACGTAAATTTCGAGTAATTTCATAAATCGAGTGTTGTGTTGTCCTGCAGCGGTTTGTTTGGCCGTACATTTCTCCGGTTTTTTGTTTTTCCAGTTTCAGAGTTCTTCGACTGCTGCCACGTCTCGAGCGTATTCAACGTGTACGCACACTGAGCGTTCAGTTTCATTCCGTTTTTCTTCTTCCTTTTACTCGTTTCGCTAAAACGTTTCTTACAATGCGTTGATATTTTTATTTTTATTATATAAACTCTCAGTGTGTGTGCGCATTTTCACTTCCCAGGTTTTCGAAAAACTCAACTGCCGTTAGGTTTCCGAGCGAGTATTTTTAACGGTTATTAAACCGCGTTCGTCGTCACATTGCCAAGTTTTACCCCCATTCACGGCCGCGTTTTTATCACTCGCGAAATCGTCTCGCAACCGCCCGAAGAGGAGGAGGAGATGCGATGGTCCATTGACCGCGATAAAGTCCGCGTGTCGTATCTCCTTGCCGCCAACGTGTCCTCCGGCCGTTATTACGCCCAGACTCCAGGGCCGGATTTAGGAATGTGGGGGACCTGGACCCACGTTAAAAGTATATATTATATTTCGATAACATATATTTAATATATTATTATAAGTTAATTTAATTTAATAATATATTAACATTTACACGTATTTATCTACAACAGCGGTCAGGCGGCTTGCTATACAAGTTATATGTGTTTATTTATAACTGTTTTTCTCAAAATTGAAAACCATACCTTATCGCTTATCCTACTCTACAAGTCAAAATAATCGATTTTAAATAACTTTAATTTTACTATGTAAATGATTGAACAATTTTATTCAATTTGTGATTTAAATTTATTTTGCAAATATTAAAGTGTGTTTTATACTTGGTTGCAAAAAATCCCATTAAGTTAGGGCCCTCATTTTGTGGAGGCCCGGGGCTCGAGGCCCCCCTGGCCCCCCTCTAAATCCGGCCCTGCCAGACTCCGACGGCAAAACGATAACAATCGTTTTGTCCTGCGCATCGATTAAATGCGCAGCTCAATTCGTATTGAGCGCGTATAACACGATTGTCTCAAGATATTACACATATATTTATATCGTCTTTTTCTACAATAATCGCGTACCCGTCATCTGCTGCAGGATATCAAGACGACGCGGATAACGGCGTCTACACGAATGGTTGTTATGTAGGTCCTCGAAACGTCTGTATTTACAAAAAATAATAATTATGTTTTCTTTTTATATCGTCGTTGAAATATTAATGGAGTGTTTAGAGAAGTATTTTTAATAACTATATCCAGTCTATAGGATGAATGTCTTATGTTTTTTTTTTTTTTTTTTACACGCGTCTTAATTCAGTACGCGTTAATGGAATGACTTAATCCGTGGTTATGGTTATGGCTAACAAATATCGATCCTTCGACACGGATAGTTTTCTCCGAAGTGAACAATCTACTTTTTTGCCCTCTTTAAACGCTAACTGTAAAAATTGTTTTTTTTTTCTTTCATTTCGTTCCTGTATATAATAAATAATTATGCCGTCGAACTTCCGTCGGATTTCTACTCAAAAAAAAAAAAAAAATAATAATAATAATATTTGGCGTTTCGCGATTAAAATCACTCGCACGCAATCGCCGTTAAAACGTGTAAAAGAAAAGAGGAATTTTATTTTTAACGAATTCAACGTCAAGGATATAATATCATACGTGTAGTACAGTGTTCTACGAGTTTATTAGAAGAACAACGTGTTTTCGCGGACGAAATAACAAACGGATACGGGCGGTCGTCGTGCAAAAAAAAAAAAGACTTTTTTCTTTTCTTCTGATAACATAAACTTAAGTATGATGACACTCGATCTGTAGTCGTCTGTCGAGATGAAACGCGTCCGGCGCGAAGAGGGAATCAAGCAGGGAAAAACGAGGAGGAAAACGGCAAAAAGCTCCCGGTGGACAATCGACCGCCGAGGTATTATTATTATTATTATTATTATTATTATTATTATTATAAATGGCGCGGTGCTTGTGAGAATTAAACGCGCGCGCGTGTGTGTAACAAATATTTTGGAACTCGACGGTTTGTCGAGTGTCATCCGAAAACAGCGAGTTGATTATTCGCCAAACAGCAGACTATCCCCGTAGCAGCAGCAGAAACAGCAGTTTTGGCGCCCGGCCAGCCACGGACGGCGATGATATTATTTTTTCGCGACGTTGCGTGTAGCCGGAGCCCGCAACGGTTCGCGCGGCTGGTACTCATTCGATTTATTCCCACCGTCGGTTAATCATAATCGAATAATTTATTGTACAGTCTGTTTTTTTTTTTGCCGGTTTGAAAATCAAAAATAAATACAGTACAATACGCACATAATATACGGTTTGACACACCTCTAATAAATATTGGAATCGTCAATAATTCGCCGGCTCAATATAATTCGCAAGTCTGCGCAACGATCGACGCGCACACCGCACACGTTGCTTATTATATAAAAATATAAATTATATCGGATTTCAACGTATTTATTGTATTACGAAAATACGCGGCAAAAACCTTATAAAAAAAAAAAAAAAAAAAAAAAAATACGCGACCCGCTAATTAATATTAAACGCCTCGCGTTAAAAAAAAAACGATTCTTGAAGAAATCAAAAAAACAAAAGAAAAAACGCTATGATTTATCGGGGGGGGGGGGGAAATAATATTTAAAAAAAACGAATTAATTGCCGCAACGAATGCCATTCGCGTTTTCGCAAATGATTTAGAAAAAATAATAGAGAATAACCTACTTATAGTGACTATCTACTATTTATGTCGGAACCGTTAAAATCGATTTAGTACGTGTAAAAACGTGTTACGCACACAAATACGACGAATGCAAATCGAATACACATACGTCTAGTTAAATACGACCCTTGTTCGCTCCTTTTCGCCCTTTTGTTCTACAATAATACCATACGAACGATCGGTATTTATTATAATTATTATTATTATTATTATTATTATTATTATTATTATTATTATTATTTGCAGTTAATATTATAATTTCTGCGGATACGAGAAGGAAATCTAATGGCACAATTCGATATACTAGTGAGAACAGTGTTATGGTAACACGATTATAACATAATTTCGCAAGCAATTATAAGAAGAAGAAGAAGAAGAAGAAGAATTCAATTCGCGTCAAATAACGCTTACTATGTGCACGTTTACGTGGAACAATAATAATAATAATAATAATAATAAAAAGCGTACTCGCAGATAGAAAATACGTACGCAAATGGCTAACGGCTGGTTATCTATCGCAAATAAATAAAGAAAAAAAAACATAACTCAGACCTGACACACAAATAATAATAGTAATAATAATAATAATAATAATAATAATAATAATAATAATAATAATAATAATAATAATAATAATAATAATAATAATAATAATAATAATAATAATAATAATAATAATAATAATAATAATAATAATAATAATAATAATAATAATAATAATAGTAATAATAATAATAATAATAATAATAATTTGTGTATTAAATCTGCGCGCGACGTGTAAAACTTTAGATTAATTAAATTCGCAGAAAAACGGTGTTTTTGAAGAGTTGTCGTTGTCGTCGTTGGCGGCGGCGGCGTGCGGCGCGAAACTTTTCGATAACGTCGCGTCGGCGAAAATGCGCGCGCGGACACACCGCCAACAACAACAACAACAACAACTACTCCCCGACCCCGCTCGCGACGACACAAAACGCAATCCCTACGGGGGCGGGTCCGTCAATGACGGGACGACGGGCGTGTACTGACGCTGCAGGAGTGCGGATGCTGATAACACCGAGACGTTTTGCTGTTAAATTCGGTTAGTCGGCGGTATAACCACCGGTCACTCCGAATAATAACTATAAAATCCCTCGGAATTTCGTTGACCGCAAAAAGAAATTCGTTCGCGTGCAGATAAAACGAAACGAAATCGAAGTGTTTCCCGGTGTTTTTTACTTTACAGAAATTATAGTTTTAAAAACAACAAAAACGTCGGTCGATTTGTAACAGTCAACCGAAGTGTCGTATATTTTGAGTTCGAGAAACGAAATGACAACGGACAAAATACAATAACGCTTTTACAATATAACGAAGAATTACTGTATTTCTCCGCCCCGTGTGGCTTTGTTGAAAGACGTTTTGCTTTGCACTCGTAAGAAAAAAAAAAGGAGTCGGAAAACGCGTGACGATTACCGGAGGCAGACGATCGCTCTAAAATTTATCGATATAAATATGTATATATGTATATTAATGTATAGGACACGTTTTTAGTTACTGTATAAAATAACTGGTTATTGTTTATTTATTATTAGTTGTGAAAACAACTCGCATCGAGCGTGGCCAACGCGATACGGCGTCGTATTTATTTAATTGATTTTGTAAACAGTATGTGCGATGTCAATACACTTAATAATAATAATAATAATAATATTATTATTATTATTATTATTAATAAACGGACGATTGCCGGAGTTATGCCGCCGACCCGCTGACGCACGCGTTAAAATAAAATAGTTTCGATCGAACAGACGTCGGAGAATTAATTTCCAAACTTAAATTATGAGCTCCGCACGCCGCGGCCCATCGACCGTCAAACCGTCTGTCACGACCACGAGACTAGTACGACCTATTACTACTGCTGCTACTACGACGAGTACAAGCTCACACTGAGTACGCACGATGAATACGGGGTGAAAATTCGACGAAGTCAGGTTAGACACTCGGATATTAGTCGAAACGACTTCGTGACTTTTGAGTAGAAGACTTTATTTGAACGATGTCAGATATATAAAAAAAAAAAAAACCGTACGGTTCCGCCGCCGTTTATGTACACTCTTTACACGTTTGACACGTCGCGTAATACGTTTTGAAAACGTTCAAACGAAGAAAACGAATTGTTATACGATTATTTTTTTGAAGACACGAAAATTACTTTAAACGCACAACGCCCGTAGCTGTCGGTAATAACAATAATAATAATAATAACCATAATAACAATAACAATAATAATAATAATAATAACAACAATAATAATAATAACCATAATAATAATAATAATATACGCGCCGTCCGATATTTGTGTATCACGTTTTCATTTCCGTTTTGATTATTTTTTTCTTCTTTTTACGATTTTTTACGCGGGCTATTCCTCTCAAATTTTTCATTTAATCATCGCATACGAACTCCGTATATTTCAAACGTATACACACTGTAAAATTAGTTGTTTAAGTGTAACACATTGACACGTTAATAAAAATATTATTTTACGCACATTGGGCGTGGGATTTAGGCTGTATTGAAATAATTTTTTTGTACACAGATCCGTTTGTATCAATGATACTGCGATAAAGTACATAAAAGAATAATATTTTAAATTTTCATACGAACATAATGAAGCCTAAATTAATTACTATACTCGTACAGACAAATTAATAGTGGCAACAATTATTTGGCTTCGATTAAATTTCATAAATGCTAACAAAATCGCTATTATATTTTTTTATTTAATATTATTAGGCGATTATACTTCTGTTTACGGTCTGTACGAGAATAGACCGTTTACACAATGATTATTGTGTATTGGAAATATTACAATATTGATTTTAAACAAGACCAGTTCGACTCTCTTATTAGCGACAGTCAAAATGTATTTAAGTCTTAAGAATTAAATCAACTGTTCGTTTGAGTCAACAATAATTTAATCGAAATTAAATGAAAATAAATTATTTTTCATACGTTCAGTGATGAAATAAGTTTTTCTGAAAACGTTATGCCTCTAAATGTTTATATATATATATACATGCGCTCTAAGGCATTACACGTATGATGGCAATGATTAGAGAGCAAGTATTGGACTCTGAACTGTGTGATAGCAGCAGACATAATTTTTTTTATATAAATATAACATTTAATTTTCTATTCGATATAGTGTTAATTTTTGCAACACAACTTCCCCGCGTCTGTTCAATTTGGTGATATCTCACTCGACGGCAATGATAGTTTAGTTTAACGAATAACTTTGTATTAATTATTATTGCTCCGTAATATAATTTACAAATGATTAGTGAAATACTGTCGGTGCACTAAACACTGTGATACGCGTCGTCGGAATAGACGTTAGGCGACAATTGCGATTTTTCTTTTTGCCCGTTTAAACAATCCCACGTCGTCACGTCGAGTAGAGTGTAAAATAGAATAATAATAATAATCGTTTACAGACGTTTTGCCGAGAAAACTGGGTGTACAATAATGTCGAAATTAAACGTATAAAAACGCCGTTCGCCACCTAACCGTCATTGCCCGTTTCGACGACGACGACGGCGGGCTGACGGGAAGGCTTTATGGATTTCAGATAAATCATATATATATCCGGCGCCGCGCGAAACGACGGCCGCGAGACGGCGCGCGGCGTTTGAGCGATCCGCTGCCGCCGCAGGCCGTGCGGAAGGGAACGAAGCGATCGGGGAGAGAAAGAGATTGAGAAAGAGGAGGAAGAAAGGGTTTACAATCGGCCGAACATTATAATAAATTTCGGGTTTTAATAAATGCGAGCGAGTGCGATAACTGTGTGTGTGTGTGTGTGTGTGCGCATGCCGTGAAAGAGAATGAAAGAGAGAGAGACAGAGAGAGAGAGAGAGAGAGAAAGAGAGCGGCAGCGTAAAAGTTATTGGAAGGAGACCAAGAACGGGGAGCAATATTTTACTAAAGAACGTCAATCGCAGGTGTCGGAGGCCACGGGTGCAATGCGCGTTTGCGTGTGTAACAGACGTGCCGGCTTCAATTTGCTTTATAATAATAATAATAATAATAATAATAATAATAATCATAATAATAATAATAATAATAATAATAATAATAATAATAATAATAATAATAATAATAATAATAATAATAATAATAATAATCATAATAATAATAATAATAATAATAATAATAATAATAATAATAATATTTCGCCGGTGTTTTATTTATTATTACTCGTATAATTTTTTTTTTTTTTTTACTATTATTATTATTATTTTTCTTATTACAAAACTTGACACTTAATTTTCGTTCCGGCGGCAACGCCGATTTTTATAACTCTCTCGCACTCAATTAGTATATCCCGCCTCCGCGATCGCAGCTAGGTGTTTTTTTTTTTTTTTTTTTCTACATATAAAACGCACCGGTTTCTTTAAACGGCACCGCCGGTGTACGACACTTGTGTATTTATTTATTTGTATATATATATATTGTTTTATACGGTTTCCGCGAGCGAAATTCGTTCCGAACCAATTATATTTTCCCATTGCAATTGTTTCGTTTCAATACGTTTGCAAATCGCATTCATATATATAAAAAAAAAAAAAAAAATGTATACGCGCGTCGCGATGTGACGCGCCATACGCTTTCTGAACATTAGCCTCTCGGTTTGTTTTCAGATCGATTCTTCTATTACTTCGCCCAACACTCGTGACCGCAGTACGCGATCGGTAAGCCCAGTCGTAATAAGTAACACGAGTACCTCCTTTTTGGGCGCAAACGCCGTTTTAAATCATCGATAAATGATTGTTCAAAAGCACGGTGCAAATCTGGTTCATAGCGCCGTGTTTTTGGCAAAAATGAATACCGAATTTTTACACGTTACTTTCGATTCAAACACCGTAGTACTGTTGAAAATAGCCACACGCGAATCAGCGTGCGTTTACAGTAGAATTGTCAGTTAAATATCCATTTGTAAATTTTTATTTTTCGTAAATCCTTAAAAGAATTACTGGAACAAATTTCGAAACAAAAACAATTGATAATATAAAATTTTTGAGGATCTTATAAAGGGGAAAAAAATTGGGAGAATCATTCTGTATTAGAATTCACGAAAAATTCAATATTATTTGTACAGAATCTTTGTTTAGCATCACTGGGTCCATTGGTACATACGCGGGATGTTCGAAACGTTTATTTCACTATGATTTGTGTGCGTGTAAGATAAGAAAAGAGAAAATACTCGCTTCCAATCCCCTTATGTATTTGTCAAAAAAAAAAAAATAGTTCCGTTTATTGTACAGATAATAATTTTATTTGCGTGAATGTTTTAGTGTCTTAAATACAACAAATGTAGTCTTCGGGTTTCTTTTACATTTGGTTTTATCCATAAAAAAAAAATATTTTGAATTTTTTTTTGTTTTGTATTTTTGCGGTACACACTTAACAGCGCGACTTCGTTCTCTCAAAAAATCCCGAACATGTAGAATACGATACCGTTCGAAAACTAACGACATTTGTGTGGTGTTATAATACAGTACGTAGAAGTTAAGTTCTAGCTATGAGTTAGTGAAATCCATCGGTTACGTTGGGGAATATTAGCGCCCTTAAGTTTCAGGCCTACGCGCATACGCTTCTGTGAAGTCAATATTATTAGTCTGAAGTTTCATGTAAAGTACACGTTCCGAAGGTGTTTCGTTCAAATAACAGTGTTTGAATATACGCGTTTTTCCTATTCCAAACACGTCTCAAACTTTTCCTTTTATCGAACGCGTTTATAATTGAATTCCCATTGTGAATTCGTCGGCAAAACACTATAACGCATTTCAAAAATTGTTTTATTTGTTTTGTCAATTCGGACAATAGGTACGATTCAATTAAAAAAAAAAAAAAAAAAAAACATTCGAATACTCGATGTCGTTATTCCGCAATAAGAAATGTAAATATAATAATTGAAAACGATTTTACGCGTATTCATTATGTGTGTTTTATTTTCCATTGACGAGATTTTCAATTATTTTGTTGGATTCGAAATCGTTTGAATTTATACGAAAAAGAGAGAGAGAAAACGCTTAAAAATAATATTTATTTATACACTCGTTTAGAATATGTTTATACCGGTGTAGGGTAATTTTGACATTTCAAATGTAAATTATTTTCGGTCAAATCGCCGAATGAAATCGCGTCAACGTAATACATTATTTTATTCATCAGCAACGTTGTAATCCCACTAATTGTTATTAGTTTTTGTACGCAATGAAAACGCGTGTTTGTATTACATTACAACGCCGAATCAAAAAACGAAAAATAAATAAACAATTATAATTAAATGTTTGAAAAATGTCAAATACTTACGGGTGTGTATTCTGAACGCAGACTCCTTATTGTTGTTGCTGCTGTTGTTGTTATTGTTGTTATTGTTAACACCTGTACAGTGTTCGTCTTGAGTGTTTGAGTCCCGATCAATCGCTTCTTCCTTGATTTTCGGTTCCATCGACTGTAATAGTCAAACGAATTCGATGTAATATACTCTCGTGATTTCACGAACATTATTCGAAAATATTTTAAATATATAAACAGATTCGCTATGTATTTCTATTGTAAAATTCATAGTCATCTCTTAATTTAACTATTTGTTTTTATTTTTTTTTTTTTTTTTGTATTCTATGCTCTCGAGAGGACGACGTGGGGAGAGAACGAAGAGGCTTTTAACAACTCTCCGCGTTATTTTTCAAGGATACAGAATAAACACGTAGTCTTAGACAACTAAGCTCGTAGATTTTTCAAGATGTTATATTTATATATTCGAATCAGTTTGAAAAACCGTAGCTAATTCGAATTTTGTCGCGTTTTCTATATTTCCCCCCTTCCACGGTCGTTTTATACGTTGACATATTATATACACATTGTAACGCTCAAAAAACGGAAATTTCTATAATATTTATATTACTATTATTATTATTATTATTATTATTATTATTATTATTATTATTATTGTTATTATTATTATATTATCGACATAACATGTATATATTTTCGCATAATCAACGGAAATACACGATACATTTTAAACATTTTTTTCTTTTTTTTTTTTGGAGGGATTTTAACGGGTAAAAACCCTCTTACGCCACGCCGCAATAAATCCGAGTATATCGTAACCTGTACAATGTGCAGTGACATCGTCGGAAGAGAAAAAAACACAAGATTTATATATTATTATCTTTATAATATAATATATTTTTTGTCGTTAATTTTGTATAACGTTAAAGCGCGTATTTTTCATATATATATATATATATATATATACATATACATAATATGTAATATATTATTGACGCGCACAACTGTTGCAGATTTTCACGTGATACATACGCGCGCAGCACATCATCGAACTAAATAAATTAAACTCGACTTTCCAATATTTATTTTTCATGAGTGCACAGATGGAACGCAATACAAAAAATAATATATATATATATATAAAAAATACCTGCGGTTCATCATACACGCACGCATTTATTATAAAGACTATTCGTAGCCACACACAAACACACACACATATATATGACATGTGCCGGTCTGGTGTGGTATACGGTACACGTATTAGAAAAATAATTTACGTGTAATAATATTATTGCGCGCACTTTTTTTTTTTTGAAAAGATCAAAGCGTATAGATCGTGTATGCTTATATATATATAACAATGTATTGTGTATTTCAATCAAATCGGAAATTCGATTAAATGTAGTATTACGATGCACGAACGCGCGTATTCGGAATAATATTAATATTGTATTACAATACACGCGATCAAAATCCGCTTGTCGTTTTCAGACGAATTGTTTTCGGGGAAACGTCAAATAAACAGTACTGTGTGTGATACGTATTACTCGTCTGTGGTTTGACGTGGAAAATCGAAATGGTTTCGAGAGAAGTTTGATGATGAATTAACAAAAAAAGATCGTATTATTTTTTTTTTTTACAAAATAATTATTGCCGTAATATTTTTTTACGACGCGAGACGCTCAGCGTTATAATTTTTGTTGAAAATTTGAGTTTTATATTATTATACGCGTAACGCGTCGTAACTTCGATTTTATATAAAATTTACGCAGGAGAGATGTCTATATAGATAGAGATTCAGATGAACATTTTGTCCAAATGTTCCTATACTATTCTAATAAACCGCGGATTTTTTTTTTTTTACTCTGCGTTTTAAGCGATTTTCTTTTTTACGGATTTGAAAATGCGTGACGAGTACTCCGCATCGTATTTATTATATATACATATAACAAAAATGTAATAATACTATAGTCTTCCGAATTACGTTTTTGCTAATTAATTTAATTATATTAATGAAATACTACAGATAAAATGAAACGCTGTGACAGCGGGCAGTAGTAATAGATGTGCAGAACTTTCTACGTGTTACACACTCTCAAGACGTAATCAGAAACGCGTCAGTGTGAAACTGAATTTCCGAAAATTGTGTACTATTAATGTTCGTCGTCTCAAAGGCGAACGAAAAACAAAGTGAATCCAAAAAAATTTTATAACATTTTTTTTTTGGGGGGGGGAGAGGGAATAGTTGATTTGTTTTAAATTTAAAATTTATAACAAAAATATGCGCGATTTTTAACTCATACGTTTTTTCCCCGTAACGATATGGTTAAAAAATAAAATTTATATATAATATAAATATCAATTAGAAACTGGTTAGGTACGCGTTTTCGTTATAGTATATTTTTATTTTCGTTTATAATACACGAACATTGATTACGTCAAAACCGCTTTTACGAGATTTAGAAAATACATTTTATTCTTTTTAAATTATTTGAAACAAAAAGGGGGAAAAATTAATTCTAAAGTATTATCGAATATTTTTCACATTATACAAACAAATAATTTAAATACTTTTTCCGCGAAACGTTCGAACACATTTCGCGGTAAATAATTTTTTCCGCTGTTTATTCAAAACGCGCATATTTCGCGGAATACTTTTTAAATGTATTTGTCTTTTTTTTTCTATAAACCCGTTTTTAGTGCACAGATATTATACAGTTTTTTTCAATTTTACAAAAAAAAAATGCCGTAAATTTTTATTATTATTTTTTTTATCCGTTTGAAAAATCTCGAAACTCGATGGTACCGCCCCGATGCTCATTATTAATTTATTTTTCTTATTCTTTTCTTTTAGCAGAGCTCCTCTTTTTTAATTTTTCCAATTCGAACACTGCTTATAGCAGCTGCTGACCGTCGTTTTCAGGTCAGTTTTACCGGGTGGCAGATTTTCCTGACGGATTTCGAGACTTGTAACGACAAAACCGCTATTATTTATGGTTTTACGTGTACACGACTCTTTATTTGGGTGTGACGAAACATAAAAAAAAGTGTGTGCATTATAAAAAAAAAATAAAACAATATACAAAATGAAATATACGACGCGTAGAGAGTATTTTAAACAATTTTCCACAATTTGAATTCCAGATCATACGTCGATTAACGTGTTACGATAATTGTGGACCGTATGATTTATGTCGTTTCCATATTACGATAACGTTAGAAAACATTTTTATTACGTTTTAATAATATTATAATATAAGGTATTGAGAAACATAATATTATTGTCGTCCGATCTATAACACACAGATTTGTAAACATACGAGAGGAGAAAACTAAACGAGTTGTACAAACAGAAACCACGTATCATACACGTTAGAGTAAACGTGTTTGGAGAGCGGACGGACAAAAGTTAAAAGTAAATAGTCCATTAGGAAGACCCGATGGTTTGGATGTCATGGCCTTGGAGACATCGAGAATATAAAAGAAAATTCGACGTTTAACGGGTCATACAAGAGGGATAAATGGTTTCCTGACGACGATGATGGTCCACTCTCGACGGGCCGACAAGCCGTGATGAGGAAGAAGAGGACAATTTTTTTTCTCCCAATGCTGCTTTTCCACGAGCTCACGGGAGCGATCGACCCCATCGCCTTGTCCCTTCACAGGGGCGTATACAAGGGGGGGAGGGGGCGATGGGGCGATCGCCCCCCCTAGATACTTGTGTATGTACCTATATCTACTGACAACTAAAATTAATCGAACTAAAACTAAAATGTCATAAAACATTTTTTTATTTAAAACTTATTATTTTTACATAATTTTTCGATAATTCTAAGTTGGCAACAGATTCGACGGGCCGTTTTTCTATTCGCACCCCCCCCACCCTAAGGGATGAAGTAAATACGCCCCTGTCCCTTCATCCGTACAAGGAGACGCGCATGGCTTAAACATTGGGGGAGGGGCGGGGATTAAAATCCATACCGAAATATATGTACATCAACCCCGGCCAGTGTACGAGAAGAATATTATATAATAATAATAATAATAATTCGATTGAATGACGACGACGCGGTCTTACGCGATATATCAATTATTTATTTATTTATTTATTTATTATTACCGTTACATTGTTGCCGCTTTGCGGGACGGCAGAGGGATGGATGGAAACGCGTTTTCTCTTGCCGCCGATGCGTGTATTATTAGATAAACATTAACCATCTGTGGGCGGTCGCCGCGGTCGAGTGTGTGTGTGTGTGTTGTATTCCGCGGCGGTGGCGGCGGCACGTCGGTGGCAGTCGGAAATCGTCAGTACGGAAAAAAGGACACGTGTTTTCTATCGACCGACGACGACGGGGAGACGCGACGACACACACAACGCACAACCACTCGCGCCGCACACGCTTTTTCTGCCGCCGGCCGGATTATTACGACGAAAGCCTGTTTCCGGATTTATTTTATAGTTTTCCAAATCGAACCGATACGACAACACATACAGGGCCGTATTACCGCTTAGGCTGTGTAGGCTTTAGCCTAGGGCGGCAAATTTTTTTTTTTTGGTGTGACCCGAAAACTACGTCGAGATAATATTATTTTTGAATATAAAATTTATTTCAGCCTATGGGCGGCAAAAACCTTAATCAGGCCCTGAACATATATATATATAGTACGGTATACTCGCGAACAAACACGATATTATAATATTCATATTATATTATCACGTAATTAATGAAATGTTTATAATAAGAAATTGCGACTTGACGATTTTCAAAATGTCTTTTTTCGAATACGATTATTGAAGTGACCAGTGACGTATTTAGGATTTTGTCGTGAAGGGCAGGAGGGGACAGGGATTTGTATTGAAAAATATTTTATTGACCTGAAGAGGATCCTTCGCCTTCTCCCATCACCACGTTTCTTAAAAACATGGCGGTTAATTTTATTATTATTACACGCACACTAATTGAATCGTGTATTTCAGAAACGGCACATGGTTACATTTTTATGAAAAACACAAAAAAATTGTTTAATTCAAACAATTTCGTTCGTAAAAATCTATAAAAAAAAATATATATATATTGTCGATTTTAATATTGTACACGGTGCTGTTTCTTCACAAAAACATGCGTCTAGGAATATTATATACAAGAATCCCACTATAACCTCGAAACCGCTAAAAACGTTACACGTGCCGTTTCTGAACCTAGCCGGTTCGATTGATTAAACTCGTTGTTTTTCCAAACAAATAAATGTCACTAATAAAGCGTCTTATTGATGTTATTAGATTATCCGGGTGAAATCATACTTATTGGCTATTGTAAATAAGAATATCGAAAACCCAAGGAGGGATCTATCCCCCTCAGGGCCGGATTTAGGAATGTGGGGGCCCTGGGTCCACCTTAAAAGTATATATTATATTTCGATAACATATATTTAATATATTATTATAAGTTAATTTAATTTAATAATATATTAACATTTACACGTATTTATCTACAACAGCGGTCAGGCGGCTTGCCATACAAGTTATAACTGTTTTTCTCAAAATTGAAAACCATACCTTATCGCTTATCGCTTATCCTACTCTACAAGTCATAATAATCGATTTTAAATTACTTTAATTTTACTATATAAATGATTGAACAATTTTATTCAATTTGTGATTTAAATTTATTTTGCAAATATTATATTGTGTTTTATACTTGGTTGCAAAAAAATCCCATTAAGTGAAGTCCCCCTGGCCCCCCTAAATCCGGTCCTGATCCCCGTCCACCGTAAATACGCCACTTGAAATTTACACTTAAGTCCAGAGGTGTACATTAATATTCAATGAAAATATTCAACGTTTCTATGACTTATGATATTGCGAAATATTACGAAGAAATAACGATAATCGATTTTGACGAAATGGCGTTTTTATAAAAATATTTCGCTAGTTTTTTTCTCACGCGAAAATGACCTCTTTAAAGTACCGATTAGATGGAATTTTTCACCGGGAAACAGTGCTATACTACGCGTAATGATCGGAACACTCCTTTTGATAGAATTTCTGGGTACAGACAAAAAAAAAAATCGCACTGTAAGAGCAATACGTTTTTCGCGCTCCGCTCAGAATCCAAAAAGATAAATGAAAATGACCAAAACGGATACGAACAAATTGTTATGATTTTTTTTTTTAATTTATCGGAAATGTAAAGTCTTAGTCGAAAAAAAATTCAGAAACTCGATCTTACACCGAGTCTGTAAACGGTATCGAACGGGCAGAGAGTTTTAAGAGGAATTATTTTGATTTTTATCGAAATAATAATATTTTTTTGCGCGATAAAGAATGCTTTGCTATATGGCATACAACAATACACTACATTTTTATCAGGAGAAAATTACAATATTATTTGTACAATAACGGAGCCGTTTTTTCTTCTTCTAAATATCTTTAATTGTTAATGAAATGCAATTTTCTTATTAAGACTTCTTTAGAATATTAAAGATATTTATCGTAATTTATTTTGAGTAAAAATTCGATTTGTTAAGTACGATTGTGGCCTTTGAGGTTCCTTCGCCATCCATGTATAACGGTTTTATTCTGAACAAAATTTCGGTTGTTTTCAAATTTAATGACATTATACGATTTGATTCGTTTCTTCTCTGTACGACGAGCATATTTCGTATGAAATCTGTGTACTCGTTGTTCGATCAATATTCGTGACAATACAATAATTTATCCACTTATTATTGTGATAGGTACGACTACGGAGCTACTGAACAGACATACACACACTCTGCGACGTAATATTTTATTTATAAATGGACGCGAGTCCGTCTGAATAAATAAATATATCGTCGTTATATTATTATTATTATTATTATTATTATTATTATTATTATTATTATTATTATTATTATTATTATTATTATTATTATTATTATTATTATTATTACTACTATTATTATAATATAACACACGATATGGCCGAAACGACTCGATGACACGTTTTTTTTTTTTTGTTCTTTTGCGTTGCGAATAGTAAAGTGTGTGTGTGTGTTTGTGTTTACAGAATTGTGGAAAACAGTATTATTCAAACGCTGCACATTCGAATTTTCTATAGTTTTCAATTGAATTTCAAAACGATTTGTTCGTCGAAAGAATAATGAAAAAAAAGAAAAAGTGATACTCATATACTACTCGACGTTATTATATTTTATCCGAACGCGGGTTAATCGTCGTAGTTTTTTTTTTGTCTGATTACGTTTGTCGATCAAACGACAGCAAAGAAAAAGAAAAAAATGTTATTTTTAATAAATCTAATACTACATTAGGACGGAATTTCGACGTGTAAAGCCGCTGTAATACGAGTTACCTCTTTTTCTCTCCTTTCATCGAGTCTAGGTCGGAAAATGGGCTATGAAAAAAACGCAGCAACAATATGTGCGCGTATAATATCCGAACGACACGATATTTTTTGATTTTTTTGAACCATCAAAAAATGAACCATCGCTCACCAACAATTTTACCGATACGGTTAAAAAAAACATGTGTATTGAATACAAGTATCGTGTAAAAATCTCAACCCGTCATTATATTGTCGGTAAACGGGAAGGATATAAAATCTGTAGTTCTCATAGTAAAAGTAATTTTATTTCAAAATATCGCGCAATTAGACATCGTCAAATGCGTTCGTTGACTTTTTCGTATTATTGAGAAAAAAGTTAATAAAATTCGTCATTTATTATACGAAATCCGATTTTTTTTTTCTCGCCAACCCGCCAACCAAATGTGTATTCAACTTTGCTATTTTACTCAAGACTTTTGCGGTTTTTTTTTGTCTTTTTTGTATGTTTTACGTGTGAGGAGTATGTTGTGGGAAAATTAACGAAATGTACAAACACACGGCGCACCGTTGACAATTTGATCGTCTCGTACGGACTTTCAGCACTCGACACAGTTCATCTCGGTCGTGACTTCCTCGCACGCTCAGCCGGTAAAATGCAAAAAAAACACACGCGTTTCTCGGATAAATAATAACAAATGAATTTATAAATAAAAAAAAACGCATTTGCCCCACGCATATAGAATTTCAAATTTCAAACGACTCGGGGGAAATTGTTGACTTTAAAAAAAAAATCGATTTTACCACTAAAATTCATTTAGAAAAACGAAAAGAAACAATTTGTAATCGAAAATTAAAAATTAGACGACATAAAAATATTCTTATAATTTTAATAAATGTTTAATTAAGTTGATCAGACAGACGAAAAAAAACTGTTTGCGTATAACGCGCTTTTTCTAATATACGAGTATAATAAATGCTCATAAAAGGAAATATTTATAATGTCTAACAATCACGTTATGCATATCGAACAATTAATTACGTAAAACTATGTACATATATTTGTTTTTAACAAAAATACTAAAATGATCTATTAATAGTGGAATCGGAATGCAAATCGTTTTGTAAGTTATAATTTACACATTTTTCCGACAAAAAAACAAACTATTTATGTTATAATTACGCTTTCCGAAGTCAATTTAAAAATTGATATAATAACGTAAATATTTGAGTAATTGTCTAAAATAATAATGACCGTAAGAGTTGCATGAAAACATAGAAAATTGAATGATAAATCGTATTAAAATTGTGAATACACCTACGCATTAAGCGTTCGACGCGGAGAATCGCGCGCGGCTCACGACTTGTAAAAATCCCGTAAAATGTTGAAAAAAAAAGAGTCCTTTACAACAAATTGCCTTCCTCTAAGTTCAAATCGTCAATACGACGGATTCGTTTAAAATTGGTTAAAAAATAGGTACACATGTTTTTGTTTTCTTTTTCAATTATAATTTTTTTTCATTAGAAAAACAACAGTCCGTACAAAATATGGTACCTACTCTATACGTGTATAGAGTAGTGCGAATTTTTTATTTTTTATTACTATTGACTTTATAAGCGACTCGAAAAGTCCTAATGACATTTTTTTTTATATAATGTATATAAATTTATTAAAACGAATACGTTTTATTTTCTGTTTTTTTTTTTTTTTGATTTAAGCCCGCGAACGAAGGGCTAAAAGATTAGAATAATAAGAGACGATTACGATGAACTCGTGCAGGAACAATGACCGTTCGTTCTGTGTAATTAGCGCGTTAAAAATTCATTGGGCGAATGAAAATGGTGTCATTGTAGAAACGTATTTGGGGGATGATCGCGTGTTTAAGACAGTGTGTAACGTAAAGTTTTAGAGGTTGAACCGTTTGAATTTTATTAATATTTGACGCGTTCTGGCAGTATACCAGATTTTCTTTATACCGCGTCAGTCCACACCAGGCTTCGGAAATGATTTATAAATAAATAATTTACTGTGTAAACTTGTTTTACCACGTTTGTTCGCTATTGGACGAGGGGCTTTTAAACGGCGATTTACAGCTATTATATTATATTTTTACGTGAATGCGTATGATAGGAGTCAGTCAATCACAATGGATAGTGTTATACTGATCGACGATACTAATATAATGCGGATTAGAATTCCGCCGATTTATTATATTACACAACGCGATTATTGCACTGAAAATGATAATCTGAAACTTTCTTTAGATTAACGGTGAAAACAATTTTTTTAAACATAACGAGCAGTGGATTCTGCGGATATCGGCACGAGCGAATTAATCGGACGCGGATATTTTAATAAGTCTTCATTTGAAAGATAAACATCGTTCGTATTCGAAAAATTGTATTCCGAGTTTGTTGTATTTCAAAATCGTGTATAGGATAAACGTCGTTAAAGTATTGCGCTTATTATTATTATTATTATAAAAGCTTGTACGACGTTTTGAGCGTTTATGTGTAGGAAAAAAAAATACAAAAAGTGTCCAAAATCGAAATAGTGTAGGTTTTTAGAAAACTACACGGAGAGTATATCAAAAAACGAGTAAAAAAAAAAAAAAAAAAAAATGTCGCTGTTTAACATAATATAAGAACAGTATGTATATATATATATATATATATATATATATATATTATATATATTATATATATATATATATGAATTTGTAAGTAAAACGAATTCGATATAATTTAAAGCGGACTTTTTTTTTCGCACACACGACACTTAATAAAATGACGTGACATTAAAAATATATAATTTCCCCCTCCCCCAATATTTCAACCGCTATACATTTATATAGGCGTGTAATAAATGTATTAGCATACGTGTATGGAATTCGTATATTCGATAAATAATACGTTCGAACCGCGGCCGTGTATACGAAATGTTTTTTTTTTTTTTTAAAAATGGTAAAAACTAACCGAAACGAACGTTAAAAAATTTGCCGGCGTAACCGTGGAAAAATAACTCGCGATATTAATGTTAATATGACTATAATGTGTTCGACCTAAATAAACCGCGTATCGCGCGATTATATTATTTGTTTTGCAACGATCGAGTATTATAATGCGTATATATTATATATAATATAGAAACGACTTGGGAAAAATTGACAATAGAAAAATTGGGAAAACTAAAAAAAAAAAAAAATCGCGCGTTATTTCCGCCGCGCACTTATTTCGCACGTACAGCAGATATATCAGCTCAGTCGCCGTTTCTTCGTTCTTCTAATTTTTAAACGTTTTTTTTTCTTTAAAAAAAAAGCCGATTTTTTTTTCCTACTGTACTCGTCACCACCGCGACCGATCTAAGCGGCTGTGTCAAGAGTCAATATAATATCGCGTTTCGCTTTTTTATTTTACCGCCGCGTATATTGGTGTATTGTTGGTAGGTATACGGCGAACCTGGCGAACGCGCGGCGCGTCTTCGTGTGAACGAAAAACGTTTTTTCTTTTTTTTAAAAACACGTCATCAAAGCGTGTGTGTGATGCCGCGATCGTGTCGCGTTATTCAAATAGAAAAAAAAATAAATAAATAAAAACGATATTTACATACGAGACGGTCTCTCGTCGTGGCGCAATCACAATTTTTTCCCTCCTCCGTCACGCGTGTACCCGAGAGTTTATACGAAGTTTCCGTAGCATACACTCGTACGTATTACGGCATCGAAACAAGCCACAAACACTTCCGTTTTCGCTGTGTGTGTACATACGCGGCGACGGGAAATATCGTACCGCGGCGTTCTCGTGTAAAACGTTTGACGACGAAAACGCGCCAGCGGTTTTGCGATTCGCGTGCGATTTATACATCCGTAAAATTATCGTCATTGTAACGCGCGTATTAAAATCCCGGGGAACCAACAAAACACACGTACTGTATTAAAACGGTGTATGTATTTTATTTTTTCCCGATAAATTCGACAAATATAGTAAAAAAAAAAAAAAAAAATTTTATTCGATAAAAATTTACTTACAAGAGATTTTTTCTTTTTAAGTTCACTTGTACGTATACCAAAGCCCGTGCAAAATAGTTTTACACGTCAGGAAACGTATGAAATACGAAGGGGAAAAAAATCGAAAACATTGAAATCGTATTCGTAATTGGCGATTATATATTTAATAAAAAAAAAAAAAAAGAAGAGATTTCACGACTCCGCGAATTTCGAATCGGAGTAAACGATTGACAAACGATAATTTCCTTTATTTTCTCTGTGGAAATTTAATTTCGAAAAAAAAAACCAGCCGCGAAGCAGTTCAAAGAGTAACTGACGTATAATTTCGTGAGAGTACCGAACATTACCAGCCGACTTGTGACGAATACTTCGCGTTTTTCCATAGTTATGCGGAAAAAAATGTTTTTTTTTTTCTTATTTGATTTGGCTTTTCGACTTCCAAACGACGAAATAGCGCAAAGCAAAAAGCTTCAGAAAATAAAACGGTTTACGCAATGCATGATAACAGTTATAATACGCAATCGTTTATATATATAAAAGGCTACTGATATATAAGACTATGAATACATATTTTATACTTGCGTAGTTCTTCAAACCAGTCACCACCGCCGATTTATATAAAAAATAATTTATAAAATCACACACACACACACACACATGACGGACCGGATCCGCCGATTGGCATCAATACGAAGGGCGAACGATAAGTAATCAAAACGAGATGAAGACTTCCAAGTGGTGTCTAAAGATAGTTTTCTATTAGGTAGAATATTATCGTCTACAAATGAGCAATTCACAGGTTTGAACAACGCTTTGAATCACGTTTCGAATCCAGCCGGAGACTACGTAGTAATTAAACACTTTATCCTCAAAAAAACAAAAAAATGTTCCGTTATATACGTAATATATCTGCATTCGTACATCAAAAAAAAAAAAAACTCGTACCATTCAATCGTCCCTTAAAACTTACGTATTGTTAAATATTTAAATCGTAAAAAAAAAAAAAAGGAAATTACCGTATAGCGTCGTCATTTATCAATTTCTTTTGCATTCGTCATTCGTCCCGAAAAACGTTTTGTCCGATTTCGCTATATTACGTCCAAACGTTATATAATATTTGGGCCATATCACGTTACGCATTTCGCCGTAATCGCGTCATCGTCGCACATAAACGCGCGCGTATTTAAAATTCCATCATCACGGGTCGTCTCGAAACGGCATAGACAAAAAATATTATCACACAAAACAATGTTAAGAGGCTCTCACCTGAAGCCGTCGCGCGTTGTCGTCGTCTTGCACAATGATCGAATAGATTCTGTGATAATCGTTGACTCTCATCGCGGATACTCGTTTATACGTCGGCTGGACGGCGAATATTATTTATTACGAAAATTATACGTGTATAATAATTTTTTCTTTATTTTTTTTTTTTTTTTTTTTGCTTCTCCTTCTCCTTCTTCTTCTTCTTCTTTTGTATATTACGTCCGACGAATAAATATAATAAATGCGTGGGGGAAAAAAAAAGCGGAAAAAAAAAGAAGAAAACAACGACGTGTGTGTGTGTGTGTGTCTCGTCTAAACGGCTATAATATTATAATATAGCGTGTGTGTGTGTCTTCCGCTCGAGTATGCGAAATTTCGCTTGTAGCGTACGCGCGCGAACCGGGTCCTAATTTAATCAATTGGTGAATGCGGTCGTGTCTTTCGTTCGGCAACGGTGGCGGCGGCGGCGGCCGACCGACCATATGCGCCCGACACTTGTTACAATACAGTCACACACACACACACACACACAAGTCGTGCCGACACCTGTTCAAAGTCGGCTTCGCAAATGTTTTCGGCTATTAAACGCCGCCGTGAACGTCTCCTCGCCCTCTCCCCTCCCCCAACACTCTCCTTACTAGTACTTTTTTTTGAAAAAAAAAACCACGACCGGTCCACACTGCACGGTGATAGAGACTTCTAATATGTTATATTCTCGTATATTATTTAAAAACGAATTTTGTGCACGCGACCATTGATCGCCGAGAAAAAATATACGTATCAATTTGTTTTTTATTCTTTTCAAATGACTCTACTGCCGCGGTATAGGATTATAAGATTGGTGTGACACTTACGGAGACGGAGTCGTCGTCGTCGTCGTCGATGTACGAATTATCGCAGTC
Organism: Chaetogeoica ovagalla; assembly: GCA_032441825.1. NCBI lineage: Eukaryota > Metazoa > Arthropoda > Insecta > Hemiptera > Aphididae > Chaetogeoica > Chaetogeoica ovagalla. Next base: position 5,979,790 of record CM063730.1, read on the forward strand.
TTTGCTTAGAGTGCGTCGTTTCTTCGGCGCGGCGTTATGCAACGGAACGAATTTTTTTTTTTTCGTTTTTTGGGGAGCGCGCGAGACGGACGATTGAAAAGCGGCGCCGTTCAGTAGGCACGCGTGACTGCCGCCGGCTCGTACGGTGTCGGGGCGCGTAATGCCGCGGTTTCCGTAGCGCCGCGATCTGTCGTCGCCGTCTGCGGCGTCCCGGTGGTGGCGGTAGCAGCGGCGGCGGCGGTCGCCGGCCGGCCGCGAGCCGCTGTCACGACGTTACTAACTAATACGACATAGTATTGTCGCGCGCCGAATGTCGTCCTCTGCGGAGACAGCGTTGTTATTCCGCGTCATTCCGGGTCGCGTTTATTGGGTGCGGGCTCATCTCCTCGCGAAATTTCCAGAATTTTTTTATTATTATTATTATGCCCCGCGCGGTGCGTCGTAATATATACATATTTTTTTTTTTTTAATAAAAATTATTACAACTCATTTTTTTTTTTTTTTGTATCACCAGAAATTCCTCAAACCGCGCGAAAGTTGAAAAAAAAAATGAAATTTTCGTGAAATCTGTACGCGAACAGGTGAAAAAAAAATCATTAGATATATAGAAATCGATTTTTTTCTGAATTTTCGTGTTACGCTGGTGATTGCGAAAATAATACTGGAACCTCGCTCGAAGAATATTCCACGGGCTTTTCGACGGTATTTTCAAATTTATTCGGGACACGCGGCCTGTCTGAGGTGAAAAATTACGTTAATTCCGAAGACACTCGTGAATCGGATCGTAGTCAAAAGGAACTTTTTTTACAGCGTTTCGGGCGTACAATAATAACCACCCGAAGTCCGTGCACTTTTATCACCAGTCACCACCTCATTCGCACTAAAATCCAATAGAAGGCGCGTGATCCGACACACTAGTATAAGAAGTAGGAAGAGGGAGCATGAAAATCAAAAGTTATTTTACACCACAGCGTGATACGGGAAATTTTAATCTAAATTCTTAATGGTTATTTTTTTTCTAATATTTTAAGCTTTAGTCTTGGATTAGAATTTAGAAACGACTCAACGATCGATATTACTCGGTATATACACTGCCCTCTCGAAAAAAAAAGAAATTTCCTTCTTATTAGGCAATATTAATAATTATTATTATTTATCATTATCATTTTATTTATTATATTTCAACCCCCTTATTCAAACCGTACAACCATGTGTGTGTGTGTTTTTTTAGACATTTCAAACCCTCATTTAATCACATTAGGGGTAGAATTTTCAAAAATCCTGTTCGGCGGGGATGCCTACGCCATAATAGCTATTTGTATGCAAAATTTCAGCCCGATCCGTCCAACGTGGTTTAAGCTGTGCAAGGATAGACAGTCATCTTTCCCTTTTACGTATATGTATGTAAAACGAAATTATTAACGAAATCGCGCGCGCTGGTGACGCAGATGACAAATGGACCGGTTTCCGAAGGACCGCGGTCGTTTGGGCGATAAGTAATAATAATAATAATAATAATAATAATAATAATAATAATAATAATAATAATAATAATAATAATAATAATAATAATAATAATAATAATAATAATAATAATAATAATAATAATAATAATAATAATAATAATAATAATAATAATAATAATAATAATAATAATAATAATAATAATAATAATAATAATAATAATAATAATAATAATAATAATAATAATAATAATAATAATAATAATAATAATAATAATAATAATAATAATAATAATAATAATAATAATAATAATAATAATAATAATAATAATAATAATAATAATAATAATAATAATAATAATAATAATAATAATAATAATAATAATAATAATAATAATAATAATAATAATAATAATAATAATAATAATAATAATAATAATAATAATAATAATAATAATAATAATAATAATAATAATAATAATAATAATAATAATAATAATAATAATAATAATAATAATAATAATAATAATAATAATAATAATAATAATAATAATAATAATAATAATAATAATAATAATAATAATAATAATAATAATAATAATAATAATAATAATAATAATAAATAATAATAATAATAATAATAAATAATAATAATAATAATAATAATAATAATAATAAATAATAATAATAAATAATAATAATAATTAAATATATTAACGGTTTTCATCGCTCGGTTTTCATATACCTACGCTCTTCACAAACACACCGAAATCAACAGCAGCCGGTCCAGACACGAGTCGGGTAAACACGTACCTCCCCTCATTTCATTCGGTCGGTATAAATACGCACACACACACACATATACGTAGGTGTATCTGCCATTGACATTGTTAATTAAAACCGCGAGGTTTTATCAAAACTACTGCGACTACTATTACTGAAATATTCCGGGGCAAAGCGCTTATCACAAACGTCACATGCACGATCGCGGCCCTCTCCACTCTTCGCGCCGTATACCAGTGTACACGCCTCGTCGTCCACCGTACAATTCGTATAATGCGTCAAATATACGCGCGACGATAAACCGCGCGAGCGCGATGAAATATTATGTATATTATTAATATTGAGAACGGGTGATTTTTGCGAAATTTTACTCTCAGACATATTTATTCGGCGTTACCGAGGGCAATTGTTACGAGTAGAAAATTTACGCGCCGCGTTCGAAAACCATTGTGAATATAAATAGTGTTCCTTTCCTTTCGCATCTCGTTGTGTATCACACGATGCGCATAAAAGCATGCCGAGAATAATCTATTAAGACGTTTTTTTGTTACCCAAAACGGCAAAATGGCCGTGAAGACGACGACGACGAGCGGTTTTTTTCTAGTCGAAAATTCGTACGCAAAAAAAAAAAAAATTAATTTCAAGCATCCACGCCACTTCGCTCGGAATAATCCGAGAATCGTTTTTATTTATAAAAAAAATAAAAAAAGGATAATAATTATCGGTATTTTTATTTCAATTCTACGACGCTCGTTCGACATTGCGACATTTCGTAATATTATAAAAAAAAAAAAACACAGATGTGTTCCGGCGCACACGTTAAATACGTTAGAGAATTCAACAAAATAATATATCGTTTTAGTTATCTATTAGTTAACTTTGATAACTGTGTGTATCAGGTATTGTGGAATCGAACGAGAAGCCGAAATCTAATCGTAACTCTGATTTCATTTTTTTTCTTTTAAATCGAAAATCGTAACGGACATTTGAAAGTACAGGATTTATCGATTTCTCTCAGTCTTTTTTTATATAAATAAATAAAAAAAAATTATATACACAGAGTTTTATTATTTCAATGTGTTGAAATAAGTTAAATTTGACCGAATTGTTGTGTATATTTTTAGTTTTAATACTTTCCGACTCGTAAGGAAATTCAACAATCGTCGAATAATCGTAATAATAATGCAATGAACGAGACCTCTGGCAATTCAAGAGCCTGCAGCTCGAATAAGTAATTCAAACGGTATTACTTTTTTGTCACACCTTAAACGAAATAATAAGTTTTTTTGTTTTCGAGTTTTTTGCCGGATAAACAAAAATAAAAATGTTAATATAATATCGGTAGTAAATTCGAAACCGCGGAAGCACGATCACAGTGTAAAACAGGAAACGAACGAATTTTGTTCTCAACACACGAGAACCGAAAGTCCGAAAGAATCATAAAAGATTCGTATTATTACGTATATGGGATAGCCGATATAATAAAAAAAAAAAACGACGTGGAAATAAAATATTATTGTAACGATTAAAACGTTTTAACATATTTATAATTTCGATTGGAAGTTGTTAGATTTTTTTTTCTTTTAGAAAATATTTTATCACAAACAATTGGATACGTATAGTGAAAATATAATTATTATCATAAAAAAAAAATATATATGGAAAAGTAAAATAATACGAGCACGCGCATTTGTGTTATTTACACGGGTGGTAAAATCCATAAAAACACAACGTCGTTCTGTACACGTACACCACAGTACAATGAAATGCGTGTGTGGTGAAATTAGAATGTTTTGAAAATTCGTGTTGTATTTAATCTCGGACACGCGCATATTATTACTTATTAAATATAAAAGTACGATTTAATATAAATAAATCCTTTGAGCGTCAAATCGATTTATTTATGAAATTATTGGGTTTAACGTTTAAAGTTTATCTACGTTCACTGCGTATAAATGTGTGTATAACGCGCTCAAAAAAAAAAAAAAAATTTATTATCCCTATTTAATATAATAATTTTGTTAATCGGTGGAAAAGCGGCGGATAAAAATTCGATCACACGTAAAACTCTCCAATCGTAGGTTCTATTAACGTTTTAAAATCCCCGTGATGTCTAGACGTCGTCGATGCCGTTTATTGTCTATCGAAAAGCGCATAAGACTTTTTTCTTTCTTTTTTAAATTCAGTAAAATAAATTTAAACACCACGGTACGCGTCTAGTGTTTAATTTATTTGTTTATATTTTTTTTACGTATCTGTACATTGTTGGAGCGTTAAAACGGCTGCTCATCGGAGTCCGCGCAGAGTATGTAAAATGTGTTCGAGAATTTTTAACGCGCCAACGGAAAACGCGGTTTACAAATCGTACGACCTAGTCGAGGTTTTTTCTTTTATTTTTGTGTACGTACGTGTAGTAAAAAAAAGAAAAAAAAACAAATATGTCATAACAACGCAGTACTTTTAAAGTAAATATGAAAATAATAAATAAATGCATTATTATTCGTAACGTTTCCCATCCTTTAACGCGTTTCCACTAGACGTATTTCACTTTAGAGAATTGGCATCTGTACGAATCAGACATTAATTTTACGTTGTTTTTTTTTTTTCTAGAAGTTTTATGTTTTTATTTTATACTATAATTTGTACACTTTAAACACACCGAAGTATGCATAATATATATTATTATACAATTCGGCCGCGTTTCGACGTTTTAACCGTAACAATACAATATAAATATTTCCTATACACATACTGTAATACGAATCGGCATTCAGAATTTCCCTCGTTCACACCTCACCACGATTTCAATATCAAATTATTATTTTCCCCCGTCCCCGTTTGCGAGAATACTATAACAATTTCTACAAAAATTCCAGTATTGTTGGACAAAAAAAAAAAAAAAAACCTATAATTCTTCCATATATATACATTTTTAGAAATAGAATATAACTCGTATATAATTTTCGGCGAATTGTCTCGCAATAACGAAAATATATTTGTAGAAAATAAAAAATTATTTTTTTTTTTTTGCTTTCTTTTGTAATTTATTTTAAAAAAACACACACACACACACACGATTTGTTACGAACGTATTGAAAATAAAATATTTTTTTTTTAGCAAATCGCGCGCGATCTAATATATAAAATAAAAAGAAAAAACTTAAAAATCGCCGAAATCCTACAATACCATTTTTGTCTTTGTTTTCCGTATACATATATGTATAACGCGTTTATTCGCAAATTCTTCGTGTAAAATTATAGAAAAAAAAAATAAATAAAAATTGTCGAATACACACGTACGTATATGAAACGAAAATATTTATCGGGGAAAAAAAGAAAACCGCGGCGCGCGTGACAAGTGAGTATACAAACGCGCGTATGTATACGTATGAAATCAGAGTGGAATTTTTCCGCAAGTGCTCGCGTTTTAACGTGTTTCTTGAAACGTACACGTATATATTTTAATCGCGTAGTAAAATAGAAAACTATTATTATTATTATTATTATTATTAAAAACAAGACACCGACGTTTTCACGCGACTCGACAAAATATTATCGATCGTAAATTTTTCTTTTTCCTTTTTTTTTTTTTTATTTTTAAACGCTCTGTATACGCATCGCGTCATTATAAGGGAACAACTAAAAACGGGTTAAGATCGTTAAGTTCATATGCGCTCGCTCGATGGTAGTGTGTGTGCTTACGACGATATTCGATTTGCTCATTTGACACACGAGCAGCAACAGCAGCAGCAGCAGCGCGTGTGCTCGGCGGCATATAAAACACACGCGTGTCGGACGGGAAATTCGTAACAACGTGCAGGATGAGCAGGAGGAGGAGGAGCGGCAGCAGCAGCAGCAGAGCAGGAGACGCGCGTGTGTGACGCGCTCGTGTGCAGACCCGAAGCGGCGCCGGCAGCTGGGTGCGCCACCACCCACCACCACCACCGCGGTGGGCGGGTAGGGCTTATTTCTTATACACCTCCTACTCTTGGAATATCGTCACCACAGCTGACTTGTTCGCGGAGGGTATGTATTGCGCCGCGGCAATACTAACGCACAGTCGACGGGGCCAATGTCGTCGGTCGAAAACTTTCGCCGACGTTCATTGCGCGTTATAATATGAACTCCCCCGCAACAGATGCACCGAAAACGGAAAAAAAAATATTTTATTGTCGTATTGTTTATTTTTTTTTTTTTTTTGTATAACGAAATAAAACAAAAAACGAAACGTTAACGCGAATCATTCGAGTACGCGCGGCTGGACTCGCGATTAAGTTGAAAAAAAAATTTTTTTTTTAATTTTCTAGTAAGGTTTTAGGGGGGGGGGAATTGGAAATTCTCCCGGGGAAATCAAAACGATAAGTTATGTAAAAAAAAACAAAAAAAAAATTATTGAAATTTGTACAGGACATGGGCGTGCTCACGGGATGAGAGCGTCATACCCCCATGGATCCGTGGATTGAAAAAAAATACAATTAGATTTCGTTAGATCGCGTTTAAATGGTTTAACATTATTACGTGTACCTGTCGTTCTAGAAAAATGTATACATGAAACGGCTAAACAGCCAAGAAAAATCGATTTCATATTGTAAATAAACAATTATTATAAATAATATTAGAGAACATTAATTATAGAAAACACTTTTGTTTTTATGTTTGCAATGTTCCAATTTTTTGGAAAATATCCCCCTCGTCCCATTAGAAAAAACTGCGCACGCCACTGCATACAGGACAACGTCTGTCGGGACACATATTATACAAGTAATGTAATATAGCGAAAAGTTACAAGCGTCGCTGCCCAACCCCGCGATCATCGCATTATAAATACTATTAACCGAAACGATTTTAATTCACAATTATTTAATAGCGTATTTTATACGGTTTTGATTTTTTTTCATTATTATTGTTAGCAGCGTCAACAGCGTCGAGGTTTTTAATTAAACGCAAATCGTACGCGGCGAATCGACATGTACATATTTTAATTAAATTATAATTATAGTATAAATCAATTTTTTTTTTTTTGTTCAACAATCACTGCTAACTGTCAATCAACGCGTTTTCTATATGTTTATATATATATATACCCGTCTGCGGACTCGAGTGGAATACTATTTAAAAGTACGATTTAAGTATCATTTAGGTTGCTTTAATGGGAAGCGAGAGTCCCTCTTAACGGTTATATATTCGTGGTTGTAATAATATGAGTTAATAACGATTGAAATCGCGGAAAATTAAATGTAATTTTCAATTTTTCGTGTTAGAAAAATTCGAGTAATACTTTATTTGAATGCATCATCAAATCCTGAACATTACGCTCACAAACTTACTATGAATAATTTTGAGCTGTTTTTCAAAAATAAAATAATAAAGTCCTGTATCCGCCTGCACTGATATTCCGAATGTTTCGGGGAAAAAAGTATTCAGAATGTGTGTTTTGAATACTTCATAAAAAGTATTGGAAATCTTTCTTTTTTTTTTTAATAGATTTCAGTTATATACGAGAATATCGATTTTATACTTCGACGGCCGGGGGAGGGGAGGTGAATTTATTTTTAATTCTGCGCTCATAAATTAACACGATAACTAATAAATACCCGATTAATTATGAAACATTACACGCAATTTATCGTAATCAAACATGAACTCGATTATTTGAATAAGGCTGGATTCAAATTACATTAAATGCGTAACAAGACTATTGGGGGTAAAACAATAATAATTGATGTTGTTTTCAATGTCTACTATGCTGTTTATAATTGCCATTCGTGTAACTCTTTTTTCTAAAATAATTACCCGCTTTTTACGTTTAATAACGAGGAGTTATATTAGTTTTGCGTAGATTATATTATTTAAAAAAATATCTAATTGAACTTTAAAAAGTATTTTAAAATGCTCATATTTTTAACGTACACGTATGTGTACACGTATCCATACACGTATGGATATCAATAAACGCGTTTGTGTTTAAGAATTCGTGAGATTTTCAAAATTCCGAGAAAAATTTTAAGCCAAATTATCCAATAACATGATAAGTTATTGTAATTTTGCGTGAAATATACTCTAAACGCTCATCGGAAAATTATATAATATGTACTATGTAAACTTAAACGTTTTTCCCTAATAACCCCCGGAACGGGATGGGCGAATAAAATTATTTTTTTATTATAATTATTATTATTATTATTTTTTTTTTTTTGTACAATCAATAACACTCGCTGTCTCGCTGGAGTAAATTAATTTTTTAAAGCGGCATGGTTAAATTATTTTTTTATTTATTTTTTTAATAATAATAAATCGATTGCCGTTTCGACTCGAACGTTTTCCGAACAAATCGATTAAAATATAACAACCGACGCATTTATAACAATATCCGTTGGAGATTCATCGAGACATTAATTGTTATACAATGAAACTATAATATATGAAAACTTTTATATTAATCATAGTGCATAATTTTCATTTCTTGTGGAACACTGTGAAATCTGTACGATAGATTTGTATTATTCTTCACTATTGTGCATTTATACGTTATACTGCGCAGTGTGTATTTACACAGTGTTTATGCTTTTGACGCGTTTTATACGTGTTATTCCGTGTCAAAAAAGATGGCCGCAAAACCAATTTTTCGCGCGTCATACATATCGTATTTTATGTAGTTACAAATTCGTTTTCGATGGCACTGCTCTGCACGTACACACCGGTATGGCAATGTTCATTAAAAATATAATATGTTTCTTGTAGAAGCATGTATGATTTTTTGATTTTTCAAACAGACCGTCTGATTCATAATACAGCTTGTAAGTCAAAACAAATTAACCTGAAATTCGATTACAAGCACGTAAAAAAAAACTTTAATTTTTAAGTAAACTGAATAAGAAAAAAAAAAATACATAACGAGTTTTGAAATATTCGTTTTAAACTATTATATGACGTATTTGCGATTAATGAACGGATTTCTTGTAAATATAGAAGAATACGTCGATGAGTGTAATATCGACATTACGTACCGATGGGTTCTTTTAAACTTACAAAATCTATAATAATTCAAGTACAAAAATTTGTAGTTTAAAACGAAGCAACAGTTTTATATATCTCACGGAATAAATAGATTCCTTTGTCAATATTTTATTATAATAGTTATGAATTTTTGTATATATATATATTTGAATGCGTAGATTAGTTTAAACCGAAAATCACAAAATATACAACAAAACGTTTAAAATGGAAAATATGTCATATAAGTAAAAAAAAAAAAAAAAAAAAAAACGAAAACGCATTTATATGTTAAACAAAATTATACGTTTATAGTTTTAAATAACTCAACATGTTATGTAAAACTATTACCTGTGATTGTGTAAAGCAAATATGTGGAAAATGCTATACGAGTCCTATATCGATGTGATGAAATCACATGTAAATATGGAGAACATTTCGAATAATGAGGCGGGTTTTTTTTTTTTACGGCGATATTTACTTTGTAACGAATCTTTCAATAATGCGCTCTTTTTTAACGCGTATAATTTGTACGGAGTGAAAAGAATTAAAAATCCGCAGAACGGCGAATTTCGCACATTGTGTAGTTATAGTGCCTCGTTGAATTATTATTAAAAGTCGTAACAGTCCGGGTGGCAGCACACTGATTTGCTCGAAAATCACGTGTCAGCTAACACACCACGGCAGCCGGAAAATAAAAACAACACGGAAGTTGTTTGTAGAAATCTTTCCAACACCTTCATCAATCATAGTAAGCCTTTCGACGCGTCTTTCTCAAAGTTTTCCCGCACGTATATTTCCATCACGAAACGTCGCACTACAAGAAAATAGCAAATGTTTCCTACGCACCACTGCTGCAAAACAATCGAATATAAATTATATGTGTATAAATAATAATTATACTCAACAATTCGTTTGTGATACCGTTTTACGTTCGAACGTAGTAAAAATACCATCGTAATACTTTGCTACCTCAGTAGTAGTTAAATCCGAGTTCAAATTACAAAATAATAATTCACCGTAACTGCAGTATAACACAATTTGCACGATCCTTTGGGCAATTCGTTAAATATATACCGACTGAAAAGAAAACGATTTTACCGACAATTTTTTTTTCCATTCAAATCTCATTGGCGATAAAACTTTTAAAAGTTAAAAAAAATATTATTGGGTTTCAGAATTCTGTTTTTTTTACAAATCCGATATTTTTTTTTATTAAAATATCGATTGAAGGCTCAAAATGTGTTTTTTATCGAGTAAAGGATGGAGAGGTCCTGAGGAGAAGAGAGCCTTTAATGCGCCCTTCATCTAACCCGGTCGTACTTCGTCTCTCCTCTGCACTGCACGTTTATATTTAAATTATATAGACAAATTGAAAGAAAACGCGAAACGCGTGTATTACGCGTATATTATTTCCGAATCGTACGATTATACCATATTGTATTATTTATAAATATTTATGAAACCAAGTTTCAGCGATTTAAATTCAGATTGAGAGATAAATTGAATCGATATTTAATATGTATATGTATTGTTACACACGCCATTAGACAAAGTATATACCTATAATGGCGTAACGCAAAAATAAATAAAATTGTTTTCAGATACGTATAAGTTGCTTATTGGGGACACTGGTGATCGGCGTGTATACGCGTTATTCGCTTTAAAAACTTGTCATTCGAAATCGTATATATCATATTATATCGATACTATTAAAAATAAAAAAACCTCGAAATACGCGTACAATATATTGTTATTAACGCGTGAACTTATCCGATACGAAAGGGATAAAAATTGAATTTTTCCGCGCAGAACTAAATTTGAAAATATTCAGTCTCCTCGTTGTTTCTCGTGTTCACGTAGAGTTTTATAGAACGCGATGGACCCACAAAATCGGCACGGCGTTTTATATATGCAAATTGAACGTTCGTGCGCGTAGGAAATCAAAAATAAGTATATTATTATAAATTAATTACATAACATTTAACGTTATGGTCAAAATAATAACGTTAAAATATTTCAAGTATTTACGATTATAATAATTTTAGTTATTTTAAGTAATTTATTTATTTTTTTTTTTTTTTTTTTTTTTACGTTAAAGTGTACATTGAAATATTTTCAATTTTAATAACGACGTATTAAAATATATTTTATATATATATAAATATATATATATAGGTAGGTAAAACGTGAAAACGGTAAATGAAAAGAAAAAATATATGCTGGTAAAAATCGCGCGAAAAGATCTGAAGTTATGCGTTTTATTTTTTTTAATTATTTTATATCCGTTTTAGCTGATGTTACGACGCTTTCTGCTTTTGACTTTCCAATATATTTACCATATTTTTATTATTATTATTATTATTATTATTTTTTTTTTTTTTTTTTAATAAAACTTCACTCAAAAGAAGGACTGGAATATAACCGGATAAATACGTATAATAAACGCGATAATAAACTTTTCCATATTTATATAGGTTTTAATGTTTGTATTTTACTTTTCGCAAACATTAAATATATGTACCTATATATATTTTTTTTTTTTAAACATAAATTTCGGTTGCTGATTCGCGGGGGACTACACTGTGCAATTCGTCCTCATTGCAAATAGATACGCCACTCGCCGCATTTGAATGTAATTTCAATCGAATTTTCCCAGATTATTTTCATACGTTTACTCCCCGTAACGTTGTGTATTATTTATTCCGGTTATTAATAAAATAATTAAATGTATTATGTATTCAAGCGAGCATAAAAAAAAGGCGATGCCTAATGCCTTTGTAAAGAAAAATTTTAAAAAATAGCACATTTCCGTTTAACTTTTTAAATCGAAGAGTTCCCCCCTGCCCCGATAAATTGTATCGTAATTCGACAAGGTCGCGCGTTTCTGCAGCACGCGACGTATCGAATTTTCGGTATTTATTATTTCTCAACCGATTCGGATTACGGTCAAAAACAGACTCGGATAAAATATTTTTTTAAAGTATTTGGAATACATATTGCGAATACGTCGAATAAAAAGCATTCCAAATACGTTTAGACTAATAAGTAATTCATCAGAAATAATTCATTTTTACGTTTAAATGACGAGTTATTATTGCATTCGTCTGTTCGAAAAACACGGTTGGTCTTTAAAAAGTATTCGCTAAAAAGCTTCCCCTCCAAAGAAAATGAGGAGCGCCGGAATTGTTGAACGGCGGTATAAAAAGTGAAAAAAAAAAAAAAAAACAGTCCACACGGACGGTCATGGAATAATCGAATTTTGTCACCGTCGTGACGTCAATCGCGCGCTGTCCGTTATCATCCTCGTGTTGTTATCATTGCGCTAGTGCCGGTTATCACACGCGGCCGAGAATGTCGAACGTCGCGCCTTACACCGCTGTCGTTTTTCTCGTCGTTTGCCCCGGCGAATCTGCGAATTCTTTTTCAAAAACAAAAAAAAACGGGCTGTTGTAAAGTAATATACACTCGTGGGTGGTGAGCATAACGTGTAGATCTCGAATCGTAACCCGCACCCGATGTTCCACAAACTGTGCCGTTTGGCCGCTGTCGACGGGCCGACGTTTTCGTCGCGATCGTTTGTTGCGGCGAAACGGACGAGGCGCGACATGCATTGTCGCAGAATCGTGTTGGGCGAATTTGGCGATCCGGCCAAAGTCATCAGTCTCGTCGATGACACCATACCCGACAAGATCGGCGATGATCAGGTACGATCGTAGCGAGTAGCGAGTCTCGAATGGGTGTTTATCAATGCAAGTGTTTGATCAAATGAAGTAATTACGTATACATTTATCTAACCGAAATATGTGAAATAAATTTTTGCTACAAAATTCTGTGAACGACAATTCTCCTACACGGTTCACGTTCCCCGTCGAGTTGTATAAATTCAACGATATAATCCGTAAAAACATAATCGTTCACCCTCTACTTATTTGGGGGGGGGGGAGAAATGTTATTTTTATTGTATAGCTTTTATGCTCTGTCCGTTTAGGTCGTGGTGAAAATGATTGTAGCGTTGGTCAACCCTGCGGATATAAACATGATTCAAGGTGTGTACCCTGTGAAGCCCCAGTTGCCTTCCACTCCTGGCACTGAAGGAATCGGAGACGTAGTATCAGTCGGCTCGGCTGTTAAAAATCTAGTTCCTGGCGATCGAGTGATACCCCAAGGTGTTATTGGCACATGGTGTACGGCCGGCGTCTTTGATTCCAAACGACTCAGAAAAGTGAGTGTTCACCTATTTCTATAATGTATTTGTTGTGTAACTTTACAGTATTATATTACCTACTGATTTTGACTTTAAATTACATTAAATTTATTATTCGACGTCAATGTTCATTTTGTTCAATTAACAAATTCAATATTCTCATTGTTTCGACAGTATAGAATTTTGAAGAAGAACAATTCAGTTTTATTAACGACTACACGATATGCGATGAATTTTAAGTAATTACGTTTTTTTATGTTTTAGGTGAGCAAAGACATTAATTTGTACACAGTGAGTGCTTTTAATTCCAATCCCTGTACGGCGTATCGTATGTTACACGATTTTGTTTCTCTGAACAAAGACGATGTCATCATACAAAATGGAGCCAATAGTGCATGTGGCCAGAACGTCATTCAGTTGGCAAAAATATATGGTTATAAAAGCGTTAATATCATTCGCAAACGACCGGAGCCGGATTTGGAAAAGCTAAAAAAATATTTAATGAACCTAGGCGCCACACACGTACTTACTGAAGAAGAATTAAGGTTATAATAATAGATTTTTTGATATCCATCAAATGAATAATGATAAATTAATTTTTTCACCAAATTTAGGACTACTGATTTATTTAAAAGTGGATTTTTACCCAAACCACGGTTGGGATTTAACAACGTAGGCGGTAAGAGTGCGACAGAAGTGTTGCGCACGTTAAACAATCACGGCGTGATGGTGACCTATGGCGGGATGTCACGAGAACCGGTAATTGTGCCGACCGCTTCGTTCATATTTAAAGACATTCAACTCAGAGGTTTTTGGATGACGAGATGGATAAAAGAAAACATTGGTACAAAACTGTACGACCAAATGTTTGACGAAATGTTAGAATTTATGAAAGACGGCAAATTGGTTCCACCCGCTTATAAAGTAGTTCCATTAGATTCGTTTCAGGAAGCATTGAACAATACCCTTTCATCTAAAGGATTCATTGGTCTCAAATATTATTTAGACTTACAGCAATAATAATTTAAACAATGTTAAAAAAAAAACAAAAATCATAATTATATTATTTTTGTACTAAACAAGATGAATAATAAATGTAAACTGTATTTTAATTTATATATATTTTATATTTTGCTTGTTACTTTGTACTTTTGTTAAATTACTTAATCGTTATTTTTTTTTTTGTATACAATATGTATTATTGTACTGGAAAATCTAATTTGATTTTACGTTATACAAGGAATAAATGGTTTATTTTATTATTATTGTATTAAATTAAAAAATATAATATACACAATACTAGTGTATGAGAGTGAAAACCAAGTTTTGATCTCATATGACAAATTCTAAACAAAAATATATATTAAGTTTGATGTGTAAACACAAGTATATTTTTGAAAAACCATTGTTTATAAAAATTATATTATTTACATTATTTGTTTTGTTTTTATTTTTGGCTGTTTTCAAAGAATTAAATACAGAGAATTATGTTTTATTTTTTTTTGTACAAAGTGAAATACAAACTATTACAGTCCTACATTAGTGATAAAATATATTTATTTTTTTTTAACACTGAACAAACACTATACACCGATGTATAAATCTTACTTCTTGTGCAAAATATTTGAATTCAGATTGTTGAGAAGATGTGGTGCATAATATGAATTTTTTTAAAAAGCGTAAATTGATTTTTAAAAACCTCAAATTTTAATTATAAATGCTAAATACATTTGATTGGAAACAACTTGGATTTTTATACAATTTGCTTCTTTTTTTATCGGTCAATCAAAAATGTATTATATACTAAAAAAACGTTTTTAAGCGTTTAACGAGCTTATACAAAAGTTATTGTAGGACTTATTTGTGATTACCTTAATTTATTGTATTTCAGGGTATGGTATACGAGCAGCAAAGATTTAAGAATTATTATTTTCTAAATTACATTGTTTTAGCCAATAGAGGAAAATTGACACCTTTTATTATTATTGATTATTCCCCTAAAAATAACTAAGCACACTAATTTATTTACTTTTTTTAAGCACGCTGTACGAATGTAATTTCTAACAGGCAAAATGAAATTAATGTACGATCATAAAATATAATAATATAATGGAGGAGAATACCAACCGTAGCTGATTTCAAATTAAAATTTTTTTTATTATTCCCTTGTAGTAGTACCTAATAAGACAAGAGACGAAATGAGCAAGTAAAGACGTTATTACGAAGACTTCACGAATGATTTCAACAAAATCAGGACGACTTTTGCGCGGTTAAACCATAATATTGTGTAATAACATCGACTATCGAGACCGATTGCAACTAAAAATTATATAAAAAGAAGTCTACGAAACACAAAAAAAAAACGCGGTGGACGGATGATCGAAGATTGACTAATTGTGATGGAAAGTACTAGAAGATAATTAAAAATATTAGCTCATCGATCTACAAAAAAAAAATGTAAACGATTTTATTTTATTTCGTGTACAAAGTAATAATTGAGAATAATTTTGTACACTAAGTTTGTGCGTGTTTTTCTATAACAGTAATAATGACGACGAAAAAACGCCTGTATATTACGAGTATAGAACGTAAGATGATCATTTATCGAATTTATGTTACCTATGCGAATCGTTCTAAGGCGTAACGTGTAACGATCGTACAAAAATAATTTATACTCCGGCCGTTGTATGTCGCGTAAAAATCGCCGGGGTATCGATTAGAATGAAAACCGTGATTAACGGTTTGATAAATATCGTAATCCGGAGCGCGATCGATAATTTCGTTACAGATTGTTACATTTTTACAATACCGTATATTATTTTAACCGAACATTGGAAAGCACATCAAGACAAAACGACAGGAACCGACCCGATCATAATTGACGAGCTGACTGAGGAATCCAAACAAAAATCGGTCAGAGAGAGAGAGAGAGAGATCCCGTCAACGATGGATAGATTTGAGTGGTCGAGGACTTAAAGGAAAAAAGTGAATAACGATAGAAATGATAAAAAATCGTGACGGATGGAAAGACTCGATAGAAACGCGAAAAAAGTCCTTAAGCATTAAAAAAATGAAAAAAATATAACCCTATTAACATATACTTTTTTTTTAACGAATAATTATTAACGCGTTTCCGCAGTGTGTATTATCAAATACAATGAATACTCGAAAAACAAATGAATTTCAAACGGGAGACATCAAACCGTATGGCGCTTCGTGAGAGGCTTGAAAAACGAAGAAATCGGTTCAGAGTAGAGCGGTATATTTTCGGGAATCTGAAAAAAAATAAACGGTTTATCGTTATAGAGCAAAGAGAATTCACAAAATGCGTAATGATTACAATGGTGGAAACGTTCAAAACGGTTTTCGTGAGATTTCTACGTATAATTTTCGCCTCCATATCTCATTACTTAAACACGTTTTAATACAATGACAAAACATAACGCGCGCCGTTACGCCTGTCGGTAATTATTTTACTAATAATAATTTATACGATTACGCGTTATTTTATTTTTTTGTTTCATTAGCGACTTCGTGATCGATTGTTTTCGGACAAATCGTCGTACGGACCGCCGCGATTGCTTTCAAACGGTTCGTATCCGTTTGCGTCAAAATAATTTCCGTCCCGCCAGTGTCAACGCGTTTCGTACGCCACCGACCGACGTCAGTCATTCGAGCGATCGTCCGCGTCACATACAATATTATCAGTGCCGTTCAATTACCGCTCAAAACACAGACAAAACCTAATTGTTTAGAGAGACCAAATACTTTTTTATTCGCGCACAAAAAAAAAAAATATATATATATATAAAAAAAACGAAAAACGTTTCGGTTCGGGCCGTCAGCGCATGTTGTGCGTAGAACTCGGTAAACGTTTTCCGAGGTGTTTTCGCGTTGTATTGTCGCTGCTATTCACACAAATGACAGAATAATCGTTAACGGAAATTGACACGCGTATACACGTACTATAATACATTCGTAATAACGAATGAAGTGAAATGCATTTAAAACCGTTTTGGTGTTTCGCGTACGTGTTTATCTCGTAATCTACGAGCAAGACGATCGAGAAAAACTAGTTGAACTCAACGCGCGGAAAATTGTCAATAACTCTCGAAAAACATAAGAAAAGAAGTGATACGTTTAAACGCACATTTTCTCTCTTTTTATATAATTAAACGGAGTAATGTCTATTTTACGCTATACTTTTTTTTTTTTTTTTACGAAAAACGGGTCAATAAAAAAAAAAGAGAGATACCCAAACGCTCAGTTATGAAAAAATATTTTCACTTAATTTTTTTAAATTCTTCTTTAATAATTTTAAAGTATTTCAAATGCACACGCGGATTGAAAAAAATTATATTTTATATCAATATAACGTATTAGTATTAATACAACACGCTATAGTTTTTTTTTTTTAACAATTTAATTCACTATGTGTACGAAATGAATTTTTATTTTATTTTTCATTCTATCGACGTATTTTTCTGTTTCGCTCAATACAAACGATAACGATGACTTTTTGTCGAAACCGGTAGTAGAATATAAATAAATTTAATACAACAACTAAATATTTTTGTATTTTTCACAATACTCTTTTGCCTGATTGAACATATATATATATATATGTGTGTGTGTGTTATTTGCTCAAATTCGATAATTAAATAATTAACACTATTACATCGTATAGAACGTAAGGTACATAGGTGCAGGAATAATCAAATGATACTCAAAAAAAAAAATAATAATAATAATAAACATACATCTGCGTATACGGTTCAAAGGAAATACGAGTTAAACTAATTTAATTATATAATATTCGTATGTAAATTTACCGTTGTCGTCTACCTATTATAATGGTGTCCCGTTATGTATTTTTTTTTTTTTTTTTTTTGACAAATAAGTAATTTATTGTTTTACAACGCTGCTACGCAATACGCTTACAATATGTACCCACACACAAATTATTCAAATATATAACGTACGTTATAACCAGGGCTGCATTTAGGAATGTGGGGGCCCTGGGCCCACCTTAAAAGTATATATTATATTTCGATAACATATATATAATATATTATTATAAGTTAATTTAATTTAATAATATATTAACATTTACACGTATTTATCTACAACAGCGATCAGGCGGCTTGCTATACAAGTTATAACTGTTTTTCTCAAAATTGAAAACCATATCTTATCGCCTATCACTTATCCTACTCCACAAGTCATAATAATCGATTTTAAATTACTTTAATTTTACTATATAAATGATTGAACAATTTTATTCAATTTGTGATTTAAATTTATTTTGCAAATATTATATTGTGTTTTATACTTGGTTGCAAAAAAATCCCATTAAGTGGAGGCCCTCATTTTGTGGAGGTCCGGGGCCCCCCTGGCCCCCCCCCTAAATCCGGCCCTGGTTATAACGATATTTTTATTTATTTTTCTACAAATTTCCTTGTGTGTATATACACGTATATTCCTTAATAAATTCTACGTAAAAAAGTACGTTTTAAAATGAGAGAAAAAAACTATACAAAATACATATTGTGATAATGTCGCGAACGGCTGTTTAAAAAAAAAAAATGAAAAAAAAAATTATATCCGATGACCTATTCGATTAAAATACTTTTTCTCCGGCCTTCTTAGAGCTGCACGATATAATGTATTCTGTGCGACATTGAACGCGCCTTCAAGTTTCAGAATAAAACCGTTTTGAGCGTAGGCGCTAACCGTACGTATGCGATTCCCACAACGTTACACGAATTAAATATACTCCAAGGGCGAAACTCGCGTTTCCAGCCTCTATGGTCGACGACCATATAAGCAACATATCTCAATGTACATACGCGTGGTTAACGACGAGAGTCTTATCTTTTATTTTCGCTCTTTCTCCTCTCCAAACGACCGATCAAAAAACAAATCCGCGTGTGTGTGTGTGTGGTGTCGTCGATTTATGAACATGA
Source organism: Chaetogeoica ovagalla (assembly GCA_032441825.1). Lineage (NCBI taxonomy): Eukaryota > Metazoa > Arthropoda > Insecta > Hemiptera > Aphididae > Chaetogeoica > Chaetogeoica ovagalla. The sequence continues at coordinate 5,999,202 of CM063730.1, forward strand.
AAACTTATATAAAAACTATACTAATTATAAATACTTTTGAGTTAATATTTCGATTATTTTTTTTTTTTGTCGAAGAAAAATTCGTTTTGTTATTTAATGTTTGTATATTTGTTTAAAATGTTCAAATAATGAAATTAAAAAAAAAAAATGTTTCGAATGATATGTCTAGAACCCGTCCGCGTATATAAAATATACGGTTTCATATCCGTCCACGCATTACGGCAAACAGGACCACCTTCGATAATTTGTCGAAATTACGACGTTAATCCCACCACAGATAATAATATTATTATTATTATTATTATTATTATTATTATTATTATTATTATTATTATTATACACGCCCGTCCGGAACTTTATTGATAGAAAAAATAAATTTTCGAGAAAATGCGGAATTTTTCAGTTTAAAAACGGCGATGTCCGAACGTTTTACGGATAATGTGAGACACGAATCGGTGTTTGAATTACCGACTTACTCGAGTGTTCAAGAACAATCGAAAATTACTGTAACACTTAACTCCGCCAAATCATATCAAGTCGCATCGACAAAATTCCAAACACTAAACAAATAATATTTAAAATAGAATTCGCGTTTTAATATTTACTAGAACATTACACGGAAACGTATAGGCTCTCTTCGCTGGACAAACGTTCGAGACACCAACCAACACCGCATAGAAATAAAGAAATGTGTTCCGCGAATTCATTTATATATATTTTTTACCGTTATAAAGAGCATCGAAGTCAAATGTAATTCGGTTTTCGAACTAAGTGTTTCATTTTTTTTTTTTTTTTGCAATAAGTTTTATAATTTACAAGCATATTATTTCCACTTCATACATCCGTTATTTTATGTAATCCAATTAATCTGAACGTGAAATTTCGTATTAACGTTTAGGTACTCTGATCTCTTATTGCATATACTCGTCGATGATAAGTGATAATAACTGCCGCGTCGATCGGGTCAAGCGTACTCTTCCAAAGCATTGAATTTAAATTGTCATCCGTCAAGTATAAACGCATTAGCTCGTTTATTATTTTGTCGGTGAATGATTGCTGAACGCAAAAAACGATACTAGAAATTGTCACAACGCACGATATTTACAGAAAACTGATATTGTTCATAAATTATTTCGGACACTATAACCTACTCGTCATGTTTAATAATAATTATTATTGACATTCGACACGATATAAATATGATTATATAACGAAAATTTCGATTTGACGTGTGAATACATCCAATGTTGGAAATTTGAATACGTGTATGGCTGCCGACAATTTGTTTAAACATTTTTTTTTTTTTTTTTTTTTACATATACGCTATTGTATTAATAATTAATTATTCAGCGCGTGTTGATTTTATAATATTAAAACACACTTACGCTACAAAAGTGAAAGAGTTTTTTTTTTTTTTTTTTGAAAACGAGCGTTTATCCTCGTTTTTTTTCTACGATTTCATCGAATTGATTGTTATTAATTCGTTGGACGATTTTCGAATATTGTATTCCCATTGTTTTAAAAAATTTACAATTCAAGTTCACGTGTGACGTGTGCGGTTTGTGAAAAACGTTGACTTATACGCCGAGCGTATATCGATTTCAAAATTGTTTTACCGTTACAAAAAAAAAAAAAAAATGACTTAACCTGTGCGATGTCTCGACGGTTTCAGATTTTCTACGTGCCTATCGTTTTACATCGTCGCAAACATCATATTGTTCACCCATCGGCATCAAACGTTATATATTGTCTAAGAAAAATAAAAGAGAAAAAGAAATACACGAGTAATTCTATATGGAAACGTTGACGCGGAAACCGCAAGCTAAACTACCTCTATGCAACACTTGCAAAGTATTTCTTTATATTCAAAAGAAAAACAAAACTCCCCAATAAGAGAAAAAAACGCGTGTTATGAAAACGAAATAAATAATATTATTTGTTTTTATTCCCGTCACAAAATTACACTTGTTACGTACGAATACGATTGAAATTTATTTTCCGATGACAAACAATAAGAGATTGTGGAAATCTCCGTAGGGAGGAAAAACTTCGTCTATGTAATATGAGTTGTGTAATCGATAGAGAAAAGCAAGATGTACCATGTACGAACAAAATACAAATCGTCTATATAAAGTAGTAATTTTAAACAAAAAATACCGTCAACACGAATTTGTATAAAAACTATTTCGAAATAAACGACAAAAAAAAATATTTGTTTTGTTTTTTTTTGCGTGCCCCCGCAACCGAATAAACGTAATTTGAATATTTCGTATCGCGGCCACCGGCGTTTTATGGACATTCTTTGAAAAAAAAAAAATCTTTTCACTTACAATTGTTTTTCATATAAACTATTCGTACGAGGCATATACATTTTTATTCGAAATTATCGATTTCAATATTATTGTACAACAAATCGACGCGTCTCCGGTGACGTTGCTTTTGAAATTTCCGAAAATCTATAACACGTCGCTACGCATTAGAGTCAACATTTTTTTCTTCTTAGTTTTTAAGAGGTCGAACACGTCCGGATAAATTACTAACGGACACTGCAGCATCCCCTATCGAGGTCCGTGTCAGCAAACGGGAGATCCAAATACGGACTATAACCTAAGCCGGTTCGGCTGCTGCGTTTCCGATAAATATATCGTATCAATCCGGTACGGAATCTGCAAAGATCGAATATAGAAAATATTCGCGTAATCGCGCGTATGCGTTTGCAACTAATAAACGAGTATCGGTTCTGAAATTTCCAAACCGGCGGAACTAATAATAATAATAATAAAATAGTTCGCGGTCAGGTTAAATTTAAAAACGTCGCACCGTCTCGGTTTTTTTTTTTCGACGTTTTTAATCGACGGAATCCGGTGGATTTTAACGATAATTGAATAAAAACTGATCGGACGGAGACTAGGTATTTTTTTTAGAATTTTTACTGTCCAAAACGACACACACACGCGCACATTTCACGTCGCGTTCTCGTAAAACAATAAAAATCGCAAGAAACACGCGGATGATGTGAAAAAAAAAAAAAAAACGATTACACCCGTTCACTCGAATCCGAAACGTTTTCTTTTCATTTGTTTTCGACATAAAATCCGCTGCGTAGCGTGGATAATTGTGGAGTGCCAGGGGTTTCCGTTCCTCTTCTCAAAATCCTCATCCTCAAAAGAAAAACTTGTCTTTTAGAAAATTCCTCGCATTTCGCCGGTCGTGCACGCGATCGAATTCATTATTGACAAGTTCACCGCGTATGCGATAAAAACAATGAAATCGTAGTATAGTAGAACGAAAACATGATTATTTTTTAAATGTCGGGAAACGAAAATCAGACACGATTTATGTGTACGCACAAGTTATTGAAATGCGATCAGTCCGCCGGTATAGTCAATGGAAATCGGATTCTACCGGCATTTCGTTAGCCCTTGGCAAACGCGTTCGTCGTCGAGTCAATCGCCCGAAATCGGCTTGTCGAAATCCAATCGGCATTTTAAAATGCCGTAGATACATCCGGCTTTTATGTATACACGAGTAGTACATTAATCGCCGTCAGCTGTCATTATATCGTCATCACATTTATCACGTTTCGCGCGAGAACGTTATTATTTATAGAATCGATGGGCGACCATAACGTTTTGTCAACTCCTCAACAAGTGTGGAAATTCAACGGTAATATTATTAGATTACGGTGGAAGAAACGCGCGTTAAATTCAAACGAATTATTCGTCAGTTCGTGAGTTGTAAAACCGTTTTATATACAAAAATCTGTGTGTGTCGTTTTCGACGGATTTGTTCCGTCGTATACGATACGAATAAACGTGAAGTCGTATTTGACCTTGATCCTGTGCGCCCGTGACGGAGCCCGCGAGTTATTATAATAAAAAATATATGCGCAGAGAAAGCGGCGGCGGCCCTCGGGGGACGATCTCGCGCGGTCCGTGCGGACGGCCGGCCATAAAAACAACGAGCGACGACGACGTGTCGGGCGGATGGAGCGCGGGGGAAATCGTCGGAAAACGAGTTCGGGTGAAGCGGCGCGGTGCAGGGCGTGTACAGCGGCGCGGTGCAGGAGGATATTGTAAAGAATTACACCACCACCTTCTGTGCGTGTTTTTTCTCTCTCGTTCTATCTCAAGGTTTTCCACTGCCCACGCGTACCGCCCGCCGTCGGCCCGGTATCGGTGTTAGCCGTCCGTCATACATTAGCCGCCGTCGGAGAACACACGCGGCGGCGTTCGTACGGGAAAATCAAAAAAAAAAACCGCCGCCGCCGCCGCGTAATTATTCGACGCGGCGCAAAAACGCGACGGGGACGGACGGACGGACGGGACGGGACGCGAGTTTTCGCGTGTTTTTACGTAGAAGAAGAATTGTTGTATTCTATCGGTTGGACATTTTGAACATTAACGCCGTTGACGAGCGCGTATAATTCCAACGATTTCCCGCGTATACCGTCGTTGTTACGCGTATACGCCGTTGAATTTCTCGGTAACTATTTTTTGTTTTATGAATTAAACGAAAAACGGGACTCGACCTAAGCGACGGCCTATGTCCGTATTTCATTTCGTGTAGAGATAGATTTTGTGTGTGTGTGTTTTTCGCGCTGTTTTTCTCGCCAACGGTCAAGTCTATTTATGGGCCCCGCAAGGTCTCGGCGGCCGGCCGCGTCACCGCAGAGACCGTCAGCGGCGGCGACGGCGGTGGCGCGTCGACGCAGTTGCGTTCCGATCGGTTAACGGCGAACTCGTATAGTGCGCTCCTCTCGAGCTCGTGCACGCCGGGGCAGGTCGCCGTGGTACGTTTTTTTTTTTTTGTCGAACACCCGAACCGGAGCCGTTGACGCGCGCGTTTAACACAATATAAGCGCGAAACGAATAAGACTGCTGCTTTTTTTTTTTTTTTGTTTCTTTTAGCAGCTATTATTCGTGTTTTCGCCGTAGTGAAACGAACGTCGAACACAGTAGTGCGAATGAAATCCGATTTTTTCCCGCGCGTATTCCTCCCCCAGCCCGACGTAAACGAACCGTAACGCGACCGACCGACCGACCGACCGACCGACCGCCGTGACCAGCGCAGTGTGTCGCCATGGGTCGTAAGTTGCCGTTGCTCACGTCGTGTCTGGGTTGCCCGCTCAAGACCGGCGCCATCATCAGCGGCGTCTACGGAATAGTACGTGACGTTTAATTTGTTGCGCGTCGATCGGACGGATGCCGTTGTTAATTTTTTCACGATTTCCTCCCCCCCCCCCCCCGGAACGATCTATACGAGATCAGCAGCCCCATCCGCGCACGCCGTTGAATTTAACGATATCCGAAAAGTTACATAACTATCGGCTTTAAAAAAAAAAAAAAAAAAGAAGTACTGAAACAGTAGAGCTACGAAAACCCTTTGATTATACACGTACCGATTACTACCCCGTCGACGTCGTTAGGTCGACGTCGCGGAAGTTTTGCAAGCCGATGACGGATACTAGATAAGTGATGGAGTACTGCAGTTGAATTGGCATATAATTGAATTCGATTGAAATAAACTACGATCGACTACCCACGCCGCAGTACGAGCGGTCCGTGTCTTTTTCTTTATGGACAAAAAAAAAAAAATGGTTAGATTGGGCATTTCGATCGACGGATTCAAATCCATCCATGATCCGTCTTCCGTCCATCCGTTATTTAACTCTTCACCAGACCTTTTTCTAGTCCTTGTCCTTCGACATCAAACGCAGCCAAAGTTTCTTTCAACAACGGGGTCTGGTGTCGATTTTTAAGCAATGAATCGCAAATCGCGTTCGACGGGTCCACGCGATCGACGATCGCTGCGCGACTCGGCGGCGATTTGCTTTTACACATTACTGTCAGACTCCGTTGGCATCTGTTGCGTTTATATACGACGATTTGACGGGTGTACGCTTGTACAATGTTCATTGTGAGTAGGTTTTCGTTATAAGACGAATTCATTGCATGCGATGTATACGCCGCGTTGCGCGGGGCGGAATCGAACGCGTTTTTAACGTCCGAGGCGATCATCAAGACGCCTATAAAAAATCGATTATTTCTATGATCGCGTGATATTGTTTGAACGACGTATTACATATTTTCTTCGTCGGACTGCTGCAGACGGTGTGCAATAGACATTTGGATGATCAAGAAAACAGGGATAATTTTTTTATATATATATAATAATCGATAGATCAATATATTCGGAGTGTAATCGATTCGCAGAGTTTTCGACATTAGAAAATCGTGATTTTTTCTTCTACGTCTCGTATCGCCATTGAAAAACGGGTTGCGTTACTCTCTCTCTCTCTCTCTCTCAGAAACGTCGATAACTTCTCCATTATACGAATACAATATATAAATAGTTATTTTACCGAGCCTTCACAACGCGATCAATATTTTTTTTATACGCGTTTTTTTTTATATCATCGCGCCTTTTACACGCATTTACGTTATTGTATACGAGCTCACGCAATTTTCGCGCGACTCGTCACCGACCCGTTTTAATTAATCGTCCTGCCATTTTCGCATCGAAAATCCCGTGGCCACTGCCGTTAAAGGTCGACGTCGTTTAATGTCTTTGTCGTACAGAGTTCAAGGACGACGGCGACGATTCGACGTTATACGTTTAGTTTTTCAATAAGTTTCGTTTGATATATATCAGAAAAAGATTATACACGCGATGAGAAAATGAATATTACTTCGAGGAATCGGTTAAATTGTCGAGGACACTGCGAAGATTATATTCATTTTATTTTCTAAAACGAAACGAGAAAAAAAAATGCTATTATTCGGTCGTGGTATATTATTGAAACGGATGTCAAAAGGGCGTTACGCGAACGGCCGTGGTTCGTTCCGCGATTAACGCGGAAAGAATATGAGAAAAGGAGAAAAAAATAAATATTGTTTTTAACGCCGCGACCTACATAACAACACAGGAGTTACGACGTAATAATTTCACACAGTTACACGCAAAAACCGCGACGTATTTTTCGTGTTTTGTTACTGTTTATCTCGCGGATTTCTTCTATTTTTTCCCCCCTCCAAAAGTATTTGAATTCTCGACGTCGTAATACGAATACCGTTTCGTTTACAGCAGAGAACTCGCGGCAACGGTGCGGAGCAGACGAACTCCACCGAAATACTATTAGTTTTAGAAAAAATAAAAAATAAATTGTATTTTAAAAAGAAAACATATTTATACGTAAACACCGAGTGGTCGAAGTGGGAATGAGAGGCGTACCATGCCTCCATTATTATTTTTTTTTATCATATTCCATCCCTCTCAACTCGTTTCGTTTAAAATCATTCGTCGTCCCTCTTGGATTTTTTTCCAAAACATTTACTTTTTGTTATAATTTGTAGTCGTTATATTGCTTGATTTTCTTAAGAAAAATATCATTGAATTTCTCCGTAAGAACTATTTCGTTTTCTAAAATGTTAACGTTCCGTAGACCCATACGTCAGTTAATCGCAATCATTATAAATATTGTTCACCATCAAATTTAATAGAACCGGCGTTAGAGCCTTTTGTTAAAAAGAGACTTTTTTTTTTTTTTAGTAAGTAATACGTTGATTTTTCATCGACGCACTTTTTCCTTCGTGTAAAAAAAAACGGACCTATAAGTCGTATGACAATTTAAAATTCAATAATAAAAACATAAATAAATAGTGTTTTACATAAAGACGAATTGACTCAGCAAGTACACGGCGTTCTGCCAAAAGCGAACAGATCTGTACAGTTTTTTTATATTTATTTTTATTTCGAAATCTGTGTCTGCTTTTGCACGATTCGTTTTACTAAAACCAAACGAGGAGTCATAGAGAGAGAGACCAGTTAAAAGTGTTTTCATTAATCAGGGCGTGTACTGTATTATACACTCAATACTCTATATTATAATGTATGCGAACCAATAAGCTAAAGTAACGACCTTATTGTCTTTTCGAATCGACTGCACTTGATATTCGCCTGTGGAGTTTATTTTAAATATTTTTTTGTCTCGACGTTGATATCTGTGATTGATCGTTTCAAACATTAATTTTTATAAATAATTTTCCGCTGTTCCTTTTGGAACGAATCCATCGTTCGATGTTCGTGCGAGGTTTTTTTTTTTTTTTTTTAGGGAACAGATCTTTTTTTTACTGGGAACAATATAATTCGCATATTACTTTAATACTCGCAGAGAACCATTACCGCGATCAATATCGATATTATATATTTACGATTTTAGCAATAAAAATTCAACAGAGTGTAAAGTTTTTAACACTACTCCATATACTGTGAAAAAGAATAACGCAATTTGAAACGTTAAAAATAAATAAAACACTGCAATATCGTTCTCGTTTCACAATGAAATCATTAACAGCGATCTATAACATAATAAATATTTAGGCAAGGAGAAAAAAAATTGCGTTGTTCTATGGTAATTTAAGCGTTAGCGCGCATATATATAATAATAATAATAATAATTTATTATTGAATTGTATTATTAAAAAGAAAAAAATTGATAAAATTAATAGAACCCATTAAAATTGTTTATGTAATTTTAACCGTGGACTTTGTTATTGGATATTTTACGTTTTACAGATGAATAATGTAAAAAAATTCTTTCTTCGTTGCATAATATTCATATAAACATTTACTCGTCAGTTTAAAGTACATTTTCACATATGTATTATGTTTTCATTCAGAATTATTCTATTTATATATAAAAATTTTTTTTTTAATACTACATTTACATTTCTAATATAATTTGATCGTTTACTTAATTTTTTTTTAATACAATATTATCCCCTTACACGCTATTGCTTATATCATTTATCATACAACAAGTGATTAGAGTTGTAACTTCGACGTATAGTTGAAAAAAAAACAATTTTTCGCAATTTTATTATTTCAACATTTTTAACATTTTCCGCGAGTTAAAAATTATAAAATTGTTGAGTAAACTATTTACATTAATGCACGTTATTCTAAAACTATAAAAGGAAAAAGAAACTTGGAAACGCGTTCAAACGCCAAACTAAAACAGTAATTTCTATATAAACACTTAAAAAATTATAATTTAACCGATCTGAGAGTTTTTAACGAATACAAAAAATACATTCGATGAAACTATATATTATACATTACGCGTTCACATATATTTCTTAATTTATCTTTTTTTAACGTTCACGTTAATTTTTGATTGTTAATTCGGTATTCGTAATGTGATAAAATCAATCAATACGTCGTTTGTAGTTAATCGTTTTCGAAATTGATTCGCGTACATTTACTTGTAATTTCATTGCGAAATTATTATTTAACGTTGTCCGCGATATTTCGGCATTTTCCATATATAATGGCAAGCTAAAGTATAACACGCGTTTGACGTTAAACTGTATATAATAGTTTAATGCAATTTAATACCATTAAATTGACGAAAATAATGAATTTAGAATTTTAGAGTGTCTGTTTGGAGGACGGATATCTCCGTTTGTTGCTTTGTGTACGCGTGGAGTACAGAAAATGAATCCGCTCTCCGTATATGAATACGATAATAATTTTTACTCGATTTTTCCCAAATCGTTTTAAACGATATTCTATACAAATGAACAGACACGGAGGAAAATTGTTTCGCATCGAATTCTTGCGCGTAGCCATAACACGAGTTTTAAAATCGTGCGATACGCGCGCGTAACACATCACCAATTGTTCGTCGAGTAAATGTCATGAAAAATGACAATTAGAAAATATTTTAACTCAAACGACTATTGTTAATGTCATTTTAAAATGTCTCTGACGAAATCATTATAAAAGCTTCAAGTCGTTAATATTTAATTACCGGTAGCCATAACGATACGCATTAATAGTATATTTGACGTTTAGCTTCGCAATAGAAAACGTTAAATTAAGAGAAAAAACGCAAGTATATTGCGTGTCAAAAAAAATAAAAAACTCGGTAGTTTTATTAATTCCGAGGAAAAAAAAAAAGCCGATTTGTCCGTTGTCATATGTCGTACAGTATGCGTGCGTACATATACTCGTATATAGAAATCGTCGTGAATTTGTTTTAATTAAAAAATGTCTAACGCGCTAGTGCTCTAAACTATATATATATATATTGCACACGCGATAACGTTCAGAATAAAACGAATAAATTTTTATAAATTCCAAAACTATAACGATGTGTGCAGACCGCTGTATTAGATGTCACTACACTTATTATACAATATCGTTTTATTTAATGTAACTATTTCATTTGTATTTTTAAAGCGAAAAAAGAAAAATCGTAATGTACACTTACGACTGTCTTATTATAACATTCGTTTATAGAAATCTTTATAAAAATATAAAACGATTAGATGAATTAGTGTGTGTGTGTGTGTGTATAGTGACGGTTCTCGTTAAAGAAAAAAACCAAATTTATTGCTGCGTCATTATTAAACTCATTATCAAACGACTGAAATGAAAACGAGAAAAAAATTGTTTTTTTTTTTTTTCTTAAATATATTTTAACTGCGTCGAGATTTATTCTTAATCGTTTCATTGTAACGCGTGTAATATTTGTCACGTACGCGTATACACAACTGAAAAGGTGTTTTTGTGTGCTTGAATACTATTCGGAGTGGGATTATTATTTTCCAATAAAAAAGGAAGAAAAAAATCGTAATTTTTTTTGTTTTTCCCTACACTCACAGTTTTACACTGCGTGTAAGTTTTTCCCGAAAATCGTCTGGAAAAATATTGAAAAACGAGATCGATTTCGAATATAAAGCAACGGTATTGACTATACGCATAATAATATATAACTGTCGTATATTATCTTATTATACCGCCATAAGTCGTGCGTTTTGGAAACATTTTTTTCTTTTCTTTAAATTTTAACATCGATTTTTCGTTTCCTCCCTTCTGTTTTATACTCTATACAATCCGTTTTTTTTTTTTTAATAACTCGTTATAAAATCTAACGTTTCGATTTTTATTACGTCGTAGACTTGTCGGTCGAATATATCTGGCCACTTAACGCCGCATCAGTGTCTCGTGCGTAGGTCCTTCTAATTATTTTACATACACTTAAAACGCGTCTGATCCTTAAGAAAACCGGTATATTCGATTATTGTTATTATCGTTATATTACTATATAATAATTCGAGTACATTACATATACGAAGTACGCGTTCTCGGTCTCACGCGCTTAAATCGATTTCGTCATTTTTATTGTTTTTTTTATATATACGCGTACAAATTTTACGACGAAATGAGTTTGAAAAAAAAAAACGAACCATTTAGACGAAAATTAAACTTCGCCTGCGTTTTGCATTGAACGCGTAATCGCGTGTTTCGCGATGCGATGTTATAATTATTATTAGGAAACAAGACAACAACGAAAAATTAATTGTTATTCTTCTAATCATCTCCGTTTAAGCGTACTCGTTTCGGTAGCTGCCAGCGCGTTTCTCCACGCTCTCTGCCCCTACAGTCTCCGATCACATAAATAATAATAAGAGATCGCCCGATTGAAAGAAGAAAAAGGATTTTTATTTTTTAAATTTTCATACGCCGCGTTTCTGCGATTTTTTTGTTTGTTTTATAACCACAACGCGCGATAGTCTCATCTGGTATGTGTCATGTGTTCGTCGGTTACTCGCAATGCGTTAGAACACGTTCTTTTTGCGTATATTATATTTAGATATCCGCACATACCTATACACTGAACTATATATAATAGTACCCGCTTTTTCCGATACTCTTGGCAGTTCCTTCGCGCGAGACGATAAATAGAAACGCCAATAATTATATTTAGCATAACTGAGCGCACGTCGAACGTGGTGTATACAAATCGTTACGATCGACGATCGTAGACCAAATCGTCGCGATTACAACGACGATACAATTATGACGAGTCTTCTGGAAATACAATTAATATAAATGTTTTTTTATTTTCCGATACTTTCCTAATTAAAAACTAGTTCCGTCGTTTTTAATTCGCGGTAATTTTTCCGGTTTTCTTTTTTTTTTTTTTTTGTGATTTTTAATAATTTTCCCCGCCCATTTCTCGTTAGAGTAAAATAGCGAGTTAAAATTTCGAGGGAAAAAAAAAAAAATCTCCACACTTTATTAATTGTTCTCGTCGGATACGGGTGTATATGAATACCTCCTAAATCCTATCGCTGCTCATCCGTCTCTTGCAGTCGACTACTCATTTCGATAGCTTTGATAATTTTCGTAAATTACAAAAAAAAAAAAAAAATTATACGTATAAATAACAACGGTTATTATATGAGGATTGAAATCGATTGGAAAACGGTTTTTATAATATCGAAAGTTGTTTTTTTCGGGAGAATTTTTTTAACGTTTTATTATTTCTTTTAAACTTTCGAGCACTATGATATATTAAAAATATGAGACGTTCACGATACGTAATCAATACATAGATGGACTGTACTACAGTGATTCGTGTCGTACAAAACACTTAAGGCGCGCGTAAATTATTGTTTAAGAACGCTGCACTTATTCGGCTGGCACCGCGGACGCGTTTCCGTTCGCCTGCAGTCTCCAATAATATTATAAAATACATAACTTCAAACGCGGTGTATATAATAATAATAATAATGTGTAGCCCGATAAACGTCTGGAACGCCGAATATTAGAATATCTATTTTACGGCCGCCAACCGAGGTCATACGTTAGATATTTTATTATTAATAATTTTCCTTGGCACATATAATTATTATTATTATTGTTTTTTAAGATATAATGTGTAACGCGTGTGTTGATGCTGTTGCATTGACGTGGGACGCTGTGAAAATTTATATTTTATAATATTTCGACTGGCGCGGCTCGAACGCACCAAACACTATTATACGTTTAAACTCGCGAATAATAATAAAAATAATAATAATATACTTTCGAGCTTTTATTGGGGGGGGGGGGAAATAATAAAAATCTCGAGTATACGTCCAGCTTCTCGAGCGGTTCGCGAAGAAAGATGAAATATAATGATTTTCGTCTCTAACATTTGGGACGCGAGTTTATTTTTTTCCCCCCAGTGCGCGGTTAAACAGAAGCCAGTATTGCGTTACAATGAACGTGGAGAGTAGACAAAGTACAATTGTTTTTTTCGAATTGTTTAAATATTTATAACCTTAGAAAGCGAAAGAAAAAACGTAATTTTAATTTCGTTATCGTTGTGTAATGTGAACCCGACTGTTTCTTTTTCGACGCGGGGATACGTCTTTATAGTCCGTTCCCGACACCGATAATGTTACCGTCATGAACGAAACCGTTCGACATTCCTGTGTCGACGAGCGTTTTTCTATTATTCGACGTTTTTCGTTACGTTCTTCAAAACGGTTTTACACGATTAATTTGTCACAAAAAACGACACGACAAATCGAAACGACGGCGTATTTAAACGAACAAGAGAAATAACACGAATGCGCATTAAGCACTGCTGTTATTACGTCCGAGAGAAGATTTTTTTTCATTATGCTTATATTCTATGCGTATATAATAATACCGCAACATAATTTCGCTGATTATAAATCAATTAATCCAATGGCCTAATCGCAATTATCGTATTATTCAAGTATATAAATGCGTGAATATTCACGACTTGCGGATAACCGCGCCGTAATGCGTTTAACGGAGGTGTGGGGTATTTTCGTCGACTATTTGTGTTTTCGGCTGACAGGAACGAAACACGGTTGATGATTATCATCGGCTCGGCGGTGTAAACGAATCGTTTACACGAGCCGTGTCAACGTTACTGCGTATTAAGCGAGTGTATAAATAGGTATATAATATTGTGAAATATATTTCGTTTTGTGTGAAAATTCTAAAACTATTGACAGTTATCATTCGGGTGGGCCGTAAACGTATTCGCGATGAACGTAGGATTGATTGATTGCGTGTGCGAGGAAAATATCATAACGATCGTGACGCGTACAATTGACGTATTCAACGCGTTTTATTTATTTTTCATTTATAGAACGGAAACGCGTATAATTCGATACTATAATTATTTAGATTGAGTTTATACGACGGCTCCACCGCGCCGAGTTTTCATCGTTGTCGTTATTTTTTTCTTCTTCTTTTTAATCGTTCGCGCGAATTATTATTACCCATCCCATACGATTAATTGCAACTTTATACATATCGCGCTATGTACACGCATATATGCTAATTCGTTAACACACAAACAAGGACTAAATACCGTTTTGTACGTATAGGTGCGGTGTTACATCATACGACACACTTTATCCGGTTACGAAATTCGTTATTGCAAAACGCGATTTTTTTTTATTTTTTTTTTTTCGAAGAAATACGCGTAATAAGCGACAAATCGAAAAACTAAAGAGAATAATAAAATCCGCTAGTGTCGGCTGAAAGTGTGGCTCTGATTATTATTATACTCTCGAGTTCCCAAGCTGCTTCGAGGACGCAAACATTTATAATTTTCGTAATTTCGTTTTTCTTTCTTTTAGGCAGAAAAATAAAATAATACATAAACGCCATACGCAAAACACGATATCATTACAAGTATTTCGTTATAGAAAATTTAATTCGGGTCAACGCGTATACGTTGTACTGCGATTTTCGCGTTTTCGCCAGATTTTTTTTTTTTATATTTCGATTTGTTTCGCGAGATTTTTCGCTAAAAATATCCGACGCCGTATGATTTTGTTTTTATAACATTATAAAATAACGCGCATTCGTCGTTTTCGCTCGCTCGGCGTGCGGGCGTACGGGACTGCATTTCACTTTTTGGACCGCGTTGTCAAGAAGATGATATTTATCATCTCCGCACTCGCGATTCGGTCCTAAAAACTCGTTGTTTTTCGAATGATCATTATTAAGTATAATGAAAATTTCCAATTTTTTTTTTTTTTTTATTACACTGCACAGAGAATAACACGCCATGTGTGTCGTATAGTGCGTACGCGTTTTAAATTGTTATATTCCTTTGTAAACGTTACATTTTTTTTTCCGTTTAATTTTTCATTGAGAGTATAGTGTTAGCGATAAAAAACAATTGATTAATACGACACAGATAATGTTCCTTTTCTGTAAATATCGTTAAAAATTTAGAAATCCTGTAATGCGCGGTATAAAAAAAAAATGGGATCCGAAAAAATTTATTTATTGTAAATTTATACAATTTTCTTTCTTTCTCTCTCTCATACGTTGTTGACTAATAACGCGGTTTTAATCTTTTCAGGTGATCGCCATATTCTCCATAATCATAATCTTGACAAATGACATTAAAATCCAGACAATCATCATCGATTTCTTGCCCAAAACCATTGGTAAGTAGTAAACGGAAAACGTTCTATAATACTATAATGTATCGAACACTATTACTCCATCAGCTTCGTGATAAAACTATTATTTTTTTCTCCCTAGTGCAAATCATTGTCATCATCAACCTGCTCATGACGGTACTAATATCGTCTCTGCTGTTGGCCGGAGTTTTTATGGTAAATACGGACAGTAGAAATGGGAGTTTCAAGTGCAAAATCGAAACTACCGTCTTATAATAATCAGTGAATCTGTTTCAGAGAAAGAAAATATTGATGCTCCCTTGGATAGTGTTAACAATCATGTTGTGCATCGGATTAGTCATATCCATAATATACACCAGCATTGACTTTTTGATACACGAATTCTACTTTACTAGTGGTGTGGTTCTGGTGGTCGGTTTGTTGTGCACTTGTAAGTCGGAAATCGTTGTTATCGCGCGAACGTATAATAACAGAGTACTACATTTTACAGGCGTGTACGTGTTCATGTGGTGGGTGACTTACAGTTATTATCAGAAAATCAAAGAAGAGGACAATAGGACACCATACACCAGGACACCTTATTATGGTTGAAAGCTTCAAGACACTATTATATTATTTGAATTTTTTTTTTCAAAATTAGTAAAATGAATTACGCGCCACCATAATAACTATTGCCCACACTCGACCAAACAATAATAATAATGTTATTAACAACCCTGTAAAATATTATGTATCACCCGGTTATGTATTAACAAGTGTTAATTTGTATTGCACTATTTATATATATATATATATATATATATATATATTTAAATACTTTATAGTTTATAATCACATTTATATGTATTTTGTATATAATAAACAATTTAATAAAATACCCACAAAATAAAAATAATATAATATTAATTTTCTATAATAAAATGTGTTAAAAATGTGATAAAATGTGTGTATTTGGAATGCAAATCATAATATGAAATAGGTCAGTCGAAACTGATCAACTCTGCAACCTGAAGTTGTTCAACTTTGACTTGTTCTACTTGGTTCGGAGCGGACGGCTGTGGATTGACTTGCTGACTAGGTATTTGCTGTGTACCATACTGTCCCATGTGCACTGGTGCGACATGGTATGGCATGGGACTCATCATTGGCGGCTGATGTTGACCGGGCATCATTGGCTGTCCGACCGGAAGGACGTGTTGTTGTCCCATATTCGGTGGCAGCTGTGGTTGCTGGTGGCTAGGCATAGCAGGCTGCACGTGAGGTCCGCCAATGACGCCAGGTAGCGGTTGCTGGTGTACAGAACTCACCATCGACGTACTAATAGGAATCCCCCCCGAATTGATTGCACCCGTCATGGGCGCCATTCGGGGTTGGTATATGGACTGTGAAATGTTTGGGTTGGCTTGAGCTAAATGGTTGGACTCGTTTGATGGTAAATTTCCGGGCTGACTGATAGGGATTGAATTTTGATTTGGTGGTATCATGTGTCTGCCGACAAATCCTGCGAGAGTTCACACACAAAATTCAAATATTACTATTTATAATCATTTTTACATTTTTTACCTTGAGGTTGAGAAATGTGTTGAAAATGACCACCACCAGTGTCGGCCGACTGTGGATACCTTATACCATTCTCTTGCATTTGAGTAGACATCAACGAATCTATAAAATACAATAAATTATGACAAACGATCACTGAAACTTTGAAATCCTAAGTTTTTTGCATTAAGAAAAAGTACATTTGATTTTTTTTTTATTTTTGTAAACACTGAATAATATGTATCATTATGGCTAAAATTTTTATTAAAGTAAAAAAAAAAAGAAAAGTATTTAAAAGAAATATAAACATTCTCACTTACTGGAACCGGTGGACATGTAAGGAGTAGGAGCAGTGGGTACACTCGGCAATGAACTAGGGCCGTACATACTATTGTTCAGATAACTTTGCCTTTGATGTTCCATCCTCAAAGCCATTTCTTGTTCTTGTTGTTGCACCTGTTGAAGCGTCATTTGGTGTTGATACTGAAAAGCGTAAATATTAAATATATATAAATACTATAAATACCAAAAGAATATATATTATATATATTGTAATAAAATTAAAATATAAGGTTGTCTGAATTTTTTTTTTTTAATATAAGAACAAAACACAAAAATAAAAGTTTACTTGTTGATATTGCTGTTTTCTCAGTCTCAACACGTCTAATTTCATTGCTAATTGCAATTTCCTCTGTTGTTCCGCATACGCAGCTTCTTGTTGAAGTGCGGTCTTATGATCATCTCTCATCGCATCCAATGCTGCACGTGTGTCCTTAATTTGAACCAATTTGTCTTGCAATCTTTCAAAATATACTAAAAAAAAAAAAATAAATATATATTTGAACTTTGTTTACTTAAATTCTCAAATGATTACATCCAAAAATCATCTGTCATTTATTTGGATTCTTTCATGCGCTTATTTTTAATTTAAAAAAAAAATCAGTATTTATTAAAATACATAATTCGCATTAAATTTTAAAAAAGTCGATAGTGATTTTCTTGTCTTCACATTAGAAATTATAAAAATTTCACCACACAAAAAGTAATTTTCCCATGTCAGACATAGAGAACATTTTACAATGTAGTAGCATTTCTACATTTTGTAGATAATAATAAGCACGTTGAAATGTGACAATCTGGAATGTGTATTGTTAATGAATAACAAAATATGCAACCGAAAATGTTATTTGAATTGGCACGTATTCGTCTATAATTAAATTTAGTATAATTTAACGTCTGGGACTCCGTAATGCAAAAAAGGTTAAGAACCATTGGTATTTAAAAACATTAGTCTTTTGTACATATAAACTCAGATTTTCTGTTTATCAATGCGATTTATTCAATACTATAGCCACACAAAACATTAATAACGCGTCTGCATTCATTCACCTGAGTAAATAACTGCGTTCAATATACTTACATCTTTTCTCATCTTGTTGTTGAATGTATTGTAACAACTTTTGATGCATCGGAGTAATTTTCGAATAAAATGTCTCTAATGATCCACCATTAATAACCGTTCTACCCCTGCTTAAATTCGATTTAATACGATTGACAAAGATTTCTAACTGAGATTTTACTGAAGTAATGAACAATTCCATTTCCTCAGAATCTTCAGATAGCTCGATCTTTGAAGTCGGGCTAATAACAGTGTTTGGTGACTGAACAGTACTCACCTAAAATATTTTACAAGATAATTATAATATTATACATTAGTTATAACATTAAAAACATTATAAAATACATACAATCGGTGAAGCATAATTGTATTGCGCTGGTTTAGCTTGTTGTTCAGTTCGATTCTCCCAATAAGATCGATTTAAATAACGTGCCAATTCTGGATCTTCTTCAGCTTCTATCTTTTCTTCTTTCTATTAAATGAGGTAAAAATTATTAATTTTCACTATCAATTAACGAATAATAATCTTACTACTACTGGAGGCGAAGAATACAATCCAGTAGCTGGTGTTAATGTTAAATTCATGAAAGGCACCTAATAAAAATAAAAATTTTCGTATTTTTATTCGAAATTTCAAACATATATTTACTTCTGATAAGAAATAATAAATTAATTTTAATTTTATAAATAAACAAATTACTTTTTGTTGTTCCGCTTCGGACTGGGATAGAGCCAAAGCTAATTGTAACTCTTCATCTTCTCTTAGTTCTTCTTCAGTTTTTCTATTAGTCACCGGTACCTACAATATAAAACAATTTTTTTTTTATTTAAAACACGAATGTAAAACTAAACCACTTTTTTATTAAACAATAAATACGGTAAAAATCACTTTTAAAGAAATATTTCATTTTGCAAACATTTTTTATTCCCCCCCCCCCACTTATAAATTATATAATATAGTAAATATATATACCTATAAAAATCAATAGACATTTTAAATTTTTAATGGTAATAATAAATTTTAAATAATATTCTTACAGTATTTATTTTGTATTTTTAATAAAATGGTACAGATAATTTTTAAGTATTATCATTAATTATAAATATTTATAAACAATAATAATTGAATCCCTTGAAAGCCGCTTAAACCGTTTATTGATAATAAAATATGTAATAATAATAAATACACTTTACTTGATTTTGTTGAGCCAACGAACTAGTGAGATACTCTATAGGTAAATCATCTAATCCTTTGTTCATTTGAAGAGGCCTATACCACATTGTAATAAAATATTAGTAAAACAAACATTTCAAAATAGAAAAAAAAATTTTAAATATCAAGTAGATGTTCTATAAAATATACTCCATAAATAAAGTTGAATTAAATTTTGTACTTGTGAGATTTTTCAAAACAAGCTTCACAAACGCGCACGGGTTTCTCAATTCCAAATTTCGGCAACGTACAAGAGCGTGATGAACACTGTGCACAAAAAACTTGTCCACAAGCACGACAATGATGCTAATAAGAAAAAAAAACATATAATAATCCATTAAAATATACTCTTTATTGGTAATAATTTAAAATTATCGAATCATATGTCAAAAGCTTACTTTACGCTGAACCATTCCGAATTTAACACGACACCGATGACAACAATCGGAATCTTCCCAACCAGGAGCCACGTCTGAACTGAACATGGCGTCACTCTCTTTCAGTGCAGGAAATGTGTAACCTTCAGCTTTCATTATGTTAACTGTATCCTGTACAAATGAAAGTAAATACGTGTATTGAAATAAGCGAAACGTAGTATTTGAATAAAGACGCTATTTTATTACCTGAACAGCGCAATATTTGGGAATGGCTCGGAAAGCAAACGCCCAAGTCTGTAATAATTCGAGTAATTTGTTTTTTACGTTTTCGTGTGGAGTCGTTTTTATAGTATCTCTCATTTGTTCCATAAAAGGTTTAGTTCCAACTTCGTCGTGTACTAATTGGCCACAATTTTTTACACAACATTCCAAAACCTAAAAACAAAAAAAAGAAAATAATGCATTATTATTTCTGTAAAACGTGAACTCTAAATTATTTAATAAAATATTTACCAATAAACTGTACATAGCGGTATGAGGATTAGGACTCGAAAGTTTTTTCTTAATGGCACTAAGTGCGAATTTCGGTCTGAAAAACAAAACGTATTGTTAAAAATAACCGTTTGATAATGGTTTCGTGAGAGAAACTCAATCGACCGTTTCAACGTCAATGGAGAGTCGACAATATGTAAAATACGGATACTTGTACGCGTTATCCGGAATAAAACTTTATGGTAAACCCTAAACTGCGTTAACAAAAAAAAAGCTAACGAATTTCTTTAACGTTGACACTGTTTTTGATGATAAATCGATTGTTTACATAATAATGTTTGACAATTAGAACGTCTGGTTTTAATTGTTCGCGTCAAACAAGAAGTAGAGATATTTAACGAAGAAACTCAAGCAATGACTCACTGAACGTCTTTCTGCCGTATCGTATCGCATATTTCCAAAGTCGACGGCCAATCCGGTTCCAACAGTAAATTGCTGGTGACTTTGTCTGCAAAATTCACAAAAACCGCGAAAACGTAAACAACGTCACACAAGACGTGTGCACACACCGACGTGAGTGAGTAAGCGAAGAATACGTACCGAGCAGTTTCTCGAAATTCGACCTGAACATCTTCGTCGACGACGAGCGCGTACGGGTGGACGAAACGTTAAACTTCTTTTTCACGCTGTTCTCGTCGGTGATCAACGAAGACGAGACCAAACTGTTTTTCCGTATTTTCGCAAACGTGACGCGACTCCGGTGACGGGCGTATACGTCACGGCACGATTTCGTAATATTTTCACTACGGCCTCGTACGGACGATCGCGCGGAAGTTAAAAAGTGCGTGCGCGTGTGTAAAATAATATTAAAAACGAAACAATTTCAACCCGGGGAAAGCAATTGATTCTTGAAAGTGTTCGGAACGGCGACTACGGCAATCGTTTATCTGTATTTTTTCCACTCTTTTATTTCTTTTCTTCTTTTTTTTTTTTGTTCGCTACGACTCGTCATTTATCACCACGGTCCGTTATCACGAGGAAACGCACTGGACGTTTCAGTGGGGCCTCGTGGACGGAGACGGACAAACGCGTTAAATAATTCCGCGGCGATTATAGGAATTTTTACCAAGCGAATTGAGTTTTCCGCGGTTTACATCGCCGTTGAAAAGTCAAAAAAACAACAAAAAAAAACAATAATAATAATAATAGTAGAAAATCGCGAGAACGCGAATTCGTATCGTCCGGCAAACGGTCACACTGTTTTTCGAAGGTTTTTTTTTTATATATATTTTTTTTTGTCTTGCGCGCAGAATGAAATCGCATTGGGGGGCGGGTGTCGTGTGACCGAAGTAAATAGTTTTTTAATCGCGGGCGGTGGTATCTCCGATTGTGACGTTGTTCGCGTTTTGTTGACAAATTGCTTTCGCGTAATAAGCGCGTATTTCATACTTACCTACATGCGCGCGGCGTCAGATAAATCCGATTTCCGTATAAAAATTATAAATTTCGCACTCTGTTATCATAATTAAATACGATAATATTACTGTTAAAATATCAAGATTATTTATAGTACATGGAAATAATTATAGTAGCAGTGGGAAGCCGTACTGGTAAACTCCCGTGAAGGAATTCCAATTGGTGCGCGCTGTAATAATCCGGGAACTTTATGCCCGGAATAAGAAATCGGGATAAATCGTATTTATCCGGGAAACGTATAAATCCGGAACGGCGGCAAAATGTATCTAAGAATAAGGTAATACTCGTATTACCACAGATTAGATGTGATAACGGAACGGGGATTATACTAAAAAAAAAAAAAACCGAGTTATATATTATTATATTATATTATCTAATAACATTGTTTTGAATTATTTATAATAAATTTATTTATTTTTCGAAAGAAATTTCGGTGTCGTTGACATACGAGATAATGATTACGCGTCGGTTTGTTTATATAATTGTAAAATTAATGATACGCCGTTTTGAACATGAAATTGTAATAATATAATATATACCAGCTACGGTAAAACGAAAATCGGTCCGGATGTCGGTGTCGTGAAAAAATGAAAGAAAAACGTATTAAGAAATTACCAAAAAAAACACAATAAATACACTGAAAACTTGCGAAAATGCCATTGAAAAAAAAAAAAAATGTATAATCTAAAAACACGAAACAGAGAACCGTTTGAAATTGTTTAAATTACTTAAAAATTATTTTATTTTTTTAGTTATTATATTTGTTTATTAATTACAAATACGCACGCGTACGATTCGTTTCGGTTATTTTAAACGGCAATAAATACAGCTATGGAATTGGATGTGAGTAGATAATTATAGGTACATAATATGTATTGCAGTCAAGCACGCAGCCAAGGGTGGACTTTTTATGAGTTACCGAGCGCGCGTTACAAAATGCGGCCAACAATTTTTTTTTTTTTTTTAACCATTTCTAAACGTTGAAAAATATTTGAACACGCGCGCGAAATGTATTTCGAATGTTATCGTTGTCACTTGCCGGCAAAGTAGCGGACTTTCTGAGACTGATCATCCAGAAAACCCGTCTGTATAATATCGTTTCGTCAAATAGACATGTAATAATGACACAACGGTTTTCCGATAGACGTTAAACAAACCCAATCGAATCGAAACTTATTAGCTTTTAAGATTCTCGTTCCGTCGTCGGTTACCCGGAGCGATATATAATATTTTGTCGCGTAAAAAACACCTAGGGCTATGAAAAAAAGTATTTTAAAAACAAAAAAATATTAATTATTCGGAATTCCAGTAACTAATTTCGATTATTTTTATCGTATAATAAACAAGATTTGTTAATCTGAACGTCACGTCGCGGGTGGTATATCGAACAGCGGCGAATTGTACCCTATACAGCGTATAATAATAATAATAATAATAATAATAATATATAAATATATATAACGAGTCATACAGCGTGTTTAACTGTTCACGGACGAAGCCATATAATATTATATGGCACATTATATGATATATATTGGCAAATATTGGCTTAATATACGTATTATAGATCTCGGTGAAAAATGTAGGAAAAGAAAAATAGCTGTGCGCACTAATATTGTATTTGGAGAAGTCGAGCGGGAAATTTGTATACAAATA
This sequence comes from Chaetogeoica ovagalla, assembly GCA_032441825.1. Lineage (NCBI taxonomy): Eukaryota > Metazoa > Arthropoda > Insecta > Hemiptera > Aphididae > Chaetogeoica > Chaetogeoica ovagalla. Next base: position 6,022,611 of record CM063730.1, read on the forward strand.
AAACTTACATTGGAAAATATCGATTCCGACGCGTATATTATGCGAGAAAATTATATTTTTTTTTTTTATACAGCGACGGCGGCCTTGACCGGTGTGTGTGTGTCTACCCCGCCGTTATATATATATGTCAGGGTGCGCACACGTCACGAAACCTCGACGCGTATAAATTCAGGAAATTCGAAAGAAATAAAAATAAATCGCTTTAAACGATTTGATATTAAAAAAAATATATATATAAAAATATACTTTATAACGTTTTCCTTGTAATTCGTTTCGCGTCGTTCGGTTTGATTATTATCATTTTTTTTTTTTTTGTCATCTAAACGACAAAATCAGTCAAATAATACGTATTAAGTGGACGTCCTTCGAAATCTCGAACGGCAAAAGTATTTGTACGTGAAAATATTGAACAAATAAAATAATTGTAAAATATCGAACGGTCAAAACCTCGGAGCTGTATAGAAATCTTAACCGTCGCAATATTACGATCATTATTATCGTAATATTTTTTTTTTTTGATATAAATCGATTTTTAACGCGCATTATACTCGACTGGCTCATAAATTTTATACGAAATAAGTTCTCGACCGTTATATACGCTCGCATATATATCCTAACGGTATATATCACAAGTCTTATACGTTTTTTCGAGATTTAAAATGCTTTTCGCCTATTCTTTCTAACTAATTCGTACTTGGTGCACTATTTCGAAAAAATCAAAAATACACTTGCCAACGTTACGAATGAACGCCATGTCCTCAAACCATATAATAGTAAATAGGCATGTTCAAGTCCCCTCTCCCTCATTTATATATATTAATAATACTAAAGTAAAAATAGCCACACAATTTCTTATATATATATATATATACACACAATCGTCGAATATTACGTCTGTAAATTTTATAACGAGAATCGATATTATACATAGTGCTCAAATCGCCAGCAACATTCAGTTATAAAATATATTTCAATTTTATCATTTAAGAGGACTCTATACGATTTTCATCGAATGCTTCATCGCTCGCGGGAAAGAATTGTACAGAAAGCTGTACGTGCGGTCTCGTAAACTTTAGAGTTTAGACGCCGAATAGTTTACGCGAAATAAATTATTCTGTTATATTATATGATGTTCAATAACGTATAGCCATTTTGTTTTTTTCAAATCATTAAACCCCGAAAAAAGTTATAAGCCTTTTTGAAAATGTTACAGATTTTTTCCTTTAAATCTCGTAATTAATTAAAAACATTTAAAAAAAAAAAACGAACCCTGTTTATTGTAAACCGTAATATTGTAATTTATTTTTTGCGAAAATTCAGTGTCTCTTGTGTACAACTATTGTGGTAGCCCTTCAGGCGGTTCTTTTCCCTTCGTGAAATATCTCGTCGTAAACATTTCAATTTTTCGACGTTCGCACTGTTTCGTTTGCCCGTGTCAGTCTTTTAAAAACCAACTTTTCCCCGAGTGCGGATAATATGCATGCGTTGTTAACGTACAAAATATATTATACGACGTAATATAATATTCTTTTCATCGGTTAACGCTGTTTTTTTAATACGATTTACATTTTAATATCGTTCAATGTCGTCACGTTTAATAATAATCCGTTTACGAATTACTTCAATAGTTTTGAACGCTGCAATAGGTATACCACGCGATTCGTCTCCTAAAAAGCATGAAATTGCAGTTCGATATTGGCCGATTTATTAGATACTGAGCAAGGAGGAACGTTTGATTTTATCGAAATCGATTTTTCCGTTATTTTATTCGTAATTCTGAAACTAATACGCGGTTACAAAAATTTCTTGAAATGTTTAACTCTATATCGGGGTGAAAAAAATATATTTCGAGAAATTTCTTTAAATTTTCAGTTATATAAATAGCAATAATAGATTTTCGAGGTGTTTGTAAAAGAGGTATACATACTTTAGGCTTAGAAAATTTCATTAAAATATTTATCATCAGACGTATACGCGTTATATATAACAAAAAAAAAGAAAGAAAATCTCGGAAATTCTTAAAACTTTCTTTTATAGATATATATTTTAATAGTTTTTCTTAACGAGAATGCGCAAGGATTATATATATAAAAAAACAAAAAACTCTTAAAAGCTTTATCCGCAAGTAATTCTGCTCAGCGGCCGCCCGCGCGGCTCTTTACTTTTTATACTGCATATATCTGAAAGTATATTTCGGTGAAATTTTCGGAAAGAATTTAAATTATCAGGTATGTTTATTATATTTATTATTAATCAATTAATCAATTTGTACATCTAAAAAAAAAAAATACGTAAGAAAAACATTGTCGGGCGTGCTTTTCATCATATTAATAAATTTATAAAGTGCGATTTTCTTGCCGAGGCAATGCATTTTCCGGTTTCAAAAAATACTTTTCCAAATAATCTCTTACTTCATGTGCAGATTTATTAATACAACGGTTATTGTTTGATTGTGCCGCCTCTCGATTTGTACATTGATTTTCCTGATTTCCTCTGATTTTACACGATGAAATCCCATCTACATCAAAACAAAGTTTCCAAAAAAGGCATCTAGATGTATCAAAAGATAAATTTACTGCTCCGAATACTACAAAAAAAAAAAAAAACGCGCGTTACATAATATGTAAATATCGAAATTGTACATAACATCGACGGATGAGGTTGATAAGTGCTTCGTTGATTATATTACTACAAAAAAAGATTCTCAGACAAACAAAAGTAATAGCGATCTTGATTTTTTCAAATGCTTGTTACCTGATGTATCTAAAACGACAGATTATCAGAAAAGGCAGTTTAAGAGAAGAACACTTGATACTATTGATTCAATTTTGGACACGGACCACTATTTCATATGTTCGACGACCTTTATCCAGCTACTCCGGGAGTTCATATTCAGTACTGAGTCCTGACTTTCTGAGCCAGCCGAGGGAACGCCCGGATTTTAACAGTTGGAAAATTTGCTTTCAGAAGACTACGGACGAATTAATAATAATAATAATAATACAACAACAGTACAAAACTACCTCCATACCTTTACTGAATAGTATGTTAATGCATTTAAATAAAAATAAATATTACAATTTAACATTACGTGAGTGTTATTAACAATTTTCCTGCTGCACTTATAGCCCCTCTGTAATTGGTATCTCGTTTTGTAATACTAGGTTCAATTAAATTCAAAAGTCTTTTGAAGAGTATCTGTGCTCAATCTATAACAGCTTTCGAACTGTAAAGGATGGAGTTTAAGTTCATCTGCATTAGACATTTGCACCATATTCCACAGGCTGTTGAAACGCTGGGTTAATCCGATATTTACGTTTTTTTATAATTTTATTTTTCTTCTTCTTAAACACCACCGGGAATGATAAAACGTCGTCCGCGTCAGATGATGACACGGTTGCTACTGCGTTGCTTCTATTTGAGAGCTAGGGGCAATACGTATTGTCTGTTGAATATTGTTGATTGCTAGTTGCTCCGGTGCGAGTATTTGAAATAAATCATTGTATTCATTATTTCAAAAAAAAAAAATTCTTTGAATACTAATATTCAAATACTCAAATACATTACAATTCTGGTCATTATTTATTATGTTAAATAGGCACACGCGATTTTTCGCGTTTTTATTGAGTAATATTTAATTTCAGATCATATATTATATTTGTTGTCAACGTAAATATCGAAATAACATATTATTATATAAAAAACGAACGAAAATTAATCGATATTCTTGTGATCGGGTTGTGATGGGAATGAACGATAACGGGGGGGGGGGGGGGAGGGAGGACACGTGGAAAATCGCATCGTCGCGACCATTGATTTTTGGACAAAAATCGTTGCCCTGACCCAGCTAGTCTCTGTTTACCATCGATTCGCCCCATTGCACTGTGTGCGTGCGTGTATTCGACGACTGGATAATAAAATAACATTCGATTTTCCTCCGTGCTGATTCATACGATATTACAACATATTGCTATAATACACGATAATAATAATAATAATAATAACTGTTGTGGGCGAAGGGGAAACCTATGCGACGTATTCGCGGTCGTATAGTTATATATATATAAAAAAAAAAAAATTATACGAGCGCGCGTCTAAATTCGTAAGACCCTGTCAAGGATAAATATATATTAGTCGAACGATATGTGTGTGTGTGTGTAAGGTTACAATATATTATATATATATATTTATAAATAATTGTGGCATTGAACAGTCGTTACGCACGCACACGGTTTTTTATATATATAATAATAATAATAGAAAAAAATAAACGGCTGTAAAAAAAAAAACGTCGGGCGCGCGCGCTCGTTATTACGAAAACTAAAATAAAACCGAGACGAATTGGGTTAATCAATAGGCGCGCGCGCGCGTTAGACGAGTGTGTGTGGTGCACCACCACAGCTGAGCGACGAAACGAAAATCGCGCGCGATGCGGCGGCCGCGAGTCTCGTCGTCCTCCTTACACTCCGCGACGTACGCGAATAATAATATTATAGTAAACACCGCGGCGGTTTGTTTTTTTTTTGTTTTATTATTTCTGTTTTCTTCTTTTTTTCCTCGTCGATAAATGTTGGTGAGCCAATAAATAATAATTGTTTCATAGAGATAAGTTTACACACACACACACACACGCCCATACCGGGTGGTTATTATCGATAAATATATATTTTTTTTTTTTGATGTAAAAGTGTAACGGGAAAACATCGATGATGTCTGAAACGATGGTTTGTGCGTTGTGACGACGGCGCGCGCGGTGGTCGTCCCAGTGCGGCTAAAAATACGCGGAACTCGCGCGCCGCCGCCACACAATCGTCGCGGCCCCACGACGACGAGGCGTTTTCGGTGTCGCCGCCATCGATCAATCGACGCCGCCCGTCACGAATAGCCCCGGCGGTGTACGCAGTGCGCGCAGTCGTGTGTGCCCGGCGTGTGTAAACGGGACGTGTCCGCGCTAGTAAAAAATTATAATAATAATAATAACAAAAATAATAATCCGACGATGACGTCACGGCATGTGTAACGACGGCGACGAATGAGAAAAAGAAAATAAAGCGCCGCGGGGGCGCGCGCGAGCGCCGAAATTTAAAAGAAAACACCCCGTGGCACAGCCTCGTATTATATTGACGTTGTTATTTGACAATCGCATCGCGCCCCGCCGTCGTGTTCGTCCGCTTGCGCGTGTGCCGTGCGGCGCAGTGATTTCCGTCGCTCATAATACGCACGGGCGCGATAGCGGGAACCGTGCGCGCATTATGTTATGCGGCCGTCCCGTGCCGGTCATTCGCCGCCGCCACCGCCACCGCCGTTAACATGTACGCGTCGTCGGTCGACAAGTACGGCACCGGTAGGACCACGACGTCGACCGCGACCAAGTACCATCATCACCTGCACCTGCACCGCAGTGGCGGCGGTTCGTCGTACTCGTTGACCACCGAACCGAGCAGCAGGTCGTCGTACAACAACAGCGTGTCGCGACTGCAGGCCTCGCGCTCGTCGTCCGTCATAAACGCCGCGTTGGCCGCCACCCGGTTGACCGACATCAACGGTAACGTCCGGTCGCTGAGCTTGACCAAGAGCCCGTCGTACTCGATCACGGGCGGCGGTACCGGTTCCACCGTTTTGCTACAGCAACAAAACAGCATTCATCGCGGGGACGTCGTCGGCGGTGGCGGCGGCACCACAGCTGCACTGCTGCTAAGCAACGACAAACGATATGACACAACGAGAAAACGTTTGGACGCGTTCTACAATAGCAGCAGCAGCAGCAGCAGATCGCCGTCGTCGTCGTCGTCGTCGTCGTCGCCGTCGTCGTCGTTGTTGTTAAACAAATCGCCGTACAGGGCAACGGGCAATTTGTCGTACTTCGAAAAGTACAACAAACAGCAGCAGGACACGCCGCCGCCGCCACCGAACGATCCACCGCAGCCGGCCGTCACCGCCAGGTATGTGACCAACATGAACAAAAACAAATACGGCACGACGGATAACGGAACGTCGTCGTCGGCCGCGTCACACCAACTGCAAGAGTCGTCGTCGTCGTTGTCGTCGTACAGATCGGATTCGAAAAAGGCCGTCGTCGGCGGGGTGGTCGGCATCCGGAACATCGGCAACACGTGCTACATGAACTCGGTGTTGCAGTGCCTGAGCAACACCAAGGGCCTGACGGACAGCGTGCTGGACGGCGCGGACCGCGGCGCGGACGGCAAACTGATACGCGTGTACCGCGACCTGTTGTCGCGTATCTGGTCCGGTAACGACGGTCATCATCCGGTGGACACCACCGCGTTCAAGACGGCGTTCCAGAGGCTGTCGCCGCGGTTCGCCGGCTACGAGCAACAGGACTCGCAAGAGTTCCTGCGTCTGTTGCTCGACCGGTTGCACATGGACGTGAACAGGGCGAAGGCGAAACCGCGCGGCGGCGGCGCGCCCGACCCGGATGAAACGCTCAAGGACAACGCGCTGGCCGCCCATTTCTGGCACCGTTATCTGGCCACGGACAACAGCATCGTGGTCGACCAGTTCGCCGGACAGCTGAAATCCACGCTCGAGTGTTCCGTGTGCGGCCACAAGAGCATCACGTTCGAGGTAGGCCGCCGCCGGCAACGCGTCGTCGCGCCCGCGCGTTTATAATATTCAGTAGCGCACCCAGGATTTTTTCAATGGGGGGGGTCTAGGATTTTTTCAAGGGGGTCTAAAACTACATTATGAAAAACAAAACTTTTAATAGATAATAAAAATAGATTATATATTATAATAATATAATATAATCAATAAATTGTTAACACCTGGTGTTATCTATATTGTATGCGAAATTTTAACAGAAAAATATGAAAGTTGTATCAGAATTTGGATTTTCATCTATAAATGTAATACTATTGCACTAGTCAAGGGGGGGGGGGTCCGGACCCGGGGACCCCCCCCCTGGTTGCGCCACTGATAATATTTCATAATTGTTTTTTGTTTTCACGCGATCGACCCGAATAATTCGCCGCGGCGCGCGCGACAAAGATTAAAAATACTCGCGCCAATATAATAACGTACGCGGGTACGTGACGACGCTGGCAAACCATATCACATATAACTCGTATCACATTCCGCTGGCAATCCGCCCGGCCTGGCCGGCGCCAAGTCGCGTATACCCACTTATAGTGTGTGTGTGTGTGTGTGCCCGTCGTCGCGTCGCAGCGGCCCTTTGCCCGACAACGTTTGAATTCCGTCTGGGCCAACGGAAACGTGCAGGCGGCGGCCGCCGACGGTCTCTGGCGCAGAGTGTCGCGTTTCGCGCCCGTGCGCACAATAAATTATTTATTTAAGTATTTCACACACATACCGACAGATTTTTTTTCAATTATTCTTCGGCAACATTCGTTTAAAAAAGAAATCTCCTCTCCCCGCGACTAATCACAGTCCGGTTACCTCTTCTCTAGCACACGTATATACATATATATATTCTATAATAAACAGAGCGAAAGCCGATTTTGTGTTCTCGCAAAAGTTTATACATTCGACGGACGTGTGCGGGGAATAATAAACAATGCTCCTCATTTCTCGAATACGTTTTGAGGTTCCTTCACGTTATTCCGCGCTGGGTTTCCAATTTCTCTTTTCTAGTCTCGCGTCATCGACCACACTGCAATTAGAACTATATTCACCGTGTGAGATGATGCGTTTGGAAAATGAACGCCTAATGAGCACCTCATCTTTTAATAGTAATCACTCTTCTTAATATTGTTGTCGGTTCTGCGTTGTGCCCCGAATTACGGTCCGTGTGTCGATGATTCTGGCATTTTTTTTTTTTTTTTTTTTTTGTTATAGAACGTCTTAGCAGCTGTAATGCTTTTTTTCCTAGTTGAAAATGCGATTCAATAAACATACACGAATCTAAATAAATAATTTTTATTTTAGTTTATATATATATGTTTTTTATCTTTTTATGGCGTTTTCTGACATTTTTTTGGTTATTTCTGAAATCAGTTTTTCAACGTTAACTTTGTTTAAAAAAAAAAAAACGTATTTGTCTGCCCGAAGTACTGCTCAACGGCTCCGTTAAGCTGCTTAACCCGGGCAGTGGGTGTATTGTTGATATGTTAATAATAATAATAATAAACAACTGAGAAAAACGTGCAGTGTGAAACGGAGTATCGATCAGATTTTCAACCGAAAAGTGGTGGTGTTAAAAATGAAAAGACCGACTTTTATATACGAAAAAGATAAAAGGTAGCGAGTGCTGTGGATGTCCGCTGAAACACGAGGGCACTTGGACAGAGGTTTTTCGAGTTTTGTTTTGAACGATACCGACGATTTCTGTACACGATTTCTAAACATGTCGGCGATTTTTCTCGGATTTTAGACGAAACAAACGCGTATTGTCTTGGGTTAAAACGGAGGCCGAGTGTTTATTTAAAATTGTTTTTTTTTTTTTTCAACTGATTTCCCCGTAGTCTTCGCGCAGGGAAAATAGCGATTGGAAAAAAAATCGTCCATAAATAAATAAATAAATAATTTTTTTTATACCGCATTTGTGTCTCCGGTGTGTGCGCAGGTGTTTTGGGACTTGTCGCTGTCGCTGCCGTCCGGCGGCGGTTCGGCCGACCAGGTGTCGCTAGCCGACCTGCTGGACAACTTCACGCAAGAGGAGGTGTTGGACTACCGCGAACGGCCCCGGTGCGGCGTGTGCAAAGCGGACAGGAAGATGTACAAGGCGTACAGTTTCCAGAAGCTGCCGCGGTACCTGGTGCTGCATCTGAAACGTTTCCAGGGCACGCACTCGTACAAGAAGATCACGTCGCTGGTCTCGTTCCCGCTGACGTCGCTGGACATGAGCCCGTACGTGTCCGGCCCGGCCCGGAGCACACAGCCGGCGCACGGCAACAGGTACAGCCTGTACGCGGTGTCCAATCACTCGGGCACGCCGATAGCCGGACATTACACGGCGTTCTGCAAGCACCCGGCCACGGGCGATTGGAACTTCTTCAACGACAGCTCCGTGTCCAGGATCACGTCGCCGACGAAAATCGTCAGCAACGAGGCGTACATACTGTTCTACGAGGCCGTCGCGGCTGCTTATTGATCGCAAATATCTGGAAACCGGTGGTCGTGCGCGCGTTGTCTACGGGTCTCTGGCCCTTCCCGGACGAGCGCGGCGAAGGCCTGAATCCTCAACACAAACATATTTATTGTTTTCGTTTTAAGTATTATTATTATTATTATTATTAATACGAATGTTTTGTTTTCCGTATATGTTTTACAATGTCCGTCCACTGCAGCATATTCGATTAGACGCAGTTGTACTCCGCGCCGTTTTTTCCCTGAAGAAATACGTCTCGAAGTATCGCGCAACGCTCATAATACCGACACCCGAGGCCGTATCTGAGGGAAGGGGGTCCCCGGGGAGTCGGTCTCTATCCCGAAATTTTTTCAATATCATACGAGACATCTCTGTTAAAATATGAATTCAGTATAATAAAGACTGAAAACAGTATGAATAATAAACACGTTTTATGGACCCTCCACTTCCCGAAAAATAATCCAGATACGGCCTTGAGGTAGGGGATAATCCACACGCGTTCCAGGACTGCTGCAGCAGGTTAGAAACGCGAGAAACTAATAGTCACTGTATATATATATATATATATATATATATATATATATACGGATTTTCATTATTTTTAATATTAAGGAAGACTTGATGAGGTTGGAGTATTGAAAACTGGGAGAGAAGACGTAGTGCGGGACAGGGACAGGTGGCGGCCAAGACTCTAAGAAAGTGATTTCGCCAAAGAAAGTATAGGAAGAAGTCGATTATTAGTGTCCTAACGTGTGATCTGACGGGCACAAAATTCGCCCTTTGACGACGAGAGTACGTGCGCGATGGATCGGAGATAATACGAGTGTCGAATGCAAACGGCAAACTGATTGTAACATGTGGACGCAAAAGTGATACGAAGAACTGTTGTTCAGTTGATGGGGGAAAGTTTTATCATATAGAAATAACGCGATGGTGTGCGGGCAGCGGATGTTTAATAACGCAATAATAACTGCTCGGACGTTGTACGTTTATTTTTAAATACATATAACTTCTAAAAATATATACTGTAAGGTATACTGCAGTAGTAATGGTTGCAGATGGAAAAAAACGCCAGAAACTTTCGGTATTTTTCGCGCGCTCGGCTGCAGTCAGTTAATTATCTTTCGCGTAAAGACACGAGAGACCGTCGAAGAAGAAGAGTGAGACGGAATTTTTAATATTTTATCAAAATCCGAACCCGTTTATCATACGCGTTAATATCGGTTATAATATATAAACGCTCGTGTGTGTGTAATCGGAGTACACGGAACCGCTCGACAGACGGGGCTCGGAGATTGAATTTTTCGTAAAGCCCCCACCCTCTCTAATACATAGTCCGGAGTATTTGGTAAAACAAAGAAAAGAGAATCGTAAACGTATAAAATACATAAAAAATTATTATCGCGAACACAATAAAAAAAATGAGCGTATTATTTCCCGTTGCAAATAACGAAATGCTTCGAGAAATAAACGTTTCGAAACGGTTTATGTACGCGGAACTTTTACTTCAGCAAACTGCACGTCCCCGAGTAGTAACGAGTTTATTCTTGTTTGTACGCAGAATTATCGACGTAACATTGTAGTTAGCAAAACGACGAAAATATAATAGGAAATCGATAATAATAATAACAATAATAATAATAATAATAATAATTCGTGTTAAAACTACACGCGACTATATTATTGGCGCACCACACGTTACATTACGACCGCGGTTATTACATGCGGAACGGAAACGGGAGAAAAAGCGTTCTGATGGGAAAACGTTTATGGACTAATAAAGGGTACGCGAACGAATGACGAATTAAAAATAACATATCTCGGAGGACGTAAAAAAAAAAAAAAATAGGAGACTACAGTCGGAATCCCTTGCTAGGACTTATAGTATTGTAAAAAAAAAAAAAAATGAAACCCTGCGGCTGGAAGGATCCCGCTTACGACGCAGGAAAAAAAATGATATCGAGACTTTGCGGGTAGGAGTTCACACCGGACGGAACGAGTGTCCGACATAGATGGCTGGCTGATGTCTGACGGGAGGATGGTCTTAGCGGCCGTTTATCCGAAAGAAAATAAAGAATTAAAAAAATAATAATTTCTCGGCACAGTACTTGGATTGTTTTTTTTTTTCGAAGGCCTTTCCAAAATGTGCGGATCGGAGGAAGCCACACGCGCGTCTACCGTAGTTCCGCCGTCGCTGTAATGCGAGAGAGAGCTAGAAAAAAAAAACCGTATTATTATTATTGTACACTACTGTTTGATTTATAACGCGGTGGTATATGACATAACGATAATCAGAAATCCGCAGATATAAAAAAAAAAAATTCTAAGGGAAAACATTTAACGAATCAGACTTTTGCTTTTTTCCTTTTCATATTTATACGTACTTAAAATTCGATTTTTTTTCTTATAGTAAAAATTCCGGTTTCCAAAGAGACGACGTTCGAACCGCGATATATTAATAAAATCACTATGACCAACGCAGCTGTTATTTATAATTATTTTAAATCTTATTCGTGCAGTTTATTTAAAACCATCTGTTCGCCCCCGCTCGTCTTTCACGTGTACATTTTTTTTTTTATTTCGGTCCGACGTCACACTACCTTTGTTTGTCGAACAAAATAATTTTTAATTTTTCGCCTTCTTCGTATCGCCCTTGTGCCATTTTAAATCCGAATGCCGCGGAAACGTTTTAAAAGGGACACGCGCTACGACAAAGCGATTACATATTGTTTCCTGTGTACTTAAATTTAAATTAATAATAATAATAAAAAAAAATAAAATTATTTTGTTCCGCTTGAATAAAACGATTAATATTATTATTGGCGATTTAAAAACAATATCTGTTAAAAAAAAAAAAATGTATTTATTAGGGTCATCCTATAGTTTATACGAATACAAATAAATGTGTGCACGTGTATGTTACACGTACATTAATATAATATTTGAATATTTTATTTGTAAAATTTTTATTAAATGTTAACTTATTTATATTTTTTTTTGCGCTAATTAAAAAGTTTTTCCTATAAATGTATATTATGTAATAATTACAATAATCAACAACGTCATTATAAAGGAGACCTCCACTACTTTTATCATATATTTTGTTATAGCGTCTGTAATTGTGTATATACTATATGTTTATAAACATTTGTTGTTTTTCTTGTTTCACAGTAACTTATTAAAACTGTTTTTATTGTTGATTTTTTAACATTCATTTATATATTTATGAATCGATGAAAAGAAAAATACGCATTAAGTATTTATACGTTTTTTTCGCCGATTATATGGACGAATCTAAATTGGAAACGGTCACTGAGACATCTGGAATTCATTCTTTGGCTACTGTATAAATCGAGAGCTTTGCGATCGACCATTGTTTACGCAGTAGGACCAGGACCGCATTTAGGGGGGGGGCCAGGGGGGCCCCGGGCCTCCATTTAATGGAATTTTTTTGCAACCAAGTATAAAACACAATATAATATTTGCAAAATAAATTTAAATCACAAATTGAATAAAATTGTTCAATCATTTATATAGTAAAATTAAAGTAATTTAAAATCGATTATTATGACTTGTAGAGTAGGATAAGCGATAAGGTATGTTTTTCAATTTTGAAAAAACAGTTATAAATAAATACATATAACTTGTATAGCAAGCTGCCTGACCGCTGTTGTAGGTAAATACGTGTAAATGTTAATATATTATTAAATCGAATTAACTTATAATAATATATTAAATATATGTTATCGAAATATAATATATACTTTTAAGGTGGGCCCAGGGCCCCCACATTCCTAAATCCGGTCCTGAGTAGGACTGTGAACTACAAAACCGATAAAAGCCAGAGAATCACAGAATTAGTGTAAGGAAAAGTTGAACTGGTATGAAAACTTCATGAAAAGAAGAAAAAGATACACAATTTCCACTTATACGCAATTGTAATTTAATACACTGTATATTATGATATTAAAATTTATAAATATAATAATATGGACCCCTAGAACAGTGATTCTCAACTGGTATTCCATGGAACTCAATGTTTCCGGGAGAAGTTTAGGAAAATATAAATCGACTAATAATATTATATAATATACAAAAAATTAATATTATGGAAAAATAATGGAGGTTCCACAAAATTTTCAAGTTACTGCAAAGGTTCCTTGAGTAAAAGAAATTGGGAAACACTGCTCTAGAGGGTCTACATAGTATGTACATAATATTAACAAATATATGTATATAACATTATTGGTGTGGGTGCAGAGACACACATTCTAGTTTTGCCGTTGACCTCATTTATGGTGAAAAGGTTTAAATTCGATCCCATGGCGGAAATGTTGTTCAACCATTGGAAAATGACAGTAGCAGAAAAAAATGTAAAACACGTTGTTGCTTGGAAAATGGATTGAAAATAATCGAACAGATAGGAAAAAATTAACATAATGACAAAAATTTGAATAATAAACGAAAGAAAAAAATATATAGTAAAAACAACATATTACTTAAAGGAACACAAAGGATATGTAAATACTACATATGTACTTTTATATGTGCAAATTTAAATCTAAAAATTAAATTGCGTTGAATTTAATTATATATTTATTATTGTCCTTGTTATCATGAGTTAGCATTGTCCGGTGGGGAGATAATTATCGTGGACAAGTGGTGAGTCCTAGTGGTATTGTTTATATTTAATATAATTTTATCGGAGATATATAAGAACAAGACCGATTTAATTCTTAGTCAAATTTCATTTAAGGTCACAACATGTAAATTACTAGAAAGTAATAATGAGGTTATTGTTGTTATAATATTGTATTGAGTCATAAATAATAACATGATTTATTGATGGAAATTTATTAATTATTATCACACACATCTTTTCAGTTAATCAAAATACATTGATTCTTTAAATTTAATAGTAAATAATTCGAATAAATTAATTTTCAGTTAACAAAATATCAGTTTGTTTATCTATTATATTTACAATTTATAAACACATTTAAACGAGTTATACCACAATGTAATTTAAATGAGTTGAGGATATTTTGTTATAGGAGCGATTGCAAGTTTAGGGTCCATAGCATAAGGTTGTCGTAATTCAATAGCTGCATGGGTCAACTGTAGTCCACAATCCGGATGTGTACCTGGTGGTAAGTTGCTACATTCCAACTCTAACAAGTCAGCTACACTTATCAGTAAATCATTGAAACTATAAGCGATTGCAGCTTTCCGAATTCGATTTAATTCCTGAAAAATGCAACAAAATTTCTTAGAATCAAATTTAATTAATTTAAATTTTGCCTTAGATACCTTGTAAAAACTTGGAATTTTATCAGGCATTTTTCTTGCTTGTCTTAAAATTTTTTGTATATCTGCTTGAAGACCAGCTTCTTTAATCCACACCAATTGTGATTGATTATAACTGCGTTTATCAGAAGATTTTATCGGTTGTAATTCATTGGGTTCTGTGATTTAATTGTATAAAATATTAATCATAAAATACATATATTTAATGTAGTTTTAACAAAATTTGGTATTAGACATTTACCCAATTTACTCGTTTCTGTAGATGATAATGTAAGATTTCGAATATCGCCTAACCAAGGAATTGCATTTGTACCTGGTTCGAGTATAATTAACATTAAATTTGATTTTTTCTTATTGTCCGCCCAACTAACCAACAATCCATACCAATTAGAGCTTAATTGACACATAGCTATCATATTTTCAATCTAAAACGTTAATTACTTGTCATTTTAAATAAATCATTACAAATGAGAATTACTCACTTTTAACGCTCCGTGTAATAACACACAGAATGATGGAGTTTTTGAAGATACTTCAATACTTTCCGAGCATTCATCAGAAATGCGCTGAGGCAAAACAAGGTGACGGGATAAAGTAGCAGGGCACTCTACTTTTGACGGTTCTAAGAAGCCAATTATATTCAGTTCACTTGAAATACAACAAGTTATTACTTCAAAATCTGATGTTTTCGTATAGGACTGAAATATTTAAATATCAAATGTACTAATGTAAATTGTCGAAAAAAAAAAAACGATTTCTTTTCTACTACTACCATCGGAGAAGGTGTCAAATGAACATCCGTTTTTAAATTACCGCATCGTAATACCGCACTATACGGTACGTATATTTCTTTGGCTATTTTCTCAAACACTTTGGCAACCGAAGACGGTGTTAGAGGCATTTCCGGAGGTGTTATGTACCCAAGACCGTTTGGAAGTTTATTTGACTCGTAATTGTTTTTGTAAAACGACGACACTTGATCTAATGGGACCACTAATAGTTTACCCGGAAACAGGAAAGGTGTTATATCTGGTTTACGAAGACCTTCGTAACAATTACCATCAGTGATCATTATAACCTGAACAAAAGCGAATAGTTAACGTGTGGTTTTTAATTTAAATAATGTGTCTCCAATTAGTGACTCACTTGGCATGTAACCGAATTAGACCACTCGCTGTGGACTAAATAATTAATAGTCTGTATTACAGATGAATAGCAGGTGTTTGTTCTGAATTCTAATCGTGTGATTTTGGATTTAATTAGATCATAATCACGAGTGAACGAACACAGTACATCACAAGTAGATGAAAATATGACCTGTAATGAAGTGTGCATTAGTTATTTATCATTGCATAATATAATTTACAATATAACGGAGAAATTATTTAGCTATTCCAATCGAAATAAAAAAATAAAAACACAATTAATCGTAAATCAATTTTTTTGTTAAAAAAAGTATTTTTTTTTGTCGAAACAACATTTCGATTTATACAATGTAATAATAATAAAGAAATAAATACACATAAAGCCCGTAATAATAATAATATAAATAGGAATGGTACAATTAACTCGCTATGTATACAATAAATAAAACGTTACAAGATATTTTTCAAATAAAACAATATAAAAAAAAAAAAAAATCGATCTTTTTTTTTTTTTTTTAAAATACTTAAACGCTTTGGTTTACTCCATACCATTTACCTATATATGCGTTTGTAATTTTGATAAATGTATAGTTTTATTAAAAACGTTTTTTTTTTCTCTCCCCATAATCCAGATATAATTTAATATTATTTACAGTTGGAAATGATTTATTGCTCGCATGAATTAAACGGCGACGCGAATAAAATAAAGTGTATATGCAAAAAAAAAAAAGAAAAAAAAGAAACGTCAGTTTTTACATATTATTATTCTCGAAAACGACGTATGTTTTATAACGTGACAATTAAAACGGGTTTATCGTCGACTGTCAGAATGGAATTGCAAATGATTCGATGCGTTGTCGCCGGGCGCTACTTACGACGGCTACGAATTCAAGCTTGGAGTGCACGGCCAAATAGTCTAGCAACACGTTAACGCCGTGCGTGGCCAACTGCAATAACGTATGCGAGTCATTGGCGTCTTTCATTTTGACGTCGCGCAACATGGACACGGACAGATCGATGGCTATGATGGTAGCCATAGTTCCGTCGGCACCTGTCCGCCGGCGAACAGAACGAAAAAAAACGCAAGTCGAATCCGCAAATGGGACGAGCGGGGGAAAAACGAAGCCGAGTAATATTCAATACGCGCACGTAGGCAGGTGTGGGGTGTAACGAGGAAACGAGAATTCAAACGGAAAACCGAGCGCGGACTCGTTACGCGAGTAGTGAGTACACGGAATCGTCTCACGTTGTCTTTGCCGTTATCACGTCGTCGAAACAACAATGGCCGCGTCGTGTCTGGGGGGGGGAGCCCCGGTGGCGCCGTTACTACGTTGGCGACACTGTCGTCGGATTTCGAAACGGCCGCGGCGCAAACGCACCCGCAGTAACCGCGCGACACGACTGTATACGACGACACGCCGGTCAACGCCGCCGGCCGTATGTAGCAACGCTCCCGCGTCTATTACCGTTACACCCCTTTCCCCCACCGGTGACGACCGGTAACCGCGACTGCACTACGGATCCGTAAACAAAACCGCAGTGGAAACCAGTCCGATACGCGGTTGTTCGCGGTGCGGTCTTTCGCGTCGTCCGTTTTCCAGCGGTTTTTTAATAATATTTTTTCTTTTTTTTTTTTCTGTTTCCCCTTTTCCCGGTCGTCTGTCGCGCGATTTATCGTAATTTAATTTTGAAAATCGAAACGATTCTTTTTTTTTTTTTTGTACGTTAAATATCCCCACTCGAGTAGTTAGTGCGTGTTATTACTATTATTATTTCGTTCGTGCGGAGTCCTCTTGTGTTTTCTACGTTCTCGTAGACGACCGCGTCCAACTATGGTTTCAACACGGTGAGTATTCACAAAAAGTTTGTTCACCCGGCCCCCGCCCAAATAGTTTCTGTCCAAACGAACGAAAAGTTTCGCTCCCGTCCAGTACCTTTTACCAGTATTTCCTTTATACCGTCGAAACGGAACAATATCGTTTTCCAAAGGTGGCGGACGAATTTTCTCGAAGAAGAAGAAAATGTATAAAATTCGAATCGTTCGATCCGGTGATTCGAAAACACATATTACCTATGATGTCGTCGGCGGCACACTGTATAACGCGTTGTGGAGGAAAAACCGTTGTAAATATACGCTCGTGTTAACAACGTGGTGATTTATTTACAAAAATGTCGTACTTCTACGCGTTGTGCGTTGTATAGTAGATACGCGTAATATGTAATAATAATAATAATAATAATAATAATAATAATGTACGATGCACGGGGAATGGATGGGGACGGGGAAAAGAAATTGAAATCGCGGAATGTTACGGACGCGCGCGATATTTGAAAGTTAAAATAAACTCTCCTGGTCCTCGGGATATTTAAACGTATATAGGCATCGTCTATATACCTACGTATATATTTATACGTATATAACGTATTATTGGATCACGCGATTTATCAATATCCGTTTCCCGTGAAATCGGAAGCGTTTTTTTTATATTACAATTTTTAATCGATATAATGCGTACGCGCTTATATATTCAGAATATTATCGTTTAAACGCAACGAAAGTACTATTTTATAGCGATTAATTATCGGGGAAAAAAAAAAAAAAAAAAACGATTTGAATTAAATTATTTTATTATTGTAATATCTTATACCGGCCGGGAGACTTGCACGCGTGTTCTCTTTAACGTCCCCCATAATATGATTTGTATTTAAAACGTTTTGTTCGTTTGCGGTATTTGTAAAAACAATATACGCATTTCTAATATCGTATTCTATTCGAACGTATTCCATATATCGGTGTTAATAATGTTATAACGACTATTTCTCGGGCCAATACGAATAGTTATAACTCGACGTATTTCCACGTTTAAACGACCGATAAATCGCGTTCAAAGCAGTGTTTTTTGTTTTCGAACGCGTTAATTTGCGATTAATATTGCAGGTGGTTTATTGATGGACGTGTTTTACAACGCGGTCGACAAGTATTTTCTGGTTTTCATTCGTTGTAAATTGCGCGGACTCGAATTGCGTACATTATAAAGCATAAAAAAACGATACACAGAAGAGACTCGTACAATTGATTTATTTCAACAGTGTCGAGGCGGACGACAGGCAACGCGCGCTCGTGTGTGCCAGATAGTATAATAATTTGCGAATCACCAGGAAATTATTTTTTAATCGTTCAAATTCCTAATCGTGTGTGTTCAATAACGCCTATATAATATTATAGTTTACGAGTATTCACATCGACCGTCATCATCAATCACGTGTCAAAACAATATTTACTGTTGCCGCGTGCATAATATAACGTCGCGGCATATTTTTCATTATTATTATTATTATTATTAAACGCAAGAAACAATAACAATAATAAAAAAAGTGTGCGCGTTGACGAGAGTTGGCTGTAAATTACACCGGATAAAAGTCTAATGGCAGCCACGCTTTTCACGGGAGATGACATTTATTTTAATTATATATTAAAAAAATTAATGTAATTGTTTTAAGGCGACGGGATGGACGGTTTTTCCGTCCGCAGTGGATTGAGAGAGATTCGAAAAACAAAATATAACGACTGTGATTGTGTGCCACTAGTAGTGCGCAGTACGAGCGTGCAAGGGTTTGGTTCGTTGTTTTAAAACTCGTCGATGAAGCCGACTGTAATTTCATTTGTACCGTTGTTCTTTTGAATTCTACAGACTACAAGTCCTCGACGATTTCGGAGAAAAAAAAACAATTTGCATTACAATCTGCCGGGTGAAAAAAACGTAACGTTCACCGATTACGTCAGCGCGGATGAAAACGTTGCCGTATCGGGTCTTACTGATCGCTGAGATCTTGGACAATACGTTAAACATTGAAGACGGCTCTCCCTTCGCGTCTTGTAATTTTGAAAAGAGCCAGTTCGTGTTTAGGAGAAAATCGCGTAACTTTTCGTTACGGTCGGAGCTCGAGGTTTTCGACGTTTTTTTTTTGTTTACTTGTATAGAAAAAAGTGAAATTAAGTTAATAAACGCGAAAGGAAAAAAAATGACGATTTTTTCTCGATATTTCGGATCGTATCGTTTACATGATACCCGGGTAATTCGAAATTTTTCAACGGGAAATTATTCAGAGTCGACCGTGCGTATATAAAAAAGACGGGGGGAGGAGGGATCGTTTGATTGAAAAATGTTGAATTTCTCGCAGTCCCGCAAACTCCGTACGGTCGTAAATATGTTTTTGTAGGCATTCACTTTGGTCCGTGTTAACAACCAATCGACTTTTGAACACCCGTGACAATAATAAGTAGATTGGTGTCGCCAAGTGAACGTTTCCTGTCACACACACAACCGTGTAAAAGACGACTGGAAGCGTTTTTTATTTTTTTAAAAAAATAATATCGCGTTTTTCTCAATAAACCCTCGGTCGACTATTATTGTTACTCCATTGCCTAACCGCAGACTGAAGTGTAAAAGGATCGACGCCAGTCTTAAATAATAATAATAATACGAATGTGTTTCCGAGTACTGTCTCGCGTGACGCCACCGTGTGACGTCGTCGTTTTGGGTTTGAAAAGAAACGAGAAAAAAAAAAATCGCGGCGCGTCTGGAAAATTGTATATTGTGTCCCGCGAGTCTCCGCGGGGTCGCGGCGCCCCATCCATTTGAAGGGACAAAAAGAAATCGACTGGCCGATTTTCGGCGGCGCCTACGATGGTTGCGCGTCCCTTTAAGGTGGTACGCACCCCCGTGCGAGCGCATATTGAGTGTATAGTGCAGGGGTGGCCAACCCAAGTGATCTCGTGGGCCACTTTGGAAATACATTATAATCTCACGGGCCACATACTAAATTACATATTTTAGATTTGAGCAAAACGAAAAAAAGTTTTCGATCAAATGCTTAGCAAAATGAAATGGTTTTTGAATTATAAAGAAATACTTTTCTTCCCACTCCTCACTGTACTTTCTATTTTCGTCCACTATTTTTCTTTTCTTTGCACTCATACTTAAAATTGTAAAAAAAAAAAAAATGTACTCGCTAAAATAATTCTCCCGCAGGTACAACTCAACGAGCGCACTTCAACAGTCACAACGAACGGACAGATTATTGGCCACGTTTTACTTTAATAATATAATATAATTTACTATAAGCTGATATCTACTCGTATATGTTGTTTTCAGATTAGATTGGAATTATTATTTTTGTCGCGATTACGTTGTTAACAATACGGATACCGCGTTGGTTTACCGCACTGTTTTGGCCCAAAAATATTTATTTTTTTGTAAATGTTTGACAAATCTCGCGGGCCGCGGGTTGGCCACCCCTGGTATAGTGTAATAATCGTTACGTTTTTGATAACTGAGAATTTCGAACGAATAACAATCACGCACACGCCATTCCCCCCGCGGCGGGGAGGTGTACTCGACGTTTGGCGAATTGACGGAGCGGTTAAAAAAAAGCAACGGAGGGGGGGGTGGGGGCAGAGTAGAGAGAAATTATGTGCACAACGCCGCCTGTACACGTATTATAATATAATGTAATACGTCGGTTAAATCGCGTCGTTTCGGTGGGTTCCACAGACTCTGTATATATATATATAAATAATAATAATAACATGTACCTAGGTATAAGACAGACTGGCGGCCGGAAAAGGCGTGGTTGCAGAGATCACCCACTGGAACCAGTTCGATAATTTCTTATAAATATGGTAGTTCTCGTGCCGCTTGCTGCTGCAGGCTTTGACATAAAAGACGGCTTGGTTTTTAAAATGAAAATTATCATAACCCCTTGGCTCGATCGCGGGATTAATCAACATTATATTATTATTATTATTATTATTATTATGTGTATTGAGTTTGTTGTCTCATCTTTCTCGTACTCATCTGTACCAATATTCCTATATACGTTATTTATAAAAAAAGAAAATTATAATTACGGAGTTTTTTTTTTTTTATATATACGATACATGTCCAGAATGCCCCTATAATATTATATCGTCGCAATCAGTTTATCAAGATTATTATTATTATTATTATTAATAATAATAATAATGATCTGTATTAATCGATGAGCAGCGGAGTAATAATAATAATAATAATATTAAAAACATCTTACGATCGAAATTTTTTTATACTCAACGGACAAAACTATCGAAATTATGTGTTCATTTCGATTTAAAACAACGCGTATTATGACATGAATATCGAGTACGTATATGAATAACTTATCTACAGATTATAATTTATTTTAATCCGATGATTTATTGTAACTTTTTTCTTTTCGTCCCGTACAAATCGATTATAGGTATAAATATATGTATATATATATTATAATTCCTTATAATATGTATGAACTCATATTCGGTAATAGTTATTATAATATTATTAAGTCGTGCAGATCGATTGTAAATTCGAATCTACCGCCTACACGTTGTTATATACGAATCCGTATATTATTATGTAAAAACGATGCGTGTAATACAAATTTCGTTTGATTTTAGTGTAGCACGCGTGTTTGCGAAATATTTTGCTGTTTTGTTTTTGCAAACAAAATAAATATACTTGTATTTAAATTAACAAAAAACTATAATAGTGTAACATAAAAAATGTTTTCCACATTATTATTATTATTATTAGGTACTCTTACATGCGTATATAGGTAGCGATTAGAGTTGAGTCACTAACCTTCATAATCCGTCCGTCCATCCGATGCATTAGTGATCATTACTGATTAGACAAACTATATAAAGTAATCAAATAATTACAGCGTGGGGGATTTATTCCGTTGTAAAAATCATCGAAAAACATTAATGCATAACGACTATATAGTTACGTTACTTATACATTGTGCGTAGAGTAGGGCCGTTGTAGCGTTTATTCTGTTACGTGAATATCCGCGAAGCATATTATAACCGCGGTTGTGGTGGCAATACGAAATGTACAGTACGTTTTTCGTAAATTGCGCGTTATTTTTCAAACTTTAATTAGATACTACACGTATCTGTAATTTACTAGCGGGGACCAAAAAACAAAAAAAAAACTCCGTAAATATTTAGATATTTATTTTTTTTTTTGTCATAAAAATTTTACACGCTCAATTCGTCCGGTTTTTTTTTTTTTTTCTAAACACGTCGTCAAGTGTAAGGAAAAAAAAAACTCCCCCGCCGTCGTTGTTTTAACGCTCGAAATACAAGCGTAAATTGCTTTTTCTTCCGTAATTTCCTCCGCGTCCCGTCGGAAATTCGAATTTAAATCGTCGTTATTTATCGTCTAAATAATACTATAGGTACACTCGCGCTATAATAATATTGTTGTGACGTTGACGTTGCCTCGAACACCGTTCGTCCAAGTGGATTACACACACCTATTTACCGAATCCGAGGATAATTCTTATTTCTCATTATTAGACATGCATTAACCCGAAAAAGAAATCTTTTTTTCATAGTATGATTCATATGGCGTAAAACAATGAATCACAAAATACGTACGATAAAAGGGTCGTTGTTGCGTGACTTAGATTTCATCTGACTAATGTGTGTGTGTGTGTGACCTATCGGGTCGGTGGATTATTCCTATATAACGAGTCGTCGTTTGTTGCGGTTACGGATGAGTGGTTATTATAATAATAATAATATTATTATTATTATTATTATTGTTACGTACGATTCTAACGGGGAATTTTGTTTTGTTTTATTATTATTGCGTTATTCGTTATTTATAGGAGGTGAAAATTAATCATTCCGGAATATCGTATTCTACGTTTTTATTGTACTTAATGAAACGCGCGATTCGAGTGTTCTTTTTTGCCAAACGCGAATAATATTATCAATGATTTTTTAAGAAGACGAGGAAGAAGAAAAAAGAATGTATTATTCGAAACGGTTTTTAACGTTTTTCGACTTTTCGGAATGTATAAACATTTCGAACGCATCGTCTACGTTGTGTAGTAATGACACGAACGAGTGGTAGTATAATGACGTAAAATGTTTTATAAATAATCGAAAATCGTTTTAATTTTTTTTTTTTTTTTTTTTTTTGGCAATTTCGTTTACGTTAACGGCGCCAAAAATCGTTTTCGTCCAAAACCGTGATAGATTTGTCTCGCGATTCTCGAATTTTCTCCCGACCAACAGTGTGTGTTATATAATACGCGCGGTTACCAGATCCGCTAACCGTCGGTTCGTCGTTGGTACACGCGTATGGGAAAACGTCGCGCGGGACTTGAGATTTACGAGCGTATTAATAATATAAGACGACGGCCGAGGTTTTTTTTTTTTATACGCCGTTCGAAAACATCTCGTAATACGCGCGGTTTTTAACAATAACAAGATAATTTTAGAGAATCCCCCGTTTAATAGTAATCGCGTCCGTTTGAACTTTTCCGTTCATTCATATTCGTTTCGTATCGAATAAATTAGGATTTTGTAAGAGTAATAAAACGACACGTCCCCCTGCACCGAACCTGTTGGGCCAACTTTGTGTCGTTGCGCACGGCGTACAGTAGAAAATAATAATAATAATAATAATAATAATAATAATAATAATAATAATAATAATAATAATAATAATAATAATAAACGTAAACCGAGAGCTATAAAAGAAGAAAAACGAAAAACCGGTTTGGTCGAGAAGCAGAAATCGCCTGCGGGTCGATCGCTTTTTTATATATATATATATATATATATGTATAATATATTGTGTATACGTCTGCTGCTGCGGCTGCGGCTGCTGCTGATCTCTGATACTTCCAACGTATTAGTATTATAGTGCGCGTAATATTATAGCGTTGTAGCCTCTGCGAAGCTTCCAAGTAAGTGCCGTATACCGATTACAAATTAGATAATTCATCTAAAGACTGTTTAAAAACCTTGAGTGTAACACGTCGTCGTCATTAAGCGTTAATCGACGATCAGACTTGTAATACTGAAAAACGCGCTCGCTCGATGGCCCGACGAACGAAATTTTCGTTGCGAATTGAGAGTTCTGAAAACGTGTATACGGCGTTACGTAATGTACAGCGTGAGGCGCAATACACGAACAAGGATAATAATTAATTTTTTTAATTTAACGTAATATTATATTGGCTGTGTCGTTAAGCCGTTTCGCAAATATTTCATTCGATCACACACGCGTCGTAATCGAAAATAAATCGCGTACGATAATATTTTCGTCAAAGCCGCGTATAAAAAATAATCAAAAAAAAAAAAAAAAACTCCTTTTTACGAAATTTTTTCAAATCCGCCTTCGTAACAACCACACTCGACGCGTTATTATTCGTCATACAGTTTTATCGAGCTTATTATATATTTATTTAATATGATATTATTACAACGACAAAATATCGTATGATGTGTTTGACTATCATCGGCGCGGTATATCTGCTGTAGCCGCTGTTTTTGCCGCTTGTACCACCACCGCCTATTGAAACGGTTTTACACGCACGTGCAACTATTGTCTAAAAAAAAAAAAAAAAACGATAATATTACTCGCGTCAAATCGGACGTGTGACGGATTATTTTATTTCTTCGTCAAGGTCTCGGTCCTTCGGTTTTTTTTCAATAAAACCAAAAACACACACATTATTGACGTACAGGCGGGCACGTTGAATATTGACACACACGAAGAACCGTTAATTATTATTATAATACGATGTCCGCGAGTATATTATTATTATTATCTCGGCGCGCATAAATTAACGCAATGATTTTTAACTTGGTCCATATACACGAGGCATTTCCTACGGAACCGGTTTCGCGTCGTTGCTGTGTGCGCGTTCGTTCGACGATTCCTTTTAAAACGTTTTATGCGTACGGTTTTTTTAATGGCTGTTGTAGTAGTAGTAGTAGCAGTGCGTATAATATTATTAAACCGCTGCGTTTTAAAAATCGAGAAGTTTTATTTTTTTTTAGAGTAGGATTTGTTGTAATTGTCGGCCGCCGGGAATGGGGTCCTCCATATGCCGGCACGACGTACGTGCGTAAGGACGTTATAACGGCGCGCGCGCGTGATTCGTCATTTGTCTCAACGCCGTCGATAAATCGCGATCTCCGAATAAATCGTATATTTTGCGATCAATAAATGAATACAATACTAGTAGCGGTACAATACGTTCGGATGGCGTGGGGAAATGCGTAAAACGGTGTATGATTATATAAATAATTATTTACATGACGTAATTTTTCGAGTTTCTTTATTTATATACCACTATAGGACGTACAATTTATATATATATATATAATAATAATAATATACGAGAGTTGAATAATAATAATAATCAATGGGAAAACGATATGATCGCGGATTTATTGTAATATCATTATAATATGTACGGACAGTGATGTTATTCGTGTCCTCCCCCTCGCCACGTATTGTTCGGTATAATCCATTTTTAAGTATAAATACGGCCCGGGGCGATTTATATAGTATTTTTTGATAATTTCAATTCAACGTTAATATATTTCCACAGGTCTTGGGGGGCGGAAGACAAATCGTTTTTTTTCTTCTTTTTAATCGTCGATATATTCAATATTTATTTTATTTTTTTTTGTCGGCCATACACAGCGGTTAGTACTTGGACTGTTAGTATCTGGTATGTTAGTATCTGCGTACACCTACTACTACTATAACGAATAACGTTATATACGAAAATATTGTGTCCATCATAAGACGACGATAAGCCCGGCTGCTATATTATAATATACGAAATTAATAGTTAATACCAACACACGAATCATGACACTTCACAGTTGAACAGTCTTTGGCGCGGCGTTCTATTGTTCATCATTCCCCTCCTCCCATCCCTCCCGTATGCTTCTTATTTCGTATATACTCGTTACTTATATTAAAGTAATTTTCTTTCTTTTTTTTTATTATTTATAATACACTTTCAATAGACCCGGAGAGATGATTCTCTCGTAACGCGCGCGTTGTTTATTATTATTATTTTTTATTATTTTTGTGCACCTGACAACAATGGTTTTCCATTATTCCCGGCCGGGCTCCGTTCTACACGACTTTTCGTTCATTAACCGTCGGTTAGTCGTCGCCGCCGGCCGCCGAAGAGAATATCGTCTTTTTTTTCCTTTTCGCACCTGTCCCGATTTTTCACGCACGCACGGTCCGTGGATACGTGCTCGTCTGAGTATTCTCGACGATGTATCGGAAATGAATTTCCACTCTATTATTATTATATATATATAAAAATTGTGATGGTCTAAAGCTGAACAACGTATAAAACGAAACGGTTACTTCGGTTATAATCGGTTATACGTCGGTGATAATTTATTAAAAAAAAAAAAACTGTTTAAATTTTATTTTCGTATAAATGAAATATACGTAAACAATATTTTCGGGGCGGAGGGGGGGGAAGACTGATCTGCTCCCCCTAGAAATTTCGAATTTAAATTTTTGACATTTTTTTAAATTTCATTATTATTATTTAAGTACAAATTTCGTCGATCTTTTAGTATTTCAATAAGTATTTCGTTCGCGAAGCGTAACATTTATTTTTAAGTAAATTATTGCGTTTGATTTCATTACTCACCTTACTAATGAATTTTTCGCGGCCGC
Source organism: Chaetogeoica ovagalla (assembly GCA_032441825.1). Lineage (NCBI taxonomy): Eukaryota > Metazoa > Arthropoda > Insecta > Hemiptera > Aphididae > Chaetogeoica > Chaetogeoica ovagalla. The sequence continues at coordinate 6,049,673 of CM063730.1, forward strand.
TCTCGTGAACACTAGTGTTTATAATCAACGATAACATAATACGTATATATATATATATATATTTACATAAATTTGTATACTACGGTTTATAACTATAGAGAAAAATACATATTCCACGTGCAATTTTGAAACAGTTGCGTGTAAACACATTTTGTGCCGTACCGCGTCGCGTGAAATTATCGTCAGTGCGATTATTTTAATATCCCCCCCGATATTCGTATCGTCTGAAATAGTCTCGTGGTTTTTTTTTTTCAACGTTCATATATCAATGAAAAACGAACGGTTGAAGTGCACCGAAAATACTATTCGCACTCAATGCCGTATCATGGCGATTCATTTTACGGGGGTGTTTTGCATTTTAATAGACTTATGGTAATTGGGGCGCCCCACCCTCTTTATTACATTAACGAATGCCGTATGTCCATTTAAATTAATATATTACTGAAAACGATTTAGTACGCGGATGTAAATATGTGTATAAAACTTTTATACTATAACTAAAATAATAACTTTTACATTCTAAATCAAAAAAAAAAAAACGTATAAAATGAATGTAACGATACATATTACGATTTACCTACTGGGCGAATTTTAAGTCTTCGAATTGACATTTGTGTCGTTTCTATAATTTTTAGCATTTCATCATAGTGGAATAAACGTTATTAACTCCGAGGCACGGCCTCCGATGCCCTTTGACTCAATGTCGATACTCCAAAACACGGATAAAATACTTAATTTCATAAAAAAAAAATTCGGTCTAATGAATAAGTTTGGTGAGATATAACGAAATACGGCCGATGCGGGGTGTTCTAACACCCCTCCTAAATACGCGTCCCTGTTTGTACTAAATATATTTATTAAATTAAATTAAAAAAAAAGAAATCGGTTATTAAATACGAAATTCGTAATAAGAAAAATTATATGGAGTCGGTACGTGCGCGGAGTGTGTGTTATTTATCACAACATTTAATCTGTTACTCGTTATAAATATAATTTTATAATACACTTTTATTATTATCAGTCCAGTCGTGTATGCATTTCATTCAGATTTTTTTTCTTTCTAAAACTGTTAGGTATACGGTTTACGAAATGAATGCAAAACGCTTATTAAATAAATTCTATACACACACACACACACGCATTAATTATTTATTCAACGGCCAATTGAATTTACACGGGATAAACTAATAAATTCGCTGTTATTATATATATATATATAAATAAAAAAAAAAGAAGATAACTCGCGTGGTATACGTTATGATAATTGCGTACAGTGATAAAGAACGCGTTTATTTTATTAATTAATTTTTGCGTTATACGCGCTATATACAGCCACCGTACGCATTATAAATATTGGACAATTAACGATCATTATTAGACATTTCGAATGAATATAATAATGTTTGTATAACGTCATATAGGATAAATATAATAGCACGGACGTTGCTTATTAATCGTTATTAAATAATCGTGAAAAATTATATTATATTATTACCGTTACAGAATACCATCACCACCAATGTGTCGAGTCAATAGTGTTTCGGTGAATTTGATTTAATTTTCGTTCTACGTACTTTACACGCGTAATTGCTAATTTCGAATGTTATTATTACACGCACGCTGTATGTATTTTTGTGTCCGATCATTCTGTTTTTTTTTTTTTGCTTTTTTGTTAAATACGCCAACTGAACAACGCGTTCCATTTCGTTTGGAGTAGATTTTGGCACACGCGTACGCGAGATGACGTAAATGCGCGCCGCCGCCGCCAGACGACTTGTGTGCCGAGTGTTTTTTTTTTCTAAATGGTTTTTTTTTTATTTTTACACCGTTTTGTTGAACTTTTGAACACATCATTCTTGTCGTGGGGGTTTTTTTGACAAAAAATGCTTACGCACACTGTTTTCGTTTCTGTTTTCTATTTAGAAGCCGTGGGAAATCACACGTTGACGCATAAACGAGCATGTATTATACCGCCGAGAATTGTGCAGGTAAGATACTCTCTCATATTATTCAACTACGAATTCTGTTATATTAGAGTTGTATTGGTATTACATAATAATATTGTGCCCCGTGCCAGTCTCGCCGGTCGTTAATACACGAATCTGTTACTGAAATGTGTTAAACTCGCGCGCTTCGTCGTAATTATTCGAGGACGCGCGATCTGTGCAATAAATCTCGTTCGGTAAACGCCGCTTTTTATGATGTACATAATATATTCGCACAGTTGCCCCGGCATCGTAGAAACAATTGGTTTTTTTTCCATCCCGTTCGCGTGGGTTTAAATTTTAATAAAATATTACGTACATTTTGACGCACACTGTCAAAAGCCAAATAAAGTATATTATTATTATTTGTGATTCTTTATTTGATAACGCTGTATTCGCATTATATTAAATTTTATAATCTTCGTATTATAAAGATTAGACTATTATATTGCGTACTGTTTTTAAGTGTACACTGCAGACTCGCGCGCACGTTTCGCCGCAGTTCCTTAACGGGAGTCAAAACATAATTTATTATTTGGGGTTTTTTTTGTTAATCCATTCGAGGGTCCCCTCGTCGACGTATTATCAATCGTCTCTACTTTTTTTTCGTACACCTGCCCGTTTTCTCCGGTGTTTTCTGTGTACGCGTCCCGTTCTTTTGTGACGCTTGTATATATACACGTATATTCGACTGAATAACCGTTGATATTTGTAAGGATCGTATTATTTATTATCGTGCTAAGGAGAAAAATATCTGATGGCTGCTGTGGGGATAAGAGATCTTTGCTTTGGCCGTGTGTGTGTGTGAGTGTAAATACGTGATGGCGATATTTATACGGATTAGTTATTTTTAAGCTGTTCAAAATATAAATATCGTGGTAGCATAACAAAAAAAAAAATCAACTTGAGGCATTGGACCCTACATATATAAACTGATGATATAAATATTCTGTTTGTGGTTAACTAACGTATACTAAAAAAATTTCGGAATTTTGTTATTTTTTTTTTAACGCGATTTTTAATAATAATAATAATAATAATAATAATAATAATACGCGTGTTACTGTTTTGTCGTCACTCTGCGACTGAGCGCGGACAAAAGGATCGTCCGAGGGTTTTATATATGTAAAAAAAGTACCGTGTCATCGCCGTCGAATACAATACGTAATTGCGAGCGAGAAACGTTCTAGAGAACTGCTCCGTTTTGGGCGTGTTTGCGCGGGATAAAGTGGTGCGCGCACGGTCGTCGTTCTCTTATAGGATTTCATATTATTATTATTATTATTATTGTTACGAAGTGATTTTGCACTTTAAAAATATACGTTTTCAGCGAGCGTTATAAACACGTATTTAAAAAAAATTTTTTTTTTTTTTATGTTTACCGCCTTCGTAGTTCGCGGCGCGCGTATTGTAATACGCAAAAAGCATATTATTGAAATTTTTAAAAGTTTAACAAAAAAAAAAAAAAAAACGTTTTCCAAAAGATAGATATGTTTTTTTTCCCCCGTTGTTCACGCGCGTTTCACGTGTCGAAACGGTGACTGCGCAGTAAAAAAAATACGCGTACGCAGCAATACTACGCGTGTATATATTACGGTGGAAGAAAATGTCAACGTTTTTAGTCGAAAAATAATATTAAAAAAAATGCACGTTTCGATCGTTTTTTTTTTTTTTGTTTTTTATAAGCCGCTCTTATTTTACCAATAATATTTCAATATATTAGCGGAATATAAATAAAAAAAAAAAAAACGCGTATTTTTTTTTATTGTTGTAATGAAAAAAAATCCGTACACATAAAATGGCTTGTGGCCCGAACAGCAGTCTCTGCTGTTGCACGCGGTTAAAACCAGCCGGAGAACGCGTCACGATATTCTATACGACCACCTCCTCCTCCTCCTCCACCTCCTGTTCTTCCACCCTTCAGCCACCGCGTTTTCGTCGTCGTCGTGTACAATAGAACTGGTTTGTCCGCTGCAGAAGCCGCGCCGCGCGCTGCAGTTGTTGTTGTTGTTGTCGTTCAGACGAGACGAGTCGACGTGGTACGACGGAGCGCGGCGACCGTTTTGTCGTGTATTTCTTCTTCTTCTTTCGAAACGATTTTTTTCGTATTATATTTTATTATACGGACGTCGCTTTTACCGACACACGAGCGGTGTAGTAATACGCGGGGGGGGGGGGGCGGCGGCGGTTGTTTCGATTCCCCCTCGCGTTTTATAGAAATAAATGTTTTTCTTCTCTTATATTATTATATTGTTGTACAATACGGCGAGGACGTGGTTGAAGGGGGTAGTGAGTGCGTTGGTGTAAAAAAAAAGAAAAAAAAAGAAAGAAAATAGCGACAAAAGCAGCGGCGGTAAAGGAGTGTGTGTGGGGATTTCTATTGTTTTAATTTCGATTTGTGCTCGCGCGTTACCGGAATAAAATTTCACGCGTACCGCCGACTTTTCTCTCTCTCTCTCTCGTTTTTTACGGTCCGTTGTTCGAAATACTCGGATTTTAATCGCATTTTGCACGAACGCGCGCGCGCTCGTATTATATATAATACGACCCCGCCGATTACTTAATCGACTTCCGAATCAAAAATTAAATAATAATAATAATCGTACTAAACGCGCCGTTGTCGTGATCTTTTTGTTTTTTTTTTTTTTTTTTTAAACTCGGACGATTTGTGTAATATCGATAATTGTATAATGCGGGCGCGCCGCAGTTAACGCGCGGTGGAAAGGCCATGATGACATTTGTCGTCGACGACACATACGCTGCTCGGAATTTGGAATTCCTGCGGTCAATTTACTCACTTTTTATTATACATGGTCGACGGGAAAAACAAATTATTTTCTTCTTCCGTGAATTTCTCTCCGTGGATATCCCACAATACTAGCGGCGGTGTTTTGTCAAGCGGACGCCCTCGCCAAGAAATAAATCGTCTTCGTCGATCTCACCTCGTAATACGAACTGGATATGAACACTGTTTGTGTCCCGGGCTCCTCTATCGTATGCCGTTAAACGCGCGTTCTCTTTTTCCCATTTTTTCACCATTCGATTATGGTAATACGGATCCGTCTATGAAATCCTCATCGTTCGTCTATACGACCACGTTTGAAAACGTCCCTTGTACGTGTTTAACTGTGTTGTCGGCGTGCAATTCCCATAACGCGTTAACGGGGTCGGATTTTCGTGTCAAAAAAAAAAACACAGATCGCGATGATCTAGAGCGAGTTACATTTTTCAAAACGCTCTATCGACGGTTCTGTATTTCATTTCTAACCAATGATGATCCCGTACAATTAATTTGTACGATTCTTCACCATAAGTTTCGTTTTCTATGCACGTATCTCTCTCACTAACTCCTACTCCTACTACTACTACTACTGTACTGTATATTGCTCGATTTTATTTGTAAAAATCACCGTCCGTCCATCTGCAGCGTGTTCGATGTTATTTTTATCGTGTTCCCCCGTCGATTTGAACGCCATCATCTCCGATCCCGATACCGAGGATTTGTTCCGCGTGTGTATGCATCCCCGCCTTGTTAATTGAGACGTCGTCGTCCCCGAGAGAGTTGCTCCGTCAATGCGCGCGTATATACGGGGCTGGCCGTTTGATTCCGATATCGAAAACGTGTCTTCAAATCTCCGTCGTATTTATCGGATTCCAACTGCGTTCGGAGTATTAATAATACTGTGTGGAGAACACCGTTAGTAGTGTGCCCTCGACATGTCGGTTACAACGACGGCGTGTGCTGCTCGGTCAAACGCATTTGGTGTGTTTTAACCGGTTCGCCTGCCGCGTCGAGTAATCTGAAACCTGTCGCAGCAGCAGCAGCAGCAGCGGCAGCGGTCTGAAAAGTAAAAAAATATGACGCGTCTCCGGAGCGGTAAGAAGAAAAAAATAAACGTGTATTTAAAAAAAAATCCGTATAGGACGAAAATAAAAATTAATAACAAACCGGTCGCGGGGGTCGTATTGTTGTGTGTGCAAGGCGCCCTCCGATTGCGCCCGCTGCTGATGGCGCGCGCGACGTTTTCGGATTCACGGCCAACTCGAACGATATACGTATTACGGTACGAGCGACTTGTTTTCTATTTTTTTCTCCTTCTAATTGCCGCGCAGAGAAGTCTCGCAGTCTGCGTTTACTTTTATTATTATTATTATTATTGTTGTTATTATTTTAATTCGTGCGCGCGCGCGCTCGGTCATCGGATACTTAATAACGTAGTGCTCGCGAGTTATGCAAATACGTTACGAATGACGCCCAATGTACCTCGTTCACTCTTCTAAATGAACTGCGCGATATTAATACGGTATCGCCGTTATAACGATAACATTTTAGAGATAGAAAAAGAGTACTTGTTTCTCGATCAACACGCCGATTTTATTGTAAACGAACGCGACGAGTATTCGAACGCGATTTTCGGTTTTTTAGCATAAACATTTTTTTAATCCTTCGCGGATTAATTTCAAAAATCAATAAATTGAAAAAAAAATATTTACTATTATGAAATAATAGTGTCTGAAATGATAGACTCGTCGACAAATACATACGTACGAGATTTCTATCTGTGTACAATACACGCGCTTCGACGCTTGTACGGAAAACAGCGCGTTTTACAGAACGAATTATCTATAATGTCATGTAAATCGATTTTAGTCAAACGTGATCATCGGAGTTTCGCGATATTTTTTAGAACGTTTATTAAAAGGAAAATACGTTTCGTCTGCGAAGTATGTGGCGGCCGGCAATCAATGTAGGAAAATGTGTAGAACGTGCAGTTGTTATTTTTTAGTATTATATTATTGTTTATAATTATTCTGTACGCATGTTTCGTATCTCGAAAAAATTGAGTCGAGAACAGAAAACAATTCCCGTTACGTACACCGCGATTGTGTTGCAATAATTATATATAAAAAAAAAAAAAAAAAAAAACGCGCATAGATAATAGACGACGCGAATAATATATTATTGAACTCGAGGTTATTGATCTTTTACCGAGAAAGAGGCATCTTCGAAGATTTCCCCGTGTTCGTTTACAACGAGTTTTTTTTCTTTATTCTCCTTTGGCTTCTGTTGACTCTACGGGCGGCGGTAGTCGTGTGCTCTCCTAATTCGTATAAAACAGCTCTGTAAATACATATTTTCATGCCGCCTCTTTTTTTTTTTTGTTTATAATTGATATCGCACGACGCGAATGTGTAATGATGTCCCGAAATCGTGTTATTTATATAATTGTTCGGGATTTGTCCGGGGATTGTTTCGGCGGTGCTGTAAACGCGCCAGATTGGACACTGTCCATTTCTACGATATATATTATTTTTTTTTCGCTAAATCGCTACAGCGGGTCACGCGCGTCGTCTGCGTGTTGAATTCGAATGTCCGTATAACAGTAGTACACTTGCCGTCGGTATTTCGACAGCCAAGATTATAAAATATGTTTCGTGTATTTAAAGAGATCGAATGTCATTTTTTTTTTTTTTTTTTTTAATGTCATCGTTCTTGAAGAACACACGTAAACCCGGTGTTATACACGCGTTTTAAATTATTGTATTTGTAAAATCGAAAAAAAAACTTTTTTTTTTTACAATAATTCTGTATATATATATATATATAACGAATAATAATAATAATATATGTGTACTTTATATTTCCATTATGATAATTATATTCACAACTTGTATTCAAGTATATAACACGCTATGCAGTAGTATTTATTATATTTTATGGAAAAAAAAAAAACAGTTCGCGTTTCTTATAAGACTTAAATTATATTTTATAGTTATCTAAATCATTTTTTTTTTTTTTTTTTTTTTACCAAAGTAATTTTTAACTAAATATGCACGACACGTCTTACGAATAATACGGTTTTCATTGGAAATTTTTACATAATAATTATATAAAGTCGGTTTTACGTTAAAATTATGCACAAAAAAATGTCGTAAGTCTTCGTGATAAACTTGTATATACTTGTTAGTTTATACGGAAAACTCGTAGCGTTTATTTCATAACGTCACACAATAAACAGTTAATAATTAAAACGAAAACGTTTGAATAATGCGGTTTGTGTATCATTTATGATACACACGTGTGTATATGTAAGGGCGTGTTAGAAAAACAGACCAATCGGGTTTAACCTTCACACATTTTTTTACGTGCGCAAAACCTTGGCTTGACAAATGAAGCAATTCACAGTCTCCGCGAGATCGTCGTTATTATAAACGCGTCTTACTTAATTTTTTCAAGTATAAACAATTAATGACCAATTAAGAGTATACATTATGTATTTCATTATTCTTTTCATGTCATAATTTTATGCTGTTTACTTTGAGGCTAGAGGCCAAAACCATTTGTCACATACGTAACCACCATTGCTACGAGAACTCGTACGAATTTTTCGAATTCCTATTTCTCAAACGTTTTATCCGCAGACCTTAAAAAGTCGTATTTAATTTTTTATCGCGTCTAATGGATTGTTGACTTTTAAAATAAAATTTCGTTTTAATTGTGTCCGTTTTACATATATTTTAATGTTTTTTTTTTTTTTTGAAATTCATGTAAGCGCGCCGGTACGTTATAATCCGTTTGAAATTCGTCCATAACTTTTATGTAATAGTAACACTCTTTTCATTTATATATATACGAGTATATATATACGTTTTCACTGTATTTAGAGAAACGTAATTTAATCGTATTTCATAGTAGATACTTTTTGTAGGTGTATTTTTATCCATTCCCCGTATGAATTGCACAAAAGAAAAAAAAGAAAATGAATTTGCGAAACAATCGAACGCGAATATCGCGTGTTCGTGTGACATGCGAATGATCCAACCGTCATTAATCGTTCGTCAATCAATACAGTAACTTATCATTACACATACACTATGTTTATCCCCGTTTTTCTCAGTTATTTTACCATCGATTTTACTATTTTTTTTTTTTTTGCACTTATTGTTATAAAGACCTATTATTATTCGTGTGAAAGTCTGGAAGATAATGTGGTGTAGTATATAAGATATTGGCCTTCGACACACAAATTGAAACGTGTCTGTGTCTTGTTGCACGGTCGTGGAAGCTATAGAAACGAAGCGTATTCGAATGTTGGAAAAGTAGTATAATATTTGCTGTTGCGGTGTGTAGACATTTTACTATTGTCGATTCGTGTGTGTGTGTAAAATACGCATACATATAGGCCACGATCACGAATGCAATGTGTACAATATCATATTTAAGTGATTTTTAAAACCGTTTTATTGTTATTGGCAGCAGCAGCAGCAGCAGCAATGCCTCGGTGTATTATTATAATATATCTATTTCAATCTGATACATAAATCTTGACCCACGGTCATTATTATTATTATTATTATTATTATTATTATTATTATTATTATTATTATTATTATTATTATTATTATTATTATTATACACTGGTCCAGATATTATTATCATTATTATATCGAGCCTATGTGGGCGTTCAAAAAAAAAAAATAAATAAATAAAAGGAAATGTTTTACTCATTGTCGTCAACGTTATTTAAGATTCGCACCTTTTACTATTCAACACTATTGTGTATAGCTTAAGGATACTTTCGGCCTTGTTGATATATAGCCAAACGTCCTTAGATTATTTCGACTCTGTACCAAACGCGTACTGTTAAAATACGTTTTATTTATTCCATAATTTTTCCTCAGAAACACATCAAACTATATTATTATTATTATTATTATTATTATTATTATTATTATTATTATTATTATTATTGGCTTAGTTATTTATTTTTGTAGGTTATGACGTAAACTATAATTAATTTTAACTACTTTATATAATATTAACTCACGATATATTACATATTATTATCGTACATTTTTTCAATCGCACATATATTCTGAAATGAATAGTCTATACTTCAAGTTACAATTTATTGGTTTTTTTTATTTATAATTGTGCTGTTGTTTTTAATATAATATTATATGTATAAGTGTGTCTACTGCGTTTCATCTATAAATATCGGTATATTTTTTTTTTTAAATGTCAACGTATGACATATACTATATTTTTATCGATATGGGTTTTATGTAGTTATAAATCATCTGTTAAACGGCATGTTCAGTTAGAATTGTTTTTCTATACGTTTTGTTATAGTTATAACATTTTTTTTTTTTTTTTTAATTTTAAACTCGGATGTTTTATATCGGTAATAAATTGTGTACCGTAATATAAGTTTGTTTCGAAAACTTTTTTGCGACAGAAACAAAACCGTATAAGCGCAATGATACTAAATAATTGGAAGTCGTTTAATGCGGCACTTCGTAGATTTTCTTCGATAGACCGTATTATACGATTAATTTCAATTTTTTAAATTATAGTAGTCAGCTTTTAAACGGGGTTTCTCGTAATTCGACGAATATGCCTGAGTAGATGCCTTTGGACGTATATCGTTACCGGGTTGCACGTTACGTTTTATTTTTGACAGGTAAGACGACTCGCAGGTGGTTTAAGAAGAACAGCCGTGCGTGTTATGAAAAAAAAAAACAAATTTTTTTCACTCGGTATTTTATTTTTATTTTTATACACTAACCAAGTCGCCGAATGAAAAATATTAAGTAAAATTCGACGGCTTGTGTCATCCGGCTAAAAAATAGTCATGTGTTGAGCGCGCTGTTATCCGTCTGCTATGCGTGGTGGTAGCGTATACCCAGAAAAAGCGCACGCAACGTTAACGAAGCGTTATCGACAGATGGTTAAAACAAGGGACTAATAATTAATTTCGTATATGTCTAGTCGTTTTTGATGAATAATTGGGGGGGAAAAAAAAACAATTTGATTTAATTAATTTCGTGAATAAATTATACGCCTGTAGGAGGTATGAATTTAATATTTTTAGAGGGTGTTGAATTTGTTTAATATATATATACGGAGAGAAATTAAAACTCTTTCTTAGTTGTTACGTTATAGATTTGGACAGATATTATAGTTGGTTTTTTTTTTTTTTAATTATGGCCTATAAGTTAGTTAATTTATGCGTATTTTGTTTTTCTGTTATTACCCGCGAGATGAATAATTTTTGTGTATATCGTCGTTTTATTCTAATTTTTCGTTCGCGAAAACGGCTCTAAAATTTTTTGATGAAAAATCCAACGTTTTCTCGGAGTCGAATTATAGCGATTTTTTTTTTTTTTACGCGTCGAAATTGAGAAAAATCGTTTAGATGGGGCGGGGGATTCGTAAAAAAAAAAAAAAAAAAAAACGATTTGACATCGTGATGTTTTGTAAGCTCATACAGAAATACATTTTAAAATAAAATCCGTTCAATTTGCCTCACGTACCACTATATAACGTTATAATGTGTACACATCGGTTTCCAAAACGCATTTAAATAATTTTATGATCGTCGAAACTATTAAACGTTTTGAATAATCGGTGTGTAAACTTGTTACTTGTTATTAAGTTTCTCTTTTGAATACCCGTTTGAAATCGATATCGCGTAACTATTTTCGCTATCAGACGTTGTTATTACAGAGTTTTGTATTATTAAGTATATAATTAATTATCATTAACACTCCGTGTCGTAGCCCCCGTAGGTGATCACTGTAAGGTTTTTGAAAAGTGTGACATTTGAATATTGCGTATGTACGTGCTGTAAAACAGGTATGATTACAATATATATATATATATATATATATATATATATACATGTATTATACACTTATAAGATCGGTATAATTGCATGTAGAATTTGTTAATAGTTCGTGGCATGTGTAACAATCGTAAAATACACTCGCGTGTATTTATTATAATAATATTTAATATAATAAATAAATATTATTTATATTTAACGAATTTACAAAATCGTAATATAAAGATATTTAAACTCGTTCTGATAACTCGGGATAGGTGATTTTTTTTTACGTTCAATTTGTAACCTTATGTTTAACACTTAATAAGCCGTAATTATATATTTTGAATTGTTTAAAAATATATTTTGTCTTGTCGTAAACTGTTTTGCGAAAAACAAAACACTGTAAAATACACGTATGTATACAATCTTTTTTACTAATATTAATATATACTTTGTTCTTGTTTCTATTTTTTTAACGTATCCTTTTTTTTTAAACTTTTATTTACTTTTTTATTTTATTTTACTGTTTTATTATATATATATATATATATATTATACACTGGAGTTGTCGGGTGTTATCGCGCCACTATATTTTTGTCGAGTTTTACAAATATATTGCGCAATATCGAATAAACAATATCTATATATATAATACTTATATAAATATTTAGTCACATTGGGATATATTTTCGTCTTCCGTCTTCGCTTACGTACGATATAAATTACTGATAGGTAGTGTACTTATGTTCGTAATCTAAAAAAAAAAAAAAAAAAACGACAAATTCTGTAGGTATATGCATAATCGTGTAAATCATAAAAAATAATTTTTTTTTCGCTTTATTTTCGTAAAATAAAAATATTATATTATATATAAAAAAAAAAAACTATTTATACGCGTCTCACTGCGTTTAGTTTATATATACACGCATGTATTTAAAATATTATTATGACGTCCCGTTCGGTATTTTATAGTCTGTACTTATATAATGGGTTTTTGATTTTTCGCATATTCGTCGACAACGATCTTGATTTAGGATATTGCGACGGTTAGTGCTACGTCGAAGAAAGCGAAATTTCGATACGCTTTTTTTTCTTTTTTTTTTTAAACGACTTTGGACGTTTAAAGAAACTCCTCAAATCGCCTGCGCGCTAGGTAAGGCGATCCGGCGCTTATTGAGGACAAAACGTATTGGAATTGTATTTATAAATATTTTGAGAGCGAGTTTAGAATCATCTACGGCAGCGTTTCTCGAACTGTGGGTCGCGACCCCCTGGGGGGTCGTGAGTCAATTTTTGGGGGGTCGCGAGAAGTTTTTTTTTAGATTATTTAATTTAAAATAAATAAAATAAAAAATAAATATAATTTTATAATATTATTTAGTATATTATTATTATTATAAAGTAGTAAATAAGTACTAGAAAAATTTGTTTTTTGAAATTACTTTTTTGATTCTGTAAATGTAAAATTATGGGGGTCGCAGTCCTAAAAGGATTGAGAACCACTGATGTACGGTGTAGATCGCGGATCGTTGCGATACCGAAATCGTTAACAACGGTCGAATAAGAATTAAAAGAAAAAAAAAGAGAGCGAAAGAATATAATAGAAAAAAAAAAAACGAAAAAGACGGGGTAAAAAAGAGAAGAAATAAAAACGGATAATAATCGCGTAACGCCCTCTCGGCCCTAGCACTGGCCGCTACCTCTAAGGGGCGCGGGAAAAAATATATTTATAGGGCGCCGCCAACTATATTTTTATGTATCCACTTGAAAAGAAAAAAAGGGGCGCTAATTTCTCAATCGGTCATGGGGCGCACCATAACTCCCGGTGTCCCGGTAGCGTACCAGTCAGGGGCGTATTTACTTCATCCCCTAGGGGGGGGGGGCGAGTGGAAAAACGGCCCGTCGAATCTGCTGCTGACTTAGAATTATCGAATAAAATTATATGAAAATAATAAGTATTAAATAAAAAAATGTTTTATTACATTTTAGTTCGATTAATTTTAGTTGTCAGTAGATATAGGTACATACACAAGTATCTAGGTCGCCCCATCGCCCCCTCCCCCTTGTATACGCCCCTGATACCAGTACGGTAACGCTCTTCTCGGCCGCCGATTGGTGTCGGCGCACACAACACAACCGTCGTGTCGTGTCATTAGGGCACCGACTCGCCGCCGGTGTATTTTATAAGAAACGGACACGCGGCGACGATTGCCACGGTCGGTTCGGACGCGGTGGACGACGAACAAGAACGATGTCCGGCACGAAGGGCAGAGCACACACACACTTGTTGAAGATTTCGCGGTTGTCGTGGGGGCCGAACGATTTGCCGCGTTTTCGTGTCCACCGAAGCCCGCGGCGCGGAAAACTGACGGCGGCGGCGGCTGCGGCGAATTGACGAGGACAAGACGCGTGCGCGGTTTTACCACCACGGGGACATTTATTATTGTATTATACGTGTCGTCGTCGTCGTCGTCGTCGTCGTCGTCGTCGTAAAACAAACGTGTGCAATTGTTTAATTATTTCGTACGAGCGAAGGGGAAAAAAATATTCTCGCCGAACAATAACGACGAGCGTATTTTTTTTTTTTATAAGATAGAGAGAGAGAGAGAAAACACGCGGTACGGCCTAACTCCGAGTATTACTGCTGCTGTTAAAAAGCGTTTTCGTGCGTTTCGTTTGACGCGTTCGGATTAATTATTACGTTATCACGGAGAGTGTACGACGCGACGGGCATTATTATCGTCGTCGTCGTCATACGCGTTTATCGGTCGGGAAAAAAAAAATGAATAATAATTCGCCATATTTTAACGACGATTCTTCTTCCCCTTTTCGCCGTTTTTTTTAACCGGCCCAAGCGATTGGTTCAAAGTGAATGAAACCTGTGCAGGTCGCTTTTTTTGTAATAGACCTTAATTATTATTATTATTATTCTACTAAAAAACTTTATGTAGGAGGGGGGAACCGTTTAAACGTTTTCTCTTCGAATTTCCGTAAAAACCGCAAATTTTGTGTTTTAAATGGTTTCTTCTTCGTCGTCGTCGTCGTTCCTTTCGCCGCCTCGTCATCGCGACGACGCACAGGAATCAAACATTTAGCCGGTCAAAAATAGAAAATTTTGATGTCGTAATCAGCGACCATTTTAAACATAAATAATTGTTGCTACTTATCTGACGATGACAAATTTATCGCAATAAGCGATAATCATTAACTAATTAGGCCGACAAAAGTAGATACGGTTCATAAAGATTTATGAATTTAGTGCAATAATACGGCGTGAACGTATATTCTACATTTTCGTTTATCTTTATTTCATATGAATAAGTAAAATTTTATTTTTCGTAAATCAAAAATGGATCAAAATACAGTATTTAGTAAGTGTATTAATTTGTATTTATGCTATTAATTAAAATAGACAAATATTCATATATATATATATACTACGAAATTAAAGAAATTCTATTGATTTCCTATATGATATATTGAGTAGAACAATTATTTGGGGGCTTATTTAACATTCTTTTAATAACATCTGATCCAATAATAACAAGCTTAAGAGTAAAGTGTCGCCAACTAAATTACCTCCAGAAGAGCAATACATTTATCGGATATTGAAAACTACTCCGATGTAAACGGGTCTAATGAAGAAGCCGAAACTAGTAGTGACTAGGCTTAATTTTAATGTTCATTAGTTATTAGTTATTACTTATTATTTAAATATGTTATTAAATAGTTTTTTTTCACTTACCATAAAACTTCTTTTATAAATGAAAAAATATTTTTTTAAGAATATTAGTATTGTGTTAACTCAAAAAATGTATTTTCATATTTATTCTACGAAATATAAATTAAATGAACTTAAATATCATTATTTTATATTTTTTACCGACTAAAAGTTTGATTGCTCCCACTGTGCGCGACGGTTTACCGCGTACAAATCGACGGTTTTACGCTAATCACTGCGAGCAATATTTATTAAACGTCCCACAATACCGTTTAAATTTCCGGAATGACGAAATAAAAAGTGTCGTTTATCCGCGACTTTATAGAATGACTAAGTTTCGCGTATAAACCGTTTTGCGCGCGATGAGCAATTGGAATTTTTATCGCGCGTTTTTAAAACGACACTATTCCTTTTTTTCTCACCGGTACGTCTTTTCCGACTGTTTGGATTTCGATATACAGAACAGTCGACTCGGAGCGAAATGGTATATATTTTATACGTATAATAAATAACG
Organism: Chaetogeoica ovagalla; assembly: GCA_032441825.1. Taxonomy (NCBI): domain Eukaryota; kingdom Metazoa; phylum Arthropoda; class Insecta; order Hemiptera; family Aphididae; genus Chaetogeoica; species Chaetogeoica ovagalla. Next base: position 6,065,504 of record CM063730.1, read on the forward strand.
TTTTTTTCCCTCCCCGTCGCGTTTATTCGGTTTAAAAAAAAATTTATGTATCGTAACGCAATCGATCGTTTTGTTTTCTACGAATACTCGTCGGAATCTCAATTTCGGTCCGATTCGAAATCTACAATAATATACGTGTTTAATTCTTAAGAGTTTCACGTGTAATAACATTACAGCAGTCCGTTAACTGCGGCGTATACACAATGTCTCTCATTACTCGAATTTACCGGGGGTCGGGGGAAAAGGACGAGTGAATTTTTTTTCTATCAATCCTTGAGATGTACACACGTATTTAACGTACGTTTTAAATCATAAAAACTTCCTGTACGACGTATACGTACGGAGATTATTTTAATTGTCTGTACACACTGGTAAAACGTACCACTCCGTAATAAGAATATACGGATAATATTAACATAATAATAATAATAATTATTAATATTATACACACGCACTGTGTTCAGTCGTATGCCGAAGGATTCCAACGGTAAATCGTGACCGTTTTGTATTTATATATTATACACATTCGTATATTATTACGAACATGATTTTTTTCCGATAAATTACCGGTAGTGCGTAAAAAATATTTATTCGCTCGCGCGTAATATTGTTAAACTGTGTTTGTGTTTGAACGAACGAGAGGAAAAAAAATATTATCAATCGATCCTCTTGAAAGTCCAACGTGCGCGCGCGTGTACGCGTGTTGTGGATCGTGTGAAAAATTCTACCAATTCTCCTCGTGCGTCGCGTGACAAACATCAAAAGGAGAATATAATATATTATTTTTACACACAATTTATATATATATATACTTATTTACGCATATAAACGCTTGTATAAGTACCTTAAGGCATAGAGAAATAATTCTCGCCAATATCTCCCGTGTTTACGTTATATTAATACGTATTTATTTATTTTTTTGACAAAAAATTTTCACACGGTTGTGTACAAACCGAAATTCGTGTTCCGTTTGTCCGTTTCGCCGTGAACGTGTTTTTTTCTTCCTTTTTTTTTTTTACAACAGCGTTATTATACGTGTTTCAAAATAATGTTTAGGAAAACGACGGGTTCAGTCAACTTTTTAAGGGGACGAGTATATTTTCTCTATGTCTCTCGCACACATAAAACACAGTGAAAAAAAAACAGACGTTTTTTACAATCCAGCGCGCGGCGTACCGATCGACCACGAACGGAATTCGAAAACGGATTCGAATTCTTCTTGACGTCTATGGTACACACACGAGTAACGAGGACTTTTTCCCAAATTCAAAATGTTTTTTTTTTTTTTTTTTTTTTTTTAAAGCACATGTCGTCAAAAGCGATTGAACTAAAAAAAAAAAAAAAAAAAAAAAAAATGTTTAAGAAGCGAGAAAGTCGATCGTCGTCAATGAGTAAAATTCACGATGAATTCATATCGGTTCAACGATCTCCCAGACGCGATTAGGTTAGTTAAATTAAAAACGTATAGTTTTTAATTTAAAAATTAAAAAACTCGTCGGTTTATCAAATCATTGTCGATCAAGAATATCATTGCACGTGGGGCAGGTCTGTTGTTTCTGCAACGGGGGTTATATAAACGCGCGTGTATAATATTATACGCGTTGTACGACGAGGAGGCATAAATGCGCGTGGAACAACAGCTGTTCATTGAATACAAAATGAATTATCGATTATTGCGTAACGTAACCCGGCTACTCTTTTCGACGAGATTAAAAGAAGAAAAATCAGAAAATGACGAAATCGTTATAACCGTCATCGCGCGTTTATATATATATATATAGTTGCCAATAATATATTGTGTATATATATATACGAGCGCACGCGTCCGCGTCGTTTTTTCTTTTTTATTTTTATCGTAAAAACCGTGTAAATTTTTTTTTTTTTTTTATCGACAATCGAAGAAATATGCGCACGCGCCAAAGGCAATACGCTGGGCCCGTATACTCGTATGTCTAATATATTATAATACGCGGAACGTTCTTCCTCGGTCAATCTATCGCACAACATCGCGTACTTTCTCCGAAACGCTCACGGTCCGTTCATATCTTTTTAAACGTGTATCTCCTCTGTGTGTGTGTGTACGCAATAATTCTTCTCGTTTTGACGGCAATGTGCGGTAGGTGAACATTGGGGGTTTTTTTTTTCTTTTTTCGAATTCCTCCAAAACGCCAAAATTCCGATGACTCGGAAACTGTCCGCGACACACGACATATACCTGTACAAACGTAACATGATAATACGAAATGCGTATATTATGTGTTGTATTTGATTTGTCGGAAAACGACGCACGTCGGCGGCGACAATCCCGCGACTTCGCGTTTCGTCACGTACGCCGACGATTTCCGAATGTGTGGAAACGTGCCGGCCTTAGGTTGTGAAAGATTTACCTGCGTCGTCCGCGAGAACAGCAACGGCAGCGAGAAGCATCTCCTCCGCGGGTTTGTCATTTCTTTTTTTCCTCCTCTCAAAACCACCTGCGCGTTATTCGAGTAACGAAACGGCCGACGACGGAAATCGACGCTTGTGCTGGTGGTGGTGGTGGTGGTCGTCGTCTCGCGTTGCGTGAGAACTATAATAATGCCGGTGAGTCTCTTCGCTGACTCTGGCTGGCTGCACACCGTCGACGATACCCCTCTGGCATCCCGCGTCGCGTCTGTGCGCAGCGATTATTATTATTATTATTATTATTATTATACCCCGCGCAACGGGGATATATTTATCGCGTTACAAGACGGCCGTAAGGAATAATAATAATAATAATAATAAAAAAAAAGCCGGTTTCGTGTAAGGATCGCGGCGAAAGCCTTAAACGGCATAAAAAAAAAAAAAAAATGTATATATTTATAAATAAACGGGTTGTGCGAGTTACTGAAACGCGCAATAATTACACACGACGACGACGGCGTACGCGCTCGGCTGTTGCACGTGTGTTGAATTCGCACGCACGCAACGATAAAATAATAAAAAAAAAATATATTCTCTTTTTAACATTGTCTGGGCCGATGCGCGATCGTCGTCGTGTAATAATAACAACGCCCGCGAGCGTACACCGATTTCGCGTTTTTTATTAACGTTCTTTTCATCCATTTTTTTTCCTCCCCTTCGAAAATTCCCGTTTAGCAAAACGATATACGTGTCGACTACGACGAGAGATACATGCGGTTTTTTTTGTTTGTTCACCCTGTAAACGCGCCGGCGGCGTTTTACGTATCGTGCAACACGATAGACGACGAATAAACGCGGACGGGTCCACACGTCTGTACACCGGGTTGCTTATTATTTCTTCCGTTGTCAAGTCATTGACGACGCGAGTTCTCCCGTCGGAAGGGGTACGAGGTTATATAGGTTTGGAATGAAAACGGAAAACGATTTTCGAGTTTTTCTGCGGACCGCGCGTTTTCTCCATTCCGACCGTAATGGTTTCGTAATTTATTTTTCCGTTTCGCGTACGGCGCGCGAGCGATGACGAATTCGTGAAGTTACAGTGTTTCGCGCAGACCGAATGTTCAGTAACGGGCCACCGTCGCTCGTCGATACGTGTCGGCAACATGTGCGGTAAAGGTGCTACCGCGACAGCAAAACCGAATGTTATAATAATAGTTTTTTTTTTTTTGTTATCCGTTCGTCGTTTTTTTTTTTTTTTTTTTTGGTGTTTCCAGTCACTTGTAAACGTATTTATATAAAAATATAAACGCGATTTTTACAAAAAAAAAAAAAATTTGTTTTCTTTTTTTATTCTAACAAAACGACTGCAGTTTTCGTCTTCGGCGTTAAACGATTACTGAATCGTACACGTTCCTTTTTTATAGAAGGAAAATTGTTTATTTTATTTTTTCGCATCGTATCCGTCCGCCGACGGATTCGTTCTCGTTTTTTTTCCCTTCTACGCGTTGACAGTCCGCAGCACGCGCAATTACGTCCCGTTAATCCTCGTGAGCGCGCGCTGGCCAGTCGGGCGGCGGTAAACCGCTCACGCTCGCCGCACACTCGGCCGGGTTAGACGTCCGATTCACACGCGTCACGCGACCCACGTGTCGTCCGCATTTGAGAAGGGAAATAATTTTCGAAGGGAATAACGAGAAAAAAAATCGTCGCCGAAAACGAAAACGGCCGCGTTTTTCAGCGCCGTTTTTTTTTCTTCTTCTTCTTATTATTATTACGTACGCCCGCGCGTACGTTAATAACCGCGAAGACATTATGCGAGTATGTTAAAATAGAGTCGTGGCGGCGCGCCGACGACGTAGGCGAGAGCGGCGGGCCCGTGAACTTCTTAAACAATGCCGCGTAAAATGCACACGAGATGAAAAATAAAGACGGGAGATTGCGCGGCGGCGTTAACGACGCGTGTGTATTTCGAATCGTATATTCTATCAAAACCGATTCGTCGTTACGACGGAATATAAAACCAAAAAGAAAAAAAATTATATACGGAAAACCAAACGGTCGGCAAGGTGCTCGCTTCTATTCTTCATTGCATTATGTCCAATCATTTCAGTTTCTTTGTTTTCCGGGGGGTGTGCGGAGTCTCACAGCAGACCGTTTTGAATTTTCATCGGGCCCATACATAATAAATAATACACTCGTGTACGTCGTCCTGATTTCAATATTTTTTTTCGTTTCCTTACATCGTGAATCACAATGATCGCTCTCTCTTTACCCGTGAAAGCCGATAAGTTAAAGTAAAATGAAAAAAAAAAACGGGGAAAATGACGGCGAACGTAGTGAGAAGAAGAGTGACGAAAAGCGCGTAAAAAAGTCTTTAAAAAAAAAAAATTAATTATATTTGAAATAAGAAGACGACACCGGCGATTTTCATTAGTTTAGCGAATAAATTTTCGGCTGTTTTTCCAGAAAAATATTCTATTCTTTTTCAACATTAAGTACCCCCCCCTCCCCCACATCGTCAAAACGGGAGCCAGCTGAGACTTTATTAAAAGCAAAGAGCGGCGCCACACCAAACGACGACGCGTTTGTATCCGATTTTATTCACGAAACGTTGTTTCGTAACGATTTGTTTTTTTTTATTTGTTTCTACCGCCGTTCGCGGCGTATTTTCGTCTCGTTTTTCGCGAAAATAATAAAATAATTTTTCCTATTGATGAAATCAACGCAGACGTTCGCCGTTTTTTTTTTTTTTTTTTTGTTTGAGGGAAGGAAGAAATTTGACGATCACGTGAATAATGTTAATGCGCGCGGGCGCGTACAATTGTCTTGGTCCCGTAATACGCGAAAGCCTCTCGAATATCGATTTAGAAAACAAAAAACACGTCCTTCTCCACGTATTTATTACGTGTTTCGCGAGCGTTTATTATTATTTCATTTCTTTTTTTTTTTTTTGAGTATATATTGTGTACACCGTTCGCGCTCGTATTGAACCCGTATAGCAGTGAACGGGTTGTCACGGTGTGTGCGGGTTTTATTACATAAATTAAATTTCGGTTATTGAATATTTTTAGAAGAAGAAGAAGAAGAGAGAGAGAGAGAAGAAAAACGGTCCCGTGTTTCCAAACACGATCACGTTTCGCCAGCACAACGTACGCTACGATAATGTATAATCATCGCGTGTTCTACGATATAAAACAATCTGTGAAACGGTCGGTCGTCCAATATTTTATTCATTTATTTATTATAATAATATATTCCATCCACTCGGTAATTTTTTTTTTCCTCTATCGTTGCCAGTCGGCCGTTATTGCTGAAAACGTCATTTCCTGCTGTGTGTGTGTGTGTGTGTGTATACGTGTACAATTATAATAATTATTGTGTTATACGCTGCGTATTTATAATAAATAATCATTTCGAGCAGTCCATACCGTGTGCACGCGCTGGTTTATCGTCTCGGTGACGCGTCTCACTGCGATTCGTTTTTTTTTTTCTTTTTTTTTTTTTGTAATTAATCGTTTACGACGTTCATTCATCGTTGTAGCGACGACAAAATTCGTAAAATTCGTATTACGAAAAAAAAAGTACTTGAATATTACGTTTATTCGAATAGTAGAATATATTCGGAGAATGGAGTGGGTACATTTTTCGCGTATTTTAAGGACGGAAATTTTGTTCCTTTTTAATGTACGATATAAAATTTCGTTTTATAAAATTAAATTTCGGTTCTTATGACTATTTTCAATCACTGTAGTGTGTATGGTCGTATTGTTTTACGTAAACGCTGATAATTCGTAAACCGTCCAGGGCTTGAAAATGTTTCTCTGGAATGACTCTTTAAAATGCAGGCCTTGATCTATGACATTTAGATACTTCGGCTTGATAATACTATACCGCGCAAACGGATGACGAACGACTTGCGATAGAATGAATAACGGATGAAATAATTCGAGAATTCAACGAGCAGAAATAGAGGCGTAAAATCATTGAAAATATCGTCGTGTAACGTGAAAAATAATCGATTATTATTATTATTATATAGATAAAACAACGCATTAGTTGTGTATACAACGTTTTAAAAACGGAAAAAGACTAGTAGTAGAGCGCGGTAAAATCGCAAAAACCTCGTTTTATTATGTTAATAATATTGGAACTTATTCTGAAAACAATCAAGCACACCGGCAGCTGTGCAGAAGAGTATTGTCGGTGCCGTATTGTTATTATCGAAATGAAAAATGTGCGTACTTGATACGGATAACGGCGTTATATTATTATTATTATTATTATTATTACTCGTATTATTATTATTATTATTTCGTCTCGTACAGCGCGTAACGAACGTTTATCGCACATTGTGTATTCGGATTATTATTAAGTATTATTTTATGGAGAATCGAGAGAGGAACTCAATGATGTAACAATAATACATAAAAAAAAAAAATAGGTCGTGAGAATATTCTTTTTTTCGTTTAAAGTCCGCGCATATGTGTGTATCTATGGAACAATATTATATATTTAAACTCGGTAAACAAAAAAAAAAAAAAAAAAAAAAAAATCGTCGCGTATTATAATAATCGCGAGCACCTGCGAGAATTAAATATTTTATTAACGATGCAAAAAAAAAAAAGTTTAAAATATATTAGTCAATTTTCGTTTTTTTTTTTGTACGTATAGTTTAAGAGGAAAAAAAATTCTATTTCGACGAACAACGCGATAGTTTTCCTAATTGGTAACGTTTAATTGGTATTACGATAACACTTATTATTACGACAACGTACTACGTACATCTGGTTTGTGTTATACGCTCGTGTTTTTTTTTTTATTATTATTACTGTATAGTCATGACAAATGTAGACACGTTTTTTTCTCTTCTTTATTATAAAACAAATTACCGATTGTTTTAATTATACATCCACGTGCGCGTGTGTAAAATTAAATACGTTTTAAACAACTATACGCGCGGGATATTTTCACGTCGCTGCAGATTCAAACGCGCGAGATGTTTGGCTTAAGATTGAACGGGCGATGTTAATAATTTTCTCGACCTTCTCGTAGGCGTCAGTTGTACGTTAAAAACGTCACGTTTTCTTTGCTTATTATTTATAATTTTTTTGTTTTCGAAGAATATAAACGTCGTTTTAAACGTTTTAAGAGAATCGCGCGGACCATTATAGGCGGTGAGAAATATCGGAACGGAAAAATAAACGTTGGAACGAAATGCGACAATGAGATATTATCATGGTTTTAATCGTTTTTTTTTTTTTGATTTTCGGAAAAAAACGTCGATTCTATTTCGTGCCGCGCGCACTGCTGTGGTACCGCACATAAACTGAGCCGCGTAAAATGTCCGTTGAACTCTCGCGAGATTTTCTCGTGAGTCGCTTTCAACACGCTGGCGCGCGCGGATAATTCATATTGCGATATCGGCGGTCTTCGTGTGCCTTACACGCCGTATAAAATAACGATTATTTACTGTTTTTATTTATTCCGAAGATTGTCGTACGCATTTGTTATTATTATTATATTTCCCTAGTGAACAAGGACGCGTTTATAATAATTCATAAATATTATAGCGAGTGTTGTGTGTGTGTGTGTGTGGTGTAGACTTAGAAAACGACGACGTCTGTAATATATTTTGAGCAAGTATTTTTTTTTTTTTTACCCGTCGAAAACGTCCTCGAGGCCAAAACTACTACGGGTGTAGTGCGTGGCGGCGTCGCTTTCTTCGGGGGCTAAGGGGGAAGGCATATTTCGACGGGTTACATAAACGAGTTTATATTATATCGTACGAGAGAAGTGCTGCTGCAAGGACCACCTGCCAGTTATCTGACACGCTGCGTGTATACAATTGTAATATATTATTTCTGATAACCAACTCTCCTTCGTACTCGTGGGTACACAAATACATACGCGTACACAGGGATTATATCCCTCATAATAATACTAACGCGTGTATAATGCGGTCAATACGATTAATTATTAATTATTATTTAATTAATTATAAATCGTACGGTTTAATCGCCGGTCGTCTCATTCAGTGTCGTCCGTCATCTCTCGCACTCATTCATAACAATATGTCTCGCCCAAAACGAATTTCCGTCCGTTACAAAAAAGCGTTGTTGAATCGCTTTTCGTTAAACATAGGCCGGCCGTATGTCGCATTTCTTGTTAAAATCGTTTTGTTTTAGTTCTTTGCGTCTAAGTCCATCATATTGTGTATTATAATTAATCTGGTATAAATACCGAGTACCGTGTACGTTATTATGCAAATAAATGAATTATTTTGGAAGTTAATCGGTTTTTATCGTTTCCCGAAACCTCGTCTGTTGAAACATGTGCGCTTTGAACGTAAAGCCATTCAATTATTATTGGATACGCGCTTAAAGTGTTAGAAATAAAATTTCGGTTTTGCGCTCCACAATTTCATCGAAATAATCACGCGGCGTAAATGTATATTCGCCTTTTTCGACGACGCTCCGTAAAAACGTATTTGAAGAGTACCGGGGAAAAAAAACGAACGAGAATAACGCGGATTCGTACAATCGAATTAATGTTCAAAAAAATTTTACTTAAAATCTACATTATACTTGGCGCCGATGTATATCGTTTTCACTTTATCGAGTGTGCTCGACTTCACCCGGATTTTTTAACATCGTGTGAAAACTGAAAGAAGTCACGATTCCTTTCTTTTTTCTCTCTCTCATAAACCATTGACGCTCGTTGTATTGAAATGTTCGAATTTTAAACCTCTGTATATTCGTAAAACGTTGTGTGATTTCGCGGCACAAAATATAACCTTGAAATACGGGCGTGTTTTATATAAATACGCTAAAAATTATATCATTTCGTAGGAAAAAGAAAAAAAAAACTTAAAAATCCGATCACTATGGTTATATAATAATATTATATTCGACGCGCGCGCGCCCGCCCGCCCGGTTTTCGTCGTATAATTTCGTGTCGCTTTAGACGGTTGTAGAGCGAGGAGGAGGAAAAAAAATCTCATTTATATATTCCATAGGAAATGAATAATAATTATTTGTTTATACGCGCCTACATTAATCGTACTGCCAGTGTACGAGCAACGATTTGTGTATTTCGAATTTTTTGTACGCGCGCGTTGAAATGCGTAAAGAAGAAAAATGTGGAGAGAAAACGACGGAGGTGTGTGTATGGAAAATAATCTCCTTTTTACAACAACAGTGAAGTTTATTTCTGGCAGATAAAACCGTTTCAGATATACCGCTCGGCTATCGCTTTTATTATTATTATTTTTTTTTATCAAACGCGCGTTATATGTTTACACTTAATAATAAATTGAATTTCGTATTAAATTTTACGAGGGGGGGGGGGTAGGGAAAGAAATAATAAAAATAAACGCGAATGTGTGTGTGTGTGTGTTCTCGACCGTTCCCTCTTTTTTTTTTCTTTTTCTCTATCACTGGAGACACGTTGCTGTAGCAGCTCCAGTACGATTCGTATATAATATCGCAGACAACAACCGTTCGCGACGATGAAACTAATCGTTTTTTATTCCGTTCTCGTCGTCGCATGCGCGGCGTCGGTGGTTTCGATTCCATCAGCCGTTTTGTGCGTTTTAATTTTTATCACACACACAGTAGTGGTGTTACAAATGGAAACGGGACGTCTTTTTTTATTATTAATATTGGCACGTATTCAACGCGATGGAAATCGACGGTTCTGTGCAAATCGGATTGTATAATGTGCGCGCTCGTGTATATATACATATATATTGGTGGCAATACGCGTTCCACTTTCTTGGCGAATAAAAAATATAAGAAACACTCGGCGCGCACATAAACGTATGTAATAATATAATATAGTATCGCGCGGATTAATAAAAATTTTATATCGTAAAAAGAAAAAAAAAACATTCTCGGTATTATATAAACGTTCTGAAACACCGGTACGCTTTTTTAAAAGTATACGCGGTTGTAATTATTTCAAAAAAAAAAAAAAAACGCGACTTGAAACACGACGTTAGTTATTATAACGTGTACACAGCGAACGGTCACGTGTACGCGTAATACTAACGCGAAATCTCCTCTACCTTATGTAAATATTATTAGAATTTAAAAAAAAAAAAATTTTTTTTTATATATATATACATGATATTATATTATATACACGTGTGAACGTCTTGTAAAAACCGCGCTCGCGTTATTCGATCCTCGCGTAGTAATTATAGTAATAATAATTCATCGCATTGTGGTCTTAATTATAATACACGCGACAAACCTGGTATACGGAATAGTGTGTTATATTATTATTGAGTGAGACTCCGCGCGTTTCACAAAAGTATAAATTACCATCGCGCGTATAGGTGTAAATAAATATAAGACGAAAATATGTGTAACGTTAGAATACGCGTGATTTCAATACATACTCGCGCATGTGTATATTTATGGCGGTGTTCATCTTTCTCGTTGAGACCGAGTAATCTCGGTTTGTTGTTATTCATAATACGTAATATACTTCGTCGTCGTCGTCGTCGTCGTCGTAGTTGCCGTCTACGGGACGTGTCTCGAATACAAAAAATAAATATGACGTCTATTAGTAGTAGCCGCGCACCACTCTGCTGCTCGTATAATAACAGAACAAAAAAATCCGCCAAACTACGCAGTTCCTTTGCCTCGTGTGTCTCTCTCATCATGACCCGTTGCTGCTGCACTAGCAGATAATTTTCGACGATCTCCGGATAATTTTTCCCCTTTCGGTTTATTTTCATCTTTTTTTTCCTTTTCGTTTTTAACGAATCTCCGCTGTCGCACGATCTCCGCATTGTCGGACTGCACTGGACCGCTAGTTCGCATTTGCCGTCGAGGCCGCGGTTAAATTATTATCCATTGGGGGGCTTTTTTTTTTTTTTTTTTTTACATCTGTTAATAGTAATTTTAAAATAAATAATAAAATCATCTCTTTTCATATTTGCTTATTAACACTTTGGCATCACCCTTTTCCTCTCCTGCCGCTATAACCTAGTTCATTCTATTTGGTTGGAAAAATCGCGGACGGGGTGACTTTTTGATGCCAGTCCGACACTGAATCTTCGTATAACTCTCGGTTATATTGTTTCCGAAGAAGCGGGGTGACGGGAGGACAAAAAAAAAAAATTACGTTCAATTTGAGAACCGCGTTTTCTTCGTATACCCCGAATGAATATTGTAAATATTTATAAGAATACTGATATTTTATAAAGAAGAAAACGTGTTATTAGAAAGGAAAAAAAATTTACGTTCGAAGAATTCAAATCGCGTTGGTATAATGTCCCGGCGTAGCCGAGCGAGCACTGTGTTATTATAATCCGATATAATTTATTGTCTCGTGTGACATCTTATTCAGTGTATACGTATAACAGAATTTCTATATAAAAAAATAATAATAATACGTAGAAAACGGTGTATCGTATTATTATAATTCGGGATTTTTATACCGAGAATATTTTAACGATAATAATAATAATAATAACAATTTTATTTTTTTATTTTGTTTTCTAGCGTTGAATGAATAATAACCGACTCGCTTTGACGCTGCAGAACGCGCCTATTACCGCTACGATTTGCGCCTCGGAATGAATAATAAAATGATAACAAGTAATATAAACGTATATTTATGTGTATTTCATTTTTTTTTTTTATTATTATTATTTTTTTTTATAGTCTACAACGCGAGAAAAGCGCACGAAAAAAATGATGAACTTTTTCCTCCCGAATACGACCCCAGATTGTTCGCTATATATATATATATATATATATATATATATATTTATATATATTTAACGTATCGGTGTTTTTAAAATGCGTTTTTATTATAACATTATATATATATATATTCTAATTAAAATCCTCGTCTCGTTTAAATGGGGGGAGGGGGAAATATACTCGCTCCAGCGTTCTAATACGATATTTTATCCGGTTTTATATTTCTATAATAATACATATTATTAATAATAAATTCGCCGTTATTCTATTCGTATACGTACACGGTTTCAGCTGGAATTTTATTCGTTTTATGTAATACAGTAGTAGCGCATTGAAGACGACGCTTCGTCAGTTTCCGTAAACAAGATGCGTGTGCGTAACAGCTTATACGTTATATGTGATTTACAAAAAAAAAAAAATATTTAAAACTCCCGTAAGAGGCGGGGATTAATTTCGTATTATTATTGTTATTATTATTATTATTATTATTATCATCATAAAAGGTGACTATTACTCGAGGAGATTGAAAACTGGCGTGTTATGTACACTACTGCACAGCGAGCAAAAATTAACGTTTCTTATTTCCTCAGTACCTAGTGCGAGTGCGATAAGAAATTTGAAACTGATTTGAATTCTTCGTAAGATTGACATGTTAAAAAAAAAATTGTTTTTTTTTCAACACATGTTTCGTCAAAGGGCAATCGAACAAATTTAATGCTAAAAAAAAAAAAAAATGTAAAAAGCGAGAAAGTCGATTTATTCGCGTGAAATTCGAAAATCTGTTTTCAGAATCAACGATCGAAGATACATTGGAAGTCGGAAACGTTTATTTTACTATACGTTTTTCGCGTGTGTCCATGACAAAGAGAGACAAACCCTTAAGTGCGTATTTACCGTAAACGTGTGGCGTGTGCGTGTTACTAAATTTTTTTTGGTTTTAAATGTCTTTAGAATATAATTCGTTTTTTTACCGAATCGTGATATAATAATAATAACAATACGCGCCTATAGTTTACACAAACGAACGAAGGGATTTTTGTTTTTTTTTTTTTTGTTTATGATCGTCGATTGTAACATTAAAAAATAAATTATTATACACTCGTTTGGATGGATATTTATTATTTAATTTTGTGTGCAGGGCGTGGAAATTTCTCAATAATAATTTTTTTATTATCGTTCGAGTCGGTTTTCGTTGTATTTTCTAATAAAAAAAAAATACACTTTTTATTTTCGGTTACTTGTTAAAAACGCGCGGACTTTTTTTTTTATACAATAATAATCGCTTCGTCCGCTTAAAACGTTACGATCTGAATATAACAATTATTATTATTATTATTATTATTATTTGTCGTCGTCGTTCGTCTCGGTAGTTTCTGCGGTTTTGCAGACGGTGCCGCTCCGTGCCGCGCTCCAAAAATACCGAATAATAAAATATTATAATATACGAGCGTTATTTTCTTTTTTTCTTCGCGCTGATATATATATATATATATATATATATATATATATATGTATAAATATGTATATATTTTTGTTTTTTATTGTAAAACCGCACGGAGTAGGTCACGGGGAAAAAATATATCGTGTTTTAAAAAAGAAATAATATAATATCGGGGGGAAAAGAAGCGAAAAAACTCCTTCCGAAGCGAATTATAATATATCGTATTTTATTGTGTTATTATGTTCCGACGTCTATAGGGCGCGTCCAAACCGTCGCCGCGTTGTTGTAATAAAAATATAGTCAGCGGAAAATTCGTTATTATGCCGCGCAATACTGTATAGAAAATAATAAAAAAATATATTGCGAAATACTGCTGCGGCGTGTGGTTCGATGTGTCAATAGGCGGCGGATAGATAATGATTTTGAAAATTAGCTCGACAATATTCCTTAGATTTGTCATTTCTGATTGAACGGATTTCCTTTTCCCCTCACCTCTCCCCCGGCGTGTATAGAAGATGATGTAAATGTATATATTTTCTCATCGGACGGATTCTTTTCTTTTTTTTTTTTACGCGTTTATTATATCGTAATTTATAATAATAATAAAACGATTTTTTTCTCTACGCTGTGCCGCCGCTAGTTCTCGTATATATTAGATTACCATTCGATTTTTATTGTTCTGCGAGTTGACCGCATTGCTGCGGTCCGATTCGGCGGTCTGCCTCAGAATTAAAAATTTCCCCTCGACTAATACGCTCAATTTGGACGTTTCGACTACAGTTCTCTTCCTTCCGAGTTCTCTAATGCCTTTGAGATTCTCGAGGAGTTACACGGGATTTAGAGAAAAAAAAAAGAAAATACTTATGATTCAAAAGAAAAACGTTGACGTATGTAACAGGTTGACATCGTAGTTTATTTCGTATAAACATTTAGTGTGTGTGTGAAATGCGATGAATGAACATCGTGAGGGGAGTACAATGTATAGACCTCACGTAAACAATATCACGCAGTCGCTCGCGAGGTCGGTGGTAGTTTTTTCTTTTGCAAATATATATTTAGTTTTCTTTTTTTCGCTTTTAAAGCCAATGTGCGACCGCGGGGAATGAAAAGTCGCAAGAGGTCGTCAACGGATCGCGCGGCAGAAGTGGACGCTTTCTTCGTGCCGCCGCAGACGACACCCCGGAGCCACTTGTTGCGCGGACGCTTATATAAAACGACTCGTTTCCCCGCGGGTGATCGTCTGTCATATATTTATATATTATATCCGCAAATAAGTATCCTCGGAGGCGACCGAACTGGAAATAAACGCGTTTTAACTACTTATTCTATGATACGATCGCGAGAGATGATACCGTGATCTGAAAGAGATTTTTTTTTGCCATTTGCTCGCAGCGGCAGTAACGTCGTCGGTTTAATAATAATAATTTTCCGCTTTTCCCTCCCCCCCCACCTCATCGATCCATACAAACTTAATCGAACGAATTAATAGGGGGGGGAGGGAAAAAAAACTAACATTATAATACTCGATTTCTACGTATTAGTTCGCTCGTGCGCGCGATCCTTTTTTTTTTGAATGCTAACGACCGCCGCAGGACGCGCCGCGCGGCGGTGTGGTGTGGTGGTCGTCTCTCATCCGGACGTGTTTTCGTGTGATGATCACCGCGTGAAAACGAGATGAAAACGCACGGAAAGCGCTTATAATAAACACGTGGTTAGGCAGGGCCGGTTTTTATAGATGTTTATTCCGAAACACGCGTTATATTGTACACGGGATTTCTACGCGGTCCTTCCGCTATTTCACCGGTTTGTCGTGAATTAATATTGTTGTCGCGGCAGTGTATTCTCCCCGGCACATTACCCAGATGAATTCGGTTTTGTAGCGTGTCGCCTTCACGAAACGTGGATCGCATTTTGAATTTTCGTTGTCGTCCGGGTCGAACGTGACACGATGTACGGATGGGTTACGCGTGTAGGGGAAGAAGTTCGGAAACCGTATCGATCAATCCGAGAGTAGATCCGGAAAACGTAACGGAGTTGTGTCGTGCTCCGATCGAAACGGAACTTGGGCGCATTGCGGTGTCGACGCCCAGACAAACCGTCTGTGTGTTTTACTAATATTGACTTATTATGTAATTCGCCCGACTCGGAACGGGGGCATTCGTGGCGAATACGGTACGGATCGTATTGGAGTTTTTCACCATTTGCCGTTCGGACAGATTCTATGTTTTACTTTTTTAAATCCACATAATACCGTACTTCGAGTACAGTAGGTTTTTGTTCTTTTAAACGAAACATTACGCTTCGGCGATTTTTTTTCGACGATTTGCATTAGTACATACACGCATAAGGAGTTTTTTTTCATCATTATTATTATTATTATTATTATTATTATTATTTTACGTGTCCGGTTTTGTGTGTACATTATTCTCGAAATCGTTTCGAATTTCTACGGGCGTTTTACGCGAGTTTAACGCGTCGTTGTCTTCGCGAATACGTTATTTAGTTTTTTTTTTCATTTCGGTTTCGTTTTTTATGTAAAATCGTCGTGTTTCGTTTTTTTTTTGTTTTTTGTTTTATTTATATTCGTATTGCTGCGAATATAAACACAACACGCGGAAACAACGACGCGTTACTACATAATAAATGTACAAAATAATTTCGACTCGTATACGTACTGTACACAATAATAATAATAATACGAGTATGTTTTGTGTAATAATATCGAATAGAATTTTATTATAAATATTAGTTTTTTCGATTTAAAGGTTCTGCCGCGTGTTATTTTTTCTTCGTATATTAAATTTCAACGTTTTATCGAAATCTATCACGTATAAATTGCGACGGAACGCGCGCGTATACATTACAACAATCTCGTTTGAAAAATATTGCTTTCGAATATAGAACGATACGAAATCGTTCCAATAGAGACTTATTTCAGGGCTTTTATACAGCGCATTCGGACTTATTTTTTGCGTTGTTGCTCGATCAATTTTCGCGTAGTCCAACTCGCGTATGATTTGTTATTTACAAAATATATTAAAAATACGATTGTTTCGTGGTATACTTGCCGAAGCATAGAAAATAAAATCATTTCTAGACAAAAATAAAACGAAATTTCAGTCGAAAACGAGAAGAACATTATAATCATAAATATATATATATATATTTTTTATTTTTTTAATAATTACAACTATATTACTAAAATCTTCGAAAACGAGAGAAAAGTAAAATATACATCGATAGTAAAATTATAAAATATATTACACACATTTATTTATGGTATTTAAATTATTATTCCGTAAATCTAATTTTATTTAAATCGCATTTCCAACTTTCATTGATATACACGAATTCACGAGGCCGTTCTATATATGAACTCGAAACCTCCTTTCCCTCCATATATCTCCTCTCATCACTGTATGTAAGTCCTACGGAATAAATGCGCAGTCGCAGAAAAAAACCCTTAGAATAAACCGGGGATTATTTAAATACTTTTTTTTTTTTAAGTACCTTATGTTTATGTATAATAACAATTGTAAATAAGTGTATAACGTATTACATATATATTTTTTTTTTTGTTTTTTTTTCCCCGATCCATTTAATTTTGACGATTCAGCAGTTAAAAACGAAAACAGAAAGTAAAAAAAAAAAAAAAAAAATCCAAAACAAAACATTTTTCTTTTTGTTTCCTTCTACACACTCTACCGATGCGTTTAAAAATAAATTGTCTACTTGACGGTTTTATAAAGTATATTTTATAATATACACACATACATATTACAGGGAGGTTATTATTATTATTATTATTTGTGAGCTCGTGTTTACACGGTATATTATACCACGCGGAGTGTAATGTGTTGTGTGTTGGAATTAAAAACGTCGCGAGCTCACCTGCATTTTTTAATACACAAGTAACGTTGAATTTGTAATTCGTAAATAATACGAATAAAAAAAAAATAAATATTCATTTCGACAATTACGAACAAGCCGATGGAATCGGAGGGGGCGAAAAGCGATACGATTAAGTGGAAATTTATTATTAAGTCTTTTTTTTTTTTTTAAATTATATTTCGGGCCGTTTTCGCGTAATAATATAATAATGTATTTAAATTCCACGATTATCAGGACGCGTAATAAATAAATATTTTTTTTTTCAAAATAAAGCCACAACAAATCCTCCGGGATCTGTACAACAGTATCCAGTTAGTGTCTTCCCCCTCCCCTTCGGGGCCCGGGCGGCGACACGTGATAATCGAAAAGAAAATCGGGGAGAAAAAAAATTATAGTCTAAAATATTATTTATAACTGCGAGTCGTATAAAAATACATTTTACTCGCGCATCGCGTACGCGTTATTAATGTAATTATTATTACATTATATTCGTCCGTTAGATTTAATTTCACGTTTTTTTTCTTTTCGTTTTTTAAATATTAAAATATTTTTTTTTTGTTTTTTTTTTTTTTTACTATTTGTGTATTTATACAGTAACGTGCTCACGTATTAATATATTATAATATACGTTTCGTTATTATTATTATTATTACGTTCGGTGCGGCGCGCGCGCGTTCCTTTCACCGTATATTTTATAACACACTCTACACGCACGTACACACACAAAAAATAACACGCGCTCGCGCACATAATGGAAACCAACACCCATCGTGTATATAATTGATATCGTAATGAATCGCTATTGAATTCATAACGTTTGGCCATATATATATATATATATATTATAATATAGACACTAATGCATTATTACAGCTGAACTATATTTAAGTACGACGTTTATTTATTGTAATAATTAGGTCTCGCGGATGTCGTCGAAGTACAAAAAAAAAAAAAATACATATGTGTATTAAAATCGATTACGATTTGTGTTTACACGGGAGGAATCGTACTAAAACAAACGGGTCTGTCTGTAATGTTACTAAACACGTATCACACATAATATATACGTATTGTATAGGTTAAATTATTATTTTATTCATTATATATATTTATCGATTTAAACAAATGTTTTCAATTCTTATGGAACTTGAATTTCTGAAAAAGCGTTAAAAAAGTAAAATAATGGAAAATAAAAACTAATTAACTATGTGATATTGTGTGTGTGTGTGCGTATGCACTCGGATGCTGTGTAATTCGTCAAAGAGTCCGTCCGTATTCGTAAATTTTCGAGTTGTACGCCATTTGTATTTAAGACCCGTTTCTATGTAATACTTGTACTAGGAGGCGAGAACCGTTATAGACTTTTTCCCCGTGGAAATTTTCAAATAAAATTTTTCGGCGACGACAACGAGTGACGTACAACGGTCGTGGTACACGGAGAAAAAACGTAGTGCGAGTTTTGTGAAAACCTCGAGACGATTGTCTTGAACGCGCTCGATGGAGATGAACTCTTATTATTTATTATGAGCTACGCACGTTTGGTGTACCGTCACCGCGTTAGGAGCGAGCGAGCGCAATGCGGACGAATCGATTGTTTAATTAACTAAATCCCCGCGCCCATCCGAAGATTTTTCAGATTTAAAAAAAACGTCTTAGTGAAAAAAATCGATCGAATTTCTTTTCTTTTTCGTTTTTATTTATTTATTTTTTTTTTTTGACTAATAAAGTATTTTTTACCTATACCGCGACTGTTGATGATCGGATCAGCGGATAAAATCGATCGTGTTGTTTTTATCGCGTTGTCCAGAAAAGGGACGAAGGGAACAATTTTTTTTTTTTTTTTGATTTTATAAATTCCAAAAATATTTATAAACGGAAACGTATTCACAACTTACGCCACCGATCGCTCACGCGGACTCTTTTTTTTTTTTTACACCGAACTCATAAAAGCCTCCACAGTGTTCACAGTCACCATTTATTTATACGATTATATATCTAATCGGAGAATATTAAAACCAAATCGTATTTTTAATTATATCGTTTTATACAAATCGATTTATAATAACCGCGCGCGCGCGCGCGTTCCTCCGGGGGTTTTCGGCTACCGAATTCGCGCGCGCGTTTATCGTAACGAAAAATAAATAACGTCGGTCGTTGGTCGCATAAAATATTGCGCGCTCTCGCATATAATTTCACTTATAATAACGGTAATAATAATAATAATGGATATGTTATACCTCGCGGTCGTCGAGTTAGAGGGGCAAATGAATAGAAAGAAATTGTTACGAAACGCGGCGGACGTTAATTTTTCTCTTTCTTTTCTTTGCTGACCGACAACGACGACGAAATATTGAATTATTTACGCGGCGAAGAGATGACGTGACGGATTATCACGATACTCGGCCCTCCTCGTCACTATTCCGTATAGTCGTGTCCCGGGGGGATAATTGCAATTAACTCGGCGGTTTTTAATTGTTAAATAATATTTTTACTACTCGTGCGTTAATAACTATTTCGTTATATTAATAATACTACTACGTTTGTCGTCGTCGTCGACGATGATGGATCGTTGTTCGGGAAACTATTAATAATATTTTTGTACCGATTGCGCGCGGCGTGCGTTCGGCCCGAGAAACGGCCGTCGTTCTTTTTTTTTTTGTTTGTTTGTTTAACGTTTTTTTTTTTTTACTTCACGCGGATTTGTAGACGCTTTTTATATTTATATCGCCGTCGTGTCCGTCCAATAAGTAAAAAAAAAAAAAACAAAACTTTTCGTGTCCATGTAGAAGCCGAGAGTTTAGAACGCATTCGACAACAGGAACCGTCGTTGTTGTTTTTTTCTTCTCTCGTCTATAATCTGTACCGTAGAGGAATTAACGTTTTCCATTCAGCGCGCGCGTTTATTAAACGCCATTAATTTCGAACAATAATAATTTATCATTCATAATACGTTTACCGAACGCGTGCGTCAGTAATTTTCGTTTGCGTACGATCTTCTTGCGGCCTAACGCGATTTTATCATCTATCTCTCGTATACGTTACACACATAAATATTCGTCATTAGCCTCGGCGGTGGTGGCCGTTTAAAACAACGGTGGTTCCGTTTTAACGACAACGCGTATCGCGCGCGAATGACTGCTCCATCGCGCATCGTCCGACTACCGCCGCGATTTCTCGGTCGCGAATCGCGCGCGCGCATGGTCATAATACTCGTTTCGTTTTTTTCTCTCCTCCTTTTAATCGCGTTTTAATCGTCCGTTCGGCCTATTTATATATATATATATGTATGCGATGCGTTTGTATTTACTAGAATGTCTGTCGTCCGCGTAGTACGCGGCGGTATTCCGTTATATAACAGCCGCGAGCTATAATAATATATTTAAACGCGCGTCTTACGTACGTTTTATTATTACTATTATACGTAAATAACAGCGTACGATAATAATTATCGATGAAAATCGTACGGATTCTTCGCCATACGGCGGGTACGACAAAGTGCTTCTGCTGCTGCTGCTGCTACACTCATTTTTCCCGTTCCTCTCTCCTTCCGCGCGTTATCCATCGCGTCGGTAAGTCGTCGGCCCCTGGGTTCCCGCGGTGTGTGTGAATTCTCCAACAGTTTCTCGCGTCCGCTCGTGTTCGGTGTCTGTTAGTTATTACACATCACTCTATCGTGTGAAACACACGGCATTTCCTATTGTCGCGTCAAAAACGTGTATTATGTCCGTAATGCGGTTTGCCCAGCAAATCGGACAAGTATTTTTGTAAATATATTAATTTTCGTATTATTATTATTATTATTGTTTTATATAACCTAACACGACCGCAGGGAATTTCTCGGCCGGCGACCAAAACCAACGCGTTTTTCGTATTTTATCCACTTGTGTGTGTGTGTGTGTGCCGGAGGTTCTGAGGAAAACAAAAAAACAAAACAGGATTTTTGTTTTCTCGATTCGCAGCAGCAGCAGCAGCAGCAATGCGCGTGCCGCTTGTTGCGTGTCGAGTGTTGTTGTGTTTATCCGCACAGAATAGAGAAAAAAAAGAAACGAAATCGCGTTAAATTCGATTATCGAAACGACGGATCGATTATTATGTAAGTTTCTCGACAATTTGAGTAATATTATTTCTTTGAATAATATACTATGTACTATTGTGTTGTCGAGAGGTTTCGACGATAATCGTAATGGGGACCTGGAAAATCACTAATTGTCTCATTATATCAGATTGTACCGCGTATTTTTTTTTTTTTTTTTTTTTAATTTATTTGAAGAACAACACGTCTAGAGGAATTTGAAATTAAACGCGAAAACATATTTTTTTTATATATAAAAAATTAATAAAAAGAACACCGATACTATTGCAACACCTCTCCGTATTATTCAGTCACAGTTTGAAACTGCGGTCAATCACGTGACGTTCACGCGAATTATCTCATTACGGCTTTTTTTTTCTTTTTTTTTTTTTTCGTAATAAAGTATTTCATTTCATCGTTTTACTTTCTATTCGATGCGAGCACTGAGATGGAAAGGCGATACCTTACGTGTGTACTTTCAAAACGAATACATGATCCGCGGATTCGCGATTCTCATAACAGAAACGAATAACAGGGTGTTCGAATTGTCAAAGGATTGACATCTACGTGTTAATGCAAAAAGAAAAAGAAAAGTGAATTGCGTACAACATCATTGTATTGGATATTAAACGTATCAATTCGCGTACTTTCTTCGTAAATTACCAAATCGTTTCTATATTATGCCTGTGTACGTACAGGCGTTTTGAAATATGATTATTATATTAAGGAGGGGGGGGTACGTAGAATAAAGTAGTTTAACAATCATATAATAATTTAGGAGTCAGTACTTTTTATTGTTCGTATATTTTAACGACCCCCGAGGCTGTCCCATATGCATTTTGTAATGTAACGTCTGAACGACAGACAAAATACCTCTCTGCCCACTCGTGAGCAATTACTTTGATAATATTTTCAAATGGCGTTTTAATGCGCGCGTCTCTGTTACACGTATCTCGTACTCTTATTAACACGCGGGAACAGTCGTGTTAATCAATAACGTAATACGACCCGTTGGGATGCTGTATCGGACACTATACATTGGACGCCGTGAGCAATGCGTAAAATATTTATTTTGCGTTCGGAAAATCTTTCCGCATTTCGTGTCCGCTGTGTACAAGACGATGATGAAAATTCGAAATCTCTGTTTGTTCCTCGGGACAAATCTATTCGAAAAATTCCACGTCCTCAGTGTGATTTGTATGAGCGACAATATTAGTCGTCGTGATGAAAAGAGTCGTTTACAAAGAAAATATCCTGTCATGTGCGGTTTGGCTTTGACGCGCAAACCCGAAACTCAAATCCGTTTGCAAACGCGTAATAATCGTTACGGAGACCGGGGATTTTTATATACGTTTTAAAATGCTAAAATTAATATGTTTTTACGTTCTATAATTTCATTTAAACGATTTTTCATACCATATTTATAATTACGCACACAAAATATAATCTCTAATCGCGGAATATTTTTATTTTTTCACGTTCTAAAACTGATTTCTATGTAATATCAGTCCGTACGAAGGAAAGCCGCCCGTCCGTCCGTCCGGAGTTGCGCGTACTCCCAGTAAAAACGTATATATATATATATATATAAAAAAAAAAGCATAACAATTCTGTCTCTCTATAAATTATAAAAATATGGGAAAAGCGCGTTTGTAATTTTTCTTAATTTATTTTTTTAATTTTTTACCTCCTAATTTTTTTGTTTTTTTTTTTTCGTATTTCGATACGACGATTTTACTTACTGTACGCGTCGTTCTATAATACGTTTTCACAATCGTTCCGATCGATCGCCGTCGTCGTACGGCCCCGGCGATTTCCACTCCGTGCCAATATAACATTGTCCTCGCGGCTACAATATACCCCGCCGCCACCACCACACGTCGTGTCGAGAATATTATCGTCGTTTTATCGTTGTACAGCGCACGCGTTTACTCTTATATTTTTTATATTTCAATATCGCGATAATCGCGTAGAATTCCGCACGAGACGATCGACGGGTTGTCATTTATATTGTGTCTGCGCGCAACACGCCCCGCGTTGTAACAACAACAGCAACAATAATAATAATAATCATAATCATAATAATAATAATAATAATAATAATAATATGATCGTGTGTCGTTCGACGACGACGTAGACAATAGCCGCGAAGGGTTGACGTGTGTGTGTGTGTGCTAATAACCGATTTCAACGCGTCCACCGTATGGCGGCGGCCCGAGGTGTATATGGCGGATATTCGGTCACATTCGCGAGAAGAAGGGTGCTTAACGTTTTCGTTTCATCCATTAGCGTGTAACACAGACAATTTTAAACGCTTCGGCCTACTAACTGGTGGTTACTCCTATTTTATTCTAGCTAAGACACACGGGGGCAAATGCGTATTGTTCATCTCTGACTGCGGCAAAAACACCGGGTGTGTGTGTGTGATACACACAAACGTATATAGATAACGTTCGTTCTGTGCAGTATATTTTTTTTATAATACATTATTTGATATTTTTTAGCGAACTTTTTCATGAATATGACTGTGCGTGCGCGCGCGCGCGCGCGTAGAGTATCGAATGGTAAAACGTGTAAAACAATATTAATATTAACGCGTTCTCGACCGAACGAACCGAACATAATGTTTCGTGTGGTTCGTGCGGTGAACACAGTTCACGGTGGACACACGCCGTTCGTCGGATACGAACGTTGGCGGGTGGGGTGTTAAACGCGGGATTCCAAAAATACCGTACGGGCGGCTCAGTGGCGTCGTCGTAACAGTGTGTTTTTTTTCGTTTTCTGTTTTCGTCGTCTCTTTTTTCGTTTCTGATACCGTTTTAAAACGCGCTGGCTGGGGCTCGTAACCCTATAGCGGTCGCGTGACATCGTCACCGTGCCGGGCTTCTTCTTGTACCGTCGCCGACGCGCGGAAAGAAATGTTGTAACCGGTTCTCGGCGTGCGGTGCGCGGACGGACAACGCCGTCGAAAAATATGAGCCGGATGGTGGTGAGGAGAGTTGGTGGAAAGCGATCGATGGTTTTTTTTTTTTTCTTTGTAACCTATCGATCGACGACGTCTTATCGAACTCGTGTAAACGCGTACGGTCGGCACGAACGATGGAAAATAATAAATCCTCGTTTAAACAAAAAAAAAAAACTCGATTTGTTCGATGAGCGAGTGAAAGTGTCCGTCGCCCACGACACTCGTTACAAACCGCCGCCGCCGCCGCCGACCGGAGACGATTTCGCGTGGTTTTTTTTTCCATCTATTCGTCCAAACGCGTACCGAGGGCGTGCGGATGGGGTAATCGTATTCTCCTCTCATCGGGCGGGGGGTCACGTCGCCGGTTGTATTTTTTGTGATTTTTGTCCTCGTCGTCGTCGTACACCGACCATTGGGATGTGTCGTGTGTGTGTGTGTGTGTTCCATTACGACAAAGTCCGTTGTTAAAACACACGAGTTTGGTTATATATTATAAAAATTTATACGTACACGACGACGATTGAGAGAGAGAGAGAGAGAAAGGCGGTTTTTACCGTTCAACGATAATAGAATCGTTTTTAATTCGTCGGTTGCGAAAAGGAAAAAATCCCTTCCCCCCCTCCCCGGTTTTCATTTAAATCGCGTGTGTTATGAAGTCGAACGATTTTTTATTTTTTCGTATACGCCGCCGGCACGTACTTAATTAATTATTATTACGTCGTTGTGATGCGTACACGTGTTTCCACGGAGGCGGTAGTTTTTTTTTTTTTTTTTGTTCCTCTGCTGCTCGTAAATTGTGTTTTACTACGTAGGTTTTTCGGACGTCGCGAGGAGATGAAAAAACAAAAAAAAAAACAGAAAAAAAAAAACGTTTCGTAATTGACCGAATGTGTGTACACACACGGTTCGGAGGAAAACGAAACGAGAAGAACGAAAAAAAAAAAAAAAAACGACGATAAATCCCCGCGCGAGGTAAAAAAAGATCTCGCGATTAAATAATAATAAATAACATATTTGTATTATTAAATTTGCGTCTAGGGCGTGTACATAAATAATATATGTAAATATACGCGCGCTCCAGTTCTTTATCCATATCGCGCGTAATAATATGCGCATTCGACGCGAGGAGTTACGTTTTTTTTTTTTTCACGTACATCGGATTTTATCATAATTCGTATTTTTGGCGGCGGGTACTCTTTTTTTTTTATTCTCTCTCCCTCGACAAACCGCGATCGGTATGTGTACGACGACGAATTTCAAATGTTCCGTCGTCGACACGACGAACGAAATCGGCGGTTGTACACTGTTGCCCGCCGTGGAGGTAAAACGCTTGTAGGAAATTAATTTATTATTACGTTTTCCGCGAACAGAATTCATAAGGGCACGCTTATCAAACGCTGTAGTTAGTAATAATCGTATTGTTTCGCAAAATTAACATTTCACACGCGCGCGCTCTGTGTTCGAATTGTGTCGCCGCACAATAGTTACGCATGTTTTTGCGATAATATTCGTATATTATACGGCGTTTTCGTGGTTTTGTAGGTATACGCGCGCATTACCGAGGATTTTCGAGATACATTTTCCATGAAGCTCTCGTATTAGGATAACACCACGCACTAATATAACAACATTCCGTATCACGCGCGCGAATACTCACAATATTATTTATTCGTCATCGTTAATCGTTTGAAATTTTATTTCGCAATGTCCGTCGTTGTGTGTCTGAACGCAAACGGATCGTCGGAGTTACGAGCTCGATCGGTGGAAGAGAAAGGTGTGTAGTGGTCGGTGGGATGACGACGAGTAAACATGCGCGCTTTATCCGCTGTGTGTGTGATGTCAACGGCGTGTACAACGACGAATTGACGTCGTACTATGTGTTTTATAATTTCAAATATCGTGTTTAATTATGAGATCTCAATACCGCAGCACTCGACGTTTCGGAATATCAAAAGAAAAATTCGTTCCAATTATTCTGATAAGCGTATTATAAAACGGCGTCTGTTGACATTCCGTTCGCGTCTCGTTTCTCCGCCATCTTTTCGATATGCCTAGACTACGATCACCGTATCGGAGAGATCGGCGTTGTAAACACTTTCATCCGAGTGGATGTCAAATTCGATAAAAATCCCTCGCCGATCGATCGATCCAATTCTTAGTTCTTCTCCGTAACCTTTTCGCCGTTTGAACGATTTCGTGATGATTTCCACGCTTTTTGCATCCGTCTTCTTTTTGATATTCCACGCGCGTCATTTTCGCGATTACGCTCCGGTCCTGTATGAATTTCGAACGTTTCTTTTTTTTCCAAACTCTTCGATTTTCTCTCTCTCTCTCTCTCTCTCTTTTTCGAGTTATTGGCTCTAATAACCATATTATACAGGCAGTGTCCGAATTTCCTTTCGCTCGGTTTTTCCTTTTTCAAATTATTTATTCAACGCTCTTATATACGTTTCGCGCTCAATGACAGTCCAAATTCGTCTCGTCGTCGATATTTCGCATTATTATTTATTGTACGCCTGTAAGATTTTTATAAGACGTTTTATCGCAATACGCGTTACTAATGCGTTTTTTTTTTTTTATGGATTCAGTCCGCGATTGAAATTGATATTTTTTCTAACGCGTCGAATTGTTTCGAATACGTATTCGAATGTGGTGCCTATTCGAAACCGCACTGCTATTAGTCGCGAATTCGTGTTAATAGCCGGTGCCACGTGCGTGTACGCGCGTGTAATTAATTATCGCCAATCATTATTATAACGTATTTGTAATACGACAATAAATTCTCATACGCGATTTACACATTTCATATTATTTTATCAACGTAAACGCGCGATTCTCTCTATTTTTTTTTTTTTTTTTTTGAGTCGGTCTCGCCCGTTTTTATTTACAACGTAATATATTTTTATTTACGCCGCGTAGGTTTACACACATATCGCCGCACATTACATTAAATTTTATACACTTCGGACGATCGTTTTTTTTTTTTTTTGACGGCCGACGTATATAAAAAAATGCGCGAAAAAGGAGGACGGACATCGCATAGCCGTCAACAAATCAAATAAAGTCCGTCGATATATCGCGGTGTTCCAATACACGTGCATCGTAAAACACCGCCGTGTGAAGTTCGCCTGCAAATAATATAAAATATTTTATTTATGACGTAATATATATATTATTATTTATTATATACGATTACGTGTTGTTGTTGTTTTCGTCGTCGTCGCGGGCGTATAAACTCACGTTATACAGGCGGCACGAGAAGTTTTTTTTTTTTTTTTTATACACGACGTTGTTTACGATATATTTATTATTATTTTTTATTCTATACACATTTTTTTATTATTATTAAACGAAGCCATTTGTCCGGTTCGGTTTCAGATGAATTCTGGTCCAACGGTGCCGCCGCCGCCGCTGCAACAGTAGCGGTAACAACGATGAACTGTCGTTCGAGTGGCGGCCGCTGGTGCCGCGGACGACGACGACGACATTGTCGTCCGGCGGCGGTCTACTGCGTTTTCGCCTTCGCCCTCGTAATCGGTTTGGCCGAGTCGTGGCAACAGAACGTACCGGCCAGGAACAGCGTCAGATACGGTAAGCGCGTGCGCGCGTGGACGAGAGAAAAACGGATTTATATCGATTTTTTTTTTTTGTTTTTCCACGCAAAAACCGATTTCAAGTAATCGTTGTTTAACTCGAGAAACTCCCGGTAACAACGTACCCCCCCCACCGTTTTATAATATCGCGGCTCCAGCCGTCGCACCGTCAACAGTGTGTGTTACAAATGAAAACAAATCGATTGCAGAGCGCCGGTGTGTGCACGCGTAAAAACGAAGAGAAAAAAAAATGACGCCCGTCTGCGGACGAAACGAAATCCAAAAAATAATCGGTTTTTTTTTTTTTTTTTCTCGAGTGTAATTGCGTTACGTAAAACAATAATGACGTCCGGCGGTGAGCGCTAATATTTCTTACGACAGCGAATGTTCATCATTTTTTTGCCCCCCCCCCGCCTTCAAATTTATTTTTAAACAAACGACGCGGCGCGGCGGTCTCGGTTGAACGTATTCTTATTGTTTTTTTTTCTTTTTTTTCCTATAACTATCGCGGCGAAAACGAAAGCGATTCCGCCGAAATCTTCGGAATCCTCTAATGTTTTTCCTGTGTCGGTTGTGACCTACGCGCAGTCGGCAACGAGAAAATCCCGCAGTCGATTGACACACGCCACCCCGTGGATGTCGTCCACCGCGTTTAAACGCGATTTTTTTTCTTTTTCCGTTTCTTTGTCACAGAAAAAAAAAACGTCTCGGTGCGATCGCCGCGAATGTGCCGCCGCGTAACGTATCGCGTCGCGCCGCGGGGCCGCCGTCAGACGCGCACCACACATACTGTACGCGCGTATTATATTATTATACCAGTTAAACAACCGCCGGTTTTTGAGAGGTCTGCGCGGCACAGAAAATGTCTTATATTATTATTATTATTATTATAATGCGTATTTGTGTATTATACGAGTATAAATGACGGGCGAGAGATTTCTTATTTTTTCACTCCCCCTCCCCCATCTCGGATTACGTTATTATTTTCTCCGCATCGGATAAACGTGACCGGCCGGATAAGTCACAGATCCCCCCGCGCGCGCGGTGTTTTCGATAATTCCGTTCCTATGATAATACGCGCTGTATGATACACGGCGTTTTTCGACGCGATCCGAAAGCCGATCGTATCGTCTTCGCGGTCTTTTAAACGCGCGTACTCTTTTTAATGTTCTTCTTGGCTACTCACTACACGGGTCCTCTCCTGTCGGGACGAGTTAATAACAACGTAATATTAACGCGGTTTGAAAATCGAAATCCCGTACGAGAACGACGGGTATTCTGCGGGATCTCTGGAAACGCGATATGCGTTCGCACGCGTAAAAACGCTATGAAAATAGCGGAGAGGAAAAAATGAAAGAAAAAAAATTTTTTTGAAGTTTTCGTCGTGGGAAATAATTTCTCAAAAACAATCGCGGCACGTGTTTGTAATAATTGAAACTTTCACGTAGACGCCAGACTTTTGTAATGTAACTGCGGTACAACGAATTGAAAATGTTTTTTCCCCCCGACCTCTATAAAGATATTAAAAACAAAAAAAAAATAAATCTTTCACTGCATTATTCGACGTAAATTTTCTCGAGTGGAATATATTTACACTGGAACGGAGTGCGCGCGAATATAAAATGTTGACGGGTACGTTTAAACGTAATCATAATTTGTAACGTTTTTTCTTTCAAAAAAAAAAAAAATACGAGAAATATTCGTTATTATCGCGAATCAGATGAGATATAAAATCTAATTGTATCACGTGTCGCGTTTGTATCTCTTCGATTGTTTCTTGACTCGTCAAATAATAATATATATACTCCGTTTTCTAATCGATGATGATAATAATAAATTGTTAAAAACAAAAAACGAATTTTCGTAATTTTTTTTTATTATTATTATTATTATTATTATAATATTAGAAATATGTAAAAACAAAAAAAATCAACTTTCACTTTCTCGTCGCGTAAAACACCACGCTATAAGTGTGTATATAATTTTCGACGTAAATTTTCTCTGAGTCAAGGAGGACGGACGACAATGTCCTCTCAGAACATCTTCCAAAACACAACTCCCCTTTTGCTTATCTATATTCTATCGTGACACACAGCAGCCGCCATAACGTTTATTCCGTTTCTGTTTTCCTGTTTTTGTTACCAACTTCATTATGTAAAAAAAAAAAAAAACCGATTTCGATGCTAACGTCACTAATAACGACACTGTAAGCGCGTTATTGTTTTCCGCGTCCTCTGTGATCTCAAGGCAAATGTTATTATAAAGACAGCAATTGCGATTCATTCCGATGACTCGATTTCCAATTCGCAATTTGTTTACATCAACTGCACGTAAATCACGAATCGCTGTTGTAAATCGGGTCAACTCGTATGGATAAAAAAAACGCGCGTTGTAGTACCTATTACTACAATGTTGTCCGTTAATCTCCGGTCTCGTCGAATCACATTCAAATTCAATTCGTTCGGTCCACGGCGAATGGGACTCGCTCTCGAGCATTCCGAATACGAACAATATATTATAATATCCGTACAATGTAATAACAAGCCACCGGATCGACAGTAGTGGGTTGTGCTGCGCTGAAGAATCACTCCGAACTCGCTGATTCCGCGACGCACCGCCGTCGATTCATTCGTCTCCGAGGATTCGACTCTTTCAGTCCACTACTCGTTCGCGTAATTCCAGTAAATATAAAAAAGACGACGGGAGAAATGTTATATTCCGTCTTGTATTATTATTATTATTATTATTATTATTGTTATCGTCGTTTTTTCGTGTCCTTGCGCCGATAGTGCAAAACGCGTATTTGCCCGCGTATCGTCGCGCTACCACATCACCACCCGTACGCGTCTCTCTTCGGCACCTGGACAACAGTTGTTGTTGTCCGTTTCGCGTTATTCGACACGTAATACACAAATGTATTATACCGGTAAAAAGGAGGCACCGGTTCGTCGTAATATTTATTATACACGCGATTTATTGTTATTTCCCTCCCGTCGTTTTATTATTGCTCGTCAATCGTAAAACCGGCCGTTGTTGTTAAATGTTTTCTTTTCTTGCCTGGGCGTTGTGCGCACGTCCTTTACTCCTCCCGGATAAATACATTTTTATATTATATCGGCCGTTCGCGCGGGTGGTGCACGG
This sequence comes from Chaetogeoica ovagalla, assembly GCA_032441825.1. NCBI lineage: Eukaryota > Metazoa > Arthropoda > Insecta > Hemiptera > Aphididae > Chaetogeoica > Chaetogeoica ovagalla. The sequence continues at coordinate 6,096,708 of CM063730.1, forward strand.
GCGAAGAGAACGGCGCCGAAAACTTATCGACCAGTGGTTCTCAACTCATCGCTAGGCGCGGAAAACACTTTTTTTTTAAATAAATTTTCCACCGTCACGGACCACGACCTGATTTCAATCCTCCCGCCGCTCTCTTTATGGCGTTAATTTTTTTTCATACTTTTATAGTTTTTTTTTTTTTTTTTTAGGTGCAAAATAGAATTTAAATTTATTCATTCGCGCGGACCACTTGAGACGAGTCCACGGACCGTCGGTGGTCACCAGTCGAGACGCCGGTGCAGTCTCGTGCGGTGTTTTTAAAGTCCGGGGGAAAGAAAATTCGTCATTTTTATTCGCAACAATTCTCCGCGCTGGTGTTAAAATGCGTGGGAAAATGAAAATTATGCCTGTAATCGTATTCCGAGTTACGTACGTTAATATAAGAACGGCTGCTTTTTCCCTCTCTCACTTATCGTTTGTATTGCGACAATAAATTAAAAAAAAAAAAAATCCCTGAAAACTCGCGTTTTTTCTCTCTTTAAAATCGCGTTTCGCGTATAAAAACGTCCTAGAGCATTTAAGATCGGGCGTATGAATATATACACGCGGATTTTGGAGTTCGATACGCGGATTTCGAAAAATTCGATTCATGGAAATACGAAAAGAAATATACATATATATATATATTATTATTTTTTTTTTTTTTTTGGCAAACGTTTCGACACGGAAATATAAGCGAATCGTCGTCGTCGTCGTCGTATGTATCGTGTTTTATATTTACGCGTATTATTATTATTATTTGCTACGGAGTGCAAATTATTCGGTTTGAAACGATTAATATTCGCGTCGTTCGTATTATATTTAAGATATTATACAGCTACTGGTTTGCACAACTATTATGTGCGCTAAATGAAACGCAAATTTAAGGAAGACTCGATTATTTATATACAATATAATATTGACGCGAAGGTTATCTGCATCGCGCGGGGGCCCTCTTAACGTCGTTTTATTGACGAAACGTATAAAATAAATTATTATTATTATTATTATTATTATTACGTATTATTATTGCTCGTGTGCGCGTATACGCTGGAAACGGCGGCGAATGGTTAAATTTTAGATATATATATATTTTTTTTTACCATTCTCGTGCTAATGCGTCCTTCGAGTAATAACGAACGCGAATATTACCTTTCCCCCCTATTACGTACTCACGGCAAATTAAAATTCGATCTCAAAAAAAACAAAATCGCGCGTAGTACGCCGTTTTCATCTCTGTATTATTTGACACATCATCACTTGACGAGTGCGTGTACTAAACTATTCTCTATTTTTTTTTTTTTTTTAATGGTGCCGCTGCGCCTATTCTCTTCTCTCTGTCTACAAAAAAAAAAAAAAAAAATCCAATACCCGATGTTCAAATTTTATCATTGAACCGCCGCGCAATTGTTTTCGAGATGTCGATTACAGGTTAGATCGTTCACGTGTGCCCCAGTGATTCTCCGAACATTATACGTTGATTAAACGACGGAACAGAACCGTTTATTCGATCGTCCGCCGACGCGAAACTGGTTTCTATTACGATCGAAAATTCAAACGAAATCCTTCGTCATTCCACGCACACGTTATGCGTATCTAGAGCGTGGTAAATTATCAGAAAATCATCGGCTCCGGGCGTCAATTGCAAATTTCACGTATGAACTCGGAACTCTGATTTCATGTTAATTTAGCGTATCTTTATTTATTTTTTTTTCACGTGTACCATATAATATTAATGTGTGTGTGTATTTTAAAACAACGAGAATTAAATATTCTTTTTATAACAATAAGAGATCTGAAAAACAAATCGAATGTACTGTATAGGCAGGGCCGGATTTAGGGGGGGGGCAGGGGGGTCCCGGGCCTCCACAAAATGAGGGCCTCCACTTAATGGGATTTTTTTGCAACCATGTATAAAACACACAATATAATATTTGCAAAATAAATTTAAATCACAAATTGAATAAAATTGTTCAATCATTTATATAGTAAAATTAAAGTAATTTAAAATCGATTATTATGACTTGTAGAGTAGGACAAGCGATAAGCGATAAGGTATGGTTTTCAATTTTGAGAAAAACAGTTATAAATAAACACATATAACTTGTATAGTAAGCCGCCTGACCGCTGTTGTAGATAAATACGTGTAAATGTTAATATATTATTAAATTAAATTAACTTATAATAATATATTAAATATATGTTATCGAAATATAATATATACTTTTAAGGTGGGCCCAGGGCCCCCACATTCCTAAATCCGGCCCTGTGTATAGGATATTTCAGGGAAAAGCGGAGAATTCTAAACCTCTCGCATAAAAATAAAAAGACAAAAATGTTATCGTCGAAAATAAAGAGTAAACTATAAAATCTCGATTTTTTTCCCCTACAGTGTCTACTGTAAGACGGTGTTGTGTTACCGTTTTTGAAATCGAACAGTTCGAAAACTGTTTTTGCAACATCTCCTTGGGAATTTCTTATCTCTTATTGATTTCCGATTTTTCAACTCGGTGATTGTCGTAGGGCTTATTGTAAAAAAATATGGCTCTGAACGATCACACTTTTTAAAACACGAACGGTGATCTCGGGGCTGTGCCCGCTGCCTCGACGATTCGTTGACTTGTTGGCGGTTAATTTTTTTGTAGTCGAACCTCGGATATTTCAACCAGCGTTTTCCGACGAGCTGCAATCGTATTTTTCACGACTTTCGTAAAACGCCGTGCCCCGAGTAATAAATGAGCGTTGTGGCGATGGTCCGTCATCGCTGCGCAAGTCCGCCAAGCGTGGAAAATGGCAGGGAATCGCGCACGAAACGCTAACGACGTTCTGCCAACTATTCGAGAGCGGCGCCGCTATATTTCCAAATGTTATCCCGTTTTTTCTTTGTATTTAATTACATACGCGCGATACATATATATATATATTTTTTTTTTAATATTTAACGTTTAAAAAAAAAAACAAAAGAAATATTCGATGGGGGGAGAAAACGGATTCGTTTCTCCGATATTATGTTACATAATTATTGGACGTTTCTTAATAATTGTATTTTACGATATGTCGTGAAGCACATCGCACGCGTGTTATCCCGTAGTAGTAGTAGTAGAGACGTAAAAGTGTGTGCACGAGGACGACTCGGTCCAGATCCTGTTTTTTTTTTTTTTATGTTTTTTAATACGCCGCAACAATGAGTCGTCACGTCCGAATCGACCAATTAATAAATTGGACGCGTTTTATTTAATTTTTTTTTTTTTTTTTCGACGCGTTGTTCTCGCCGCGACCGTGGAAAGACGCGCGCGAGCGTTCTTGCTATACTTGCCGTCGCCTGTGTAATACAGACGTAATCGCGATTTTACAGCATCCCCGTGTACGCCGCGCGTATAATTACATATTATTATCGAAAACCGACGCGTTTTCTCGCCTGTTTTTGGTATACGACCGCCGCGTACAGTTAAATATCGTGCAACACACACACACACACCCTTCTCGTCAATTACGGTACAACGATCGCGCGACGAATAAAATATACGAAAATAAAGAGGACACACCGGTTTTTCGTGTCGGATTTTTTCAATCAACTCTTGTGTTTTATATATATATATATATATACGTGCCGAGTTGACCCGCATTTGCGCTTATAAATTATAAATCGGTGACGAACGCGCGCGCGCACTGTCAAGTGGACGGGCTCGTGTCGCTCCATCTGCCGCTGTTGTTGTAATGTACACGCCGGCCGACCTCCGCGTTAGGTGTTTTAGCGTTGCCGAGACGTCGTCTTAGCCGTTATATCTCATCGCGCCCGTTATATTTATTATGTTGTTGTAGAGAAGTCAACGGGGCCTGATATGTGCTGAACCGGGAGGGATACAGGTGCTCAGAACCGCCTAAAATCGGCTAACGTTTAAACTGGGGAGACGACAAAAATTAATTTTTTTCCAATTGCATTTGTTCGAAAACCCTTAGCAGGTCTCCGTGCCGGTGGCGCTGTGTCACGACATAGGGTCGTACGTGAGTCGTGTTTTCATAATACACACTTCGAGAAAAAGGGACGAACAAAGTTTTCCGCAGTGTCGGCGTAATAATATAATCTTATTTCGAATAATATAATCTATATTATAAACGTTTGGCGCGAACTCTTCAAAAAATAAAAAATCGTATGAAACGAATGTTTTTTTTTTTTTTTTTTTAACATTAATCGTATAGTAAACGTCTAAATCGTTGACGCGAACGGTAAACATTAAAACATAATAAATAACGTCTACTCGTACGGAGTTTTTGTGTTTCCGTCGGTAAATGCTAGGCGTTTTTTGACGAATTTTCACGAAATTTCCAAAGACTGGGCCGCGTACCACCAATCGCAATTGAGAAGTATCGATTGTCAAAATCGTTGTTGGAGACCGTGCGCACGCAGAGAAAAACACATGAAAACATTATATAAAATATATGATTATAATAATAAAAATAAAAACGCGGCGTTGCACAACGAAACATACGTATGGCGTAGCGTTTTCTTATGTTTCCCCGAGTCACCTCACTACCAGATACGCGTTATTTATTATAAATTATATGTGTTATATATTATTACGACATTGGTGGACTCCGACGGAAATACTATATACGGAGAATTTGAATGATTATTAAATAAAAATAAAAATTATATGTTCCCGTGAGAGTGTATTTGCTGCGCGTACAAGACGAGTTTATACAGTTAACGTATTTCATTAACGTGTGTGTATCGTCCGCGGCGGCGGCAGCGGTGTGCTGTTACCGGTTTGCCCGTGGGATGTCGTCCCCATTGATTGCGGGGCGAAATAATAATAATAATATATATTTTATTTAATTCTTTCGTTATTCCGTCGTGGTACACGCGCATAAAACACGAGAATATTTCCGGTGTCCATAAATTATTGTAATAAACGGACATGGAAACTGAATACAAGAAGAAAGAAAAAAATTATATTTATACGAAATCTGTTCCGGCGGATCGAATATATAAATATTTACACGAAGATGTGTACATATATATATTATAAAATAGGTTATTAAACAAGTTTTGAGTATTATTATTATTTATTATTATTACGATAATATATATGTATATATATATATTTTTTTTTTGGTCTCGGTCCAAGCACGCGTACGAGGGAGGGCGGAGGACGCTTTCGAATACGAGGAGATCGAGTCGTCACAATCATCGTTTAATATACGCGCTTCTCTGGAGATATTGTGCGGAGATTGTTTTGTATTTTTATTATCCGCAGAATCGAAAGTGAAATTCGTCTGCGCTCCTCGAGAAGAACGGTGTAATTCGAAAATCTCGTTTTTTTTTTTTTTTAATAGGTTTTTTTCCATTTCGTTCGTATTATTGCGTAACGCACGAGATTTTTCGTTTTAAATAAATAATTAACGTCTGTACGTGCATACTCGTGTTACCGAAAATTCGTTTACGTTTCTCGCGTGTACCAAATCATGACGACTACTACTAATTATTATTATTATTGTTATTATTATTATTATTATTATTATTATTATTATTATTATTATTATTATCGTACGCAGTATGGACATTGGTGAAAATCGAGGGGGGTAGGCTTAGGGAAAAGATTTAATCCCCTCGAAAATTAATAATAATAAACTTAGCCCACCTAAAGATAGATGGCTATAGTTCGTAAGTAAAATTATTGAATTTTAAACAAATTGTTACTATTGTATTTTATTTTTCGAGAAAAAATAAAACAGTTAAACACTGGTATTCGTACGCAAAATAATAATATATAAATGCGTTTTATAAGCGCTAAGTAAGTGCTAAAAAATATTATTATTCACGCGTATTCTGCGAGTTAATCAATTGATTTTAAATTATAATTGATTCGTGGCTAAAAAAGTGTTTGATGTCTTTAAATATTAAAAAAAAAAAATAATAATAATAATAATTAGTTCAACTGCAAACACTAGAATCCGAAAACGGACCAATAAATATTGGTATAGAAATCGATATAACCGCAAAAAAAAAAAAAGAAAGTATTTTCAAGTAGCCTCATTAGTTAGTAGGTCCGAAAACGTCTGTTTACGTTAAAGCCCTCCCACGGACGTTACCGAATGTCCGTCTACGAGTAACCGATGCGTTTTAGCGTATTCTTGGGAATATTCGCGCGGTAATTAAATGAAAAAAATTAATAAATACCAACGGAACATATTTCACTATTACTACTACTACTACAACGCGTGTACGCGCGATCGATAAATGATTTTATATTTACCGAAAAGTCGTTGACGATATCATGAATAAATGAGTATTTAATTTGAAACGCGATGTTACGAGTAAAACGAACGATTTACACAACGGTCTACTGGTTAATTACGGATAATCGACGAATTCTCGTCGTTTGTTGTTGTAGTACGTGCGACGACACGCTATCGTTAGGCGAAGAATTTTCAATACGTATGTTTTGAATATGATTTTATCGGTATTCTTAAAAAAAGAAATAAAAAAAATTCTATTATAAAGCCGATTGCTGTACGATATTCGAACGGTGGACCTGCTGCTGCGCGCTCCACACACACACACACACAGATATCATCGAGAAAAACTAAATAAAACAACCGCGTTTTGTCGAGTTTATTTACGTGCGTGTATACACGGAGTTGGGTGGTACACTACACCGCGCAGTCTCGCGACGCGGTCAGGATGACAAATGATTTCGTTTCTCCGTTCTCTCTTCGTTAATTTAACGTTGTTATTTTCGTTGCGTTTATAATATCTTCGACCGTCATCTCATATATATATATATATATATATATATATATATATATATATTTATTTATATATATATATATATATATATTATATATATATATATATATATATATATATATATATATATATTTATTTATATATATATATATCGTATATGACGTTGGGGGGGGGACTGTTGACGACGGTCTATTAAAATCTTACCGAAATCGTTCTGTCTAGAAGCTTTTTTTTTTTGATTTTAATCGGCTTAGTCGAACACACACACACACACACACACGGCTCGGCTGCGGTGACGGTAACGGTGTGGTTAGTTCTCTTTATATTATACCGAGACGGTTAAAAAACGAAAACGCTTACGGTCGTCTGACGAATTATTTCTCAGTATATTATTATAATTATAATTATTATTATTATTATTATTATTATTATTATGATTTCGATGTAAGTGAATTTTGAGTGTGTTTTAAGTAGTATTCGACAATCATTTCTCTGATAATGCGATAACATCGAGATGACGATAATAATAATAATAATAATTCGTATTTAGATTAAAAAAAAAAAAAAAAAACTTCACATTACAAATTGTATAATGACTCACTCTTTTATGGCACAATGTATTTTAACATAATCTGTGGAGTGTTTTTTTGATGAAAGCAATCGTAATTTTATATATTTTATCCTCGGGTGCGTTGATAACGATTAATGTAATAACGCGGTGGGGGAAAAAAAATTATCATTTCATAAGCGGTCTACGCTACATTGCTATATTCCGCCTATACATATATTATTGTAATATCCGACGCTCTAATTATTATTATTATTATAAATTATTTAAATTGGAACGATTATTATTATTATTATTATCATTATTAATATGACTCGCGTCGGTTTTTCGATTTCAACCAATCAACCGGAACCTTCCCCAACGTTCCAATCGCCTTGGTGCACGTTCCGCCGTTACCGCGGTCCGTAGTCTATAACACTTAATCCCCGTTGACCTACGCGCGATTGTATAATGTGTCTGTTGAAGTCATACTGTATTTATTTTTTTTTTAAACCTTGAAAAATTCGTTGTGTTAAGAAAACGAAAAAAAAAATGTGTAACATAACGTAATATTTGAAAACGGTCTATAAAACGTGGTGAAAAATTCGAATTTTCGCTGCATATAATATATAAATTTGTTTGTTTTTTTTTTCATTTTACTATCGGTTTCGACAAAAATTCATCAGTAAAAACGAAATGGAAAATAATAATACAACGACGGGGAATAAACGATATAAAAATTACCTAGAGAAAACTATGAATGTATAATGGGAATAAAAAGAAAAAAAATAATTGTGTGCGTATAGCGAATTAAATTGTTAAAAAAAACCCCGATTATGGTATATAATATAAATTTTTTTGGAAATCTTATTATATTTATAATTTCCAAGTCGTTATATTAAAATCATAATATGTTTTCTATCGGTTTAATCATTTGTTTCGAACACGTCTCGTTTAATTCATTTTTGTTCGTTTTAAATTTGTTTTCCTCTCGTTATTCTTTTTTTTTTTGTTTTCACTATTTTATTAAACAATATATATATATATACGCTCGCGCGATTCATCCGTATTACGCGTATATAAAATACGATTCTCAAACCATATACGCGCTATGTCGTTACGAAATGTAAAAAAAAAAAGAAAAAACATAATATTATCATATTGTGTAATAATAATTGTCCGGTTTTATTATTATTATCATTAATATTATTATTATTATTGTTGGTGGTGGTGGTGGTAAACACGAATTCGGACATTCGTATTATGATTTGTGAAATAAAAACGGCGCGAGTATATAATAATAATATGTATAATAATGTAAATATGTATAATATGTATAATAATTTTATATAATATATAATTATGCGCGCGTATAAAATATTTAATATAGAAAATCGTTCGAAACGACCAAAAAAGTTCTGCGGCAGTATACACGTATATTTATTTACACACAATATCATTCGTTACACGCAAATAAATAATTTTTTTTTTTAATTTAAATAACTATTCCACTTTATGTGCAGCGGATAATAATAATAATATACCACCTTATTTTTTTAATGTATAAAAAAATGATATATATAAACGACAAGCGAGTAAATAGTCCGTTTATAAATGTCGACAAAAAAAAAAAAATCCACTTGCCGTTCACGTCCAGCGGTCTTATATTATTATTTACGCGCGGTAAATACGTGCGGATTATTATTAAGATTACGGCATATATTATATATGTTATAAATAAAGAATTTACGGCAAATACGATAATATATGTTCGGAATTTTTCTCTTTTTTTTTTTCTTTATTTTTACGTTTATGTAACTCGTATTTGATACAAACGCAATAAACGTGTTTGTTCATTAACGCATATATTTTCGTCTGTTCGGTAAAAATATACCGAATGAGGAAGGAGACACCTCGATTTCTTCACACGCGTTCTATATTATAAATCGAAAAAAAAAATACTACTACTACTATGATTTATTATATGCGTATGGGCGTGATAAACAGTATTTGATTATTTATATTATGATATATTATTGTTGTTGGATTCTTTGATACACGTGTTACACACGCATAATGCGTAATCGTCGCGGCCGTTGACGAATCATTCGATTTCGTGTAAATTATTATTATACCGCCGTTTTCTCGAAATATTATTAATATTGTTATGCGTATAAACGCGCGATACTCGAAACTCGCGATTCCGGCGTTTTCTATACATTGTATAGAAGTAATATACGGGGAAAAACAAAAAAAAAAAAATTACGCCGTTAATATAATATAGTTTATACGTATATCGTGTACGATAGTTGTGTCACACGACTTTTGGAGATTTTCTTGAAAATATTCTGAAGACTACGGAGTTTTTATCTTTATACGCATAATGTATCGCGCGGAATTTTCGAAACGACGCGTACGTGTATTTTCTTATTATTACCGTGGCGTGTAATAAATTTCGAAACGAATTCGAAAAGTCGTGGTGATACCGAATTAAAATTTAAAAAAAAAAATAAATAAAAAACGTAAAGGGTTCGCGGGCGATTTTACAAAATGTTGTTTTTTTTTTTGTCTCCTTTTAACGCGAAGTGAACGACCATCGAACGTTATAAAATATTTTCTATTTTCTTATAAACGTCATTATTGTATATGGGACGTGCGAGACGAGAGAGTATGGGGGAAAAAAAGACGAAAAATCAGGGAGAACTGTTTTTTTTGTTTTTTTTTTTTTTTGTGACTGCTGTTTTGCTACGCCACTCTACTACACTCGTATATTATTATTATTATTATATAAAGTACGTTTCGTATATAATGAGACACGATTTAGCCTCGTTTGCCGCCACACACATATTACACGCGCTTGCGCGTCAAGGTTCGTCCGCAGATATATCGTCTGATATTAATATAACGATAACACATGCCGCCGCTACAGATCGTTGTCGTAAATGGTACAACAATGGCAATGTAGAAAGGATAGAAAGAGTTTTTCTGTAAAGTTATAAAAAGAAAAAAAAATACTATTATTGTAACTGTACGTGTGTCTGCAGCGCGTTCTCCGAGAATACTTATATGTATATAAGGATTATAATATTAAGGGATATTAATATTTGCCATTTGTCCCTTTTTACTCTCGTTTCTTCGTGATCTAACGCAGGGATTTATATGAATACCGGCCGAATTACTATACTATCCGATCACCGTTCCGCGCGCACTTTTCAATCGAAAATATAATTATCATTATTTATGGAAAAATCGTGAATTTATTGAAACGCTTCGCCGAATAATCGTAACAAAATACTCCTCAGACACAGAAAAATTTACCAACGCGCGAGGACACTCGAGGCGACGAAGTATTCAAAACTGTGTAAAAAAAAAGTTCCATAATGTCTTCAGAGACTTATAAACGGTCTGTTCTTCTGCATTTATATAAGGATAATAATAATAATAATAATAATAATAATAACACGAGAATGTACGTAGAAAGAAAACGCGTCGTGTTTTTCGTTGTAAATAAGTATGTTTGCACTTTCAAGGTTTACCCATTATTATTATTGCGCAACAAAATAAATAAATAGTAAAACATTATAATAAACGTATTGCTCGAATGTAAAAAAAAAAATGACTTTCATAAAATGCCCGAGAATAATCATAAGCGCGTATATATATATAGGAAAATATTGTCTTTACATTATGTTATACCGAACCGTTTTTATATATAATTTATATACCGTTTTTTTTTTCATAGGAGGTCGATCGCGTGATTGCCAATAATCATTCGGCAAAGCGTCCTTTTATTTTCAACGAGAAAGTATTTTTTTTATACGTTTTTTAACGTCGTTCGGGGTTCGGTCGGATTACGAGACGTGTATTTTTCAAAACCTATTGTAATGCTATTACGAATGATTTTTTTTTTCAAATTTTTTGTGAAAACCATTCGAATATGTGTGTGTGTGTGTGTGTATAATATGCGAAAACGACTGAATACTTATAAAAAAAAAATTATCGCGAATAATAGCGTACGAGCGGAGAAAAATCTAAAGTATATAGGGAGAAGAAAAAAGAATAAAAATATGTATACTGCGAAAGTCCTAAAATCGCGTGCGTTAGAGTTTATTGACAACTGCGTATATCGTTTACTGTGCCGTATGTCGTGCGGCGTGTGTAATATAAACATTTTTACCGTCTAATTAAGAAAAAAAAATCTCGTTTTTTTTTTTTCCAGGAGCGTTCAATCCGGATCAAATATTCCACGGAAACAAGACGGCCACGGATTATTTTAAAATACTCCTCCAAGACCGGACGACGGCACTGGTCGGATCCAGGTACGCACTCTTTACAGTACCACGACGATACGTGTTGGACGGCGTAAAAAACGTAAAAAAAAAAGAAAAACGACTAATTGTTTAGAAAAACAACGACGCGTCGTCGTATCCGTGATCGTTAACGGCAAATCAATTGTTAGTTATCACAAGGGTTGTGCGTGTGGTGACGGTTGAACGAGGAGGACACTGGATCGATAATATACACCGCCGCGTTACACGGGGAGAGTAGAAATTCTATATATGAGAGTAGAAGAAGAAAAAATGTGTATGACTAGGCGTGAAAAACAGGATACATGCTCTATGAACCGTAATGTTCAATATAATAATATACGATTTTCGAATAGTAATAATGTGTTACGCGCGTGTACTGGAAAAGTCCGCTGTTGTTGTGTTTTAGACGCGACGAATAGCCCCCCCCAGACGATTCACACGGTCCAGAAAACGCGACGAAAAGTCGATTCCGACGTGCGCGGCGCTCCACTTTTATGACTCGTACGCGCGCATAATATTCTTTTAACATTCCTACGACGCTTGGTGATTTCCTTTCCAACGTCGCAGTTCGTTTTATTCGACGCGTCTGTGTCATCTCCGCTCGACAATTTTAAAATATATAATATATATATACAATGCGTACGCGAAAACAGCCGTAGCCGTCGAAGAGAAAAAAAAACGTTTTTTATTCTGTTTTTTTTTTTTTTTTTTGAAATTTTATACGTATATAAACGTTTTGCGCCCGCCCGTCACGGCGGGCACGTTTAAAACCGTTCCACTTACCGGATAATATTTACCAATACGTACATTTGAAAATATCGCGTTTCATTATTCAGACAAACCTCCTCGGCCGCCCCCCGTTATGTATCCACCGCGGACTCAGCACGCGTTTATACATTTATGACATTATTATATTAATTTTACGTTGGGTGTTTTACGCGTACTGGACTCTCTCTCTCTCTAAAACTGTGAATATAAAGGAGTAAACTGTGAATTGCCACTTGAAAAACAAAAATAAAAACCGTGGGATATTTTAAACTCGATCCCTGATTTTTTTTCTCTCTCTCCCCACACACACACACACACACGATATATATGTATATATATACGATTTGTTCGTTTTTATTTGACTCTCGATATATCGTTGTCGTTGTTGTAATGTATAGGGTTGGGATTTATACGAGTTGAATGACACATTTTTTTTTTCTAAAAATGTTTAAAACGTGCTCGGTGGGAATATTTCTTTTACGAATTTAAACGAAATCTGTACGCAAATTATTATATTAAATTCTTAAAGAACAATATCGATCAATAATGTATAAATCGATTGACGTTATAATTAAAAAAAAAAAAAAAAAAACAAACGCGTCTATAAACTCGAAATTTGTCGAAATATCACTGTAAATTCGTGTAAATATTCCGGTGTAAATGTGTTATTATTAATACGCGTGGAAAAGATCGTATTTCGATCGGGAACGTCGCGAAACGCGTGTTATCCTTACAAGTACGACCGTCCGGAAATAATATACATATATACGCAAATTAATATATTATATTAATCATGAACGGACGTTTGAAATAGGTAAGACTATTACGAATAGAGTTACATATTTGATAAAAATTTCAAAACCGTATGACCATTAGTTTTGAACAAACGTAATTTTCTCCGCAAATAAATAAAATAATATACGATTTGTCTGGAAACATTTGTAATTGTGAAAAAACGATTTTTTTTGTAGTTGAAGTGACGTACGTCTGAATTAAATTTTTATGCTTTAAAAGCAAAAAAAAATAAACTTCTTTTTACTAATTAAATATCTCGAAATCTGCAATCGCTATAAATAGCCCAAAATTGAGTGAAATTTTTTCCCTTCGATATACTCGTAATATTATAATTGGTGAACGCGTTTCGAATTTCTCTATAACGTTTAGTTTGAAAATTACGAAGAAAAAACGATTAATCGCGTTTTTATGTACATTTTTCGGTAATTTTTCTTGTGAAAATCAAAAAGTCACCTGTTCAAAGTACCGGTTGGATTCAATTCGTTACCGGGAACAGACTGGTGTAGCAATGATCGGAGCGCACTTCTTCTGATAGAATTTTTCGATACGGACATAATATATGTATAGAATATAAAAATACACTTTATTGTCAAACCAATACGCGTTCCCGCTCGGAATCCAATATCAATCGTTATTATAATAATATTGTACTACGTTTTTTTTTTTTTTTTGTTTTTGTCAATTACAATATTATTACCGAGAAGAAATAAAAGTAACCGCGTAACGATAGTTTTATAGGAACTTCGTCGGTTCCAGGGAACGTCATTAAAAACAAAAAAAAAAAATCTACTAGACGGTGTGCCTATTACACTGTTGTTGCGCGTAACAATATTTCGTGTATATATATTTTTTTTTTTGTACGGACATTCTCTGTAATATTAGCGCGTGGTTTGTTTCGAGAAACGTGATATTCACGTAATACACACCGGAGAAATACGCACAATAATTATTGACTGGAAATAATAATTATAATAATAATAATAATATGCGAAACGCGGTGGTGACGTTAATCGTTTCAATTGTAATTATTACAATCGAAGGTGTTGCGCAAAACGTTCGGCCGCGTGTGTACTTATTTCTCAATGAATAATTTTTTCCTCGACGGAGATTTTTCTCGTTTTGCTTTCGGACGGGTGCTGCAGCAGCAGCAGCAGCAGCAGCAGCAGGCCTTGTCCGTATCGCGCGCGTTACAAAATTAATCGAAAGTAATTTTGAATTTTTTTTTTATTGTTTTCCAGAAATGTGTTGTACAACATCAGTTTGGACACGATGAAGGAAAATCACGTGAGTGAATATTGAATATTGTATTATACACGTGTAATATAGGTAATAAAAAAAATGCACGAAACGAGTTTTTTAAGGTTAAAAAAGTTCAAGTACACAGAAAAATCCAATCGCACAACAACGTATTCGAAGCATACAATTACCGCGCGTTTAACATAAAATCTCGTGTATAAACAGTCTACGGACTTGTTGCTTCCGAGTAGTATTTTTGATTTTCACTTTTTTTTTTCCAAATTGTTCGAATCGAGATCTATTCATTCGTCGTTCGTTTGGAAATAATTCAAATAACGTTTTTTTTTTTTTTTTTTTTTTTTATATTCTATTCGGAAGTATACATTTTTTTATATTCCAAACAAATACGACGTTACGCGCAGGGCCGGATTTAGGGGGGCCCCGGGCCTCCACAAAATAAGGGCCTCCACTTAATGGGATTTTTTTACAACCAAGTATAAAACACAATATAATATATTTTGCAAAATAAATTTAAATCACAAATTGAATAAAATTGTTCAATCATTTATATAGTAAAATTAAAGTAATTTAAAATCGATTATTATGACTTGTAGAGTAGGACAAGCGATAAGCGATAAGGTATGGTTTTCAATTTTGAGAAAAACAGTTATAAATAAACACATATAACTTGTATAGCAATCCGCCTGACCGCTGTTGTAGATAAATACGTGTAAATGTTAATATATTATTAAATTAAATTAACTTATAATAATATATTAAATATAAGTTATCGAAATATAATATATACTTTTAAGGTGGGCCCAGGGCCCCCACATTCCTAAATCCGGCCCTGATTACGCGCAAAAATATTTTTAAAAATCGATTATTGTTTGTGTTTCTTTTTTTTCGTATTGAAGCGTATTGGATTTTTTTTCCGAATTTTTCCATCGAACTCTAATAATTATGGAAACAGTTATATGCGTATTAAGCAACTCGTTTTTAACACAACAGTTTAGTTATATTAGAATGTACTCATGTTTCGTACGCGCGCGATCGTCGGCGGTTAATTCGACGACGAAGTTCGAACGCGTTAGGTACGTTTGAATCGAAAAATCTAAATATTATTTGTGGAAATATTTTGTTTTACACGCGGTATATTGGCGTGACCTCGGACCGTTTGAAATATTTATCGTATCGCAGCGTCCGAGTACTGGCTATAGAGAGAGAGAGAGAGAAAAAAAAGATACCGGTACTTCTTAAAAAATGTCGACGACGAGATTGTGAATTTCGTAAAAAACCTCTACCGTTGTCGGTAATAAGACTAAATTTATATTAATAAGATTCTCGGGTGGTGATGCACGATTATTTGTTGTTGTTCGGTATTAAGCGCGATGAAATTTAAATTTTCCTTAAAGGGATTGAAAATGCGGGCATTTTCTTTCTTCGTCTTACACACACACACGAAACATAGCAAAATAGACGTTTCTTCCTACTTCCAATGTACCCTGCCGATCGATCTAGTCGATGCGGTGAGAAATTCGAAAACGGGTTTGAATTCGTCGTGCATTTTTATTATAAAACGACTTTCCCGTTTTTTTCATTTTTTTTTTTTTTTTAAATCCTGAGAGACATTTAAATGTTGATTACTGGCCGTTTTTTTCTTTTAAAATCGTTCGATTGATTTTTAAGAAAAATTTATGGGAAAAAAAAATTGAAAATGTGGAAAAGTCGATCTCAAAATGGATTTCAGTAGATCGATCGGCGGGGTACGTTGAAAGTAGGAGACGTCTATTTATGATATGTTTCGTGTGTGTGTGGGTAAGACGAAGAGAGAAAATGCTCGCTTTCGATACTCTTAAGTTTTGTTTTGTTTTTATACTCGTTGCGTAAATTAAAAAAAGAAAAGAAACCGAATCATTTTGTTTTTCTTCTATTACAATTCCCGAGTTTGAGAACCGCCGGCGCGTGGTGTCAAAACGCGGCGATATAATTTCCCAAAGTCGGTTTCACCGTCGTTTGTCGTGTGTGTTTATATTACATACGTGTGTATATAAATCAATGTGTTAGAAACGTATCGTTCTTACTCTTCTTTTATTTTTTCGAAACATTTTAAACGTACATCGTTCATATTTTATTGTACTACGGACAACAATATAATATATTCTACGACTCCACTATAACATAATGTATACAATAGCGGATTTGGTGGCTATTTATTATTATTATTATTCGGTTGTGTGGAATCGTAGCGCGCGCGTGCGTCTTATAATATATTATTATGATAGCAGGACTCACAGGAAACGTCTTTTTAGTCGGACTATATGACTATACATTTAATACGACATTATCACAAACAGAATAATAATAATAATAAAGAGTAATAATATGACGTATACGCTTGTGTCATCCGAATATTTTATAACGATATAATACGACGACGACGACGAGCAAACTGCGCAGGAATAAAACGGGGTCTTACGCGGGCGCGTTACGATAGGAGTGGTACACCATAAGTTCTATAATACGTTGGTCGTTCTTATTCCGGAAGTTTGCAGTTGCCGATGAGTTTTAATTTTATTATTATTATTATAAACGATGGAAAATGTATTCGGATGATTTTCATCGAAAGACGCGTAAAAAAAAAAAAAAAAAAAAAAACGATTATTAATACGCGGATATTTCTTTTATCCGAAAAAGTCCCGCGCATTGAACACTTTCAACCACTGCGTATTTATTTTTATAATATTCTAATCGCGTTGCGAAAAATCCGTGAAAACAATCGGTTTTCATAATCGATCAGTATAGTATAGTACAGTATCATATATAGTATCTACGCGTGCGTAGTTAGGTATCATGATCGTTGCGAATTGTATTTCTAAAAAAAAAAATCGCTTATTTATTTATTTTCGGTGTTATTTTAAAACGTCTCTACAACCACGAGACGCGTTTACATTAGTCTATATTTAAATACAATTAAAAATGTGTCGTCTCCGCAGTCGACGGTAACGCGTTTACTCTTATTACTATATGGACTATACGTCCATGTAGGATTCGTTTTCGTCAGTTATTCAAAAATCGAGTAATAATAATAATACTGCGGTTTTTTTTTTACCGTATTTTGCTTTCGAGGCTTTGACATCCAAATAAATAAATAAATAAGGGGGGAAATAATAGATATTTGTGTAGTATCGCGCGCGCGTTTTTTCACTTTATAGTACACACGCATCACGGGCGTTTAATGCAATATATTATTATTATTATAATGCGTCGATTACGCGTATTACGGTAATTTTCAAAACCAGTTGTGTATCAATTTAACTATATTTATGTATTATACATATAATTAAAACGATATACGTTTGTGTTTCTTTTTTTTTTAAATTAAGAAATAACAGGTTTTTATCTGCGGAATATATTAAATTTATATTTCTATACGGATATTTTTGAGGAAAAAAAAATTTATCATAATATTATTTTATATACGATACCTCTGGCCTGTATAATACAGTGGTACCGATGTATTATAATATTCTCGAAGAATCATCGAAGGTTACACGCGTAAAATATATATATTTATTATAATAATTATTCGAATATACGCGTGGCCGATTGATATTTATTGGCCAATGTGAGAGAGCTTCTTTTTTTTTTTCGTAACAATACGCCGTTTTTCGTGTGTACATTATTTATATAATACGTATGTGTGTGTGTAGTGTTACGCACGTATACGTCAAGATTTTTTTTTTTTAATTTTATATACTATCGAACCGAGGCGAAAAACCTCCCCGACGGACGATTCGCTTATAATATATTCAGTGTGTATTCGACACCTAATTTATTCGACGATAACCCGGTCGAATTCTTTTTTGTATTATAATATTTCACTGTATTCGAGTGTATTGCAAAAATAAATCGTATACATATACGAAACGTACAATAAATGAAATAAGAAATACCATCACCACGACCACCAGCCTGTATGCGATTTGTGTTTGTTATTATTTCGAACGATATTTTTAAACCGAAAATATAAATTGTTTTTATTTTGTAAGAAACCGAGATTTTCGTTTTGTTTTCATTATTATTATTATTATTATTATTATTATTATTATTATTATTATTATGATCTCGGTATAAGAAATTGAAAACGATACGTATTCCTATATAATATGTATATTATTAAATACGTTGACGGCGACGAATAATTGCGCGTTGATTAAAACAAATTACTTTGTATAGTTTTTTTTTCAAATTTCACGTAGATGAAAAAAACAAAAAAAAAAACAGGAAATAACTCTATAAATGTATATAACGAAATACGGAAGGAATTATATCGTATCGTTGCGAACACGTGATGAAAACGTCGTGTTGACGCATAACTCGAAAACGGTTATATAAACAGTTATTTATTATATCTCGACGAACAAAAAAAAAGAAAGAAAAACGTTCGTAGAAAAGTGTGTTTTTTTTTTAAATAACATTTTAGTAATAATAATAATAATTTTTTTTTCGTATTTTAATATTCGCATTAAAAACTTTACGTTGAAACTCGCGTAAATGTTTCTTTTTTTCTTTTCGTTTCTAACGATTCCGTTCGTTTTCGAATTGTACGTTGTAATAATAATAATAATAAAACTATATACATATTATATTATACGATTTTAATTTCGAACCGTTGTATTTGTTTAAACGATTTTTTTTTTTTAGATCTTTCATTTTTTTTAGTGGATTTTATTTTGTTTTTTCATACGAGAATTTCAACGGTGTTTGAAAGAAAGACAAAAAAAAATGTTTAATAATTTTCGCGTTAATTATTATACACACACCGGGTGCAGCGTTCGAGTTAATTGTTTCCCCCGCCGGTTACTATTGTTAACGCGGCTTGAAAAATTCGTAATTAATAAAAATAAAAAAATACTCGGGCGCGAGCGAGTGTAACACACAACGGCGACGACGACGATATTTTCTTATTGTACTACGCGTACCTGTCGCGGTCTTCCAATCAATGACAATGGAAAAAGAACAGCCGCGCGGCGCGTGAAAGACTGTGTAATAATAATTATAATAATAATAATAATAATAATAATAATAATAATAATAATAATAATAATAATAATAATAATAATAATAATAATAATAATAATAATAATAATAATAATAATAATAATAATAATAATAATAATAATAATAATAATAATAATGATAATAATATAGTGTAGAGCACGTGTGGTGTGCGCGCGCGTCTTTTGTTCGGGGACATTGAAGTCCTGCCAAGTATTATTTCGCAAAAACAAAAAACAAAGGAAAATAGAAATTATTAACTGCCTGTTTGCGTGTATTATATATTAGTTTGGTGTTACTCGGAGAAAGCATACGCACGTGTGTGGTGTGAGGGAGAGGAGAAGAAATAAACGCGACGAGACAGATCGCGTTGTTTGCTGTAACACGGATTAAACGCTTGGTAAAAAAATTCGTCTGATCTCTGCCATGGCCGTAGTACATACATTTTATATACTCGTATACGTATTTTTGGAGCGGTTTTAAACAAAAAAATTCGAACACAACTCGGCGGATGATTATTCGTAATCCCGTTCGTGGACGCTCGTATATTATATGATTAAAGACCGGATTTAATTGATATTGCGAATATTTTGTTCCCCCAATCGAGACATACCAAATCCGATCGACATATGCATATATACTTTATGCGTTATGTCTGTTTAATTTTAGAACGCATTTTTTTTTTCGCAATTTTTCGCGTTCGCGAAATGTCTCGCCATTACCCCGCCGTATAGTTATAATAAACGCATATAAGACGGTATATCGATTAGAGAGGTCCTCGATGAATTCTCCCTAAAACGATGTTTTTTTTTTTTTGTTTAGAACGACGACGGAGGAACCACTCCTCTATAGCTGTCGTCTTTTTGTCAATTCCGAATTTACAACATCTTTTCGTACTAAAATCGCGACAAAACGTTTGTGTTTAAACGCGTCCAAAAAAAAAAAAAATCGAAATGTTTTTAAAAAGTCAATCGCAGATTGCTCCGAGCGATGCCAAGGGTTTTCGACAATATTAATAAAATACAAACACACATATAAATATATGCCTTCGTATACGATAAAACCAAAATTATTGTGAAAAATAAATAGAGAAAAATATAATATTTGTTGTATATTAAGTACGTCTATTTACAATATTACTTTTTTTTTCTTTATTTTTCGTAATACTCTTTGGCTCGATCGTATATTCGCCGCATATATATATAAATATATTATGCGTATTTGTATTTTTTCCATCGCCGTAAGATTTTTATTCGGAATGGGGAGGTGGCTGATAATTGATTAATTTATATGTTAATAATATCAACGTAGACAGTGCCTACTAAAAAAAAAAACTGATTATTTATTCATTTCGGGAGGAGGTGGGCTGCGATTCCCCTCCTGGCTACGTCACTGTATTTTTTTTATTATTTACGAATATTAATTTATGATTTTTTTTTTCTATTTATTTTGTTTTTTTACTAATTTATTAAATGTATTATGGTTGTCGTCACGTTTTTCTCAAAACGCCGATTATTATCCTTGTTAATATTTAAACAGATAAAATCAAAAAAAAAAAATCGGTTTTTTTTCAACGACGACGACGATTTCGTTGTGAGCGAAATATTTTCGATTATTGTTTCGAAACGGAAAACGTTTTTACAAAAAAAAAAAACGAACATCTTTCCCCCCTCCCCCTCCGAATTACAATATTATAATAAATATGGACACTAAAAAAAAAAAAAAAAAAATTCTTAGGCACACCGTTGTAGTGTGTTTTTGAATGACAACGCGCGTTTTATGATTGATGGCCGCCTCCGTTATTATTTATTGTAAATTACGATTTAAACGTCTCCTCGCGCGACGCGCACACCGTATTATTATTATTATTATTATTATTATTATTATTATTATTATTATAGTTGTGTGTGTGTCCGCGTTTTATACATTGTGCGTAGGCTCACCGGACTAACGTTTCGGGGACAAGTCGCTTTCTAATTAGAATTTCAATTTGCAGCGCATCGTAACACACCGTATTTATTGTGTCGTCGTTCCCCGGTCAAAGCGACGACGACCTTCTTCTTCTCATAGCGTCGTGGTCACTATCGGGTGGTCGTATGGAAATAAATAAAAATATACAAATAACGGCGCGCGTAACGTATTTATTTCTCTTTCTTTTTTTTTTAAGTAGTTCAATCGGTTTAAAACGTTCGCGCGGTTGAATCGAGTGTTAAACGTTTTTTTTTTTATTTTATCGAACAAAATCGTCGTTGTTGTTGTTATAAACGTAATCAATGCTTAGTAAACCGATATTTCGCGTGAAAATGTACGAAAAAAAATGCTCTCCTCGTCCTATTTTTTCCCCTCCGTCAATCTATCCATTCGTTTTAATTTTAAACGACGATAAATAAATCGTTTTTTTTTATATATATATAAAAATAACACTTTTGTAAATAGGATTGCGTGAAAAGAGAGTTTTTCCAAAATAAAAACACCATTTATAGACGACTGAGAAGAAACATTTTGTGAAACGCGTTGTTGTACTACCACTGAATGTGGCGCGTTACCGCGCAAGTTGCTCGAGATTTGGCGACGTGACAAATAAAAAAAGAGTATCGAGAAGAATCGCGGGCAAAAAGACAATTTCGGGAATTAAAAAAAAAAAAAAAAGCAAAAACCATAACGCGATGGGGACGAAACAGATAGAATGGAAATCGAGAACCGAATAATTAACGAATAATTATAACAGGAGATTTTGAAGGACCCGTGAAAATGGAGAACTGAAAAGTTCTATTATAATTCCATTATCTCGGTATAAACAATCGAATGTTTAACGGTCAGATGTACTTTGTTTAGACGCGATTCTCATTAAATCTATTTATGCTCGTGCCGTTTTGTAATCGTAAACGTACGGGCCGTCATCAACGTTGTGTTTCCGTTAAGAAAAATGAAAAAGAAACGGTCTATGATTCCATGGCATTTATTGTTCACAATCATGTTTGTATTAGATTTGAAAATATATTCATTACGACTTTATACACACGGAGGGAAGAGTTAACGTTACAGAATTCGACATTTTCTGGTTTATATTATATAATAATACATAATAGCTTCGGCGGGAGAGATATAATCGCGCGTGCACATGTAACGAGTCGCGTAAAAGATAATATCGAATGTTATTATATGTACCTCGAGTATAATATAATGTCGAAGCTAACCTACCTATCCGTCGTGCGCGCGTGTGTCACTTTTACTTAAGCCGTAAGAGTTTTTTCCCCCCCGTTTACGACACGTTTTACGAAGACTTTTAAATGATCTTATTATACGTAACCTAATCCAGCTTGTTGTTGTGTGTTTGCCCCGTACAAACACAGCTTGGACGTATAAACGAAAATTTAAGTAAATATATACACAAGACGATGTACTTGATCCGTATAAATGCTTCAACGGTTTAAAAATAACGACGAAAAACTTGTACGGCTTATAATATATATATATAATATATATATATACGAGTATAATATATACTTAGTGTCGTATACACTGCAAGTGTATTATGTACACTCGTATAATGCGATCGCGTGGAACAAATTTATTTTTATTTTTTATATGGTCGTAATAATATAACGAATTATATCGAAATAATATAAAAATTTGTTAATAATTAATTCGCGGCGAAAACCGTTTGCCGCGCATTTTTTGGTATCGTTTAACCACGCGTAAAAAACGTGTGTTTTCGTTCTCTGATATGGATATAAAAAAAGAAACAACAGCGTTTACTTGCGATTCGATAAAAATGAACCTAACTCCGTTCGTCGTTCCATGTGGACGTGAGATCAATTCCGACGATCGTAATATATTTTGTATATATCGTTCATTTTTTACTACACGAATATAATGAAATACGCGTTTTTTTTATATATAGAAATCGAAACGTTCAGAAAAATATTTTTGCGTCGAAATACAAAAGTGTTGTCACACTGCGAGAAAAAGACTCAAAAAAAAAGAAATCGCCGTGATAATATAAATTACGTAGTAAAACAATTCGGATTAGTTTATTTAATCTTTAATTAAAATCAAAATCTATACGTGTATTGGACAAACGTCGAAAATAAATCGATTGAGAAAACGAGCGTTGTACGCGAGTAGAGTTATAAATGTATATAAATGAATCGTTCTGTATACATATATTTGAAATATATATATATATATATATATATATATAAACGATGTGCGCGCGCGCTTTCAAATCCATCTCCGATAATATCTCTCGGAAAATCATCTGTTAAATGTTGTCTCGTCGATTTAATCTATATATGTGTGTGTGTGTGTGTATGTTTACTACAGTTCAATCCGTCGTTTTTAATTTCGTTCGATATTATTTTTAACCCTTTCGGGCGCGCAGACTCCGTCTTCAGTCTGTCACACACGCACGCACTATCTGTCGGATATGATGGACAAATCGCTCTCGCTCACGTTGAATATTGTTCGTGACGAAAAAAGGGGTGATGCTCTATTATATATATATATATATATATAAATACGCGTATACGCGTTGTAATAATATAAATACACACCCATTTCGAGCCGTAACTCCCTGTATTCGATGTGATTTATCCCCAGGGGGGAATGAGGGAGAGAAAGAGGCAGTCGTCGTCCGCAGTCTGCAGCAACAAAAATAAAATCGTCCTTTAACACACGAGCGACGACGGCGTTTGGTTTCGATAAAACTCTTTTCCACCGTGTGTTATAATAAATATTATTTCAACTGTTTTCGTGGGTTTCATTATTATATTATCTAAGTCCCTTGTCGATTTCGTAGAACAAACAGAAAACTTTTCAAAAAAAAAAAAAACACACGGCGTATTCGAATAGAAATATAATAGTTGAATTATTTTTATTTTTTTATGCGAGTACATAAGATAAACGTTTTTTTTTTATTATTATTCGTTTAAACTCATTGCGTTTATGTTTTAAAAATAATTAGCCGCCGACAATAATGCGCGTACGTGTTGCTGCGCGGCGTATGTTGATCGAAAATTCGATATTCGATATAAAAAAAAAAATTATTTATTAAGTCTTCCCGTATCAAAACGTAAATTATTTCGAATGAAAGAGAAGAATTTTATTATTATTCGAATACAATTTTTTTTTTAATAATCGCGACTATAACCACCTACTCGTTAATAAAATATTTCCGTGTATTTTTCCACGCCGTTTCCGCGCAACGCCGTTTCGCGTGAGAACGGTGTTCGGTTTCACGCGTATATTTTATATAGACTTCATAGACACAGGCAATTAATTAGTGATTAATTAATAATAATAGTATGCTGCTTAAAATAATAAATTAAAATATATTACAAAAAAAAAAAAATAAAAAAAAAATGATATTTCAATATTAAACGGTATTATTATAATAACACGCCGTTATATGTAAGTATAGTCGCTGTTTTTTTCTTTTTTTTATCTTAATTTATTATAATACTATACGCACGCGCGCCGTTTCTTCGCCGTATTTTTTTTAACTCTATAAATATGTATTTTCATCGTAATTTCCATTGCCGTAGTAATTTCATTCGTATTTCGTTTAATCCGATGATTGAATTTTTATCGAAACCGGCGGTGAAAAAAAAAAAAGAGAAAACGAGTAAATTTAATGCGACAACTCAGTTTCTTTATTTTTCGTAATAGTTTTTATGGCTTAATTGATATTCACGTAATACACGCGCGTAAAAAATTTACTATAATATTATACAGCGCGCGCGATTGTATCGTCACATTATACGATTTTCGGTACGTGCTTTTCGGTTAGATTACCAACACGGACATCGGTAGACTCTCTCTCTCTCTTTTTGTGTTTCTCTCTCCGTTTGTTATAGCGGAGAACACGAAATCAAACTAGTTTTTTTTTGTCTTCATAAAACGATTTTTTTTTTTTTTAAAACGAAAAAAATACACGAGCACACACAAGACAATAATAATAAATAAAGTGAAGTTGGATTTCCACTCGGTATATCTTAACGGTTATCGTATAAGCGGGTGTATACGACTCGAATCCACTGGTTAATCTGTTTTTATTACTTTATACGAGCGGGCGCAGTTTCTCGGGGAGTTCAATTTTACTCGTTTATTTAAAACGAGTGATGTTCCCGTTAATTGTTTCGAGTGTACGTATAAGCTGACGACGAGTGCTATACGTGTTACGTAATTTTGTCGCGTTTGAAAAAAGAAAAAAAGAAGCGAATTCACAACGATAGCGAAAATTATAGAAGTCAATTATGTATTTAAAAACAGTCGACGAAAAAATTATCTCTTTTTATTCGTTTATATCGGTCTACATATGTATCAAACGATGCCGTTGTAGCCGCAACGTGCGCGGGAAAATAATAAACTGTTCCATCCCGAAAATTGGACAAAAATTAAGCACGATTTTAATATATTCTCGAATTGTCTGAGAGTAAATTTAGTGTATTATGCCCAATGGGAACACGCTTGTATACCGCTCACACACACACACAATTTTAAAATTGTACAATTGACCCGAATGTGAAACGCACGCGCGTATAAACGTTTCTTTTTGTTTTTCTCTCGTGTTCTTATATGACGATCACGTCGTTCTAGTTTACACGAATACATACTTGGTGTGTGTGTGTGTGTACGTACGTAATACAGAGACGGTGTAATCGCCGCTCATCGATTGTTTCCGTGTGACGAAAAACGCGAAAAAATTAAACCGAATAAATGGCCGCGAAAATTAAACAATTTTTTATTGTTATTATTTTTTTTTTTTTTTTACAGAGATATTATTGGAGCTCGTCGGAAGCGAATTACGAAATGTGCCAGTTGAAAGGCAAATCGGAGGTATTTATATGAGATTTCGTTCGTTGTCGCAAAGCGGGGGTGTGTGTGTGTGTGTGTTTCTTTTTTAACTCGTACCGTTTTCTTGTTGCAGGACGATTGTCAGAATTACATCAGAGTGGCTTTTAAAAAGAACGACGAGGAGCTGTTCGTCTGCGGCACGAACGCTTTTCATCCGATGTGCAAGATGTTCAATTTGATCGTAAGTCGCGCAGTGTGCTCGTATCGTATGCGATTCCCCTCCCATTTATTTCGTAAAAAATCGTTCGTCCCTCTAAGGGGTTTTTTAGGAAAATTCAAATTTTTTATTTTTTATTTTTCGTTCTTCTCTGTACGTGTCGACTCAGGACGGCACCAAAGGCCAAGAGGAAATGGACGGACGGGGCAGGTGTCCGTACGATCCGTTGCACAACAGCACGTCGATATACGCCGGCGAACAGCTGTACTCGGGTACGGTGGCCGATTTCTCCGGCAGCGACCCGCTCATTTACAAGGAGCCGATGCGCACCGAACGATTAGACTTCAAACAGCTAAACGGTTAATTGCTGCGTAATAATATCATACAATAACAGGGATAATAAATCTGATGGGGGGGGGTGATTTTTTTTTGTTTCGCTCGTTTTACAGACCCGAACTTCGTTAGCTCGTTGGAATACAAGGATTACATATTTTTCTTCTTCAGGGAAATCGCCGTCGAGTACATAAACTGCGGAAAAGTGAGTGTAAACGGACGGTTTTTTTTTCTTTTTTCTATAACGTCGTTTAAAACGTTTTGTTTTTCTTTCGCCCACTCGCGCAGGCCATATATTCGCGAGTGGCACGAGTGTGCAAACACGACAAAGGCGGTCCGCACTCGTACTGGGACCGGTGGACGTCGTTCCTGAAAGCTCGTCTCAACTGTTCCATACCGGGCGAATATCCGTTTTATTTCGACGAAATACGTGAGTGCGACGCATTATTTTTTTTTTTTTGGTTTATTTATTATTATTTGTTTATTTTTTTTTTTTTTTAAATGTTATAACGTCGCCGCCGTGTCACTCCCGTGTCCGCAGAGGGTACCAGTGACGTATTGAACACCGCTCTGACCGGCATCGTCGATCCGATAGTGTACGGCGTGTTCAACACGCCCGTGAACGCCATCAGCGGTTCGGCCGTTTGCATGTTTAACATCAGCGACGTCATCGAGACGTTCATGGGATCGTTCAAGGACCAAGAGGCGATGGACTCCAACTGGTTGCCCGTGAAAAAGGCACGTCGTTTTAACTTTTTCCCTTTTTTTTTTTTGTTTTGTTTGTGTATCGCGTGAAAATAGTCCGTTTAACAAAAAAAAAAACCGATCGTCGAAACGTTGTCGCTCGTGCGCGTTCTCTCATCGTACCCGAAACCGCGCTGCACGTAGTAGTAGTTGTTGTCCGACGAACGCTGACCGATTATTTTGCGCGGTGTGTTTTGTGTAGATTCCGGAACCCCGTCCCGGCACGTGCGTGGACGACAGCAGGACGCTGCCCGACATAACGGTGAACTTCGTGAAGAGCCACTCGTTAATGGACGCGGCGGTGCCCGCGCTGTTCTCAAAACCGATTTTCACGCGCATCTCGTTGCAGTCCAGGCTGACCAGCATCGCGGTGGACAATCAGATATCCGGTCTGAAGGGACAACACTACGACGTCCTGTTCCTGGGAACCGGTAAGAGGGCGGTCGGTTTCGTGGCGGCCGGTGTCTTTGAATTGAAAAAACAAAAATAGTATTCGTCTGACGCGCGTGCGTGTTGTTCGCAGACGACGGACGGTTGGTGAAAGGCGCGTTTCACACGGACGACAACGGTTCGCCGGAGTTCGTCAACGTCGAGGAGGTGAACCTGACCACGAACAACACGAAATCGTTGCCGATCAGGACGCTGAACATCGTCAAGTCGACGGACGGCAAACCGGGCCGCATAGTTGCGACGTTCGATCAACACGTCATCTCGGTGCCGTTGGACCGGTGCTATCTGAAGACCACTTGCCAGTAAGAGAACGGAAAATATTATCGCGCGATTTTTACCAGCAGCAGCAGCAGCAATATCGTTGTTTCGTTTGTACAACGAGAACGACTGTTAAATGACACACACGCGATATTCCAATGATGTTTCTGAGAAAAATCGAAATAACGACCGCGTTTTACAAAACGAACGAGGTCGTTCCGCCGATTTTCGTTTAATATAATATTGCACGCGCGAGAAAACCGTCCTAGGTTTTATTGATTTTACCGACGACGGCGTTAAGAGAAAAAGCGGCGTTTATCGTATTATATTTTGCCCGCAGGGAATGTGTCGATCTGCAAGATCCGTACTGCGCGTGGGACGGAGCTCATTGTGTAAACCATTTGGAGGTTAAGAGTTCGTCCAAACAGCATTTCGTTCAGTCTATCGGTTCCGCCCAGAACAACGCGTGCCCCAAAGGTATGACACATAATAAATAATCGTTTTCGATATTTACGTTAAACACACACACACACGTTATATTATGTGTAATTAATTTTTGATTTATGTAAATTACAGTGAAATTCGACGATAAAATCACGTATTCCACGTCGTCGTCGTCGTCGGACGGTAAGTGGTATCATCATCGCGTTTAGAAATATTTTTTTTTACGGGGGTTTTTTTTTTATTATATAATTTTTTTTTTCATTTTACCCACAGACAACAATATCGACTCGAATCTGGCGAGATGTCCGTCTTGCGCTCCGTGTTACACCGAGAACGTCATCAACAGCGACAGTACGTATATAGAGTATTCCTTAATCCTCTCCCGCGTCCGTCATCGTATTTTTTTTTTTTTGCCGTTAGTCGATCGGTATAGTGTTTTTTTCTCTCCAGACTCTATTTAATTGCGGGAAAAAAATCCTTTGAAAAAGTCGGTCTTTTACACTGTCGACAGATTTCTATACGTTTTGTTATATATGGTATAGCGGGGGGTGGGTGGTTAAGTGTAAACCTAGTCCAACCGGCGATTCGCTTGATTTCGTGCTATATGATAATTGCAAAAATTTAATTCGTTTCCGGAGTTTATACACGCGGACGACGTGTTTTTTAATTTATATAAAAAAAAAACCGGAAAACAAAAATACGACGAGATGTGGTTTTTCGAGAGAGAAAAAAATCTCTTCTATGGAAAAGAGAGACACGCAGATCGATATACACCGCCGATTACGATATCGTAAACCGTCCCTGCGGTAATTTCGTAAAATTTCGATTTTAACATTATCAGGAATACCCCCCAGGTTTTTGAAGCCGAACCCTTGAAATTATAACGGACTCAAACAGAATCCGAACTGTTCCGTTTTAAATGTCGAATCCGAACCGAACTTCATAAAAAAGTTTATTAGTATTTCAAATACTAATTTCCATAATATTCAAAACAATTAAATACTTATTTAAAAAAAAAAATTAAATTGATTTAGCTAATAATTAACATTATTAATTCATAAAATATATTTTATACAACAAAATGTTATAATAATATCATCTTTAATCTATTGATTTGTACACGTTATATGTTAAATTTCGCGCGACTAATTTACCTCTCTGTAATAATAATAATAATAATAATAATTACGAAACGACAAATAATGAGAAACAATCAGTTTTTTGATTATACTGATATGCTGCGAATAATGTGTGATTTTATAACTCGTTTAACCGAGGGAAAAAAATTATTTTTCTATTCGGGGACAAAAAAAAAAAAACGTAACAAAATCTATTTTATTTATTGGAAATAAAGAAGAAAAATCTCAATCGAATTTGTTTTTCTTTTCTCGAACAAATTCGGTTTGAATTAATTTCGTTTTTCAACGTTCGAAACGCAGTTTTCCGTGTTCGGTTCGACGGATATTACCGATACCTAGTTCCGGGTGTGTTTTCGGTTCGGTCCGTGTAATAATGTAACTTCGCTATTTGTTAACATTAATAATATTTCCGTCATTGTCCGTCGCAGGCGTCAGAGAAAAGATATCGGAAATGCCGGTGATCGCGCTGGGCGACGTCATCGGGCTGTTGATGATGATGTGCGTGCTGGCCACGCTGCTCATCGGGTTCGCCGCCGGGTTCGTGTGCTCGCGGTACTTTCGCCACGCTGCCGACCCGTTTTCGTCGATGGCCGTTCACGCCCATCATCAGCTTAACCGATTGGCCGATATGAACGGCGCAGCGGAAATCGGCACCGCGCCGTTCCTGCCGTGTCCCAACAACAAGGCGCCGCTCAACCTGCTGGTGAACGTGACCAAGTGCAAGAACGACACGCTCGAGAAGAACCTGGACTCGTCCGTCGAGAACAAAACGCTGCAAAAGGTGAAGAAAACGTACATATAATGTGCCGCCACTGATCTTCTACGACGACGACGATAAAGCAGGTGGAATGAAGTTTTCCAAAAAAAAAAAAAAAAAAAACAGAAAACCGACGACGGGTCAAGTGTACGGACGAAGAGGCGAAGAGAGAAGAAAAAGAATAAAGATCTCAGACATCAATCGAAACCGGGAGTTTAACGTTGTCAGGCACGACAACGCGTCCAGCGTACGATAACACATTCGACTACACCGTCCGTCGTAAATAGTTTTTTCTTCGTCATCGCCTGTCCCTCGTAAAGGACACCTAACCCCACATTCCTCATCCATCCGCCGCTATTGACAATTTAGATATTATTATTATTATTATTATTATGACGTATAATGTATTTATACGGTACACATGTGCTTTTGTCGTGTTTTATTGTTAAAACTTATATAAATATATTTATATACATACTTATATATTATATTGTAATATTGTTTATTAATAGCATCGCCGAGCGACTCGGACAATTTTTTTTGTTCTTTTTTACAGAAGTCTATTCGATCTGATGAAACACGTAGGGGAAAAATAATTCTCTTGTTTTTCACAGACGAAAAACGACTTGTTCATTATTATTATTATCGTAATTTATAGTATAACATAATGTGTAATAATACAATAATACGTTAAGAAATTCGACTCAATGTAAACATTGTGCCCGTTGTATTAATTATTATTATCACTACTATTATTGTGTTATGTAGGAAATGGTTTTGCTCCTTGCTGAAAGTACGGAAATCGTCCGCTTGAATGTTCACTACATTTAAGGGGATAGAAATAATAGTAATAACAAAATGGAAAACTATATGTTTGTTATCAACACAGTATTATTAATATTTACGTGTCTAAAATTATGTTTACATCAACTGTATATTATATTTACCGTAATAATTTCAATTATATTATCGATTAATTATAATTCTTTTGTGTGCAATAATACATACACATGATTGCACGACCCATTTTGATCTCTAAACACAGACATATTTTCTAAAATCTAAGTGCCTCTTTTTTTCTTGTTTGTTTTAATTTGTCTCGAATAAGATGTCGATTGTATATTTTTAACTATGTTTAAAGATTAAGCATAATGTATCGTGCACGTAAAGCATTATTTTTATTATTGAACTTTTTTATGTATATAAATAATATTATTGGTTACCACTGTTTATATTTACATATATATATATATTATATTTTCTTAATAATTGTGTATATTATTATTATTATTATTTTGTAAACGATGTTATGAGACGATTAATATATTTTCATTGTCTCCGTCTTTACACTGTTGGGCAAAATCGAAATTAACAGTATTTTTTAATTATTTCGAATGTAAGAGAGCTCGATCGAATTTAAACGGAAGAATATTCTCGCATGTCGTTTTGTAAAAAAAAAAATATATTTTTCATCAACACAATTAATTATACAATTATAATATATTTACGACGATTTAAAAAAAAATACAACATACATTTTTTTTATTATTAAATAATATAATTTTCTTTTTACAAAATACCTATGCAAGTGATGCTATCGTGAATATTCTCCTTTTTAAAGTTTTTGTTTCGCTCTGATTTAATTTTTTTTTTTTTTTTACTCATTTTTGTACGTTACGTTTGACAGTTATTGCTACAGACGGACACTGTAAATATTGAAATCACGTTCTCCGAGTTTATTTATTTTTATTATTATCGATATATATATATATATTAAATTTTTTTTATACTTATTATATTATTTTTAATATTATGCTTAAATTGTTACGTGTATATATATATATAAATATAAATATATATTTTTATGGACCAGTGCGGTTTTGTGCACCCACGGAATTTACAATACAATTTATTGTTGAAATACAGTGCCTTATTAAAATATGTCGCGCATTAATAATGATAATAATAATATGTTGTTAACTTTTGTTCGTTGTGTTTTTGATTGTGGTAAATCGCTAATATCAAAACGTTTGTTATTACTTGTCGAAACATATTGTCTCCCAAACGTTGAGTGTGTGTGATTTCAAACAGCATTCCGTCCAATAAATATATATATATATATATATATAATATATTATATGTCTTAAAACATAATATTTTTAATATAAATGTTTTAAAATATTTTTTATTTTTGAATATCGAATAAAACGTTTTAAATGTCTATAAACTTTTCACCTGTTGAACATTCGAATACGCAACGAATGTATTATTTATAACTTTTTCTAAAAAATAATTATCAATGTAAAAAAAAAAAAATTGTATATTATATTATCATAAAAATAAAACAAATCGTTAAGAAATGTTCTTCTTTTCATATAAAAGTATGTGTTTTAATGACGGCGGTTGTCGTGGGGCCTAACAAAAATCGAATCCTCTATAACAAATTTCAAATAATTCGGCACCGTTTATTCGCGCAAAAAAAAAAAAAAAAAAAACGATTTGTAATATATTGTGAGACTTGACTAGACTGCAGATTTCAAATTGAATTTTCGTTGCCTTTCCCCTGAGTAGTGATTCACGTGGAAAAAATACTGTGTTAGTCCCGAACATGTTTTTAGAAAATGACTCGGTCGATATCTCAAAGCAGACGAGTACAAGGTATATTTTGTAATAGTAGAAAAAAAAACAAATAATATCCATTCGACGAAATGTAAAAAATAATCTAACGACGAACGAATACGAAATTCCGCGATTACTTTCGCAAATTTTCCTCTCCTTTTTCCTCCAATCCGAGTACGATACCACCTACTCGTTTTACATATTATAACGTGCGATAGATATTGATAAATGTACAGAAATATATTCTGTTAAATATAAATTCTGCGGCCAGACAACTTTTTAGAGTGGGACTCGGATATAAAATGCGACAAGTGGAAACCGCGTTTTATTCTCGAGTTCTCCATCAAGCTGATAGTGATATTTTCCGCCATAGATGATAATTAATTATATTATCAATGGTTGCCGCAGCTACCATCGTTGCATAATATTATTCTCTACCTACCGGTCAGATATGGTAAGAAGTAATTATTATTTTTACAATTTTATTAAAATATTAAATAATATTATATGAGCCATATACAATGACTAAACCATATCTAATATATATTTTACTGAATTAATTTCTACATGCGATTAAAAATTCAAATAGAAATTATATAGGCCCGGGCATAGTCGGCCTACCATGTAAACACGCCACGGTCGGAGCTAATGTCGGATTCGAGCATCACGATGTCATTGCGGTGGTGATCTAAGGGGAGTTCTTGGATTTTAATCTGAGAGTAGATCATTTACTACAATTGCAATGTATGTTCATTTTGCCGTCGTCTGATTTTCCAACAGCCACTTTTCTCTACGTAGATACGCATACGATAATACACGCTCAATTGTTATCCAACTTCTGGGCAACGACATTGGCGGATAAAATTGGTCGCACAAGGTCTGTTATTAAAGTTCCTAAGTCAGAAATGTCATTGCTGTCCGTCTACAGTATTTTCAATACTTTTTTGTGCAGTTATATCAATTCCTATACCAATATTTAATTGTCCATTTTCAAATTCTAGTGTTTGCTGTTGATGAGGGAAGAATCAGTAACAACTAATTTCTGTTTTTTAGTATAAAAGATATCATCAAACACTCTTTTATTGAATTCATTATAATTTAAAATTAATTGATTAATTCACACAATACATATGAATAATATTGTTTAGCACTAACTTACTTTATGAAATACAATTTATATATTATTATATTGTGTATAAATACAAAATGTTAAATTGTTTTTTCTTATAAAATATTAGAACAATAATTTATTTAAACATTTTTAAAATTCAATAATTTTACTTATGAAGTATAGTCCTCTATTTTTAGGGGAGGCTAAGTTAACTATAATTAATTTTTGAGGGGACTAAGTATCCCTATGCTCTCCCCTCCGATTTCCGCCAATGGGCAACGATTTTTCCCGTTTTCGAAAACTACCTATAGTTAGTAGGTTTTTTCGTTTCCCAAAACGTTTATGAATCCAACCGTTTTCAAATACCCTTTTAGTTACTTTTAATTTCATAATTTCGCTATGTAATAATACCGTTTACAGATCATAAGCGTGGGTTTGGGAGATCTTCAGCCACTCCATTGTAAAAAAACACATGAAAAAATGTTCGTTGCATAAAATTTACTAATTTTTAATCCATAAATTACGGACTTATATAAATAACAGGTTTTTTCCCCTACTAATTATACAAATACAATAATTTAGTTGCAAATTTTGAACATGCGCTTTATTTTCTTGTGTCTCAAAACGCAAAGTCAGTTCGAGATTAGATGATCACGCACGTCGGTGTTACATAAAAACACTATATAAGAGCTGTGTGTATACTTGTATACGATACATACCCGAGAATCGAGAGCGTCTTATTGCTGCGGGATTGTGAATATCTATTGGGGCGTCGTCATCGTCGAACGAATTAAAAGAACGTGTTTTATAATAATTTTTTCTTTAATTTGATTCTTTAAATGTTAAAAAAAAAAAATACATTTTACAAATAAATTTCGACAATATTTTCAAAATTCTTATTCCGCGAGACACTCGACATTTAGTATGTATAGGATACGTAATGGAACGCAAATGACACCGTAATAAATGCAATAACGCAATGATATTCCGTGTGCTTTAAAAATATTTAACACGAATATAAACGTCGAAACAACATTCCTTAAAGAATATAATATATAAAATTACGAGTACATTAATAAAAAATATGTGTTAAAAAAAAATATATATTATTTTCTTTTACTAAGTATATAAATCCGTTTTGACACGTCGGCGTGATATTGTATACGCGTAAATCCACCAGTGACTATACGCCATTGACGCGGTCACAATAAATATGTCAAAACGATATTAATCGGATTGTAAAACACGAAAAACCAAAAAAAAAAAAAAAAATCTTAAAACATTAGTTTATATTATTTGAACGAGCCGCAATTCATCGACAATTCTGTTGCGATTGGTTTTTACAAAAAAGAGAGAGAGAGAAAGAGGGACAAAAAAAGTGTAAATTCGAATCGTATTCAATGGTAGAATTATAAATGTCGACAAAATTTTTAAAAAGGATTTGGAATGATTTTATTAATTTTTTTTCTTCATTGAAAAGAACGCTGCTCACAGTACTTAAATAATTTAATATAGAATATAATAAAAAGTTTAATAATATAAAGCATTTTATATACATAATAATTTTATATATATATATATACTATAATTTTTTTTTTTACATTTTAATGCGACGTCTTTTGTCCGGAAGCGTTTTTTTTTTTTTTATAAAAATTCGGCGGCACTCCCTATAGAAAACCGTGTAACCGTACATAATGCGCAGAGCATAACGCGAGGATTTTGAACGTTATAATTTGTTCTTCTAGAAAAAAATTATTCGTTTCGAATGCGGAGCCGAACGTACGGGTATGGATAAAAAGAAAAAAATACGCACAGTTTTACACCGGTAGTAAATCTTCCGCGAGATTATACTCTTTTTTTTTTGGGGGGGGGGGGGAGAAGTGAAAATCGTTTAAAAGTATTTTTACAATAATTTCAAATTTCTCGTTCGTTTTGCTTATGCTTTCGTTCCCGAACGCTCTGAACGACGATACCTAAACGATCATCCGTCATTTTTCCCATCGATCTAGATAAACAAAATAAAATTTTCAAAAGTTTTCGATTACCGTTGACGCGCGGATCGTCGATCATAGTATATTATGCGCGTTATGTACGCCGTTATTTTTTTTTTCCCCCCGTTTTAACTCCCGTCATTTCAGACGACGCGATTTTCGGTTTAAACGATCGCGTGCGTGTTTTAACACGCGCGAAAACGTAGTGATACAACGGGGAAAAAAGTAGAAATTCTCAATAATTCGTTTTTTTTTTTTTATTATTATTTTCCGTGAATATTTTCATCGCGCGGGGAGGTAAATTTTTCTCGCCCCGCCGCCGCCGTTAACACACGCGTGTGGTCTCGCGACCGACGGCGGCGGCGGCGGCGGCAGCTTTCACGGCGCATGCCGGGTCGCCCACGGAAAAACTCCGGTGGCATTCGATTATCGACCGGGCGGCGCGGTAAGACGACGGGCCGCCGGCGGTAGTCGCGCCGCACAGTGTCAGTGCGCCCGCCGCGCAGTGTGTACTCGAAACGTCCGGTGTTGAACCGTACGCGCGCGCGCGCGCGTGTGTCGCCGCGTCTCCGTCGTCCGTCCGTGTACTTCTGCACCATGGGAATCGTCTGCACCGGCAGGTGGTGTTGGTCGTGCGGGTCTTGGTGAAAAACCGCGTTCGCGCCTCTCGAATTCGACGGGGAAAACAACCACGTTTCGCTACAAAAACACGGGTGAGTGTCGACGGCGTTTCGTTAATCGCACGACGCGCGCTATGCGTATTCGAGGGAAGAAGCGAACACACGAGAATCGCGTTAAAAGAACGAGAAAAAAGCGCTCTTTTTTTTTAGGAGTGGGCCGAGAGGGAGCTCCGTTTCACGCGTAACAATCGCGCAACGGACGCTTGTCCGGTGGTGTCTTTTGTCGTCGACGAATTCGTTGATCGCGTTGTCCACGGCTTCGTTGTCGTAACAGTTGCAACGGCGGTCCGGCGAAACGACGCCGTCGCGCCGTCGTAGTAGTCGTCTCCCCACTCCGCGTTTTCCGATCACTCTCGTTTTCAGCGCCTGCAACCGGAACAAACAAACAACAAAAAAAAAAAATCACTCGTCGTCCGACATTCGTAAATCGTTCCGCATTAAAACCGAGTGACGGGCGTGTTCGTTTTGCCGTAGGGAAAAAAACGACCCAGCCGAAACTGTTGTCCTCCTGCACAAAAATTCAATTTCTTTTTCTTTTTTCATTAACGTTCCGAGCGGAGCGAGACATTTTTTGTGTCGGATGTCCGTATACACGCGAAAATTCTATCAGAATGTAACACGAATCATAGCGAGCCATCGTAATCGTCAACGACTTTTTACGGAGAAATCATTTTTTTCTTTTTTTTGTATTTCCTCAAAAAAAAAAAAAATAATAATAATAACCAACCGAAAAATTACACGAATACTACGTGGAAACCGATCGTCGCGCGTCGTTTTCAGCGTAATTCTGAAATCAGCGGAAACCCGAAATGTCCGTCGAATTTTATGAGTATAAAAGGGAGAAACAGATTTGTTTAATATATTTAACATTGAATGAATTACGCGATTCTGAATTCATTTCAATTTCAAACGTATTTTACACGCGCACAAATACAGACGCAATTTCATAACTATAAAACGACCAATTTAATGTATAAAATATTCTACGCGCGTACTTGAATATATACGTTTTATCGTTTCAAGGAGTTTCTCGAACAATGTGCGCGACGTAGTATTTGTTTTAACGGAAAACGACGATTTTCAGATATATACGCCCTCGGGTTCGTTGTGAGCAAAATTACGCGTGAAAATTGTGCTCCTCACGCCGTAAGGTCGATAGTAAATCGTACACACTATACGCGTTATATTATTATTATTATTATTAATATTAGAAAAAATTAAAAACGATATTACGTCGACGCTTGGAAATGGTTTTTTTTTTTCAATCGAATGTACAACGCGATTTATGCGTTGTAATCGCTTTCGAATTCGTATGGTAACGGTAAAATATTAAATGCGTTTTAATTGCGCGTGTCGTACAGCCGGAACAGTAATTAATGAACGGAAAACACTACTAAACTTTTAAACGTTCTCGTTTTGAATTAAACGCGTTTCGAAATACGATTTGTCGAAATACGCGTCGTCTCGTATTTTCACCGCTAGAACTTAACTAATCGTCGTGAGTATTTGAAATGCGCATTATTATTTATCGACACACGGACATTTAACGTGTTCTCCTAAAGCGAACTTGGTGTATTTTTTTTTTTTTTTTAATCTCGTATTATTATTTAATATTTTCAATTCGTATTTTGCGTAGCTAGAGTGCGAAGAAGAAAAGAAATCCCATGAGAAAATCCGTAAAGTTCGCAACACACACCCCTGACTAAACTGACATTGGTCGCCGTGACCCGGTACAGTAAACCGGAGAATCGTCGAACGAAACTCGCCACCGATTATTATTATAATTGATTATTATTATTATTATTATTATTATTATTATTATTATTATTATTATTATTATTATTATTATTATTATTATTATTATTATTATAATTATTATTATTATTATTATTATTATTATTATTATTATTATTATTATTATTATTATTATTATTATTATTATTATTATAATTGATTATTATTATTATTATTATTATTATTATTATAATTGATTATTATTATTAAATTATTCGAACGCGCGTTTTATTACTTATGCCACCCGGTACGCAATTATTTATTTATTTCAATATACGGACAATAAGTCCTATTAAAATGTGGTAATTTATATATTATATATATACGAGTATCGTTATACGGCGCACGCGTTTTGGCAATTATTATCGCGCGGCCGATGGAGCGCTTTTACACTTTAATTCTAGGCCCTTAACGACGTGTACTGCGTGGTTGGGGAAAAAAAGAAGGAAATTATAAAAGTTCGACGGTAATCGGCAAAGGCTTTCCCGTTTCGTTCGTCTCGTTAACCGATAATTCCACCACTCGCGGCAATTTCGAAACCCGT
This sequence comes from Chaetogeoica ovagalla, assembly GCA_032441825.1. NCBI lineage: Eukaryota > Metazoa > Arthropoda > Insecta > Hemiptera > Aphididae > Chaetogeoica > Chaetogeoica ovagalla. The sequence goes on from CM063730.1 coordinate 6,136,073, forward strand.
ACCCCACATACATGTATAATACCCGAGAATTGCCCGGAGAATTCCGTTAGACCTTTAGGGCCGATTAGACAAGGGATTTAAAAAAATACCAATGAAAATTATTTGTTTTAAAAGCGTAGTATTACATAGTACGAAAAAAACGCTTTTCGGTCAAATGTTTTTTCCACGAAAATATATTCTTAAAATTGTAGACCGAACATATATATATATATATATTTTTTTTTTTTCGATACGATTGATTTTAAAAATCAATACGTTGACTGGAATACCGGACGAATAGGAACAAACACAAAATAATTGACTCTCGCCGGGCTCTGAACAGTGTCGGATTTTACTACACCAATCGGACTAAATCAGTTTTCGGTGTATCACAATCGATTTATTTATACAATAAAAACGTGAACGCCGGGCGGACAGACGAAATGTAATGTGTCCGCGCGCGCATGGCCGATTTTTGTGGATTCGTTGTTAAATATTCGTGACGACCAGCTCTGAAACTATAATGTTTTACCAACGCATATTTTACGATTCTAAAAACAGTTTTTATCACACAATTTGTCGCGAATGTAAATGTTTTATATATAAAACACTAAAAAACAAAAAAAAAATACGTTTCTTAAAATACATATAAAAACGATTACACGCGAATAGATTTGTAATAAGCGAGTTGTAATAGAAATATTTTTTGTTAAGAACACATAATGAAATTCGTTAATTTCAGCACAATTAAGATGTATATATTTTACTTTTTTTTCCTGAACAGTACTAAAATATTCGTCCATCTGAAAATATAATAAATGTTGTTTTTTAAAGTAAAAAAAATATATATACCCTAAATAAAAGGAGGGAGACTTTCAAACGTCGCGAATATTATAATATCGGATATTTATGTACAAAAGTGTTGTTTTTTTTTTCAGGAAAGCGAAAACGCGAGTGTTTCTATATTACGAACGTGAATAAACTTTGAAAATTTCTTTTTTTCTTCTACGAAAATATGTGATTTTATATATATGTAAAAAAATAATAATCTCAACAACCGAAGCATATACTTACGCGTTATATTTCAATAAATTCAATAGCGATTTTTAAAACGATCGTGTAATTTTACAGCCGAACAAAAATGAGTACTTATGGTACGCGAGTAAACGACATTGGACGCGATTTTTCAAAAGTGCGTAGAATTTTTGAAGTGACAAAGATTTTATAAATCCTAAAAAAAAAATCATACAAGTTTACGCGTGAAAATGTAAATAGGATATTTGTTTATCGTTTCATTTTTCGGTAAATCTTCTACCGTAAACAATTTATATTACTTGTTTGTTGATTTTTTTTTTTTTTCAATTTTCTTATTCGCATAATATAAACGTCATAGGAAATACGTTTACAGAAAAATATTTTTCTTACGTGTAAAGGAAGAAAAAAATGAAATACATTACGTTCTACCCGATACGCGTGTTTAAGTTACGTACGATTATAATATATTAAAAAAATACTCGTAATTAATAAAAAAAACCCCCCGTTATAATTATATTACGGTTTCGCTGGTGTAATATATTTTCGTTGTTTTGACATTCAATTTCAGTAAATACGAACAATTACATGCCGCGCCTAAAACAGTTAGACGGTTCAAAGACAATATCGTTTTCCTTTCTCGCGATTCTAATGCATGAAGTATAATAGAGAATAAGAACCAGATAATCGGCAGAAAAATTCGAATTAAACGAATGGATTTACCCTTACGGAGGACGATCAAATAAAATAATTTAATCGCGTTAAAAAAAAATTATAATAATAATAATAATATACATAACGGTTTATGACCGTTGTATTCGTTTCGAATATCGTTTAAACACATTCTAATAAAAGTATTGGGCCGGAGAAATGTGTAATCTTTTTATCGTCGTAAAATGATATTTATATTTCGTTTCGAATACAGTTTAATGAAATTAAAAAATGTTTCTACTGGTCGAAAAACGTATACAAATATGGTTTTCAATATTCGATATAAATATATATATATATCAAATCGCAGTGCCGTAAACGGTAGTAGCGTGTTGAAAAACATAAAAAAAAAAAATGCCGATATTATTTCAATAGCGTTTTTATATTGTATATATTCGATTTGCAATATTCCGAATCCGCTGACGGAGCTTTGCGGTTTTATTTCACACAGTCGGTACACGCACGCACGTCGAACTTATATTTGGCGACCTCAAACGATTTCAATTCGTCGAATTTAAAATAATAACATTATACCGTAAACGGATGAAAACGTTTTTCTCATTTCAATACGTGAACCGTCGTCTCATTACTACGTTTTCTATCGTTTCCCTCATCCGTCCGACGCGCGCATTCCATATACACGAATACGAAATATATTTTACTTGACAATATCCCGTACGGCGCGGCGTGCGCTTCTCGATTACAGCCGCGTTTATAACATTCATTTTAATACCGCCTGCGCATCGCTATTACGGTCCGTAAAAAATTCTCGACGATTTTGCGTGTAAGTAATGGACAGGAGAAATACGTAATATATCTGCGACGCGTCGGCCCGAGTACTTGAAAATTTACAGATTTTCGAAAAATTGAATCGATTTTTTTTTCTAAAATACTTTAAAAAAAAAAAAAAAAAAATTGCGATTCGTATAACACGTGCGGTATACACTTAATATTCTATTTTTGTCGACAGAGTTTTGGACATCTTTAGAGTACTACGAATCGTATATGTGGCGATTGTCGTGTTACGAACTAAACGCGAGATAATTCGGTCGGGAAAGTCAATTTACGAGATTACGTGTTCCGTCGTGTACATACAATACGTATTTTGGAATAGAGATGCACCAACCGATCATCTAACATTTTACCTAATTATTGTAATCGATTGCCTGTATTATCGAAACCGATTCAATTACGCTTTATACGTCCACGACGGAACACTCATAATACGGATGGTACGGATGACGGTGATGTCAATCGGAAAGCTGAAAAAGCAAACAGCGTACCGACGATCCACGACGGCCCAAACGAATCGCCGCGGTGTTGAGAACGAATTAGAAACGGTTTTTACAAGTACACACTTTCGGTAACAGACGTCCCGCAGACTTTTGAGTACAGCGCGCAACAAAACGATAATTTTGTCGAGAATTCGCGCGCGAAATTGAAAGAATATCCGGAAACTCGCCGTTTGCCCGTCGTTATTTTTCTTAATACCAAAGACTCGATTTTTTTCCACACCACCACCCCCCTGGATTAAAATCCAGAAGCAACTCTGCGCACGCCGTCGATAATAAACAATTGAGTAAATAAATAAATAATTAATTAATTGAGTATTAGCGGTGTCACGCACTCACTCACCTTGACGTATTTACCGCAGACGCCGACTATGGCCCGTAACGCGATCATCGTGCACCGGCCGACTCCGTGGAACGAACTGCGCGGACAACGTCGGCGGTGTCCCTCGCCGGTCCCGCGGCGTACGCGCACGCACACACACGCACACACACACACAGACACAATACGGTCGGCGGGAAGGGCGTGTGCAGTTCTCACGGGAGTGGAAACTGTTTCGCACGTGTCCGCAGAAATGAAAGAATGAAAAAAAAAAAAGGGGCACCGGCGGTCGCACGTGGGAACCGCTGTACGAGACACGTGCCGCCACGATCAAATATAATATATTTAATAATAACAACGCAACAATAACAACTACGTTGTGTGTGTGTGTGTGAAAGCGCTGTAAGCGTACACCGCCCTGGCCCCGCGACTTTGGCGCCGTATATTCCGTCGCGATTCTCGTCGAGTTACCGCGTAGAGAGTTCCCCGAGTTTTGCCGCCGCAGAGAGAGAGAGAGAGAAATTACGTTTTCTTCGTCACTCCCTTGTTTTCCGGCCACCGTATTATAAATACCGTGTGTCCGGCGCGTGCTGCGGCGATCGCCGTTTTCACTCGCCCCCCTAACGCTTGCGATCAATGTCGCGGCGGTGGCGGTGGTTGTGAGGGAGGGGGGCGACGCAAAGTGTGTACGTATAATAATTATCCGTATTATTCGATTAATTCGATTAATTCGCGCAATGTGCGCTTCGTGTTGAACGGAAGATGAAAAAAACGTTTTGGAAAAAAAAAAAAATCGTTCGCAACGTAATTCGTTACAAACGATTCGACGGATTTTTTTTTTACGAATCCTCTCGCCGAGTCCCGTGGGAAAACGCTGTCCCGTTTCGTGTTTTTTTTTTTACGCGCCCGCGCCGCCGAAACCCAAAGTCACGGGCCGCGTATTCTATTGGTTTTTTTTTCTTTCTTTTTTTTTTTACCAAAAGTCGGATTTTTTTCGTTGTCGTTATACGATAATTTTTTCGTCGCGTCATTGCCATAACGTCCGTATTTTTATTATTTATAACGTAATAGGCGCATAAGTGCTTGACGAAAATTGTCGGGTCATTCGTATAATGTCGTAATACAGTGTGTGTGTGCGCGCGGCCGGCCGGATATCTCGCAGTAATGCGTCTAAAAGATGAAAAAAATCGAATACGCGGTGTTTTTTTTTTTTTTATTGGATATTTTTTTCATTTCCGACAGGGGGAGTAAAGCGAACGGACGGCCGATCGTCGTGCGTTTCGTAATATCCTCGCCATCGGATTACCGCTCTCTTCTAAATATGTTCATTGAAATCCTCGTCCGATTCTTTTATCCTTCACAAAAACAAAAATCACCAAATCGCGCGTCTTATTTCCGCGCTCCGTCAATGATCCGCGGGACACGCGTCTCCGGCCGCGTAAACGAAATCTCCCGAGTCAAATCTACACAGCCTCCGCGATACGTCGGTTAATTCGTTTTTGCAGATGACGCCCCCAAAGAATTCACTAACGATCTACACCTGCAGGTCACAAAACTTCTAACCCGATTACCTCGCTGTCTCTTGATTTGATTTAACTATCGCGCGATCATCAGCTGCTCTTTCTGCCGCTCGCGCTGTTTTTCAGGCCACACTCTTTTTTTGCTTCACTGTTTCATACTGCCGCTCCCGTTATACCAGCGACATTCGTTTCGATTCTCCTTCCTCGTCCTTATAGTGCGCTCGCGTTTTCATTAAAAATTCCCTCGGAATCCCGTTTAATCTCGGTCTCAGTCACGTGCCGCGCGACACATCAGCGCATAATATAATTTTTCGAAATTCCCGCGTGCCGTCACAATTGCATAATAAAACCTCCGAAACGCAAATACATTCGCCCGAGACCGATATCGCAGTAAATATTTTTATCGAAAATGGTAAAAAGACTCCTCCTCGTTTAACGTCCGCGTAATTCGTAGAAAAAAAAACAAGACTTTACGCGTAATACCGCGTGCATCGCTTACACAAAATTATTTAAAAATTACGAAAATTATTTGTTTTTAATAAATTAGACGACGCTCAATGTACACCGAAACGGTTAAACGGAACACTATTTCTCCTCTCCGTCCGAGATTTTCATTAATTTTTTTTTTTTTTTTTTAATAAAAAAATTAAATAAATATAAGTTCAAAAAGAAAAAAGTATACGCGATAGAAACGGGAATAAAACCCGTTAATTAATACACTAGAAAATAGAAGCGGGGGAGAAAAAAATCGCGTTTTCCGTTTTTACATTTCAATACCATCGTGTTTGGAGAAAAGCACAGGGACATTTTTCAAAATCGAAATGAAATTTCTAAAATTTCCATTTCGATCCGTAATGGATATGTACAACGTTTCGTTGTGCGAACTACAACAATTGTCTAATCGTCCGAAATCGTGACGCTTTTTTCTTTTTTACACATATACGAGTACATCAATAGGCTCGCAATTAAAAATAATAATAAAAACGTAAAAATTAGTCACACGGCGTCAAATACATATACGCGGTTTGATGGTGTTTTTAAATTTTTTTTTTTTTCTATCGTTATTATTATTATTTATACGGCCGGATTAAACGTTTCGGAAGGGAACTGGCGCAGGGAATCGTTTCCATTTGAATTTTTGAATTTTAATTCGTTTCACTCTCCGTGTTGTTTCGTGTGCGCGTGTGCGATGGTTTTTTTTTCCCCGACTAACACTTGTCCGCGGACACGGTCCACCGGACCCTCGTACGATACGCGAGTCAATCGTCGTATCCCTTCTCAAAGTTTTTATAATTGTTTTCAAATGTAATATAATAAATAATAATAATAATAATAATAATAATAATAATAATAATAATAATAACAACAACAACAATCGGACACAATCATAACTGGGAAATGTTATTTTGACCGATTCGGAAATGCGGGGCATTGTGTCCTCTTGTGCCGTAGCGTTTTTCGCATTCAAATTGATGAATGGACGTGTGTAATATATATATATATATATATATATATATATATGTATATACTGCAAAACCGGAACGAATCGATGCGTTATACGTATATAACGTATGGCGGTAAAAGAAGTCCTTGTCGCGGAACAGGAAATTGATATATTTTATAACATAATATTATATTGGAGTGGTGTATATTTTAAAATCCATAACCGCGGAATTCGTCGATGTTTCTCGCGACGCGGACGCTCGCGTGTAATAAAAGAGGGCGAGGAGGACATGATAAATTGCGAATTCAATATTGAAACCGCGAAATTTCACCCTAAAACGTAAAATAATAATAATAATAAAGTTCGCGCGTCGCGTTTTTATTCGGTTTTTTTTTTCATATATATATTATTTTACGACGCGGTGACCTCCATCAGCAAAAAAAAAAAAACAGCTCGACTCTTACAAAAAAAAAAACGGTCTTTATATATATATATAACGCGAAAACACGAACGTTTACTATAGGAATAATAATAATAATATTAATAATAAACGTATAATAATTGCGTTTTAAATAAATTGAAATTTTTCGTCCACGCAATAATACGTTATCGTCACATGTTTATACCTGATGGTAGCGCTCGGATTTGATGATATTATAATTATATTATTCGAAAACATGTGTGCGCGCGTTGACAAATTGTTCGCACTCTGTCCAGAAATATTATAACGAGCCGTGAGTGTTGTCTCGGATGTATTACCAGGATAAAGATTTCATAGAGTTTGGTAGTATTTCTATATATATATTTCTATTCATAACAGTCTCATTGCATTCGATAAAATCAAAAAAAAACCATTGCGATCCGAGCTTCAATATTTGTCGGAAAATTTAAAATAACAAATAGTGAACGTAATTGATGAAACGAATGTGCATATGTTCAGACCTAAAATTATCACATTTCGCGACTTAAATAGCTCAACACCTAATACGCGCAACAAATGACGGAAAATCGACAGTGATTTTCTAATAAAAATACCAGTATAGTACACCACGGTACATTCCGGCGTACATTTCTATGGATTCTTTTTTTCGGTAGTTTTTCGCGATGCCGCGTTTAAAAACTATATTCGAGGGAAATAATTTTTCGTTCGACTCTCGCGATCGTTTTGGTTCGCGGCACGAGATAACTCACTATATACGTATATATATGTACTTACCGAAAAAAAACTTTTCAAACAAAGTACGCCGACCAGGGGACTAAAATTGAAATTTAAAAAAAAATTTTCCGCGTATTTCGAATTCAGTCTTAATAAAAAACTTTAATGAAAACCGAATAACAAATAATATTAATTGTACAAAAAAATATATAAATAGCGTGTACGGACCGGAATTTTTTTCAATCGAAATGTCTATGTTCAAACGAATATGGACCCCCGCCCCATCTTGCGAAAAAATCTGAATATTATTATTATTGTTATTGTTATTATTATTATTTATTATTGTAATAGATACGTGTGACGAGCTGTTATTCGTTTAAGTCGACGGATTTGTACACACACAGAAAAAAAAAGAAAATAAGCGCATCGCGGTTGTAAAACTTAAATATAGTTTCGCCGTTTCGGCCATCAGAATCTAAAATTAAAAAAATTGAAATATTATCAAAAACAATAATAATCACCCGCGATGACGTTCAAAGTCGACGACGATTCGTGTAATAATAAAATATATATTTCAATCGCGTCATCGCCAATAGTTCCAACAAGCGTCGATAATTTGTGAAATCCGAAATCCCTAAAGGGTTAGGTCGTCGGTACAAGTGACCCGTGTCTGCAGACGCGAAACGCGCGCGGCGGCGCGTACACACACATGGCGGATATGTGACGAAGACGCGCGTTCCGAGTTGCCGTTGTAGAGCACGCGGAACAGGAAGTCGTGACGATTGATTGATGATCGGCTGTCGATCGTTCGAACGACGAAGCGGACGGAGTGAAGGAGGGGGACGTGTGCCGCCGCCGTGCTCGTTAACGTTCGATTGTGGTAGTCGCGGCAGACGCGCGCGCGATCGGTAAAATTAAAAATTTCGAAAGGATAGGATAGGTTTGTTTTTTTTTTTTTTAAAGTCAACGTAAAACGAAACGATCGGTAGTCTTTGTGTTATAAAAAAAAATAGTTTTTATACACTCGTGTACATGAAAAATACAAACGTATGAATAACGATTTTTTTTTTAATTAATTCGATATAACATTCGGATAGTATTGTTTTGTTGCGTTAGTAATTTTCTCTACGCTCGACGTTTTTCATTATTTCGTTGTTTTTTTTCCCCTTTCAGCCGTTTTCTTTTTGCTCAATTACACTTGAAGACGATTTTTTTTCCCCCGAAACCGCGGTACATAAATATATATATGTAGTAGTAAATAAACATATATTAGTAAATAGACATTATATATTCATTACAACGACTATCTTTTTTTATTTATTTATTGATTTATTTCGCATAATGCTCTTCGGCTCGATTGAATATTCGCCGCATATACGTACGTGTTGTGTATTTACCAATAGAGAATCGATTTTAACAGTTCGTTTCCATTTTTTTTTTTTTTTGACATGACTTTTTTTTTATTTACTTACCGTACGTATTTTTTTTTTTACACGAGCGTTTGAAACGTTACGAATTCGGCGATGTCAAAAGAAAAAAAAACAAACAAACAAAATCAGCGTCTCAAACGATAATACATAATGAGAAATAAAACGAATATTACCGGAGAAAACGATATTATTCGTCGTAATGTTACGGAAATAGATCGTTTCAAAGAACACGTCATTGTGGGAATTGTTTAATCACGCGGGCGCGCGTTTATATTATTTTTACTCGTATTGATCACATCAGATCGCGATAGACTAAAATCAATATATAAATAATACGTTTTTTTTTTTTAAACGTTTTAATAGTGTTTACACCCGTTCGCGCGCGCATTCACTATGTAAATACACGTACGTAAATTATTTCCGTTGCCTATTTGTATAGAATGTGAAAAATTATAATACGACCTTTGTCAATCGCGATACACACGTTATACGATAATGATATGTGTTGTTCGCTCGTTAATTTCTGTCCAATTCTCTATTGATTGTTATTTTATTTATTCTTTTTAACGTATTGACGAGATAACTAAATAATAATAATCGACGAAAAAAAAAAACCAATAATTCGATCAGCGGAACACACCAATAACGAAATTATTATCGCATTGTGTGCGTACCACTAGAACTCTTCTCTCCCTTAAATAGACAATTTTTTTTTTTTTGTTACGTATAAAACTATACGGTTCGATGGTATTATTGATTTTATTACGTTACTGTGATTTTTTTTTTGTTTTAATCTTCTCGCTCGCTGAATTTTCGAATAGAATTCGACGGTAAAAACCTGCGGCGGATTTCGTACAGCTATACATATGGTTTATTAAAACGAATTTTACTAAAAGACCCGAGCAGCGTTTTCACATAGAAGTTGGACAGCGTGAATTCTTTTTTTTTATATATACAAATATATTATCGGATAAAAAAATACAACAAAGAAATTAATACGACTACACTGACCGGAACGGGATCGTAATGAAATTCAATAATAGTATCGCTTGTTAAAACAATTTAACGAATTTCAAAAAAATATATACCGCCGGTTGAAACGCTGCGCCTCCCGTTAGACAACATACGCAAATCTCGTACGACTGACTGATTCCCCGGTCGTTATATTTGCGTTTTTAAATGGCGCGTATGTCGTCGTCTCCCGCCGATTTTATTTTCCGTGCGGTAATGATACAAGCATTAATCCGTTAAATTGTATTCGTTCCGAAGAGGAGCCGCGTTGTCTGTGCATACGGGCGAGGGAAATAAATAATTTTTAATATTATTAATGCGAGAATATTATATTTCGTCGTCAATACGTCCGTTTGCCGCAGTATTCGCCGCGCACATTTATTCTCTCGATAAAAGTAAAACGGCGCGCGGGGGTGATGGTGGCGGCAAAGAGGACGCGCAATTACATCTCCACGCGCCGTTAAAATAATTTCCAATAAAAACGCGATCGAATAACGCTGTTTGGATTCGGACGTGTTCGATGATCCGTCCGCTTTTTAACGGTCAGCACTCTGTTTTTTTCTCCCCATATTTTCCAAAAAATAACAATAATAATAATAATAATATCATCGTATTAATATATCCGACGCGGACACTCGTGTCGCGGCGATTATATTATTATTATTATTATTATTTATAATATCGCGTGTGTTCTACGAACGTTTTTGCGCCGATGCCGAGTGCGTTGTGGGCTGACGGGGACGGAAGGACTTTATACGTTTTATTAACAAAACACGCATTTCGTATACGCCGGGGACGCATTAAAAATCTTTTACTGCGCGCTCGTTCGCGTGTGGCACTTAATATAATTTTATTTAATAAATCGATTGTTTTTCGCCTCCATCCGTTCAGCTTATTTTTGTATTTGTACAAGAGTCGAGAGTGCCCTGCGCACAGCGATCGAATTCGCCGTTTGTGTACACATATACGCGCGCACATGTTACGGTTATATAAGACACGCGTGCGGAAACAAATTTCGAGTGTCGTCGTAGCCCTCGGGGACTGTCCGCTCGTCTCGCGGACACTGGTCAGTTCCGCGGTCAATTGCCCGTGTCCCTTACACAAACAATTGTGCGATCCGGGACCACGAGGCTGACTTTATGCGTATATAATAGAGAGATGGAGAGAGAGAGAGAGAGAGCCGATGCGGCGTTTTGTAGTAGTAGTAGTAGTAGTAGTAGTAAGAGGATCACCGCGCAGCATCAACGTCGTCATCGACGGCATACAAATATCGTTATTATTGTTACGCTTCGCGCGTTTTCAATTATATTTATATTATATTATAATATCCGCAACTGTGTCCGTCGTCTCTGCGCACATAAACCACCGGAACGGCCCGATCATGTGACATTTACGAACCGATAATAATCCGTACGTATATTTCTGTACACATATTTCCGCACGTATACGACGAGAAATTATTATCGTTTAACAACCGCCACGTCGTTATAATAATAATATTATTATTCTGTAAGCCGCTGCAGCCTCGCGGACGGTCGTCTCTGCGGTGCGGATACCGCGGGGCAGCGTATATCGGACATTATATCGTAAATTCGCGTTTTATTTACAATAATGTGTGTAAAAGAAAAAAAAAAAAGAAGAATTTCACGTCCACCGTCAGCTATTTACAATTACGACATTGGGCGGGGAGGGCGAGTAAAAAAATGGCTCGTTTTGGACGAGGAGAAAAATGTGATATTTTAGAAAGTAAAGTGTACAAAATAAGAACTAACGGAGAAATACAACAGATTTACCAATGGAACCGATCGAGCGGAGGCGCGGACGACACTGCACAAACACAAATCAATAGGGAAAGATCTGGGGGTGGGCGGCAAACGATGATCTGAACGAGGGGTGAAACAATAACGGACGACAGCATTGATAGTGAGATGGAGAGAAATGTAATCCGAGACAGCGAAAGTCCTACGAGGACCGTAAGAAAAAGGAGAATTCGTTTATTTTCGCGTTAAGCGTAACACTCTGCGATGATATATGTTGTTTTAAATTTTCAAATACGAACGGAACGAAAAAGCGACTTACAAAACTTCTCCTCTCCGCATCACAATGACGTTACGGGAACACGCTCGTTTAAATCACTCGGATCGGTATGATTTTGTTCTTAGCGTTCGTCCGACCGAGACAACGAGAGCGATAAAAACATTTATTAAGTAAATACTGTTTTCGAAAAACTCCCAAGTACTAAATGCGCGTTGTATGGAAAATAAAAAAAAAATATGGAGAATAAACCCAATCGCATGGACATGCCTGAGAAACGGTCTGGATTAAATGAAAAAACACGCGAATGCGTATGAGACGTATGGCCAAGTGATAATTTAAAAAAAAAAAAATACGATAATTTATTTATTTATTATTATTTACCATATAATACGTATTTTCCGGAGGAAACTATTACTCGGCGAATGGAAAAAAGAAAAACTCTATTTTTGATGATAACCTATAGAGAGATTTCTTTATACACGCCGTCTAGCATACTTACACACTGGACGGTAAAGAATTGCGCAACTGGTTTTTGGCGTAACAACAATTAACATAGTCGAGCGTACGTTATTATTAGTTTCAATTAAAAACGATCGCGGCAATTAATGATTAAAATAATATATATATATAATGTTATACGCGAGTAAAGTTCAAATGCATAACGAGACGAAATCCTTCGGCTTTCGTTGTGAATACGGTAAATCGATGTTAAGTGATTCCGTGTGAATTCGGATAGAATGAAAAAGTCGTCTACGCGTACGGGATTATCGGTTCCGCGGACTTGTGTGGACTTACGGCGTTATTATATTTACGGGGTAAATATAGTGAAATTATCTGTGGCCAAATGCCGCCGATTTATTGAATACTAATTATAAGAATGTTTGATATTATAATAATACGGTCAAGTTCGAAGTCAAATAATTTGAACCGGGTTCACATGTTTATAACGATGATGCAGTGTGTGTATACATGTAGTCGTAGTTGTATACATATCCGCGTTGTGCGTTCCGGAAATTTCGGCGGCTAGACGAGAAAATCTTCTCTACTGTTTGTGTCATGCGTTTTCGTGCACAACAATACGTCGTATTTATATTACAAACATTTAAATTGAATAATGTACGCGTATATAATATGTGTATTTGTACACGCATTTATGTGTACACACGCGAACGTACAATTGTCGAGCCAAAGTGTATTAAATGCAAAATTAATATGTAATGGTTGTTCTATTAAATATTATGTTTAATATATTTACAACGACTGTTATCATTTGTCTTTATTTCGCATAACGCTATTCGGCTTGATTTTATATTCGCAAATACGCGTATTCGTAAATTGTATTGTATTTATTTTTTTTTTCTTGGTCTTTTACTCTTCAGTCGTGTGAATTGACCTCGAATTAAACAATAATATAATATTAAAGAAAAGCGAAAAAATGTTCACTCTTTTTTTTCTAATCGAGAAACGTCGGTTTTTTTTTATCGCGTTATAATACACGTATGCGAGCAACAAAGTACGTAGTAATCGGACACGTTACATTTGACCGTTTATTTCAATCCTCCCGACTGTTTTAAAAACTGTGAATTTTTTATTTATTTATATATCGATTTGCACGTTCGATTATTATTTATTTAGGAGTCTCACGAACGAAAGCAAAAAAAAAAAGTAGAAGACACTATCTTATTTTCAATCATTTTTAAAAATGTTGTTTCACAAAACATTACGACGTGTTTTGTGAAAAAATCAACTAATTGAAATGTGTAATATTACAACACGTTGAATATATGAAATATGTTCGTTTACATCACACGAACGACGTCGCTCGAGCTTACCGAGCGCATAAACGGACGTTTAATGCGTATATAATCCAAAAAAAAAAAACGCTTTTTTTTATTATTTTCGCGAATAAAATTATTAAGCGTGTAAATATATTAAAAAGTTCGGATTTCGACGCGTTTCAGAATGTATTAAATCGCGTTTTCCTTCATTCCGTATAACACGATAATTGCCAATTTTTCGTTGAAAATATTTTATTTATATATATATATGTATATATAAAAAAAATATATTGAAATCGGTAAAACGAAACGGCGGTGTTATTCCATAATGTTTACGCGCAAAATCATAGGAAAAAAAAAACACTTTTTTTTGTTTTTAATGCTATGTCCAGCGCGCGGGCTGTACCAAAACGTTTTTTTTTTGGTTTTTTTTTTTTTGACGTTTCTATACGATATAATATATATTGCGAAATGATATAGCGCGTGTTTTAAACGAAGAGATTTAGCGCGCGGGAACAAAGACGAATTTACATAATATTAATATTTTATACCGCGGACACGATGCAACGGCCGTTACTGACCCGGACAACAACAGAACCCATTTCGGTTCGATATTTTCGAAATTAAAAAAAGTAGTTTTATTTATTAAATAATAATAATAATAATAAAAAACTTCGTCGTCGTCGTCGTCGTTTATTATCCGCCGGCGGACCCTCCTCTTCTTAACGAGTCCCGGACTAACGAGAAAGCCACGCGACCGACGTAACGCCGGCCGGCCGACGAGCTTCGTAAAAGGTTTTTTAGAATTTATTTTTTTTGCCCCGCGCGCGCGCGCGTCACTCGGCGCCGACGACGACACGCGGCGCTCGTCCATATCGCCGTAGAAAAATAATAAACCGTTGTTTTTCTTTTTGTTTTTTTTCTTTCCGTTCGTTTTCGAACGAGCTAATCCTCTCTTTATTATATATATCACGACGAAACGTTATCGGAGAGTATAAAACACACGTAATATTATTATATTGCGCGTCGCACGTTTGCTTCACAAACAATGTTAACGTGCGCGTTCGCTTTTGAAGTAATCGGAACAAAACGATTTTCCCGTATGCGAGAGTACACTCGTCTTGTGCGCGCGCGCTCCGGCGATATCCACTCCGATCCAATAAAAAAATTAACTCTCTCTCCTCCCCCCCCCCCGCACACCGTTATAACGTTTCGAGATTGTTTTACAATCGTTTCTACTATTTATGTGTATAGAAAAAAAAAAAAATCAAAATCAATACCCGCCGTTTTGATACGCAAAATTTTATTTTTGCAAAAAAAAAAAAAAAAATAAATAAAAATATATCTTATATGTATGAAAACGTCAACAATACGTAATTAATTTATACCGTCGACAATGACGACGAATTTATATAATATAAAATAAACGTGTTATTATATATACGCCGTACATTTGTGTCCAAATAAATAAATAAAGGCGTTTCTAAAACGCTTATAATATGTTTACGAAAAAAAAATAAATAAATAAATAGGAAATATTATATAAAACTTAAAAAAAATAATATGTATATAGGTATATCGAATAAAATAATCTCACACAAATTTTTTCGGTCCAGTCACTTTTTCTATCTCTCTTTTTCTCTCTAAAAAATTTAATATACATATAGTTTACGCGGAGAAAAAAAAAGACGATTGTTATGAAATATAAAAACGAAAATGGCTTTGGCCCCGTTGACTAGAATACGTTTAAAAAAAAAATAAATAAATAAATAATAAAACACAATCGCGTGTGCGTGGTGTTTCGAAATCGGATGATTCGCAAAACGTTAAGAGATGGGGGAGGGGCTCCGAAAGGCGAAAATCGGAAACGACGAATGGGTGGCGCGTCCCACACCGCAATAACAAGAATGTTCCCGTTTTCTCTAAGCATATAATTATGAAATGAATCACAGAACTTTATTGGTTGGCGGGTGATCAGTACGCCACTTCGGCGCCCCAAGGCCTGTACGGTTTCATCTGAGCGGAAACCGACGAGTCCGGTTGGTACTGCTGTTGTTGTTGTTGTTGTTGTTGTTGTTGCTGCTGCTGTTGCTGTTGGTGTTGCATGGCGTCGTGATAGGACGGCGCCTGTACCGGCGGCTGTTGTTGTTGTACCGGTTGCAAGTTGTGCAATTGGTTACTGTTGCCGTGTTGGTGCTGGTGCCGGTAATCGTCGCGACCGCGGTGGTGATGGTGCTGCTGCTGTTCGTGGTGATGATGGTGCTGCTGCTGTTGCTGCTGGTGATGGTGGTGGTAATCGGCCGTGACGGACGACAGGACGGCGAGGCCGGCGGGATCGACTGCGGCGTCCACAGCGGATTTGATGCCGTCCGCGCCCGTAGCCGACGTCTCGTAATTGTTGTTGTTGTGGCTGGGCGGCGGTTGCGGTGCCGACGGTTGCGGTGCCGGTTGTTGTTGTTGCGGCGACGTGGTCGACGGATAATGCGAGTGCTGTTGCGCGGCAGACAACGGTAACGGAAGCGGCGGCGGTGGCGGCGGCAATTGCGGACCGCCGCCGTGGTGACCGTACCAACCGGGCGGCGGCGGCGGCGGCGCGGCCGTTGTCGCCGTCGCCGCGTTGTGGTGTCCCGCGGCCGGAGATTTCGCCGCCGCGTACTCGCGTTGCGCCGCGAAATACTGCAAGTGCGACAACAACCGTTCGCGCAACGGGTCACGTCCGTTCATGCCTTCCACCGATTCCAAGTACCTGGCCACCTCGGCCGCGCACTCTCTGAAACCGATGTTGTGATAGTCCATCGCGTACTTGGACGGGTCGTACGCCAACGTGTCCAGACCTGTTATTTGCACAAACCAACGAATAAAGTTTTAGAATGTTTCTTTTTAAATGCGTGTGTTTTTCAACGTAATCGCTCGTTTTTAATTCAAATATTTACTCTCGCGTGTTTTGTTCCGATTATTACGGTTTAATGATGATTTGGGTAAAAGTACAACAAAATAATAATAATAATAATAATAATAATAATAATAATAATAATAATAATAATGATAATGATAATAATAATAATAATAATAATAATAATAATAATAATAATAAACCATACACACACATTATCGCTGTTTAAATATTATAATACGCGCGTCACGATCGTATTCGATATTTTTTGTTTGTGTAATAAAACAAATATTTTGTACACTTTGCAATCGAAATAATATTTGTATTGTTAATAGTTTTGTTTATCGTTCGCTAGCGTAATAATAGCTTATGACGAAATCCCGGACAAATTAATATTAAGCGTGTATATCTGTTATTTGTATTTGCCAATTCAAAGTGTATAACCGTTTCGATTTTAAAACGATATGTTATTTTCCTTAAAACACTTTTGTCCGCCTGCGCGCAACAGTATTTACCGCTGGTCAACATTATTTGTGCGATATCGTTTCGAACGAACATACAAACGAAGGGATTAGTCACCGTGTGACGAGAAAAGAAAAAAACAACAATTAAATATATTATAATGACGTAAACGATTCGAATCGGAATCCAAACGGAAACAATTAACAATAATATAATACAGTAATTCTTCGATTTATATTTTATTATATCGAATCACTCAATCTCTTCTTCGGATTCAACTCGTCGTGCGAGCTAATTTTTTTTCGCGTCTTCGCCTGCAGTGTCCATTCAATCAAAAAAAAAAAAAAAAAAACACTCCACAAATACGTTTAACCTCATTTATTATTATTTTTTTTTTCTACTAACCTCCGACTCGACTTAATTCTATTAGCTCCGTCTTTTTTTCTATACGATCTTAATTTTTCATCCATCTACCGGACTTTCAAACCTAAACTCTAAATATTCTGTTTTAGACCCGTTTTATCCCGTCTATCGTCGTCCAATCGTATTCAGTACTCTCGTCTACCGAGACACACCACGAATATTCTCAGTTATGTAATATCACCCGTTACTGCGCAGTGAAAACGAATATTTACGGAAACTCGAGTTTTCCTCCCCCCCCCCACCCCATTATTGTATAACGTACTAATTATTATGGAATTAAAAAAAAAAAAAACAAAATTCTCTATAATTTTTTTTTTCGAGAAAAACGAATTTTTTTTTTCTACATATTTAAGAAGATTTCTTCCTAAATATGTTTATTTAAGTTTATTTATAGTTTATTTAATAATTAAACATAAATATTTATTTTACACGGCGTTTTTTTACCCGTAAATCGTAATGTTACGATATAATTTAACCCTCGAATTGAGTTTTAAAAAACGACGACGACGGTAAGTGTTGATTTGACGCCCCGTCTACTCGGACACGGGCCTGGCGTTCGCGTATTACTCGTTTCTACGTTTACGCATAATCACGTAGCGGGAATAAAATTGTTTCGAGCGAAAGAATCAAACAAAAACGATTCCCGATGACTTTTGACGATAACTCGTTTGATAATATAATTTCGATCGGCACTCCCACGCTCGGCGCCCGCGATTTACGGGTTCGCGTGTAAATAAATAAATAACGCGCGGAACGACGGAAGGCCGGGTGGGTGGTGGAAAAGGCAGCGGTTGGTGGCGAATCGTGGGAAAAGGGTGGCGCCGCCGGTCGTGTGGTGGTGGTGGTGGTGGTGTGTATACAGACGACGAGGGGCTGCCGCGATACGGACGGCTCGTCGACAATCGCGTTCTCACGGTGGTAGTCTCTTTTTTGGGGGGCGCGCGTGCACCCGCCGCCCGGCCGATTTCGCGCGGATTACACTCGGGGACCGACAAATATTGGATAAAAAAATGCAAAATTAAACACAAAATAAAGGCACGAGCCGAATCCGTGCCGAACACGCGCGTTCACACGGTGTTCGGCCAGACCACGCGCGACTCGTTCGTAATTGCCGTCGTCGAAATTTTTCCAAAAAAAAAAATAAAGCGTCATCGAGATAACGTCTATTTTGTACGCTCGTTGAAAAAACGACACAATTCCAAACCGAACGACACATTTCCAACGGGTTAGAAAAAATATCAGAAATAGTAAAAAAAGATTGAAAAAAAAAAAGAAAAAAACAATCGAAAGTCGGCCTGCAAAACGTTTGTGCGATAAACGTACGGTTCGGGAGGCGGAGGAAATGCGTCGAAAGACTCGCCGCCGGTTAATGAAACCTTATTTTTTTTTTTATATAGATGTATAAAATATATAGTTAAATGTACAGCCTTGTAGGTATAATTGATCTTAATTTTTTTCCCACTCAACAATTACAGGACTGTTGCGGCGGCGATTTTTCGCCATTTTTTTGTACCGAATTTTCTAATTTTTTTTTTTTTTTTACCATAACAAATTTAAATTCGGAAAAAAACGCTCTCATCACTACGATAAGTAATACGGAAAATTCTAGAATTTCAATCCGTCAACAATCCGATGCGACATTTCTAGCGGCTTTTTGAATAAATAATAATAATAAAAACTACAACAATATTACTTGTATATTGGCGACGCGAAACCCATAAAATATATATACGAGATTTTTTAAATATTTTATTAATCACTGCCGGAGTGTATACGGGACAGTATCGATCGATTTTCAAACGGACAACAAATATTCCATCGGTATATAAATTAATATATAGTGCGACAAAAAAAAAATCAACTCCACCGCGGCGCATTATTCTCTTTTCTTTTATTCTATTCGTGAAAAAAATACAAATATCGTTAATACGCCGTTGTTTACGACGTGTGACAAGACTCACGCTGCATAGTATCATCCGCGTTTATACAACGTGGTAAAATAGTGCGTTGTAATAATAATATTTTTAATACTCGTTTGCGTGTACAGGGTGTTGTGAAAAACGCAAATGGTTTTTTTTTCTCGTAATAATTACTGTTGAATACATTGGCGCGTAATTATCGGGGAGAAACGAGTGTCTAATGGCTTCTTTTTTTTTTTTTTTGTATGAGATTAATGGAATTTCGGAACAAAATACATGTGGTTTTTTCGTTAAATTTGTATCAAAAAAAAAAAAAAACAACGGAAGGCAGTCGTCAACAGACGGCGATGACGAATACGAGAACGAGATACGGTTTTTTTTTTTTTTTTTTTTGGAGACGCTGACGAACGAGCCTATATTAGTATTAAATAAATGTTCATTAGAATCGATTAAACGGATTGTCTGCGGCACACAATTCATAAAACTGTGCCACCGATACGTCATCTCGAACACATGTAACCCAACGCGAAACGGTTACGAGAATAATAGAACTAGAACTATAATTTTTAATAATAACTATTATTTAAATTCCTACAAAATTACATTAAAACGTATATTTGTTTTAATGACAAAATATCGATCGTCCCGATGGGATCTAATTGTTATTGGAAGGTGTCCGTGGCATATGTTACTGTGACGACGATCGGCGAGAAGGACATTTAGAATGCACTTAAAAAATTCTAATTAAAACTTTTATGCGCGAACAATTTTCCGGGGGAAAAAAAAGAAAATTATTATTGCTTTTTTCAAAAAAAAAAAAAAAAAATACGTAGTTTAATAATGAAAAATACGTTGTTTTAAATAAAACGTTTTATTTCTTCTTCTATTATTAACGTCGAATTATCGAAGAAAAGTCCAGGCGAGACGACACCCTGTAGATGCGCGTATGTGCGTTCCACTACGACGGACACCCATCGTCGCCGGATACGAAGTCAACAGACCGGGGGCGGGGGGGGGGGTTCTTTCACGTACACAAAACGTCCGTATACTTCAGTGTCTGATTCTTTACCACCTCCGGCATTATAAGTTTTTTTAGTTTTCTATACGCGCACCTCCTCCTATTTACCGCGACTGCGACGGGAAGTGCGACGAGAGGCAGGTGTGTTTTTACGTGTAATTCGTATGTGTGTGTGTGTGTGTGTATGAGATAACGAAGAGTGCGGTGTTAAATTAATGGACGCGGGGTAGAGCTCGTTATAGGAAATCGGAATAAAAAACACGTTAAAAAGAAACAAAAAAACGAATACCTCGTCGTACGGTACGTACTCGATAAAACGCGCCAAAATTATAAAAGTATAAAAGAATTTTCTCTCTCTCTCTGTCTCTTTACCTTTCGCGTGAATCATCTTCAAATGGTCCACTGTCAGCTGCAAGATCTCGGCCTTTTCCAGTTTGGCCGAGCCCTGTTTTTCGTACGCCGTGGGCACGAGTCGCCTGAGTTCGGACAGACTGGTGTTGATGCGGTCGCGACGTCTCTTCTCGATTATGCCCCGGCGTTTCTTGCGGGTAAGCGTGTGCGGCGTTTCCGTGCCGTCTCCGGGCGAAGAACAACTGCAGAACGGGTAGGGGGAAGAGAAAAAAAGAGAATCGTTAACGAAAAAAAAAAACCACCACTTTTATTATATAAATCGTAAACCACTACTCACTGGTCTTTGCTGGACTCTTCGGAAAAAGCGTCGTCGCAATCGTCGCTCTCGTTGAAATGCCTTTTCACGCCGCCGCCTTGATGGTGATGGTGGTGGTGGTGTTGGTGCCGCGAAGTCGGCGGCGCGGGCATCGAACTCCACGGGCCGTAACCCCAGTGCGGCGGCGGCGGCGGCGGTGGTTCGACCGACGGCGGCGGCTGATGCGACGCCGGGACGGTTTCCGGGCCGCCCCGGGGCACCACCATGCGCCACAGATTGACCGCGGTCGGATCGCAATAGCCCAAGTAATCGTTGGGAGGCGGCGGCGGCGGCGGCCCGCGTGCGTCCGGGTACGCGGGCACGGCCACGGACCGGAAATCGTGGTGGTGGTGGTTGGCGGCCACTTTGACGGCGTTTTCCCGCGAAAACGTTGAAAAGCCCGACGGAAAAAGTTAATAAAAGTTATGCGGACGACGGTCGCGAGGAATCCACCGTGTTGATGGTGTCACGTGCGGGTCCCCCCTTTTTTTTTTTTTGTTGCGGTTTTATCTTTAAGGAAACTTGGTAGCGCGTCGCACGCGTGTGGACCACTTGTTGTCGCGACGTGCTGCGTGCGTGCGTGCGTGCGTACGGCGAACGACGTTGTACGACGCGCGCGCGCGTGTGTATGGGCGAGGTGAGCGTGTGCTACTGCCGTGGCGGCGCGTGGACGACCGGCGGCCGTCCGTCGTCGAACGGCGGCCGCGCGCGCGACCACGACCCCCCACCACCGGACATTAACGGCGGCGGCGCGACCAACGTGTACGCAAAATAAATACGCGGGACGGAGAGAGACAAAAAAAAAAAACGGTAACAAAACCGTACGCGCGGAAGGGCCGTTTCCTCCACCACCCACCCGCCACGTCGTGTACGCGCGCGCGTTTCGGCGGTAGCGAGTCCGTCGCACACGCTGCCGCCGCCGCCGCCGCCGTTATCGCGACAAAACGTCTGTAACGCCGCCGCCGCCGCGTCAAGTATGCGCGGATCGCATTGACTGTGGTCACGTGACACGTCTCCGCCGACTTACGGTTTTTTTTTCCCACATTACACATTTATTATATTATTACATCGAGTTTAGGTGTGCGTGTGACACAGTATATTATTATTATTATTAATGCGCAGACTCGTGTGTCGGCGGCGGCGCTTATTCAAAATATAATAATAATTATAATCATATAAAATATTCGACGGCGCAATAAACATGTGTCGTAATAAACGTAACAAATAAATCCCGAATCACCGTTCGTCCCAAAAACTTCACTTGTCCACAGCAAACAAAACGTTATTAACGTCAAGTGTTTTGTGGCGACACGAATTTATCTACTCGTATGTGTCAGTGAACTCTCAAAATCGTACACGCGACTTCTGAAACGTCTACTACGGCGATTCGACCGAGTGGATACTTGACGATAGGGGCGATTCTTCGGCAATACTTTTCCCGAAGATGTCTCATGATGAAGGACAGAATCGCTAAGACGACGCGGGATTTATGTTACAAGGGAACGACGGACTGGGGGATGTGTTACCGCTACAGGCCGGACAATTGATTTCCGTATAAAAAAAAAAAAAAAAAGTTAATCGTTTATAAAACCGTATTGATCGGACCGTTTTTTCTTTTTTTTTTATTATTATTATTATTATTATTGGTAACACGGAATTTCGAAACGTTTTTACATTTGTGTACCGTACGGGATCGCCGAAATCACCGTTGGCAAATCGTTGGCTCGAGAAAACTAAAAGGATTACGGGCAGGAACGAGCGCGATTTGTTAAACGGTAATCTCATGCTGGCGGAATCGGCGAGTTAAGATCGGGCGCGTGAAGCGAAGACGAAAGATTTTTTGGAACGCCGCCTAAATGGAGTCTGCGACGATGTACAATGCCAGAAACGGATTTTCCGTTACAACACGCGTTCTCGTCGATTTTTTAACGACAAGGACATTTGTGCAGTGTGTAATTCGATTGGATCCGAAGTATCAAAACGAGCCGCCGCCGTCCGGTCCGGTCCAGCATATTATGTGAACGGCTCGGCGTCATTATGCGCCTATTGTGTCTTAGAGGGTGTTCTCTACAAACGTTTCGTTATATTTTCTAGGTATTGCGCGGTTTTCTCCTCCGGGTCGGTCTCACGTCTGAACATTTTTATAATACGTATGGTTCGATTATTGTATTATATTTAAAATTCATTTATGCGTCTTATAATAGTTTATTCCGTTTGACCGCTTCGTTCCCGGTATAGACGACAATCGCGAGTTTCTTACACAATAATAATTTCGTGTGCGTATACGGTTTTTATTACGGTTTTGTCAGCCCTCCACCCCCCGTGTCACCGTTCGGTATCGTTTGAACGCGTGGAGAAAGAGAAAAACGGCCGAGCCGCGGCGGCGCGTTTACATTCTGTTCCCGTGAAATATTGTCGAACAAAAATATCAGCTCTACTAAACCGATGATACGTTTAGAAATTACGTGTATAGAGAATACAAAGGGGAAAACGATGGATTTATTATGTACGCGCATAAGAGTCGTATAGTCAATAGTCAATAAGAGTCGTAGAAACCGTCGGAATCAGATTTATTATTTATTATAAACTTCTTTTACTTTTTTCTTCACCGAAACTTCAAATTACTGAGGTAAATTTAAGTCTACGCGGCGATTGCATTCAAAAATATGTTCACACGTGCGTTTACCGCAAATTATTTATAAATATTACGAATAATTTTATAATTCGTTCCGACTATGTATAGGAGTTATTTTTTATTTACTCGTAAAACGCGTTTTATCCACAATATAATGTATAATTATGACGAAGAAAAAAAAAAAAATTAAAATATATTCGAAAATTAAACAAATTATATGTATTGTGTTCTCCGACGTGTTCTGTAGCCGACTTGTAAGCGTAGACGGATATTTGGTCACATCCGTGGCGAGGGCAATGGCGTATTTACGGGGGAGGGATATGGGGGTAGATCCCCTCCCCCTTGAGCGTTATTAGTTGTAATTACATTTATTAATTAAAAATAATAAATGTAATTACAACTATTAATTACTTTTCAGGTCAATAAAATATTTTCCAATATAATAGGTCTAATCAAAAAGTATCGAGACTGATACGATTAATCGTAAATCGGTTTGAGTATGAACTTGCACGTGCTATATTAATCTAACTTTATATGTTGGGAAAATATATTAGACACAGATTAGATTAAAATTGTCTCAGTCGGCTTCTAGGTGCGATTAAGTCAAGTGTGTTTTTACGTCCCGTTGGATTTCATAATGAGCGAAAATACAGAACAACGAGTGTGCATTAAATTTTGCCATAAACTGGGAAAAACGGCTACTGAAACTTACCAAATGTTATTGTTAGCTTATGGAGATGAAACCATGTCCCGTGGTCGCGTTTTTGAATGGTTTAAACGATTTAAAGAGGGTAGAACAACTGTTGAAAATGATGAACGTGAAGGACGCCCATCAACAAGCCGCAATGTGGAAATGATCCAAAAAATAGGAACAAAAAATACGAGGTAACCGTCGTTTGACAATTATGGAACATAGTAATGAGTTTCAAATTTCATTTGGATCAGTTCAAACCATATTGACGACTGATTTAAAGAGTCTGGTAATTGGAAATTGCATCACGATAATGCACCAACCCATTCAGCCCATGTTGTGCAGCAGTTTTTGGCCAAACATGGTATCCCAGATGTTTCTCACCCCCCCCCCTATTCACCAGACCTAGCTCCATGTGATTTTTTTTTATTCCCAAAAATAAAAATGGCGCTTAAGGGTAAACGTTTTCAAGATGTAGATGAAATAAAACAAAATGCGACGGAGCAGCTACGAGGAGTTTCTAAAAATGACTTCCACAGGTGTTTTCAAAAATGGCAGGAACGTTGGAGAACATGTATGGACTTAGAAGGAGCATACTTTGAAGGAGATTGAATGTAAATAACTTTATCTAATAAATATTTTTTTTTTTTTAACAGTCTCGATACTTTTTGATTAGACCTCGTATATCCCCCCCCCCCTCGACAAAATCCTAAATACGTCACTGGGGGAGAGTGCTTAACATTTTTGTTTTATCCATTAGCAAAAAACAGACATTTTTAGACGCTTCAACGCTATTAACTAGTGACTACTCCTATTTTATTCTAGCCGAGACACCAAAAATATATATATACACACACACACACACACACACCATGGTGTGTTTGCCGCGAGCAGAGGCAAACACGGAGAACGAAAAATGTTCCGTTGTTGAATTATCACGTATACGTGTAAGACAGAAGTTTGTGTCAGACATAGGTGTAACCAAAGGAAACGTTTGGTAATTTGAACGCCCTAAATTGCGAAAACACACGGCGGGAGAAACATTTTTTTCACATAAAAAAAAAAAAATGAAAAATCCTATTTTTTTTCTACTTATATTACACAAATCATTATGATAATTTTCAATTCAAACACACTTTTTATTTATTTTTTCTCGCGTTTCAAAATGCAGTAAGCTCGGAAATAAATATAACCTATCACGTCGATGTTACATAACTGCACTACGTCTTGCCGCCCAGGATTTGTCATCGTAAATGTTTATTACTGAGACGTAGTCCATTGCCGAACCAATAGAAACAGATTGTATTTATTTATTAATTTTTTATAAAAGTTAAACGTTTTTGTAAATGTTAAATTAAAAAAAATTATATATATATTGAGTTTGAGTACATAAATCCTAATATCCAAATCCAATACATATACAATTTTTTTTTTTATGTTCTTGGTAATATTACTTATTATATCGCACAAGACGCTACTTTCCAATTAAGTACATAACAATATGTTCTTTAAATACTTAATATATTATATTAA
The DNA here is from genome assembly GCA_032441825.1 of Chaetogeoica ovagalla. Lineage (NCBI taxonomy): Eukaryota > Metazoa > Arthropoda > Insecta > Hemiptera > Aphididae > Chaetogeoica > Chaetogeoica ovagalla. The sequence goes on from CM063730.1 coordinate 6,162,062, forward strand.
TACGCCGTTTTAGATATAAATCTACATGTACAGTTATAATTATTATTATTATTATTATTATTATTATTATCGTACGAGTTGTGTCGATAAATAATAGAATAATATTGTAGTCGTTCCTCGTGCTGTCCGATATCGTTTTAAATTGGTCGCTTGTTTAACATTTTAAATATTCGTCTGCAAGGGATTCGTATTATAATTAGGTACAGAATATCCTATATATATATATATATATATATATACATACATACATACGATTTATCAGTTCACGAAACGTTTTCCCAACAAACTCGTTCGGCTAAAAACCAATACAAAGTATGTATTAAATGTATAAATAATAAATACAAAACACTAATAAATCACAATACATTTAACCTAATATAATTATTTTATTAATTTTTATATTTATCTGTTATACTTGATAAAAAATTTGTAGTTCACATTATAATATTATATAGACACTTTTCGCAGTCGTACAACACGAATTATTTTACCTAGTTAAAAGACAACAAAAATTGCGTATATTATTTGAACTAATTCAAAATCGTTATTAAATAAATGTATATAAAAATAAAAATTTCAAATTTCGTTCGCTTAAACGAAGTGTGTGTAATACGCGTTATTATATATATAATACGTGAGATTTCATAAGTTGTTTTATACGTGTCGCGTACGTGTAGGTGTTTGAAAAGTTTAATACTTTTGAAACTCTTAAGAACCGCGTAATATATAAAATAACCGGAACGAAATATTTATCTTATTGCGTTATAAGCGTGTAAGTTTTGTTACTTTAAACTTAGAATGAAACGTGTGTGTATGTCAACACAGTATTAGCGTTTAAACTACAGCGGGTAAAACTTACCGCCGATTACGAACGATATACCAAAACGTATTAGCGAACGAATATATAATATTACAATTGCGAATTGTACGGATCGATTCAATACTTATCTACAGGGCCGGATTTAGGGGGGGATCAGGGGAGCTTCGGGCCTCCACTTAATGGGATTTTTTTGCAACCAAGTATAAAACACAATATAATATTTGCAAAATAAATTTAAATCACAAATTGAATAAAATTGTTCAATCATTTATATAGTAAAATTAAAGTAATTTAAAATCGATTATTATGACTTGTAGAGTAGGATAAGCGATAAGCGATAAGGTATGGTTTTCAATTTTGAGAAAAACAGTTATAAATAAACACATATAACTTGTATAGGAAGCCGCCTGACCGCTGTTGTAGATAAATACGTGTAAATGTTAATATAATTATTAAATTAAATTAACTTATAATAATGTATTAAATATATGTTATGGAAATATAATATATACTTTTAAGGTGGGCCCAGGGCCCCCACATTCCTAAATCCCGGCCCTGCTTATCGATCATATTAATATTTATATACAATTGATTTGTATACGAGGAAAGTGAAAATAGATTTTCGCGTACACGCGACAGTGTACCGGCCGGACTTCAAAAAAAAAAACGGCCGTCCCTTTATGGACACTAAGTGTATCAAACACGCGTTCCCCTAACTCACACTGCGGGCATCTATTTAGAATCACTATGACCCCGCGTTGAAAATAATATAATTATTTATAAACTTGTAAAAACAATATAATATTCTGGATTCGTAATTCGGCTCTTTCCGAGTGACTCGAGCCGATGATGTACATATCTCCGCTGCGGGTCTTACAAATATTATTATGGCGCGCGCGTGCGAACGTTAAATTCTCTTCATGCGAAAAAAAAAAATTATTTCGGAACAGGTGCGCGGTTATTTTTTTGTCCGCGCAGCGACGCGCCACGACAAAGACGATACGAGCGCGCGTGCCTCCGCCCGCCAGCTGTGCGGTTATAGCACGTGCCAGAACCGTAGTGTACGGGCAACTGAATATCGCGCTCGGGGCATGATTTGAAATCACCGGTTTCAACGCAGAACTAATAGAATATTAAAAAATAAATATATATATATATTTTTTATTTCAATTTGAATGAATCATCGTCGGAAATAATCGAAAATAAAATTATATTTTTTTATTGAATTTTGAAATTCTTAAGCCGCGTCCAAACTGATAAAAATTTACGTCGTATTCGGCGCAAATATGTTTGTGCGGCAGAAAACGCGTGTGTCGCCGCGTAACAGCGCACATAAATATTTTCGGCGCATTCCCACACACACACTATCCGTTGGCCGTCGGTTTTTTTTTAGTGTGGGGGACGTATTTTTAACCAAACACGTATAAGACGATGTGTAAACCGATGGCGGAAAATATTTTTATTTATAAATTAAACGATTTTTTTTCGGCGTGAACATTTGCGACGGAATTCCGTATTCGACGCACAACGGACGTTTTTACCAGTGCGCGTGGACTGGGCCGGCTTTGAAATTCCCGCCGACACACCTTTAGCGCGTCTCGTTGCTACGGCGTTCCGTCTCGTCCGTTAATTATCCCGAACAATTTACCGATTCTCCTACACGTACCGTACGTAATATAACGACGCTGAAGTTTACTGTAAAAAAAATCAATCGGATAATTACGTGTGTCGGTCGTGCGTGATCGTTTGCACTCGAAGGGATAGTTTCGCACAGAGATACGGTAAAACACACCTGCGTCGGTGTATTTATTTTATGTTTCTTTTTTTTTAAATGTATATACACACACACGAGAGAGAGCACGCGCTGAGCACGCGCGCGCGCCGGAGAATGAGGTGAAGCTATTATACACATATTATTCGCGCGCGTATATATTGTACAAGTCCCGGAGTATTAATAATTACGCGCGCAGGGACGGGGGCGGCGAAGGAGTGTTGGTGAGAGTAGTTCCGGGCGCGATTTCCCACGAACAACGTTCGGTGAGAAAACGTTTTCGGAGGGTAGCGGCGGCGGCGGCGAGTGTAGCGAGACCGTGTACTACAATAGAGGAGACCGTTCCCGCGCCGGCACCGCGGCCGTACGCGCATAACACGCGCCGCGCAGCACCGCGTTTACGCGGGCCATTGTGTTGTCGATCGACGTCGCACTCACACACGCGCGCGCGCGAAAAACCTCCCCGCCGACCTCGTAGAACGCCGCTTACGCGCGAGCGTATGTCCGGGCAATACGCATACCAGATAGACCCGGCATTTATCGCCCCCTCCCCCCCCCGCGGCCGTTCACCGCCGCCGCCGTGTAGTAGTAATACGCGGACGAGATACGCGCCGCCGCAAAACCCCACCGATCGTGGTGTTTACGCTTCGGACTCAAATGTTTCAAGGGACCGGTGAGGGGATGGTATTCCTTAAAGAAAACTTTTGAATTTTCCACACACACACACACACGGATACGCTATATGTGGTGAGGGGGAGAGGATATTGTCTCTCTGAAATAAACACCGCCGGTAATATTTATTATTATTTTATTCGTAATTTTTAAATTACGCGAAAATCGATGACTCTTACGAAATTTAGAACGTTTCGGCGTATAGCTAAAAAATAACGAATGTGTTTAACCTACGAATATATATTTTGCGTTTTTCCATTTTCCATTTTTCGGGGGGGTTTTTTTTTTTCGTAGCGCATTCTTATGATATTTCAAGCTCATTTCCCACCCGTAATTTTAAATCGTTTTTTAAATTATGTTTGAATAATCGACAGAAAAAAATAACACTCACCGGTTTCCATCCGTTCGACGTAATATATTCATGATTTGCGCGTGAATATTTTAGTTAAAACCCCCCCCCCCCGTAAAAGATTTGAGAAAAATTGCGAATAAAAAAATATAAAATACGTCGTATGGAATATAATAAATATCTCTTACGGTCGTTTAACATTGTAATCGATAAAACGAAATAATTCGATTGGTTTAAATGATTTTAAATGTGTGTGTGTGTGTGTGTGTGTGGGCGGGGGGGGTTTACGTTATTATAAATGCGAATTTTTCAAGAGCATTTTTGTATGGTTTTAAGGACATTTTTTTAAGTCGTAAATGCACTTTTCCCGCCGATAGCAAAAGAAAACGTTTTAACGAAATTTCCATACACGTAAATGACGTTTACAGAAAACAAAATAAAACGGCCCGGGGTATACATTATTAAATAGCGCGCAATCGTTTGGCGGAACGTTTCATCCGGTAATCCGATTCCCGTACGAATTCCCGACGTTGAAAAAAAATAGAAGATAAGAGATAACTGAGTGAAAAAAAAGAAAAGAAACGCTGTAGCCGCGGTCCTCGGCGGCGTATTGCATACGGTGGAGGAAAATGTTTTAGAAGCCGTACCCCGGACGAGACGACTTTTACTTTTTTTTCTTCCTCCGCATATTCGCACGGATCACCACGACAGTGCAAACAACAGTTCGCCCGCCGGCAGTCGTTACGACGAATGTTACAATATTAAGCGCCGCGGCAGTCGAGTGCGTGGGATCCGTTTTGTTGGGAAAAGGGTCGTGCCCGCGGGGAATAATATGTTATAATTTAAAAGAGGTTATCCGCGGAAAAAAAAACCCCGTACGCGTATTTTATAAACACGGAGGATTATAAATAAGCGCGCGAGTGTCAATTATTATACTTTATCGTGTTCGGTGGGAACGGATTTTTTTTCGCTGCCGGACGTCACTCTTACACCCGCCGTACATCCGTCGGCAATCGGCTTTTTTCGCTCGCCCCACTCCGCTCACGTATTAACACGCGATTCCTCGATTTAATCTCACCCCTTTCCCCGTCGTATATTGTATAACAATAATCGTACATCGTTTTGCGGTACATTTACACGCATATTATAATGTTGCGTAGCCCAGTGTTTCTTAAACTTTTTGAAATCACGGAACGCCAAACAATAATATTTTTCCACGCGGAACCCCTATCAAAATTATCTTCAAAAAAAGGAGGATAATACTAAACGTGACAATAAACGGCAACAATTACGATACATCTAACATACTAAATACAGCGAAATGTAATAAAATTATTTATTTATTAAGTTTCGCGGAACCCTTAAGTGATCTCAGGGTTCCGGCGGAGCACAGTTTAAGAAACGCTGGCTGGCGTAGCCGATAGACGACGACGACGATTCTCTCTCTCTCTCTCGACCCTTCCCGCGATCGCTGACAGTTCCGGCGAACACGCCCGCCCGCGCCGCCACTATAGTGTCGTGATACGCGCGCGCAAGTCACGAGTGTTTATGAAATTACCGCGTAGAAATATTCTCGGGATCCGTTAAAATCGTTATTAAACACTGAGTTACGTACAGTAATCCGTCTAATTTGAAAACTCCTCGGAACGTCTTCGCGACGCCGGGAAAATATGGGGCCCGAGACCCTTTTGGAATATTTTTATTTTAACGTTTCAACAATTTATTTGGCTTTCGCGCGAGTTTTTTTTGTTTTCGTCCTATAAATTATACACGAAAATTTTCAATGAACTCCGGTGTACTCCTTTTAATTTTTTCAAAAAAAAAAAAAAAAGCGTTTCCCGTTTCTTGTAAGACTACACTTTTAATTACCGCTTTTGACGGGCGTTCAAAAGCATTCAACACACGCCGGCACATTTAAAACACTATTTCGATATCCCGAACGTTTTTCGATTTATAAATTAAATAAAAAAAATTATTAATTTAAATTTTTTAAATACGTATTATTATATAATAGAAAATTTTACGAATTTTCACGTGATCGGCGAACGCGCTCCCTTCCCTCTATTAAGTCCGCCTTCCCCCCTCCCCCCCACAATTGCGGTTCCCCTTTTGTTCTTACGCGAAATCGTATACCCCCCCCACGTTTAAATATTCCGACCCGATAAATTCGTAAATAATTTCGAACATTCAAATCGATTTCGCGCCCAAACGTTTTTGTATAAACCACTATTTGTCGACCGCGTATTCGTTTCTTCTCGGATTGTGATAACGTCTGGGAATCGGTTCGAGGCGAATCCCATTGCGCCGTTGTCATACACTAATATTGAAAATCGTTCCAAAAAGTCAAGAGCGCATTGCGCGCGTTTTATTTCATCCGACAACCCTCGCGTGTATTATGTGTACGCGTATATTGTATTAAAACGATTTTCGGTGTTCGCCGCCGTGACGTTTTTAAAACCCAAAGTATTTTTTCGCGTGTATAATGGCGTGTTAGAGTTAAAAAAACGAAATGGATTAACACCAACAGAAGATACGTTTTAACGTTTTTTTTTTCTTTCCGTACAAATAATCCATTAAAACTACTACAATATAAACGTTAAAAAAAAAAATATATGTATATATATAAAATAAAAGGTTACGTTTTATTTGCTGTGCAGGGAACCCCAACAAATCGTTATAATACGGTGTATACACAATTATAGTGGTAAAACACCTGTTCCTCGTTTCTCGCGGATTGTCGCTAGGGGCATTTTAAAACTCGCTGTTGAATCGCCGAATTGGAAATTTATTACTACATATTTTTCTTATTCTTCGTAAAACCTAGTGATAATATTTGGTGGTATTTATTTTGTTTCTTAATATTGTAAATCACATTGTTGTTGTAAATGAATGTTTACGAAAATTAAAGCGCACAAGTGTGTAATAATTTACACGGATAAAATTGCAAAATATTTATAATCGGACAATTCGTTCAATTCGGCTCGATAAATATTATTAATTTTTTTTTTTTTGTACAAAGCTATAAATACGCTTTCTCTCTCGCCCCCCGGTATTAATTCACTGTTTTTTTTTTTTTGTGCTCGGCGTGGCGGAGATGAGTACATATTATACCGTCTAATAATCGTTTCAATGCGTTTTCAGTCGCGTTCGATTCGACGGAATTATGCGGCTGAACTTGAACTGTACCGAAGAATCGGATATAAAAGAAGAATGCATAAACGGCGTCAAAGTAATATTATTATTTAACGTCTTATTATTATGTGCGCGTGAAAAATGAAAAACGAAAACTAAAAAAAACTAAATACATATATATATATATATATATTATGACGTGCGGTTTGTTCAGGCGAAAACGGGATTGGTGCGAGTGAACGATTCCAACAGAGGTTCGTTGACCGTGAGGCTGGTGCTGACGCTGGAATGTTTGAAACTCCAAAAACAAGACGTGGTCGACAACCATCAGTCGTCTTCGTCGTCGTCATCGTCCGAAGACACAATGGACAATTATCAGCCAAGTCCCAACTATTACGTAATTGTTTAATTTCGTATTTTCTCGATTTTTATCTCACGGTACAAGATTCTGTGCTTACAGAGGCAACGGGTTATGTAAAGTTAACTCAGGAGAGTGACTGTTGGAAATTAATAGTCGCCGGTAATATTTGTTCAAACGCGTTTTTTTTTTAGAAAAAAATCCCGTATCGAATTAGAAAAGCGATTGATACATCGCACACGCGCGTTGAACATGTGTCGATCAGAAGAAAGATTTCGCGAACGATTTAAGATTTTTTTTGTTGTCGGAAGGGGGAAAAAAAGAACGGAAACCCCCTCGCCTCTCGCGGCCACACGCGACCGTTTCGTTTCGTTACCGTAGTAAGAGTTAGTGGTTTTTTTCTGAAATTGTTTCGTATAGAACGTGACACAAACTATTAAACACTTTGGAATTTAAAAAAAAAAGTAAATATTATTATTAATAATAATAATAATAATAATAATAATAATAATAATAATAATAATAATAACAACGCATTTCGAGAATGAAAACAGGTTGTAAACAGTATTATAATACAATTTTTGTTTCCTCAAATGATGACTTAAATTCGAAATCATAACTAAATAATTATTTTTTCCACAATAATCATCGCCTAGCCCCACATAAAATGTCTCAAACCGCACCTAAATGGCCGGTAATAGATGGGAAACGTCTCACATCCTAACCCAAACTTTTGCTTTCGATTGAACCGACGACACTAGGGAGGGCATTGCTCTTTTTTGACGTAGTCAACCTAACCTATGACTTCGTAATGAAATAATATTAGTTTTGGCGCAAAAGTACAACGAGTGTGTGTGTGTGTTTTACCACTGTTGAATACAGTTGAGATACGTGACAGTGACGCGAAAAAACGGCAGCCTCGGCATTAGCGTGAAAGGGGGCCAAGAGAACAGTTTACCGATACTGATATCGAAAATTTCCGAAGGAGGAGCCGCTTACCACACGAAGAGGTTGTTCGTGGGAGACGCCATTATCAAAGGTAATTGATCGATTACGATGATTTTCAATCGCGGAGATAAAAAAAAAAAATCGTGATTTATATTAATATCGTATAACAAATTGCCGTTTCGTTGGTGACAGTGAACGACCAGTTGATCACGAACGCGTGCCACGACGCGGCCTTGTACGTTTTGCGAAATTCTGGAAACCACGTGACACTGTTGGTCAAACATTACAAAGCCGCAGCGCCGTTTTTACTGGGATCTCGAGGTATTTAATTCTGTTTTTTTTTTTTATTAACAACGTTGTTGTTGTTGTTGTCGTGCTACTGGTCCACTCGGTGCCGTTACCATTAAAGTAATAATCGTTACGACCCGATAATAATTATTGTATACGGTAATAATTACTGATGGATTGAATTGACACACGCGCACACTTATTACATGTAGGTACAATGTCTGCGCGTAATGAACGCATTGTACTCGATTATAGAAGAAGAAGAAGAAAATAAAACGGAATAAATTAGTTCTAAAACCGCGCGCGGTATATAGGTCACAATAGCGCATGACTCGGATGTTACTTCGATTTTTCAGTTGTCTGTGCGGATAAAAGTAAAATATAATCGACGATTATAATTTAATAGTACCGTATACATATTATATTGAACCGAACAGTAGCGGCGTTTGCCTTTTCCCGTTTTTGGCGCTACGGAATTCCGGAACAAAATATACACATTTTTTACATCGGACTTGTACCGTATCAGATTATCGATATCACTGTATTGAAAATTCGGTTGAAAAACGGGCCTGGATGAAGATGGGGGGGGGGTTTTTTAGAGACGCTAACTGAAATACGTCATGTTCATTGGAATCGATTAAACGGATGCTGTGTGTACGCTGGTAGTTCATAAAAACGCGCATTGAGTTAACCACTCAACGAAATGGTTCCGAAGTCAAGAATAATAATAATAATAAATATGAACTATATTTTTTGCATTTATTAATCGTCTAAAGTCAAATATTAATATATTAAAAAAAAAAAAATCGTATATATGTTCTTGTGGAAAATAACCTCATCCGTGATTTAGCCCTAATTACCGTGTTGAATAAACCGAACACGGTCGATAATTTGCAAAAAAAATCATCAAAAACAATATTCAACGCGTTATCGACATTCGGTTTTCATTTTCTACGCGTACTTATACAAGTATTGTTATGGTAAAAAATAAAAAAAAACATTGGATTGAGTAGTACGGGACATTGTGCAATACCCACTTTGCGGCGGTGAACGTTTTAACACATCACCGTATAGGTAATTGAAAGCCAACGATATAATATTATAATAAATACAACCGGCTTGAAATTTATGATCGAATATAAATTCTATTGAATATAACCACAAGCATAACTTTGCTTGTAATACGAATACGCGTCGTGTATTTTGCAAACGAAATTTTTAATTCCAACGCGTTATTTATAAAATGTATATCCGTTAATACTATTAAATATGTAAATATTGATATAAATATATATATTTTAATATAGTATTAAATTATTGTCATTGATTTTGAAATATTTCGTTTCGCTTGAAAGTCGATTGCGCTCAGAATGATTACTTCGAAAAACCAAAATATTATAACGAAACGATATTTTACTTATTTAAAACAATTAAAAACTTTTGTTTTTTTACGAGTCATTCGAAGTGAAAAATCTATCGCATCGCATGTATTCATTTTGATCTTCCATTTCAGATATTTCGAAGTAATTTATATGTTTTCAAAATCGTTACGTTTTCAATTAATAATACAGCATATATTTTGTTATGCGAACAACATTGTATCGACCACGCAATTGTAACAATAATTTACGAAATTACGTTTAATTTTTAAGTTTATTCGTTTAAGAATATATTATGTCTATAACGATTCGGTAAAGACGTTTACAGAGCATTAAACTGTTTTAAATTCCAGGGAAAGGTAATAAAAACAATAATAACAACAATAACGGAGAAAGCGACACGGAAGACGAACAATGGACGGATTATCTCACTAGTAAGTTTCAAAGTGTTAATATATGTCTTGAAATTCAGAGCAAACGTTTTGTTTTAAACAAAAATTCCGATATACATTTTTTTTTTGAATTTAAAGATTTAACGTCACTACGTTTGAAAAAATAATTATTATTATTTTTTGAATAATAATAATATGTCCAGTCCGCGTAACCGTTTTGTTTTCCGATATTTTACGATTACGAAATTTCCTACGCACGTATGGTTTTTATTTTCAAGTACCGTTGATGATGGGCTATGTAACGAGATACGTTCAGGGTACGGACAAATTGCGAAGAAACGGTTTGGAAGTACACGGCATGAACGGTTCGAATTCCAGCATCATCCATTGCGACAACGTGAAAAGTCTGTCCGAATGGGTTAGACTCATATCGGAGAACATCGCAAATCTCTCGGAAATACAAGTAAATAACGAAGACTATTTTTATTGCCGTATATGCTATATAAACGCCGTATATCGATCGATTTACCGTTGCGAACACTCATTTGGGTGCGTTTTTTTTCGTTTTGATAATTCATTTTTTAATTTTTCTAAAGTTGCACATAATATTATCGATTATTTACCGTTATAATAATAGTTTATTATTATTAGTAATAATAATATGAGCGTATAAAGTTTTAGTAGCGCGTAATAAATTTTCCGTATACAATATCGAAATATGTTTAAATGGAAACATTCGCCGGGGAATATAAAGTTAAAAATAATAATTCATAAAAAACGAAATGTAAATTCACTCCGTTGTAATTTCCCATTACGTATAAAAATAATGACTACATTTAAAATAAAATTTTCGTATGTTATTTTAGATAAAATCGACCGAGAAAACGATCACCGCGTATAATGTCCCAAAAAGTCTCGTGACGTCCTGAACATTAATCGCGACGAACATAACATTAAATTCGCGTTTCTCTTTACAGTTTTCCACAGCAGAGTCATACATCGAATCTATGTAATACGGTATAAATTCGAAAAGAGTTTTACGGAATTTATTTTATTTATTTTTTTTTTTTTTGTTTATTATGGTCAACATCTCGTTTTTCCATTAATAACAAAGAAATCGTTCAAATTGAGAATAATTTCACAATATCACCGAATCGAATTCAATGTACAACCGCGACTGCTTTTGAGTAAAATGTAAAATGAATTGATTTTTAAGCGCGTCGCGAAAACCGGATTTTTACTAAATCGGAATATAATAATAATTTTTTTTTTTTTAAAGATAATATCGTTTAAAATCAAAAACGGTTATCTCGAAAATGCATTATAATCATATGGCGTTTAAAAGACTTTTTTTTTCTCTGATGATCGCGCGTATTATATAATAATAATAATAATATTATATAATATTTATACCCGATAATATAATATCTGGTTCGTTTTTTTTTTTTTATATTTTCGCTCACGCCCCCCGTTCAAGATCAAACTGTACAATTTGAATTTCGGCATTAACGAGAAAATCGAGTACATGGGATGGGTGAACGAGGGCGTGCTGAACAACAACCATCCTTGGCAGAGTTATTGCGCGCGGTTCATGATAATCAGAGGACGAGACGTGTTGCTTTTCGACACACCGCCGGTAAGCATATTTCTCCGTACACGATTCGACGGATAAAATAAATTCTAGTGACGGAGGAAGTTTTGTAATCGAGCTTAAACCACCACTCGCGCGCATAACGCGTACGACGGTCACGTATGTAATAAATAATGTACGCCTATAAATAATTCTAGACGTAATTTTTTTTTCTTGTATATTATTATGTCGTGTACCGTGAACGATTTATGTCATTTGATGTCGGGGTCGTCATTGAAACCGTTTTACGGATAATTCACCCGGTTAACGTGCGTATTATAATATGTATATATTATGTCGCGAATAAAATGAGTTGAAATTCATTATGCGCGTCGTCTCGTCGCACGTACGTTTGTAATAATAATTATTGGTTTTATTTTTATTTTATACGAGTGTTTAAAACGACGTGTACTCTGCGTTTGAATATCTCGTATTTCACGTAGATTTTTTTTTTTTAATATCTTTCAATTTAAAACGGTTTTTTTTCTATTTTTTTGCTGGAGATAAAACGGCTTCTTCGACATTTAATAACGACACTCGTCCTTTCTGTATACATTTCAATAATTCAACACGTTTCGTATAATAAAATCGCGCGCGTCGATAACGTATTTCGTGTAATGGCGAAAGAGGAGTACGAAACATCAATCGTAGACGATTTCGAGTTGAAAAAAAAAAAAAAAAAAAAACCACAACGTTTCGCAGTAGTCCGATAAATATCGAACGCGAACGCGAACGATAGATATATAATACTAATTAGAAAATTAGACGATGATCCAAATATATATATACCTATATATGAAAAAAAAATTGTTTTTTTTTCTCTCTACAGTTATATCGAATCCATTACGGGCCGTAGTTAATACAGGCAGTATTATTGCCGTAACAGTGTCCGTACACTCTCCACGCAGCGTTCAGCACTCTATTTAAACGCGTTTCATAAGAAACACCACTCGTGCGCGTGCGTTTATACGACGACACCGCCGGACCAAACGGTCCGTATTCCGTCGCACGGACCGCAGTGTAATATCGTAGCGCGTTTGTGTGACATATGACACGAAATTTCCACAGTCAATTACTATGATACGTGCGTGTAGAGCCAATTGATTTTTTAGAACACAGAATCTCGTATTGACGTCACAACTGAAACGTTTGCTTTCGTGACGAGCGTCCTCGTTTTATAAACGACAAGTGGAAGTGCTTTTTTTTTTTTTTTTTAAACAAATCGACGAAAATCAAATCATATCCGCCACGCGACACGCATTAACACGCGCGGTATTCTCTAAAATAATAATTTTACATTCTGATCGGGCCGAGGGGGGAATGTATTGGTTTTACAACGACGTGTTTTTATATAATTTTTTTCTCTTATGTCCGTATCCGGCATAACTCCACCAGAAGGAGAGTGCTCCGACCTTTACGTGTAGCGCTATAATTTCATGTAGAAAACCGCATTTAATTGGTAGTTTACAGAAATCATTTTTCGATTTTCTCAACACTTTTTTTTTATGCGTCGGAAAAAAATACCGAAAGATTACCACCGGTAAAAACGCGCGATTTCTTCAAAATCGATTATCGTTATTTCTTCGTAACTTTGAAACCAATCGTCATAGAAACTTGAAATTCTCACCAAACACATGTGTAACGTTCGACTGTATTAACGAGTCAAATTTTTCGAAAAATTCCTCTTTATTTTAGGCTATTTACAGCAATATCGTAGATTTCGATGTATTTACAATTCATAAAAGAAGTAATTTCTTTTTGTTTTAATGTTCGAAAATTTGGCGAAACAATGTCAGACGTCGTTACTTCGGTCGCATTCGAAAAAAATCTTAAAAATCTTTAAGTCACAATTTCTTTTTATAACCATTTCAAATTCTTCGACAATGTGTGTTGCACCGAAGCTCCGCTCCGTCTAATCACACGCAACGGTTTGCCATTGCTTACAAATTTGAAAATTTATTACTATACATTTATAGTAATAACAAAACAATCATTAAGTAATTCACTGAAATCATTATCCACAACATCCCGCGGCTCGTTGTCTATGTTTTTTTCTTTCAATTGTATAAAACTCCGTTTATCTATCGTGCTCACAGCGATATTTTCGAAAACGGATTCTTTTTTTTTCACAAAAAAAAAAAAACACTTAAAATTTACGAATATTAATACTACTGAGTAGTCGTTTATTTTTGAAACTAAATTATTACGTTAAAATTAAATGTATCATATAAAATCGAAACGGCTTTGTTATCATAATTTTTTTTTTTGTTTGGCTCGAAATCCGCCGCGTCCGACGTTTTTCCAGATGTCCATCGCGGAGTGGATAGACTGCGGTGTCGTGTACAAACTGTACGAGTCCATGTTGAGACTGGTGAAAGACACGGAGAACGTGGACCAGAGGCAAAATTGTTTCTTGCTTCAGACGTCCAACGGAGTGTCCCGGTACTTTTCGATGGAAACCAAACAGGGTCTACTGGACGTTCAATGTGCTTGGCACCGGTCTATTTGCACGTCCATGATGCACATTAAAGTAAGGGTGATTTCTATGAAACGTATTTGTTTATTTTTTGTTATTTGAAAACAACTTTTTTATATATTATTTTCCGCCGAATCGGCGACAATTTTTCAAACCGTCGAAAAACAACGGAAAACGGACTAACACGCGTGTACACGAGGGGAAAAAATTGTGTTTTTAATAATAATAATAATTTTTTTTTTCTAATATTATTTGCCTAACCTAACACGTTTTAAATAATAATAAAAACGTATATATTTAAAAACAAAATCGTCTTTGTTTTCCGCAGAGCCGAACGTTTTACGCGTTGTACGGCAACAACCAGCAGCCGTCGAATTTGATACTGGACTGGGACAACGGTTTCACACTGTACGACAACTGGACCAATTCGAACGTTTGGACGTACAAGTTTTCCGAACTCCGCGGCTCGTCGGACGATCACATTTCCCGGTTAAAACTCCATTTCAACGACAACGGCCGCATCGAAACAAAAGTTTGCGCATTAATTATATGTTGAATAAAACACATATTTACTGTGTTATGTTATACGGCTGTGGACCTCCGCGCAGGAGTGAATATTTTATCGAGAAAATTTTCTTATTTGAACTGGTGTCTTTTTTTTATTATATCACGTGTATTTATTTTTGATTCGTAGCGGCCTAGAAATTAAGAATAATCTACCGCATCGAACTGTTTGTAAGGTTTTACACGGCGGTACTTATTATCTATTAATGTTTTCAATAGAAAATCCGTGCAAAATTAGTTTGTACTTGGATAAAAATTTTAGAGTTTTGATATTAGATTTGGTAAATTACAATTGCATAAGGTATACGACGATTTTGAGAGGATTCAGCTTCGGCGTGTAATATTATTAATGTAATATAGTTTATAAAATATGAAATTTTCAGAAATTTTTTCTTTTGAACATTTTTTCTCGCCACTAATATAATATAGAGTTACATATTCGGTGAATATTTCAATTTTCTAATAACCATTTTTTTTTTTATTTTTAATATTACGAAGAAATGAATGATCGATTTCAACGAAATCGCCGTTTTCATGAGTAATTTTTCGGCGCTTTTGAAAAAAATCGAAATATGACCATCTCTTTAAAATGCCAATTCGACTGTAAAGACGCGAAGCACTCGTTCTGGTGGAATTTTTTCTTTTTTTTTTTTTTTTTTGGTACAAATATAAAAAAAAGAACACTTCATTGTAATACGAATAATACACTCCTCGCTTAGAATCTATAAAACGAAAATGACGTTAAAAAAATCGTTAATCTCCTCGGTGGTAAATCGAACTTTATTTTATTTCGAAAGTCCATATTTCCTGTGTTTCTTTGTTAAACGTTTATGCACGTGTGCACCTAGTCGGCAGCCACGTTTTTTATACACACACACACACACACATTATAATAATAATAAATTATCGTCACGTTTTTTTTTTGTTGATTCGATTTCGAAGGAATTGGTTTGTCAAGAGCTACAGAGTCTGCTGTTCTGCGTGCACGCGTTCCTAACCGCCAAAGTGGTGTCCGTCGATCCTTCGTACTTGAACACCGAAGGTATTCATTAGCTGTAAGACGACGTAATGCCTACACACAACGTCTCACCCGTAACGAGAATAATAATATTATGTATATATATATATATTATATATTATTAAAAAAAAAAAAATGGATATTTGCGCGTGTTTTAATGTACATAGTGCGTTTTACAACAATTGCGACTCTATACTTAGCCCGCTGGATGGCGGTTTTTACTCAAATCAGGGGTTCAGAAATTAGGTTGAAAAATGAGACGCGCGTTTTTTTCAAACGTCAAATACAATCATCTGTGGCTGTACAGCATTTTATGTACCATTTCTTTCCTTGCACGCGGCGGATGGTATATTTTAATATAAAATACGATTTGTGGGTTATTTTCTTAAATAAATAAACAAATAAAATGAAATATAAAAATAATTTAATTTTAAATCTCGCGCCTTGTTTTCGCGCTACTTTTTTGTAACCCTGACGACAAGCCGCCATCCAGCGCGGTAGTTTAGAGTCGCATTTGTTATGAAACGCACTATAATAATTTCGTGTCAAACGCGACGTTCGTATCATAATATTATTATTACGGGAAAGCGGCAAAAAAAAAAAGAAAAAAAAAAAGCGAAAAAATAAAAATTTCATGTTTTTATATGGGCGCATCGATAGTGGACGGCCAATCGTTTGTACAATGTACACGCTTGTTTTTTTTTTTTATAGAATTTGTTTTCGGCCGATTCCGTAGAAAATAATGCTTATACTCGTACATATATATATATATATTATGTAAAATATTTGAAATACGATTTTAGTGCACGAAAAGAAAAACGTTTTATGCAAAAACGGTTGCAACAATACAGATATCCGTTTATAGAAAACGATGTGATAATTCCCCGTAGTATGTGTCGCAAACATTATATTTGTTTGGTAATGATTAAAGGTCCGGATTTTTCGGTGGTGTTATTTACTTAATCGGTATTGGGCGTACACGATTCTACGAGAGTGAACAATTTGGACAATTCGTCCGAAACGCACATTAAGTTCAAAGTTTTTTTTTTTTTTTTTTTCGCATATTTGAGTATTTATGAGTGAATAAGAGGTCTATTTCAGAATATATCGAGTAAATTACGAGTGAAAATAATCTTATTATTATGAATCTGAATTTAGTTATATATATATATATATACGTAGAATCAGTTCATTTATCGTTTTTTTTTTTTTACGAATTATATTTTTATGTGAACATTTTGTTAAAACACGTGCGCACTCATAATATCGTCGTACAGACATACTGCAGGTACGTTAAAAAAAAAAACGTAATGCTGTGATCTACGCTCGTTTTGTTTTTGTTTTTAAAGAGTTGTGTTCTGAATCTTCTCGTAAAAAAAAAAAAAAATTCAATTGTTTACTTATAAAAGCATAATTTAAGGTTTATCGATTATTATTTGTACACATATTTTTCTTATTTTTAAGAGACTATATTAATACGGTATTTTTAGGCCCTCTTCTTTGTACACACATATAACGTGTATTAGCGTCATTTTTAACTTTTTTTTCTCTACTCTAATCGAAAGTCGTATACAGAAGAAAAAGAAAAAACTATGTTTATTAATTTTCTAAAGTGATAATTACAACAATGAGATCGTGAAAAAATCTATAGCAAATTTCGATCAAAAACTCAATCATACTAATAATTTGCTTGCTAACCGGTCGATTATATACCGTACGATAATTATTATTAGTTTTCGATCACTTTTACGCGGATCAAACCTGGGTCTCGGTGTATTTTACACCGTCCGGTACGGATCGAAGAATTTTCGCGATTTTACGTCATTTGCATTTTATATTTTGAATGTTTTTCCGACAAGAAGAAAAAAACCGAATCGTCTTATATACCTCGTAATAGCCTTAATCGTCTAGCATATAATAAACATTCATATAGGAAATTCGTTTTGTATAATAGACTGCAATAAAAGGCGAATATAGTTTTGCACAGGGTAGCTGATGATCACGCAAATATGAAATTAAGTAAAAAAAAAAAAAATTAAGTCTTTTCTAGAAAAACAATGTAAAATTCAATTCATCTCTTGCGCGTTTCAGAATCCGTCAAAAGGAGCGCATTGAGCGCGTGTATTACAAATTTCTTTTCTAAAAAAAAAAAAACCATCGTTTTATTTTATGTTTTGACTTTACACGTCGAGTACGTGAACGTTATAAAACGTTTAAGTTTTAACGAACGCGAGTTTATATATTGTAAGTATATAAAATACGCATTAATTATGACGTTTCAGGTTATTAAAATTATTATTGTTTATTCGAATAGATAGATATATTTATATAAATATATAGACAATATCGATGCAGTGTTATATTGAAATTTATATATATAATTTCCAAGTAAAAACTTGTGCGTATGTATGAGAAAATTTTGATGATGTGTTTTAGCTATATATAATTATGTAAAAAATCGAACGCATCCTCACATTATAGCGTAGTAGCGTAAACTGACCGGCGGCGACGTCACAGCGCAGTGTACAAATAAAATAATTTTGTCGTTTTGCACTAGGTATTAGAGAAAAAAAAACAAAATTATTTTTTGATTGCGTATAAAATTCGAATTTTATTTTTCATTTGTTTTTTAATCACTGTATACACGATTAGTATATGATAATATAAATCCAAAATTATTAATCCAATAAAATTCTGTTGAAATTATTAATAGATACATATTTTTGCTTTTCTTCCTATACACTCTGTACATTGGACAAAAAAATTTTTTTTTGATTTCAACGTTATCCGGTTAACGCTGCCTGTATGATTCATAAACCGTAGAGGCCAATTTATGCCACTGTAACACGATTAAATTAGATGGTATTTATTTATTTACTTTATTTATTATATATTATATACTTTATATATTATTTATTTACTTTTCGAAAAAAGTATATATTAAAATAAAATATTTAATGATTATCATATTATATATATATATTATTGTTTAGATCGCTGTATTCAATATAATTATACGTATAAAAAAAAGTAATAATATTGTATATATATTTTTTTTTTTTGCTGTTCTAATATTATTGTATTTATAGAGCGCTGCTGCAATATTGTACTTTCTCTCGTTTAGAAATACGAGTATTACTATTCGATTCGATAAACATTTAAGGTTGTGAAATTGCATAGTATATTTTTCAACTAATAAATTTTTTCATAACTCACAATTTTAACCTGTGTGTACGTTTTTTTCCTTTCTTCTCTCGATAACAAATTGGTGATTGTAAAAACGCGTATCTTTACTGGCCTTGGTGAAGGGAAATGGCGTATAGAATATTAGTGCTTACGGTCTTATTGAAATGGCGCGTAAATCCAATAGAATATTCTTTTTTTTACGGCTTAAAATTAACTACGTATATACCCAGTTGCTTTATCTTAACGAGTTTTATATATATATATATATATATACTTAAAAAGATTGAAATACGTTTTAAAAAAAATTGTTGGTTAATTTTTTTTTTATTTTGTTTTTTATACAGCCATTTCGAATCAGACCCGCCCTGCAATATTATGAAAAATATACCGTTATCGTAATACTCGTATAACAATTAAAAAAAAAAAAAAATGATATATTTTTGTAGAATCGAGTATTTTTTTTTCTTTATTAAATTTATCGAAATAAGTTATTATTTAACGTTTATTCGAAACGAATTGCATAAACATCATCATGATTCGATCACTCGAAATACTTGCAATTTTCGTGTAATAATACATTATATATTTATATGTGCTAAGCCGTTATGCACTAAATCCGATATCGTATTTCCATATTAAATCAATTATAATATTCTCAAAAAAAAAGAAGAAGTATTAGTGGTGTTTAATGGTTTAAGTCCATGTAATCGAATAATAGAAAAAAAGTAAAACAAACTAATTATACATATTATATACGTGGTAACCATTGTTTGTGACGCGAAAATGTGTGTAATATCATTATAATCGTACTGTTATTAAATATTATTTTATTTGTTGAAATTATTTCGTTATATATTTATACCGTCATTACAATATAGTTCGCCGTCTACGCATTCGCAGTGTATCGTAAAGTCACTTCGGTTTTTTTTTTTGGAACATTTTTCGTTTTGAGAATTAATTTAATTTTAGTTTCTTAATAAACGAGATTAAGCTTTTTGACTTTGAGAGAAATTAATTTAATTTTAGTACGATATATAAGCGACTATAATTTGTCTTTTTACTTTTTTCCACAGATAATGTCTTTTCGATGTGAAAAAAACTTTAAACGAGTTCATATATATTATCAGAGATACATTTTCAGTTGTTACGATTTAACGATACGCAAAAAATTACCCTTACACTTTTGTGGGAATAGACGTACAAAATATCGCGAGTGTATAATAGTTTGCCCGTATACGCGGCGAAAACAAACGGTTTTTGGTTAAACGATATTTAAAATGTTTCGTTTCCCAGAGTACTTCTCCGGACAAAAATATAAATCTCTAAGTGTTAAGAAGAACCGTGAAAAAACTACATGTATAATAAAGGCGATCGGTCGAAAAATGATTAAATTTATAATTTCAGGATTACGATTTATTAAAATTATTATTGATAGGTTAGAAAAACACGGTTATTTGAAGAACTCAAAGTGAATTAAAATATTTTATACAGAAATATTTATTAATTTAAAACACGCATTTTTCGATTGTTGCGATCGCATTTATTAAAGCGAAAACATATAATTCAACGAGAAACAAAACACGCGTGATGCGATTTAAGAATGTTAAAATAATTTAATATAATAAAATACAGTCTATTTAATAAAATTACATTATTATTACTATATACGAGTAATATTAGAATATTAATAGTTATAAGTATAATAATAAAGAATATTATTAAATTATTTTATTATGTGGTAATACAATTTTCAATATATTTCGTATTCCACATTAAATTATTAGGATATACGGTTAAGAAAAACATGTAAATAGTAATTATACAGACGAAACCCGTTCAGTATTTTATTATAAATTATTATCGTCATCATCGTCATCATCGTCATTATCATCATCATCATTGGCATCATCATCATCATCATCATCATCGTCGTCATCATCATCATCATCATCATCGTCATCGTCATCATCATCATCATCATCGTTATCCTCAGGGAAATCGGGCATTATATCCGTCAGCACGTTCGTCGATTCTTCTTTTAATAGTAACGTGTCTGAAATAAAATATATTTCGTGATATTATGTAAAATCGCTTTTTACTATTTAAATCGTTGATTTTGTTATATTATACTGCAGATAGACCATTAGGACCATATACACGGACGTTCTTTCGCAAGCGCTTGGAGCAGAGACGCGCGCCTAGAACGCCTGATAAAACTGTGCGTTCAAAGAAAAAATCGCATATTGACTTATACCATGTGTGTAAAACTGTGTACAATATGTACACAATTTTGACGTGCGTTCTTTCACTGTCTGTCATCTTTAGACGACACACAACTGTTCACGCGCGAAACCTATGATAACAGGTACCGATTGACGAACTCATACGATATATTATTATATTAATCCAGAAACAAATAAGAGACGCCAGTTTAGTAGCGAGGGAATTGATTGAACGTATTGCGGCATTCTCTAAATTGAATGTATCCGCCTTCGAAAAAAATTTATGAACTAGTAATTTGTGATGGAAAGATAATATAACGTCTTCCTCTGAAGAAAAATGTGGAGTAGAGGCCGTCAAGGGCCACGGGATGTCTTTTTACCGAACACCTTCGGCTCGTGATCAATAGCAAATAATTAATCTTTCGATATTTTCCAATAATTCTATTACCGATCGTTTATTGGGAGAGTGTTTTGGTCTGCCACGCAGAACCAGTAAATAGTCTCGAAATTATTTACTCGATATCAAATTCTGTTCAATGATTTCCACTACACGTCAATCCGGATTTTTGTTGGAAAAGACGTTATAATTTAAAAGCCTTCCGCCCCACCAATCCTTACGTGTACAAACGAGTTTTCAAGTCCACTATGAATATTGATATCGTTAACACGGTACTTCAGAGTCGTACGAATCATACGGTGTGGTGTACGTTTTAATTCCAAATAATATTGTTTAATAGTCATGTTCTATATTACACGTACCTGGAAACCATTCCAATTCGGTTAAAATCGTCACAAAGTACTGTGTAGTCAAACGCCAGAGCTGAAGTCTTTTTATTTTGTCATCAAACGTAAACATTTCGTTATCCAGTTCTTTTACCGTCAACGTTTCTTCGTCTATTGTGATCCAATCGAATATTTCACTGTCTAAAAGTGCAGATAACACACGAAATGGAATTACACGCGTTTTAAAGTCCAGTCAGTGAAAAATAAATATATCGTCAGTGGCCAAATCCGAGTTGTGAGAAATAAAATACCCGCCGTTTGAGATATACTTGCAAGGCTTGCAAGCGTACGGTTAAAATTTAAATTAAAATGTATTGTTTGGATTGAATTTAGAGCGTATAATCATTTATCGGAAAATTATAAAAGAGAAAAAGATTTTCATTAGGAATCGGCCCATCCGTATTGTAAAATAATGGCTAGCAAAGGAATTATTTTTTACAAAAAAAAAAATCACGTGTGAGTTTCTTGATAATATTTTCCTGTTCAAATCTACAAACGGGTGTAAAATTTGTAAAATAATAATATAATATAAACGGACATTGGCATTTGCGATACTGACCGCGTACAACAGACAACTGTTGCGAATTAGAGATTGTTATTATTTATTAATATTATCGTTTTCTAAGTATCGTCCAATAAGAAATGTAAATTCATACTTTGATTGTTTTCATATTGTAGTAGGAATCGTATTGAAGAATACGTGTTTTATTCAAATATGTATTAACGATAAGTCCATAATATTTACTGTATTATTCGAATAGTATATATAATTTATATGACTATATATATATATAAATAAAATAACTGACCGTATTGTTGGATACTTCGGTATGTAATGGCTTTATGAAAGAAAAAAAAACATTATCATTAAAATAATAAGTAAGCTAATGTAAACGTCTAAAACCGAATTGCGCGCTTGCTACGAACATTTAGTTCAAAAGGCGAACACAATTTTACATACGCGAGGACGAGAAAAAAAAATTGTTTTCCTTCACTCCGACGTATAAGATTTTTGAGTTCAGATTAAGCTGACGCGTTGAAAATACAATGGAAAGTATACTTTTCCGTTATTACCATAAGTGTCGGAAGTTATAGGACGTTAAAATTGATAGAACGCGAACGAAAAAATCGACAAAGTATGCGTTTGAAAAATTTCGATTACAAATCCGTCATTGCATGTTTGGTCTGCTATAAACCGCGGGAAAGAGCGTGCAAATCCTATAATTTTCTTATTTTTTTTTTTTCAACTTTTTTTTTATAATTTTATGTTTAACAATATTACGTGCTTTACTCATATATATATATATATATATATATATATATATATATATATATCCCTATTCTATACTAATATATGTGATTAGTATTTATATATTTTCCCTCTTCGATACAACGCAAATAACTTTATGAAACAACTATTATTTTAGAACTATAATATTTCTTTTTTTTTTTCATTAAATTTACGATTATGCGTACAAGTATTCTTATAATACGAGGTTTACTGGTAAACTTAATGCGCATAATTAAAATTTCCCTATACTCTACTGATATAATATTAAAATAACGTAAATCACTCACGTATGAACTCGGTTTCAGAATTTAAGTTGGCTACAAAAAAAAAAAAAATGTACTCATCACTATACATATTTGAGAGAATATTCAGAATTTATTTGTTCTTTGTTTTAGACAAAATATAACGATATTGTCTAATAGGTGATGATATATAGGTTAAACATTTTTTTTTTTTTTTTTTTTTTTAGAAGTCATTCGTCGTACTTAATAATAATAATAATAATAATAATAATAATAATATTAACAATTTATAGGGAAATAAAATATTTAAGTATTATATTATCATCGTCGTGATAATCTGATGATTTTTACTGAAAACAGATCATACACACCTTTAGTTTGAATAAATAAATATTCCAAGACTATAAAGAGAAAAAAGTAAAAATGATGAAATCGAAAAAATAAATAAATGCTTTAGCAATAAATAAGGGAGAAATTAGTATTCGTAAAACAAAATTGGACAAATCGATTTTCGCCTACGTTCGAAACTGAAGAAATATAGCAACATAGTATTATAAAAATCGTTATTCTAAAAGGATACAAATACATAATATATAGCCATTTAGTTCTCGTCGATAAAATTTATAGTGTACTACACTAAAATATATTAAATAATAATTTTTAAATACGTACAAAATGCACTAGGGTTTTTTAAGTTTTCTAAAATGAAAAATATATGTATATTTTTTTTAAATCAATCTAAATGCTCAGCGTTACTAAATCAATAATAATATATATATATATTTAATAAAACCAAATTATTCGTTCATTTATATTTTTAGATTAAAACGAGTAAAATATACATACTTATAATTTTTACAAATTTTTTATTTCCTACAAAAATAAAAAGTAAAATAAATATCAATAAGATGTGGATTACAATTTTAATTGTATATTACACATATACTAAATATATCACATATTAGCTGACTCCGAGTGAAGTGGAAAAATGATTGGTTTACAATGAAGTTTTTTTTTCTATGTAAAAAAACTTTGACTAGAAAAAAGTATAATGCAATGATGAAAATTGAAATTACCAATAATTGTCTACAAATATAAATAATGTATTGATCATTATTAAAATGTACATTATTAAAGTAGATAATAAACAGTGAAATTTGTTGTATTAGAAATATTTGTATTCGAAAATGACTTAGTTATTCCTCATAGAATATACCCTCATCGATTCGTAGTCTATTTTTAAAATTGGTGTACCTATGTAATTGTAAATTAATATTTTTAACAAGCTCTTGTTATCTAAATGATTTATCATACGAATTAGGTTCATATATTTTAATAATCGTATAAAAAAATATTAATATTATTATCGATAATATTAATAATTTATAATATAATTTACACGAACGTTAAATGTCGTTCACCTATTCGTTTGCCCGTTTCAACGTACCAAAATTAATTAATATAACACGATTCCATCGTGCTTTACCATCTATTAATCACTTTCTTTTTATAGCCTTCAAATAATAAACTGAATTATAATTCTTTACAGAGTTCTTGTTTCAATTAAATTCTATAATATTGAATTACAAACGAATATTACCAATATCGTATTTTTCTCAAATACTAATACTTTGAGCTTCTAATACGACTTATTTTCTAATTTTCTATATACAATTTCAAAAAATAAATTAAATATGTTTAATACAGGTGCTTACTATAGGAAATAGGTAGATCAGCGAACTCTGTGGAATATTATATAAAGATACACGCGGATAAAGCGTTTATGTTTTAACAACGTCATACATACAAGTATAAATAATTTAGACAACACTTAAAAAAAATATAATATTTATATGTATATAAACATACCAGCAATGAATTGTTGAAAATAATTTCGGAATTCCAAAGTATTTAATATAAAGGAATCTGCAAACTTTTTTGCAAAATCTGGTGCAACTTCTATAAAAAAAAATTATTTAATTTTTTTATTTTTATAATTCTCATGAACCTTCCTTTAATACTGTTATTCTCATAAATTTTTTTTTATACTACATTTTTAATAAAAAAACGATTTATTATTTTCAAAATTGTCTTTTAATATTATACACATAAAAATATCTTCTAATTGAAATTATAATGTTTTATTTATTATTTATTATACACATTATATAGTTATCCCTTTTTCATTAAATATATCTGTAAAAATTGTAATTTACGGCGCAGTTATTAGCGGACAATTTCGTAAAATATTCAATCGATTGTAAATTGGATATTGTATTGATCACACTGCTCACAAAAATAAAAATATTTTGTTGTCCCTGATACTATTACTACTCATTCTTATTTAAAATTCATTTATGCATCCAAATTTAACCCTGTTTTTTCTTATAAATAAGGCTTTTTTCGATAAATAATAATATATACTTTTTCAAAATTGCACTGTTTTGTTTCTATTAAACACTGTCTAATAGAATATTTCTGAAAACAAATTTAAATTCAGTATAAAAACTGCTAGAAGGTTCATTTTTTTTTACCTCATGTAACAAATAAAAATATGAATTTTGTTCTCCAGCGAAAAATTGTAGAAAAAAACCAGGAAAAATAGATCATTTTTTAATGATTTTTTACAATTTAAGAGGACGAACCCCTACAAATTTTCCTTCTTGGTACACATATTCATATTTCAAACTTTTTCATCTTTCTAACCTCTCAGAAGAAATTTAAAGGCTAAAATAATCCTTTTCAATCCTCCAAATGATCGAAAAGTGATAAAAATCGATGGAGGCTTCGTTAAAAAACGGTGGGTAATGAGAAAAAACGCGGGTCGTA
This sequence comes from Chaetogeoica ovagalla, assembly GCA_032441825.1. Lineage (NCBI taxonomy): Eukaryota > Metazoa > Arthropoda > Insecta > Hemiptera > Aphididae > Chaetogeoica > Chaetogeoica ovagalla. The sequence continues at coordinate 6,188,412 of CM063730.1, forward strand.
TTTGAATTTAGAAGGTAATATTACATAAGAAGTAACAGGAATGGTGTCAAGGATAATTTTCATGTTGATCAGTGTTATCGAGTAGGTATAATAGAAATTTTGTAAAAAAGCAATGAAATTAAATCTTTAAATTTCATTTAAATTATACTGCAAACATTTTAATAATAAATTACTGACATTCCTCGAATATTAAATCAAATACCCAACTGAGATTTATTTATATTTTTGGATTCTCGTTTTGAACTAATTGATATATGTGGTAGCATGCGATGATTTATTTGTCAGAATTGAGGCAGTGTAATAATCACTTTAATTTAAGAATATTTATTGAGTATAAATCAAATTCTGTGAGCTACAGAGTGAACAAATATTATTAAAAATTATTATAATATGCTGAGTATAATTTCCGATTACTTATATTCCTATTTATACTTGTATATCATTGAATGTTAATATTTAAAAAAGGAAGTTCGTTGTAATTTAATAATTATATTTTCTTTCCTATTTTTTTTACCCGATGATAAAAAAGTTTTGCGGACAATAAAACTTAATAATATGTTAATTTTAAATATTAAAGGATAAAAAGTAAATTTAAATTACCGTCCATCTGATGTACATAAGGAACAAACATCTTGACGAGTTTAACTATATGCATGAACTCTTGAAAAATAAAATTCATATATTGCAGCTGGCTACTAAACGATGTATCGCTAAAATTGATAGATCCTGGAAAAGGAAATTATAGAATACATTGTTAACAAAAATATTTATTTCATTCAACGGAACGTATTAGAAATTATTATTATTTAACGTGGTTCAAACTAAAACCAAAAATGTAAATGAAGTCAACGTAAAATGTAATGTAAGAACAAAAAAAAACTAGGAACTTTATTAGTATAAAAAGTCGTTATATAAACAAATGTACCGGTGAAATGTTTACTATGTTTATTGTAAATAACAATAAACGTTTCTTTTGCTTTTTTTTTTTACAACGGTATGTATTAGTCTAAGGATCATTATTTCGCGATCAAAAAAAGTATTCTAGTTCGATAAAACGATTCTAATAGTAGTCTAAAATTTTTAACGAACTAAATTATAAATATATATATATATATCAATTTAATATATACTTACGGCCTACAACTCTAATATTCGATACGAATTCGTAATATAAACACAATACATTTCTTAAGTTTCCAACTAACATAGTTAGGACTTCGTGTTTATAGTGATCTATGGAATAATAATATTAAAATAACCATTATATAATATTTGATTTTAAACAATTTCATACTATAAAATATAAATTAATAGTCGATTTGTATAAATTCATTTTGTAGTTGTAATAAATAAATTACATAATTGGATACGAACCTTCGTCCATTTTACTTTCATATAAATTTCCTTAAAGAAAAAAAGAATCAAAATTAAAATATTTAACTATTTTAATTGAATTATAAGATTGGTGTACATATAAAATAATTAAAAAATATCTAGACACTTAAAACAATGCTATTGTTTTGCACTGAAATTTGTTTAAAACGATGACAAAAATGTTTACTTTACCATTATAAGCGACAAACCTATAACCAATGCGGAATTTTGATATTCCGTACATCAAATTTTCTTCATAGAATACATCTGATATATCAAGTAATTCCATAAACCATTTTAATTGTTCTTCACTTGTGAACACTACATTATATTGTATAAAAAATAAAAAAAAGTTTAAATTATAAGTACTCAGATTTTAGTTAAATTCGTATTTAAATAAAAATTGGGGGTATTAATTATTTTTTTCAAAATATAATTGTGAATGAATTTTGAAAAATGCGTTTTAATGTACCAGTTAGTCTGTATACAATGTGTTTTACTACTGGCCAGAGTAGTGTGTAAGACGTTTGTTGTTCCAAATAAATAATATGCTTTGTATTGTTGATAGAAAATATTCGAATAATTCTTACAGCTTACTGGAGAAAATAAGAAGGATGCATGGAGAAAATAATATCATCAACAATTTAAATCGTGTGAAGTCTATAAAGGCTTAGACATTTCTATAAACTGCATTCAGGGTACGCTTTAAATGTCCTTAAATAAATGGTAAAATAGACAGAAATTTAATTTGCTTACTTGTAATTATTTTCGAACACGGATAATATAATTTGTTCACGACTATTTTCGTTTGTACATTACTACTCATTTTCAAAAGTTGACCGTAAAACTCTAAAAAAAAAAAAATTAATTATACAACGCCTCAAAATTATTTCAATTTTCAGCATATTATGTTCTCAAATCATCATTATCCCTGGTGGTTGTCAACAATTTAATTACGCAAATACTCTCGGATATTCGATAACATTAAATGAATAAAAATGGCGTAAATTAAATACGCGTTTTTATTAATCATAGGATTGTAGTAAGTACCATGTTACATGGTCCTTTTAATACGTAGATGACATATTAACCGTTATTCAGTAATAATAATAACACGGCAAAGAATACATACATAGATGTAGAAATTTTAGATGTATAATGTTTATTGCCATAGTATGACGATTTGGTGAAAGATTATAGATAATATTATATATGTGATTTTGGGCAGTAGACAAAAAAATAGAGCAGAGAATGAGTGTAATAGAGATGAAAATGTTTAGATGGAAAAATAAAAATGAATATGTGAAAGGTAGCATAGAAGTAGCATCGATCGTGTAGAAGATGAGAGAGAATAGACTTGGATGGTTTGCCATGCTATGAGAAGAGTAGATTCGGAAGCGGTAAACGGTTGTGGGAATGAATGTTGAAGGAAGGATAGGAAGATCAAAGAAAAAGTGATCGAATGCAATTGAGTGTGATATGAGGACTGCTGGTGTGTACGTGGAAGATGTGGGAGATCGGATGAAGTAGAAGTTTAGGACAAATATGGCCGACCCCAAATATGTAGTTGAAATAGAGGGGAGGGAGAATAATAATAATAATAATAATTGGGATCGTTTTATATTAAACTAATTGAATAAAGTTTAATCGTATATTATTAGTAATTAAAGTAATTTATTTATTACATTAGTTAGACATTACCTTTCAAAGACACAGTGGTCATTTTATTATGTACTTCTGTCCAATATTTTGCATTTTTAGGTTGCAAATCTTTTAAATGATTTCTCAAAACCTTTTGAATGTTAGTGTACATTACACTCTTATCGTGATTTCCACTAGTTTGGTATCCTAATGTTCGTTATTGGAAAAAAAATATTATAACAATTTTATGCCATATTAATTTGAAATTATTTTTGTGAAATGCAAACAATTAATATGTACGTATATAGTAAAAAAAATGAAATATTCGCGATACGTGTATAAACTCGACAAAGCATCAATTCGAAACGGATATATTTGTAAGGTAATTTATTCGATAATAAAATATATAACAGTATTATTATAATGTGTATATACAAAAAAAGAAATACATAATTATATATATATATTTACACAATTTAAATTTCATTGTGGATGTCACAAATTATGACGTGTTGAATTTATAATATCGCGTCATATCGTATTTTACAAATTAATATTGAAATATGGTGGAGTAAATCTCACGCGGAACAATAATAATAATAATAATAATAATAAAAAATTACCTTGAATGTGTTTATAAAGCACAAACAGTTTTTCGTTTAGAAACGGAGTCGTTGAATCTGTAAAATTATGAAAAAATGTTGTACCGCAAGTGAAAATAATTTTTACACGATCTTTTATTTTTATAGTGCCGTTTCCTATCTAAATAATACATTTGTATTATACAATCATGGAATTGGAAACTCGTCAAACGTGCAAGTTAAGACTTTCAATATTATATTTATACACTGTAATAAATATTTAATATCTTCAATATAATAAATCGTGGGTATATATATATATATATATATCAGTGGCGGATTTGAATGTCATTTATGGGGAGAGGGCGAATTTTTAAAAAAATTTTATTAAGTATTTTAAAAGAGTATTCATTTTTACTTATATGTTTTCATTTATCAAGACTATATAAATATACTAACAACATATTTTGTTATTTGTGTATTTTTGTCCAAATTTTTGTCGAAATGTTGTAAATGCAGGAATACAAGAAAAATACTATCCGGGGGGGGGGGGAAGATGCCCCCTCAAATCCGTCATTGAATTTATAATAGTATTACGTATTATATTCTTATTGAAAGTTGGTAGGGATTTATCGCAATATAAACTCAATAAAAATTATTAAAACAAGTGATTTAGCAGTCGAGGAAGAATTATGTAAATGTCAAGGAAACTATAAAAATGACAAAAAAAATAAAAATAATTTATTTGAATTTAAATCCATTACAAAATAATTTGTTTAAAATAATTTTAAATTATTGTAAACGATATCGGAAAACGTATTCGTTTGATGATCATTCGTCGTTGGAAGGCGGCAAGCGGTAAGCGGTAACCAGTTTTGGTTATATGTAAGGACTGTCAGCTGCCGTTATAGGATTTTTCAAATATGAACTCATAACGTCGCGCATCGTTATCAGCGGCGGAACAAGACACCACTACCTTGTGTTCTGTAATTGGTCGGCTGTTATCGACGCCGCCGCCGTGCATACAGAGAAACTATACCGCGAGTGGGACGGATATGCGCGAGTTTCGACCTGTTGAAACCTGTGAGGACGGAACCGCCGCCCGGTTGCGTTCTCATTTGAAAAATCCTATAGATGCGTCCAATCGTCGCTGTGTACTGACGATGGTAACGTATAGTTACTGAAATACGTTTATTCACCAAATAAATGTAAAATATATTTTTGTGGAATCGGGTTTATTCGTTTTATTATTCGTCGTGCAGTTAACTTGAAATCGACTTTTCCACATTTCAATTTTTTTTTACTATTTTTTTTTCATAAGTCCCACCGATGTTCAATGTTGGTCTGGCCTGTTCCGAATTCACGGTAATACATGTAATATATATAATTAAAGAAATAATTTTTTATACTGCACGCTGCTTGACTCGAAGACTCAGACTGACTGTCCATTACTAACTATACCGTTGACCACAGGGGCGGACCCTTGGGGGGGGGGGTGGGTTTGGGAGGTCAGCTTGCCCACATTTTTTTTCCCCGGTAAAATACGTCCCCTTAAAATGTCAAATTACATAACGTGTTTTTATTTGAAAAAAATATGTACAATAATCGATAACAAAATAATATCAAATAACAATACCTAAAGTTTGTAAGTAAGTTTAAAATTTTACTTAAAAAACAGTTTAAATAGTTATATAACTTATATTGAATGTTGGTGTGAAAACGTGATAAAAATAAGGTAAGTTGCGAGAGCAACTACAATAGGTATATAGTTGGATGTAACTCATACACAGTGGCCTCTCGTAAGTGAGACAGACCTAACCACAGTATTAAAATCCTGGGTACGCCACTGGTTGAGTATTATCTGTTTGCGTTCGGACGTTTATTCACGCGAACGTATAATATTGAGTTTATTTGCGTTATCGTTCGGTAAGCGTACGTTTAAGAAGAAATTTTTTTTCACTGTCTAAAAAATAACCAGACTAAACAATTTATTTGAATGTTTAATAACGTAATAAATTGTAATATTAAAAACGAATGTGTTTTCCGCGTATTACAATAATTCATAGCTAAAATCACAACGCAATATGACTACACGCATCACTGCCAGTGTCGAATAAATAATATATACAGTGCGTGCGGTATGGAAAAAAAAACGATGCAAATGTTTTAAAATTTCGTAATATTTAAATAAACATATTATCTTGTTTGTTTATTGTAAAGATTATATGCAATAGAGTTACTTACCATTTACGAATTTAAATAATTTGGCTATTATTGTCTTGTATTCATCCGCGTTATCTAAAATACAATATTTCAAGAAACTCAAAATTTTTTTTTCAAATCGCGTTTTTACAATTATTAATTTTATGTAGATGAATCTCAACTACGTTATAAAATACCGCACGCGCTATAGTGAAACAATAATGTACAAATAGAAATCAAACGAATTCAAAGTTATTTAACCTTAAAAAAAAAAAAACACTTTGGATTGTATTCTTCCAAAATATACGTGTATATTTTTCTCGTTTCTTATGAAATATTATTACTATTATATATTTACTTAATTCTGCGTCTGCTCCTATTCTGTACCTTAAATCGTACATAATTTCGAAGAATACACAAAGATTACAAAAATCATCTGAAAAAACAATCGATTAAAAAACCAAATGCTATAAATTAGTCAGGTGAAAAAATGTCAACATGAAATTACACATATTATATTTGTATACTGCGATTTTTGACTTCTGATATTTGTATAATATTTTGCACGTATAATAAAAATTTTATTTATTTCTTTAAAAAAAAATTAAAAGTAAATGTAAAAAAAAAAAAAACGGCATGTATTAATGTACGTTAATATCGAATTGTCTATAATTTATATTCATAATTTTCAATAACTAGAACGACTTAAGCACACACACATATCATAATTGTACGTTTAAAATATTATATAGTAATTCTTATACTTAAGAACGAAGGATCTGTAGTAGGCGGCTTCGGCATGTCCATTATATACTCTTCTAACGGCAAAGGAATTATTTCTGCAGTAAACAAAATGGTTTAATGTACCGCGTAGGTGTTCATCTTACGTAATATCTTATTTCTTGCAATTTAAATCGTGAAGACATTTTATTTTGAGAAATAGTGTCGCGGGACACAATATTATAAACACTTACATAATATTATATTCGTCGATAAAAATATTTCATATATTTTTTTTTTATTTTAAATATAAGCGAAATATCAAGAAACTTTGTATATTATAATATGGAAAGTAATTATTTTTTTTTTATTACGAAATAAAACGAATTTTACACCCCGTAACAGCAGTGGAACGTGTGTAAAACTAAATATTTTACAAATTAAATGACACGAGAAAATTAAATTCGTATTTTAATAGTAAATACGATTCCGAAAATAAATATCGCGAATATTAGATACATTGCATTAAGTAATCGGATATTGTAACTATATGTGAGGAGTTAATATTGTAAGGGCTAGAGAGCCCCCCCGCACGAAGCGTTAGGTTGAGTTAGGTATTACACATATGCATATTTTTGTTTTTCGAGAAAAAAAAGCTATTAAAACGTTTCGATTTATTCTCAATAAAAATTAATTTGTCGTTTATTCGGTTAATATAAAATGCGAATTATTCCGATACGAGAGTTATTGTGATTCAGGTGCTATTTTTTTTTACCAAATGCGTGACTTGTATTTGAATTGCCTGTAGTAAAATAAAAATAATTATACAACGTTGCAATAGGTAATAAATTTGTTGTTTTTTATACGTAAAATTACAAATAATTACCCAAACCGACGACGAGGTAAGCGCAAAAAATTATAAAATTTTTATCGATCATTTTAATTTTTAATAAGTACGAGCAACAAAAATATTTTTTCGTTTTAATTCGCAAAAATTACACAAACGACGAATTCTCGACAAGAAAAAATGTCACAACAGCACCAAAACTTATGCACACTGCGGCGGTGTACGCGATTTTGTATCCGACCAATGTTCCGCTGGTGAGAAAAACACAACTTGTACAAATTAAATACGCGTAGTATATATCACGTTGTTTAATTAAACTCTACGCAAAATACATTTTGAGCGAATTTCAAAACATTCGAAAACATCATATTCGAAAAGTAAACTAAAAACATTGTACTTTTCAAACCGTTAGTTTTTCGTAATAAAAAATTAATAACGTTTAAAAATATATTACGGATAGAATTTAAAAAACGTGTGAAAACACTATCGGTTCGTCTTTCATAAGAAATATCCAATACACGCCATCAAATGCAATAAATAATATTTTAAGGACTTTGTGTTTATGTGTGCGCGTATGTTTTTCCGAGAGTTTCAACACTTGCGTATACATTCGAATATTCGTTTTCGAGACAACAACGTATGAAACACATGGATAAATGGATGACCAACAATTATATTGTTTTTAATATTGCACTTACAATCTTTTTTCGAATGAAAAAATTGATAGAAATTGCAAAACAAATTAAAATGACAACACCGTGTAAAAATCGTCCTAAAACCACGCGAGACAGTCGGTGGGCAATAGTGACTGAAAAAACGATATAATTTATGATAATTGAGGTATTACGGATTTACCAAAATTATTATTGACAAGGTTATATTAATGGAAATCAAAATATTTTAATACAGAAATATCATAGAATAACGCACATATTATTATTATTCAGACGCTGAAATCAGTGTTTATAATACATTAATAATATTATTTAATAGTAGTACAATGAAAAATAGAACAAAAGCGCGATTAAAGAATTTAATAATGATAATACATTTAAATACGATCTAATTAATATCATAATATATTAGAGTATTAACAATTATTGTGAAAATATATGTATATAATTATATTATATTATATAAATGTACAATATATTAATTACATCGCGTTAACGTTTCAAATATATATATATGTATTTAATATTCTACACATATTATTATTATAAAGTATTATATACGTAGTAAACAATATTAAAACAGACGAAACTCGATTGAATTTTTTAACGTATATTAATTTCCATTATTCTGGTGAATCGGGTATTAAGATAGTCAACGCGTTAGAGAATTCTTCCTTCTGCAGTAAATCGTCTGAAACAAAATATAATATTTATATGGCGATTTGTATAATTGTTATTATAATTATTATTACTATTATTATTATTCGTACAATGCGCCTGTTATTCGGAATAATATCGTTTTTCCAGTATTGTATAAATGCCCGATGAAATATGAAGTAAATATAAATTTTATTAAGTTAAAAACAATGCTCGTAATTTTTCCAACCGATGTTTAGAGAATGTAAAGTATATTTGTATAGGTTTTATAATATAATTTTTATTCTATTACCATTACCGGTTAACGGGGATGCGTTCATAAACGAAGTGATTGGAATCGAAATAATATTTTATTTATTTTTTTTACATCATTCCTGTTATACGTACCGCCCGACGAGTTTTTCAATCTTGTTATATTGGTCACAAAGTAATGTGTGGTCGAACGCCAGAGCTGAAGTCTGTTCATTTTGTCGTCAAACGAAAACCGTTCGTTCGGTCTTTTTACCGTCAACGTTTCTTTGTCTATTGCGATCCAATCGAATATTTCACTGCCTATACGAGCAGATAATACACGCGTTTCAAAGTCGAGTTAGCGAAAAAGAAAATAATAATGTGTCGTAGTCTGTTGTGCGGCCATATCAGAGTTTAAAAATTAAAAAAAACAAAAACGAATTTTGCGAATGAGAGATTGTTATTATAAGTATCGTCTAATAATAATTGTATACATCTATTTGAATTATACGAATGATATAATTGTTTTTTCTCTTTTCTCACACGATTATACAATAAAAAAAAAATTTATATTTAAACAAAATATTGTTCAAATAAATATTATAGTGACCAGTATTGATTATATTTATTTACTCGATTAGTGTATTTCAATTATAAATTATATATAATAAAAAAATTAATAATAACTAAAACGACGAACCGTAATTTAGGTTTGTTGTATGTGTAGACGCATGCGCTTATAACGAGAGAAGAAAACCACAGTATCATTAGAATAAAAAAAAAATTATTAATATAATCGACTTTTCTTAAAAAAAAGATTATATTAACATTAAATGTTAATGTTGAATCACGTACGTCTGAAACCGGTACCAAAGTGCATGTTCCCTGTGAAAATATTATGTGATGCACACATTTTATTATATATAAATCATCCAGAAAATATCCAAAACGTATTTGTTTATTTTTCTCAGATAAATATTATAACGATAATATTGTCGAGTATTTAATAGCAATTTAAATGATATAGAGGTTAAACATTTTTGTTTTTTTTTTTTTAAATCTCACGTATCTAGATAAAAAACAACTAAAGGGAGAGAGAGAGAGAAAAAATTACGATCAACGTGTCGATTAGAATATTTTATATTATCATTGTCACGAAGATCTGGTGATCCTTTATAACTAAAATAGGTACACCGTGTACTTACTTTTAGTTTCAAAAAATAAATATTTCAAAACTGTACAAAAAAAATATATTTAAATACATTTAAAAGTATGTTAGCAATGAACAATCCAAAAATTGTTATCAATTTCGTAAGACGAAATGCGACAAATCGATTTTCGTCTTACGTTTGAACTTGAACGAATATATTAATGTATATATAGCGATTTAATGTTATCGAAATTATTATTTTAAAAGGACACGAACAAAAGTCATTCAGTTCGTATAGATTATTATTACATCGAAAAAATTTTAAATGCACAATAATATACTATAATAATAAATATTATTATTACAATACGCATAATATCCTTTGTAGTATTCCAAGCTATCTAAAATGAAAAATATTTTATGTGTTTTTTTTTTTTTTTAAAAAAAATGATTCAAATGCTAAGAGCGTTCGAAGTAAAAAACCGAATTATTCTCGTTTCTCGATAATTTTTAGATCTTTGTATAGGAATAAATAAAATATACGTGCCGAAAATCTCTTTAATTTCTGTAATATATAAGATACAAAAAAAATTAATTATCGATCGGAATTTTAAATTGAATTCGATTTTACGATGTATATGACGTTGTAATTTATCGTATAGGTATCGTTAAACAAAACTCTTTATTAATTTTCATATGCGCGTGAAAGTATCGTTGTATCTTTTCACGCAAAACGATGACAAATATTTGCAAGTGTTTTTTAAACTTATATAAACTCAATTCACCGACGAAACCGATAGAGAATATATCGCCTTTCCGCCAGGAGGACGCGAAATTTCGTGGGTAGAGAAAAATAATTTTAACAAAATTAATTATTATTATTATTATTATTATTCTTATTCTTATTATTATCATTATTATTACTATAATTTCTTCTTCGTCCTCCTGTCTATAACTTCCGTCGTGCGTATATCTCATAAGAATATCCGGAATAATAATTCTATCTTATACGATTTTCATATTTCAAACAAAATATAAGCTATACAATATTTTTTACCATTAATTCAAACATTATGAGTTTTCTAATATATGACACATATTCCAATATCATCCAATACGATTGAAATAAAATAATAATAATAAATTCATTTCGAACGAATTTATATTATATACTTACCGTTGGGAGTAGGTAGTACTATGAACTCTGTGGAATATTATATTAATAATTTAGAAACAAATATAATTAATAAAGTATTTATATATGTATTTTACCTGTTATGAATTGTTTAAAGTAATTTTGAAATTGCAGAGTATTTAATATAAATGAATTCGCAAACTTTTCTGTAATCAGTGGTGAGACACCTGAAAAAAAATGTGTTTCTTATATATATATTAATATTTTTATTTCCGATTTTCATTTTTCCTTATAATAATAAGTAGGTCTTGCAAACTTTAACACATTACAATGTGTTAATTTAAAGTAATAATAATTAAAACATTAATTTAAATTACGGTTCATCTGAATAGCATATGGAGTAAACAGCTCAACGAGTTTAACTATGTTCATGAATTCTTCAAAAATAAAATTCATATAATTGAATTGATCGTTAAACCGTGTCTCGCTAAAACTGATAGATACTGGAAAAAGAAATTTTAGAATACATTATCAATAAAAATATTCATTTCATTCAATGGAGCGTATTAGAAATTGTTATTTAATGTAGTCCATATTAAAAAAAAAAAAATGTAAACTAAATACGTATTTAAAGAAAAAAGAAAACTAGTAGTTTTGTCCAGGTAAATAATACGTTATATAAAAAAAAATTGTCGGTAAAATGCATTCGCTGTCACCACGTTTAATCATTAAACATTTTTATTTTTACATCGGTATGAATTTGTCCAAGGATCATTATTTCGCTTCTTGATTATTTTATATTTCTTGTATTTCCATAAAACGATTCTCTTATTCTAGTCTAAAAACAATTTGAATTATAATATAGTAAATATATACTCACTGCCGACATCCTGAATAATCGATACGAAGTCATAATATATACACAATACATTTTTTAAGTTTCCAACCAACATAAAAATGACTTCGTGTCTAAATTGATCTATAGAATAATAGTGATATTAAAATAACTATTATATAATATTCGATTTTAAACAATTTCAATTTTGACTTTTAAAATAATTTCTCTAAATTCACAATCGAATCGTATAAATATTCGTCTAGAAATAATAATAAATAAAATACATAATTCCATACCAACCTTCAGTCAGTCCATAATTATATAAATTTTCTAAAAAAAAAAAATCAATATCGAATGATATTAACTCTAAGAATACTCATTTTTGCAAGTGTTTTATAAAACAATGCAATAAAAATTTGGATTTTAAGATAAGTGTACGTATAAAACACATTCAAAATATGAAAACAATAAAAACAATACTATTTTTAATGTACAATGAAATATTTGTTTGAAACGATAACAAAACAAAAAATATTACTTTACCATTAAACGAGACAAACGCGTAACTAATGCGGAATTTTATCATTCCTTCCGACAAATTTTCTTCTTCGAATTCATCTGATTCATTCAGTAATTTCATAAACCATTGTAACTGATCATCGCTTGTGAACACTTTATTATACATTAGATTCAAAAAAGAAAAGGTTTAATCAATCAATAACATATTTAAAAAATCTTTAAACGCAACAATGTTCGTCTGGCATTGACCAAACCAACTTAATCAGCATATTAGTTGAAGCAACAATTTCGGTAGCGAAAAATTCATCTCCTACGCCAATAGTACACTGGAAACGACACTACTTTTCTCTAGCGGACAATCGCATAACCAATTATTATTGATGCGAATTTACTACCAGTCACATATTTCAATATATGAACTTATTGCAATATTTATATTAGATTAATAAAATTCTACAATATAATATTGTTTGAAAATCGGCGCCGATTTCAAAAATGGTATTCAGTACATTTTAGTGTGTTTTTTAAAGCAGGGTTTTTTCACAAAATATTAAAACTTACGAGTACAGTTAAAGATTATTTATTTTAAAAAAAAATAATACATTTAAATTTACTATTGTTAGTTTATACATAATGTGTTTTACTACTGACCAGAGTGTATTTTAAGATATTAATGATTGTTTCAAATAAAATAAAATAAATAATATGCTTTATCTCGTTGAAATAAAATATTTGATTATTGCTTGAAAAAAACGAGAAGGCTACAACAAACCAAAAATGAAGTTCAAAGACGATTGATATCCATGTGAAACCACATTATAGAATTAAAAATTTCTATTCACTGTATCCAGGGAACGCTTTAAACGCTGTAAATGACGAAGGAGACAGAATATTAATTTTCTTACTCGTTATTATTTGCGAACACGGAGAATGTAATTTGGCCATAACTTCTCTCGTAACTTCGCTATTATCCATTTTCAAAAGTTTTTTATAGTCATCTAAAAATACACATTATAGTATAACATCTCATAATTATTTCGAATTTAAACAGGTCATTAAATCATCATTATCCCTGGTGGTTGTCGAAACTTTAATTCCACAATTCACAATCTCTGACATTGTGATAACAATAGAAAATTAAAACAGCAGTTGCTTAAAATAGAACCGCTTTTTTATTAATAAAATGACTGTATATAGTAAAGACAATATAATATGGTTTGATGAGACGTAGACGACTTATTAAAGGTTTTTCAATAACAATAACAATAACAATAATAATAATAATAATAATAATAACAATAATAATAATTTTAATGGCCAAGAAAATAAAGATTTTTTCATTTTATAACTTATTGTATAAAGTTAAGTTGCATATATTATTAGTATTTAGAGTAACTTAATGATTTTATTTATTATATTATATTACCTAACAATGACTCAGTAGTCATATTATCTTTTTCTTCTTTCCAATATGATAGATTTTCTTTTCGTAAACTTTCTCTAAATATCTGAATTCCATCGTTCAGATAATAAGGTCTTTCTTCATTTTGGTATTCTAATGTTTATAATTCGAAAAAATATATGTATAATTATTATACGTTATACACTGATAATACTATCATAGAATGCAAATGTTATGTACCAATATACATTAATTATGTGCGCACATTTTTTTGTAATATTAATTATATATGTGTGTGAACATATTAATTCCTCCGAGTACATGAGATTACAACAGTTTCTCCTCAATTTTGTTTCGCTATTACAACCAATAAGCCTCAGCAGGGAAAAACCATTAACTTGGTCGGAGTACACTCAAAAGAGGATTGCTTCTCACACGGTCAGTTTTACATAGCCTGCTCCAGAATAAACTCATCGAACAATCTAGCAATCTATTGGTATCTATCGGGGGATAGACCAAAATCGTCGTTAACACAGTAGTACTCAGCTGTAGGAATAATCAGGGAGTATGTAATACTCCCTTAATCTTAATAACGATAATAGCTAATATATCAATTTCCTTGATTCCATTCGGATTAAGTATCGAACAAGAGTATAATAATGTGATACCATATTTTACAAATTAATATTGTAATACGGTGGAATAAACTTCACTTAGAGCTATCAAAAAAAAGTAAAATAAATAATATTTACTTTGTATATTTTTATATAAATAAAACAATTTTCTATGTATATACTCTGCATTTGAAACTGTAAAATTATTAAAAAAAAATGTAATGTGTTATCATCAGGAATAATAAAAAAAAGTATTGAAACCAGTCTATCAACCTAACTCGTTTCGTGATTTCAATATTATAATATGCAAGTATAGATAGTCACATATTGAATACTGACACAATAAAACGAATGGAAGATTTTGAGATGTTAGAGCACCGCAGAATATTTCGTACGCATTGTGGACAAATAGAATTTTTTCATAGCACAGTTTTAGAAATAATGCAAAACTCATCATGTTAGATCATTTTTGCATTCAAGCAGAAGAAATTTGAATACCCGGGATACACTTTAGGAGGAATGTGTCAATATTAGTCATTGAGGAAAGATAAAGGGAAAAAGAAGTGGTGACATTCATAGGATTTCATGACTTAAAAATCTGCAACATGATTAGCGTACGATTATGCTATATAATTCAATTGAATTGTTTTAGACCCGTATGCATCAGAAGATAGCCATTATGATAAAAAATCTCTCACGGAAGACGAAGCCGTGTAGAAGAAAATGTATTTTTTTTCGTCGTGTAAATAAAAACTGCGCTATACGGATTTTACCGTTTACTTACATTAAAACGATAATATTAAATAATTCATTTATTGAATATCATTTTAATAATAATAATAATAATATGTATAAGCAAGATGTAATTTTGTCTATATAATATCGTAATTTTATCGTTTTACCAGAGTGTAAACGGACTAATATATACGGACTATTCATGCGTATACGTGTAGTTGTACCTACTTAATCATAACAATCATTACAGTTTAATAGTCCCTTCTATTACATTACTATACTCTATAACTAATAAACACATCGAAATTCATGACCAATACCAGTTGTCGAACACAAGTGTTGTCGTTGTGTACACAAATAACAATAACAACATAATATAACTACCGACATTATAATGTTTCATGTGTAATTACGTCAAAGAAAAATGAAAATGACGTGCCGCCTCTCGTTCTCCAATAGTTCAAAAGAAAACAAGGTCTACAAGAACGAATTGTAGTGACGAACTCGTCACTAGTATTCATAAAACAATACGCACATATAAATAAACATATGTTTCTTTATTGTACGTATTTGTAAAGATAATATGTAATAGAGTTACTTACTATTTATAAATTTGAATAATTTGGCTATTATAGTCATGTATTCATTCGCGTTTCCTAAAATACGATATTAAAAAAAAAACTTTATTTATTTACTTATCATTTCAAATATTCATTAATATATATTACATAGAAAAGTAAAATTCAATATTTCAGAATTTTTTTATTTTATTTTATTCATTACAATAATATTAGTGTATACAATTCTCGTTGACTGTATGGAATGTTATTCTTTATTTACTTAAAATATAGTCTCCTTCAATCGCTCCGCTTAAATAGTGCGCGGCTTCGTATAATACACAAAGTTTACAAAGATCACCTGCAAAATAATTGATTTCAATATTAAATGCTGAAAATTATTTTAACGATTTTGATGTAATATTTTAAATTATTGTCTGTAAGGTGAAAAAAAAATATTGTTGTTTTCGTTTGAAAAATTAAGAGAAAATCTAAAAAATAGAATATGTTTATGTATAATGACGAACTCAGAAAGAAAAATAGTATGTATCGTGGTATACGATATATACTCTGATTTTTTCATATTATATTATTTTATTACTACTATTTTTTTTATACTTAGGAATGTAGGAGCTTTTGTTGGCGGATACGGCATAATCGTTATATACGTGTCTAACGGCAAAGGAGTTATTTCTGTAATCCAAAAACATTCAGTGTTATTAATATCTTTATATGCCCTACTAATACATATTATATATCGAGGCTGGGAAAATTAACGATTTTTTTTTAACATATTAAGTAAATTAAGCGATATAATTTTTCTTTTTTTTATTAACTGTATAAGTTAAAATTTCATTTTGAAAAAAAAAACAAAGTATTACTTAATTTGGTTAAAAGTAATGATTTCCTGATTATCAACAAAATGAGAAAACTGCTAATAAGATACTTATAAAGCTAAAAACACATTTTATATAATCATATTTATATAAAATAAATACACTAATATATTTGTAGGTGCATATTATCATTGTATAGCTAACATTTTATATAAATACAATTTAACTTGACTTTGATTTTTATTTAAGTCAACCCGTTGAGTTCTTTTTCTTTAAATTAACTTTTCGAGTTAAAAGAGTTAATTCGAAAAAAAAATAACGCGTTAATTAATTTCGTTCACTTTTTAACTCTGATTTTGTTTCGTTAATGCCCAGCCTTGGATACCATCATATTCTTGATCATCTCATTACCATAATTATTTATTTATTTTTGTTGTTGTTTGGCTGTTTATAATTCTCGCATACAATTCATCTTGAAAAACACATATAATGCGATGTTGCGAGACATGTAAAATGTATATCACTCTCATAATAGACGATTGAAATATTTATTTTTTTTAAGCGTTTAATACGTAATATATATTTATTACGTATATTATATTAAACGTATAATAATTGTATTTCGAAATAATAAAATGGATTTTATGCCTTTATGTAGAGTAGGAAAAACTTAATATTTTCATAACAATAATTGTGTGTGTGATCACGTAAGAGGAAGGGAATTTTGCATTTCAAGAAAATACGATTTCGTACAAAAACTGGGCCAAAATTATAATATCACGAAAATGTGTGTTAATAAAGTGCGAGAGAAGAGTGACACGAGACGACGTTATACTTACGAAAATATTTCAAGAAAAAAAGAACTCTTGAAATTTTTAAAAATAGTTTATTCGGTAGTAGTCCGATATCATAATACTAATAATAATAATAATAATACACGATAGTGATAATTTGATTCAAACGTTTTTACCGTTTGCGTGACTTGTATTGCTGCCTGGAAAACCAAAAAAAATTTATACATTTTGGTTATTTTTCAAATTTGAAAATAATTACCGAAAGCGATGACGAGGTGAATGTAAAAAATTATTGACTTTTTACAAATCATTTTAGTCGTGAAAAAAAATCGTTGTCCTTTTATAATAATTCATGAAAAAAAACGTATACTAACGGCACCAGCGTTCGCACTGCACTGATCAAACTCGTACACGTATTACAGTAGTGTACGCGCTTTTTTTTTATACACACTCATCCAATATGATCACATATCGATCATAAATAATCGATTATATTACTAGTAATGAGGAAATATATTTTTATTTTTTTTTATATATAAAATAATAATTAAACAAAAATAGTTCTTTTGGGTACCCATACGTATATTATAATATCGAAAGTGATTCTTTTTTTTTATTAGGAAATAAAACGAATTTTACACCCCGTAACAGCGGTGAAATGTATGTAAAACTAAATATTTTACAAATTATGATCGAGCACGTTACACGAGAAAATTAAATTCGTATTTCAAAAGTACATAAGATTCCGAAAATAAACATCGCGAATATTAGGTACATTGCATTAAATAATCGGATATTGTAAGTATATGTGAGGAGTTAATATTGTAAGGGCGAGAGAGCCCCGCACGAAGCGTTAGGTTGGATTGGGTACTACACATATGCATATTTTTTTTTTCGAGAAAAAAAAGCTATTAAATCGTTTCGATTTATTGAAAATAAAAATTAATTTATCGCTCATTCGGTTAATATAAAATGCGAGTTAATCCGATACGAGAGTTAGTGTGATTCAGGTGTTACATTTTTATTAAATGCGTGATTTGTATTTGAGTTGCCTCTAGTAAAATAAAAATAATTATACAACGTTGCAATATAATATAAATTTGTTGTTTTTGTACGTAAAACTACAAATAATTACCCAAACCGACGACGAGGTAAGCGCAAAAAATTATAAAATTTTTATCGATCATTTTAATTTTTAATAAGTACGAGCAACAAAAATATTGTTTTCGTTTTAATTCGCGAAAATTACACAAACGACGAATTCCCGGCAAGAAAAAATGTCACAACAGCACCAAAACTTATGCACACTGCGGCGGTGTACGCGATTTTGTATCCGACCAATGTTTCGCTGGTGAGAAAAACACAATTTGTACAAATTAAATACGCGTAGTATATTTCACGTTGTTTAATCAAACTCTACGCAAAATACATTTTGTGCGAATTTCAAAACATCGGATAACATAATATTCGAAAAGTAAACTAAAAACATTGTACTTTTCAAACCGTTAGTTTTTCGTAATAAAAAATTAATAACGTTTAACAATATATTACGGATAGAATTTAAAAACGTGTGAAAACACTATCGGTTCGTCTTTCATAAGAAATATCCAATACACGCCATCAAATGCAATAAATAATATTTTAAGGACTTTGTGTTTATGCGTGCGCGTATGTTTTTCCGAGAGTTTCAACACTTGCGTATACATTCGAATATTCGATTTCGAGACAACAACGTATGAAACAGATGGATAAATGGATGACCAACAATTATATTGTTTTTAATATTACACTTACAATCTTTTTTCGAATGAAAAAATTGATAGAAATTGCAAAACAAATTAAAATGACAACACTGTGTAAAAATCGTCCTAAAACCACGCGAGACAGTCGGTGGGCAATAGTGATTGAAAAAACGATTTAATTTATAATAATTGAGGTATTACGGATTTACCAAAATTATTATTGACAAGGTTATATTAATGGAAATCAAAATATTTTAATACAGAAGTATTATAGAATAACGCACATATTATTATTATTATTATTCAGACGCTAAAATCAGTGTTTATAATACATTAGTAATATTATTTAATAAAAGTCAATGGGAAATAGAACACGAGGGAGTTTAAACAATTTAATAATATTAATACATTTAAACGCGATCTGATTAATATCATAACATATTAGACTCCAATGTATTATGATATTAATTACCTAATAATAATTTAATAGTTAATACTCTAATAATTAGAGTATTAACAATTATTGTGAAAATAATATATGTATATAATTAGAATATATTATATAAATGTATAATATATTAATTACATCGCGTTAACTTTTCAAATATATACTATATATTAAATATTCTACACATATTATTACTATAGAATATTATATACGTAGTAAACAATATTAAAACAGACGGAACTCGATTGAATATTTTTAACGTATATAAATTGTCGATTATTCTGGTAAATCGGGTATTAAGATGGTCAACGCGTTAGAGAATTCTTCCTTCCGCAATAAATCACCTAAAACAAAATATAATATTATATGGCGATTTGTATAATTGTTATTGCTCGTAATTTTTCTAACCGGTGTTTAGAGAAAGTAAACTATAATTGTATAGGGTTTATAATATAATTTTTATTCTATTACCATTACCGGTTAACGGTGTGCGTTCTTAATCGAAGTGATTGGAGTCGAAATAATATTTTATTTATTTTTTTTTACAATATTCGTGTTATACGTACCGCCCGACGAGTTTTTCAATCTTGTTATATTGGTCACAAAGTAATGTGTGGTCGAACGCCAGAGCTGAAGTCTGTTCATTTTGTCGTCAAACGAAAACCATTCGTCCGGTCCTTTTACCGTCAACGTTTCTTTGTCTATTGCGATCCAATCGAATATTTCACTACCTATACGAGCAGATAATACACGCGTTTCATAATCGAGTTAAGGAAAAAGAAAATAATAATTTTTCGTAGTCTGTTGTGCGGCCATATCCGAGTTTAAAAATTAAAAAAAAAAACAAAAACGACTTTTGCGAATGAGAGTTTGTTATTATAAATATCGTTTAATAAGAAGTGTATACATCTATTTGAATTTTACGAATGATATAATTGTTTTTCTCTTTTCTCTCACGATTATACAATAAAAAAATAAATTCATATTTTAACAAAATATTGTTCAAATAAATATTATATTGATCAGTATTAATTATATTTATTTACTCGATTATTGTATTTTAATTATAAATTATATATAATAAAAAAATAAATAATAAATGAAACGACGAACCATAATTTAGGTTTGTTATATGTGTAGACGCGTGCGCTTATAACGAGAGAAAAAAAACCATAGTATCATTAGAATAAAAACAAAATTTATTAATATAATCGATTTTTCTTAAAAGAAAGTTTATGTTAACATTAAATTTTAACGTTGAATCACGTACGTCTGAAACCGGTACCAAAGTGTATGTCGCCTGTTAAAACAATATGTGAAGCACACATTTTATTATATATAAATCTTCCAGAAAATATTCAAGACCTATTTGTTTTTTTTTCTCGGATAAATATTATAACGATATTATTGTCTAGTACAGGCATGTCAAACTCAAATTATCAAGTGGACCAAATATATTAAATAATTTACTGCGCGGGCCGCACATTAACATTTAACAAAAAAAAAATATTTTATACAATTTTTTCAATTTTATTCTTTAGAAACACAACAGATGCAAATACATTTAAATTTTAAAAGGTTAAAGAAAATTAACATTTAAAAAAATTATATTAATTATTATTTATGAGATAGGTATTATTTAAATTACAAAAGAAAATCATATTAATAATTCTTTTTGGACGATATAACACTTACGTCTTAATAGACTTATAACACTTTTACATATTAAACAAATTATTTTATTATTTATTTCACAGCAAACATACTGTAATTCCCAATGGTCTTGAAATGTACGATGTTCGTCGGTAATTTTTCGTTTACTACCCCTTGGTTTTCATATAGACATATTCAACAATCGATACTAAATGTAAGCAATAATAATATAAATTAAGTATACACGCACGACGAAATTTAAAATCGAACTCGAACGATGGTTATCGAAAGACTAGATTAGATGTCAACATTTGAAGAAGCACGTGTACCTATACCGAGTACCAACAATAATACTTAATCGATCACAGCTTATTGGTGAAAAGATAAAACAAAAGCATATACTAAATATACCTTTTTCAAACATAGTTCTGATACGAAATGAAAATTTTATAATTCGTTTTACTTATTAAATTGTCCAATAAATATTGGCAGCCCGGGCCGCAAAAATAAGATCAGCGAGCCGCGTGTTTGACATGCCTGGTCAAGTATTTAATAGCAGTTTAAATGATACCGAGGTTAAATATTTATTTTTTTTTTTTTTTTAGAAAAGTCTCGCGTATCTAAAAAAAAAAACAATTAAAGAGAGACAGAAAAAAATACGATCATCGTGTCGAATAGAATATTTTATATTATCATTGTCACGATGATCTGGTGATATTTTTTTACTGAAAACGAGTACGTACCTTGAGTTTCAAGAAAAATATATTTCAAGTCTGTTAAAAAAAAAATGTAGTAAAGAAACCGACATTCAACAATACGTTAGTAATGAACAATCGAAAAATTGTTATCAATTTCGTAAAACGAAATGCGACAAACCGATTTTCGTTGTACGTTTGAACCTGAACGAGTATATTATTGTATATATATCGATTTAATGTTATCGAAATTATTATTTTAAAAGGATACAAGAAAAAGTCGTCCAGTTCGTATAGATTATTATTACATCGACAAAATTTAAAATGTACAATAATATACTATTATAATAAATATTATTATTATTATTATTATTATTATTATTATTATTATTATTATTACAATACGCGTAATATCCTTTGGGGTTTTCCACGTTATCTAAAATGAAAAATATTTAACGTGATTTTTTTTTTTTTTTAAAAACTGATTTAAATGCTAAGAGCGTTTGATGTATAAAACCGAATTATTATCGTTCCTCGATAATTTTTAGATCTGTGTATAGGAATAAATAAAATATACGTGCCGAAAATCCATTTAATTTCTGTAAAATATAAGATACATAAAAAAATTAATTATCGATCGGAATTTTAAATTGAATACGATTCACGATGTATATGACGTTGTAATTTATCGTATAGGTATCGTCAAACAAAACTCTTTATTAATTTTCATATGCGCGTGAAAGTATCGTTGTATCTTTTCACGCAAAACGATGACAAATATTTGCAAGAGTTTTTTAAACTTATATAAACCAGTGGCGCACCCAAGGGGATGGACTCCGGGTCCGGACCCCCCCCTTGACTAGTGCAATAGTATTACATTTATAGATGAAAATCCAAATTCTGATACAACTTTCATATTTTTCTGTTAAAATTTCGCATACGATATAGATAACACCAGGTGTTAACAATTTATTGATTATATTATATTATTATAATATATAATCTATTTTTATTATCTATTAAAAGTTTTGTTTTTCATAATGTAGTTTTTTAGACCCCCCCCTTGAAAAAATCCTGGGTGCGCTACTGATATAAACTCAATTCACCGACAAAACCGATAAAGAATATATCGCCATTCCGACAGGAGAAGAGAAAAATAATTTTAACAAAATTAATTATTATTATTATTATTATTATTATTATTATTACTATTATTATTATTATTATTATTATTATTATTATTATTATTATTATTATTATTATTATTATTATTATTATTATTATTATTATTATTATTATTATTATTATTATTATTACTATAATTTCTTCTTCGTTCTTCTATCTCATAAGAATATCCGGAATAATAATTCTATCTTATACGATTTTCATATTTCAAACAAAATATAAGCTATACAATATTTTTTACCATTAATTCAAACATTATGAGTTTTCTAATATATGACACATATTCCAATATCATCCAATACGATTGAAATAAAATAATAATAATTAATTCATTTCGAACGAATTTATATTATATACTTACCGTTGGGAGTAGGTAGTACTATGAACTCTGTGGAATATTATATTAATAATTTAGAAACAAATATAATTAATAAAGTATTTATATAAGTATTTTACCTGTTATGAATTGTTTAAAGTAATTTTGAAATTGCAAAGTATTTAATATAAACGAATTCGCAAACTTTTCTGCAATCAGTGGTGAGACACCTGAAAAAAAAAGTGTTTCTTATATATATATATATATTAATATTTTTCTTCCGATTTTCATTTTTCCTTATAATAATAGGTAGGTCTTACAAACTTTAACACATTACAATGTGTTAATTTAATGTAATAAAAATTAAAACATTAATTAAAATTACGGTTCATCTGAATGGCATATGGAGTAAACAGCTCGACGAGTTTAACTATGTTCATGAATTCTTCAAAAATAAAATTCATATAATTGAATTGATCGTTAAACCGTGTCTCGCTAAAACTGATGGATCCTGGAAAAAGAAATTGTAGAATACATTGTCAATAAAAATATTCATTTCATTCAATGGAGCGTATTAGAAATTGTTATTTAATGTAGTCCATATTAAAAAAAAAAAAAAAAATGTAAACTAAATATGTATTTAAAGAAAAAAGAAAACTAGTAGTTTTGTCCAGGTAAATAATACGTTATATAAAAAAAAATTGTCGATAAAATGCATTCGCTGTCACCACGTTTAATCATTAAACATTTTTATTTTTACATCGGTATGTACTTGTCCAAGAATCATTATTTCGCTCCTTGATTATTTTATATTTCTTGTATTTCCATAAAACGATTCTGTTATTCTAGTCTAAAAACAATTTGAATTATAATATAGTAAATATATACTCACTGCCGACAACCTGAATAATCGATACGAAGTCGTAATATATACACAATACATTTTTTAAGTTTCCAACCAACATAAAAATGACTTCGTGTCTAAATTGATCTATAGAATAATAGTGATATTAAAATAACTATTATATAATATTCGATTTTAAACAATTTCAATTTCGACTTTTAAACAATTTCTCTAAATTCACAATCGAATCGTATAAATATTCGTTTAGAAATTATAATAAATAAAATACATAATTCTATACAAACCTTCAGTCAGTTCGAAATTATATAAATTTTCTAAAAAAAAAAAATCAATATCGAATGATATTAACTCTAAGAATACTCATTTTTCAAGTGTTTTATAAAACAATGCAATAAAAATTTGGATTTTAAGATCGGTGTACGTATAAAACACTTTCAAAATATGAATACAATTAAAACAATACTATTTTTAATGTACAATGAAATATTTGTTTGAAACGATAACAAAACAAAAAATATTACTTTACCATTAAACGGGACAAACGCGTAACTAATGCGGAATTTTATCATTCCTTCCGACAAATTTTCTTCTTCGAATTCATCTGATTCATTCAGTAATTTCATAAACCATTGTAACTGTTCTTCGCTTGTGAACACTTTATTATACATTAGATTCAAAAAAGAAAAGGTTTAATCAATCAATAACATATTTAAAAAATCTTTAAACGCAACAATGTTCGTCTGGCATTGACCAAACCAACTTAATCAGCATATTAGTTGAAGCAACAATTTCGGTAGCCAAAAATTCATCTCCTACGCCAATAGTACACTGGAAACGACACTACTTTTCTCTAGCGGACAATCGCATAACCAATTATTATTGATGCGAATATACTACCAGTCACATATTTCAATATATGAACTTATTGTAATATTTGTATTAGATTAATAAAATTCTACAATATAATATTGTTTGAAAATCGAAGCCGATTTCAAAAATGGTATTCAGTACTTTTTAGTGTGTTTTTTAAAGCAGGGTTTTTTCACAAAATATTAAAACTTACGAGTACAGTTAAAGATTATTTATTTTAAAAAAAATAATACATTTAAATTTAATATTGTTAGTTTATACATAATGTGTTTTACTACTGACCAGAGTGTATTTTAAGATATTAATGATTGTTTCAAATAAAATAAAATAAATAATATGCTTTATCTCGTTGAAATAAAATATTTGATTATTGCTTGAAAAAAACGAGAAGGCTACAACAAACCAAAAATGAAGTTCAAAGACGATTTATATCCATGTGAAACCACATTATAGAATTAAAAATTTCTATTCACTGTATCCAGGGAACGCTTTAAACGTTGTAAATGACGAAGGAGACAGAATATTAATTTTCTTACTCGTTATTATTTGCGAACACGGAGAATGTAATTTGGCCATGACTTCTCTCGTAACTTCGCTATTATCCATTTTCAAAAGTTTTTTATAGTCATCTAAAAATACACATTATAGTATAACATCTCATAATTATTTCGAATTTAAACAGGTTATTAAATCATCATTATCCCTGGTGGTTGTCGAAACTTTAATTCCACAATTCACAATCTCTGACATTGTGATAACAATAGAAAATTAAAACAGCAGTTGCTTAAAATAGAACCGCTTTTTTATTAATAAAATGACTGTATATAGTAAAGACAATATAATATGGTTTGATGAGACGTAGACGACTTATTAAAGGTCTTTCAATAACAATAACAATAACAATAATAATAATAATAATAATAATAATAATAATAATAATAATAATAATAATAATAATAATAACAATAATAATAATTTTAATGGCCAAGAAAATAAAGATTTTTTCATTTTATAATTTATTGTATAATGTTAAGTTGCATATATTATTAGTATTTAGAGTAACTTAATGATTTTATTTACTATATTATATTACCTAACAACGACTCAGTAGTCATATTATTTTTTTCTTCTTTCCAATATGATAGATTTTCTTTTCGTAAACTTTCTCTGAATATCTGAATTCCATCATTCAGATAATAAGGTCTTTCTTCATTTTGGTATTCTAATGTTTATAATTCGAAAAAATATATGTATAATTATTATACGTTATACACTGATAATACTATCATAGAATGCAAATGTTATGTACCAATATACATTAATTATGTGCGCACATTTTTTTGTAATATTAATTATATTTGTGTGTGAACATATTAATTCCTCCGAGTACATGAGATTACAACAGTTTCTCCTCAATTTTGTTTCGCTATTACAACCAATAAGCCTCAGCAGGGAAAAACCATTAACTTGGTCGGAGTACACTCAAAAGAGAATTGCTTCCCACACGGTCAGTTTTACATAGCCCGCTCCAGAATAAACTCATCGAACAATCTAGCAATCTATTGGTATCTATCGGGGGATAGACCAAAATCGTCGTTAACATAGTAGTACTCAGCTGTAGGAATAATCAGGGAGTATGTAATACTCCCTTAATCTTAATAACGATAATAGCTAATATATCAATTTCCCTGATTCCATCCGGATGAAGTATCGAATAAGAGTATAATAATGTGATACCATATTTTACAAATTAATATTGTAATACGGTGGAATAAACTTCACTTAGAGCTATCAAAAAAAAGTAAAATAAATAATATTTACTTTGTATATTTTTATATAAATAAAACAATTTTCTATGTATATACTCTGCATTTGAAACTGTAAAATTATTAAAAAAAAATGTAATGTGTTATCATCAGGAATAATAAAAAAAAGTATTGAAACCAGTCTATCAACCTAACTCGTTTCGTGATTTCAATATTATAATATGCAAGTATAGATAATCACATATTGAATACTGACACAATAAAACGAAGGGAAGATTTTGAGATGTTAGAGCACCGCAGAATATTTCGTACGCATTGTGGAAAAATAGAATTTTTTCATAGCACAGTTTTAGAAATAATGCAAAACTCATCATGTTAGGTCATTTTTGCATTCAAGCAGAAGAAATTTGAATACCCGGGATACACTTTAAGAGGAATGAGTCAATATTAGTCATTGAAAGAAAGATAAAGGGAAAAAGAAGTGGTGAAATTCATAGGATTTCATGACTTAAGGATCTGCAACATGATTAGCGTACGATGATGCTATATAATTCAATTGAATTGTTTTAGACCCGTATGCATCAGAAGATAGCCATTATGATAAAAAATCTCTCACGGAAGACGAAGCCGTGTAGAAAAAATTGTATTTTTTTTCGTCGTGTAAATAAAAACTGCTCTATACGGATTTTACCGTTTACTTACATTAAAACGATAATATTAAATAATTCATTTATTGAATATCATTTTAATAATAATAATAATATGTATAAGCAAGATGTAATTTTGTCTATATAATATCGTAATTTTATCGTTTTACCAGAGTGTAAACGGACTAATATATACGGACTATTCATGCGTATACGTTGTACCTACTTAATCATAAAAATCATTACAGTTTAATAGTCCCTTCTATTACATTACTATACTCTATAACTAATAAACACATCGAAATTCATGACCAATACCAGTTGTCAAACACAAGTGTTGTCGTTGTGTACACAAATAACAATAATAACATAATATAACTACCGACATTATAATGTTTCATGTGTAATTACGTCAAAGAAAAATGAAAATTACGTGCCACCTCTCGTTTTCCAATAGTTCAAAAGAAAACAAGGTCTACAAGAACGAATTGTAGTGACGCACTTGTCACTAGTATTCAAAAAACTTTACGCACATCTAAATAAACATATGTTTCTTTATTGTACGTATTTGTAAAGATAATATGTTACAGAGTTACTTACTATTTATGAATTTGAATAATTTGGCTATTATAGTCATGTATTCATTCGCGTTTCCTAAAATACGATATTTAAAAAAAAAACTTAATTTATTTACTTATCATATATATATATATATATATATATATATAATATATATATATATACATAGAAAAGTAAAATTCAATATTTCAGAATTTTTTTATTTTATTCATTACAATAATATTAGTGTATACAATTCTCGTTGACTGTATGGAATGTTATTCTTTATTTACTTAAAATATAGTCTCCTTCAATCGCTCCGCTTAAATAGTGCGCGGCTTCGTATAATACACAAAGTTTACAAAGATCACCTGCAAAATAATTGATTTCAATATTAAATGCTGAAAATTATTTTAACGATTTTGATGTAATATTTTAAATTATTGTCTGTAAGGTGAAAAAAAAATATTGTTGTTTTCGTTTGAAAAATTAAGAGAAAATCTAAAAAATAGAATATGTTTCTGTATAATGACGAACTCAGAAAGAAAAATAGTATGTATCGTGGTATACGATATATATTCTGATTTTTTCATATTATATTATTTTATTACTACTATTTTTTTTATACTTAGGAATGTAGGAGCTTTTGTTGGCGGATACGGCATAATCGTTATATACGTGTCTAACGGCAAAGGAGTTATTTCTGTAATCCAAAAACATTCAGTGTTATTAATATCTTTATATGCCCTACTAATACATATTATATATCGAGGCTGGGAAAATTAACGATTTTTTTTTTAACATATTAAGTAAATTAAGCGATATAATTTTTCTTTTTTTTATTAACTGTATAAGTTAAAATTTCATTTTGAAAAAAAAACAAAGTATTACTTAATTTGGTTAAAAGTAATGATTTCCTGATTATCAACAAAATGAGAAAACTGCTAATAAGATACTTATAAAGTTAAAAACACATTTTATATAATCATATTTATATAAAATAAATACACTAATATATTTGTAGGTGCATATTATCATTGTATAGCTAACATTTTATATAAATACAATTTAACTTGACTTTGATTTTTATTTAAGTCAACCCGTTTAGTTCTTTTTCTTTAAATTAACTTTTCGAGTTAAAAGAGTTAATTCGAAAAAAAATATCGCGTTAATTAATTCCGTTCAGTTTTTAACTCTGATTTTGTTTCGTTAATGCCCAGCCTTGGATACCATCATACTCTTGATCTTCTTAGTAACATAATTATTATTATTTTTGTTGTTGTTTGGCTGTTCATAATTCTCGCATACAATTCATCTTGAAAAACACGTATAGTGCGATATCGCGAGACGCGTAAAATTTATAACACTCTCATAATAGGTGATAGAAATATTTATTTTTTTTACGCGTTTAATTCGTAATAAATATATTTATATTAAACGTATAATAATTGTATTACGAAATAATAAAATGGATTTTACACCGTTTTATAGAGTAGGAAAAACGTAATATTTTCATAACAATAATGCGTGTGTGATCACATAGGGGGGAGGGGGAATTTCGCATTTCAAAGAAAATACGATTTCGTACAAAAACTGGGCCAACAATATAATATCACGAAGATTTGTGTTAATGAAGTGCGAGAGAAGACTGTACACGAGACGACGTTATACTTACGAAAATATTTCAAGAAAAAAATAACTCTTGATATTTTTTAATTTTTAAAAATAATTTATTCGGTATTAGTCCGATATAATAATAATAATAATAATAATATACGATAGTGACAATGTGATTCAAACGTTTTTACCGTTTGCGTGACTTGTATTGTTGCCTGGAAAACCAAAAAAAATGTATACATTTTTGTTATTTTTCAAATGTGAAAATAATTACCCAAAGCGATGACGAGGTGAACGTAAAAAATTATTGACTTTTTAGAAATCATTATAGTTTTGAAAACTAAAAAATCGTTGTCCTTTTATAATTCATGAGAAAAAAAACGTATATTAACTGCGCCAGCGTTCGCACTGCACTGATGAAACTCGTACACGCATTACAGTAGCATACGCGTTTTTTTTTTTATACACACTCATCCAATATGATCACATATCGATCATAAATAATAATCGATTATATAACTGGCAATGAGGAAATATTGTTTTCTTTATATACATAATAATAATTCATCGCAGACCCTTCGTAGTATTTGGTTTTTGGTCGAGGGACAAACATATTATTATTATAATAAAAATATTTAATATAAACGTGTACAATAATAACATATTATCGTATGAACGTACGCGTGTTCGAAAGCATGTCAAATTCGATACCGTTTAACGTGAAAAAATTTTTTTTTAAATGTTTGTCGCAAATTGTTTTTTTTTTTTTGAATAAATATCGATTCGTTTGAGATTATTAAATTAAAATGTTATACAGTTTCATCATATATTGGCTCGTATTCTTTAGATAATAATGCATATCCCAAAATCAGGGAATTTCGTCATTTTTGTTATCATTGCCTACACATATTATACGATAAACTAGGATTATACATTTAATCATTTCGAACTATTTCTATTATTGTCCTAACGTTTAAATGTAATCGAGTTACGAAAAAATTTGACAAGTGGCATTCCAAAAGGTTGGACAATATTTTATACGAGTAAAATTCCGCGAATCCTTCATTCTTCCGATTACCGAAATAATTCGAAGAAATAATTTAACGAGTGTTACAATAAGGGATTTGATCAGTTTAAAGGTCTATTTCCTCGTATATCCCGGGCCGGGCGCGTCCGTACTAGATCCGGGTCGACAAAATATCGGTAGAGACGATAGATCTACAAGTGCGAACGATGAAACGGACCGAAGAGTGTGATCTCCGGTTATTCGTATTTCGCCACTGTTGAAAAGTCGTCGGTACCATTGACAATATTTTTTTTTTGTGCAACATGGATTCTGAAACGTTAATGAGAATTAATGCGCGAGAGAATACGTCAAGGACCGTATGACTTCAGTCGTCCCAAGTACAGTGATGCAACTTGGAAAGACTTAAGACATGGAAAGAGACGAGTTAGTCAGAAACTTAGGTTTTTGTTTTTTTCAACAATACTCTTACGTTAACTTCACTCGACAATACGTAAGCAACTAGCACGTGGTTATTAATTTCGATGTCAGACATCAACTGATGACAAAACGGGGAAGTGGGAATAGATTTTAAATGTATTATTATTAACGTATGTCTTTTAAATAAATGTATTTCTGTCGTTTCGCGTAGTTACGAATCCGTAATATTAATCAATGTTTTCGGGTAGGTACTAAACATCCGTATAGTTTTAATTTTTTCGAATTATATAGTAAAAGTCTACGTACACCGCCAAAATATATGTGCTTAATACCTATGAATAGATTATAATATAAAATATGTAATGAAACAGCAATATGCGGTGGTATTTCTCTTATTTTCTTTTTACAAGATTATTGGGGGGGGGGGGGTGGGGGCAAAAAAAAAAAATTAAATAAATAAAAAAAGCATCAAAATGTGAGAAAATAACGATAGAAATCTAAAAGGCTTAAAATATGCAATAGAAAATTTTATATGTGGAATCTTTGATGAAAAAAAAAAAAATTATAACTTAATCGTTTGTATTCAATAGTTATAAAATGCAAATGTTACAGTATCCGAGCCTTGCTCATGAATACTTAACAAATTCCTATACGTTTCACTAAAATGCCGATCTAAATATCGGCTGATAGTGGGTATTATAATATAAAATGGACTGTGTAAGCGGCCAATGATAATGTGAAGAAACGAACAACTATTATTAATAAATTGAATTATAAATTAAACGTTTCAAAATCAATTTTTTTTTTATTCCATTTCCATTTACACATGTAGTTTTTGATATCCGATAGTACTATGGGGGAAGGATCAACGTGTGTCGGAATATCAAACTTCTACTGTACGTTAAACTATTTGAACAGCACACAATTTTAGGGCCCGATATGTATACCATATGCATCAAATATCATTCGTTACACGTGTGAATAATAAAAATAATAAACATTGCAGTCAATTGTGTGTATATATATATATATATAAAACAAATACATAATAATTGGTTGACAATAAAATATTTTAAATTGTAATGTTAAGAGAAAAAAAAATACATTATGCACTAATGAATAATTATTTATAAATACACAGTACATATATAGGTACAAAAAAAAAAAAAAAAAAAGAAATCACAATACCAAGGAATTTATTTACACAATAAATTTGTAGTGTAATTTATTACACAGCATAATATATGGTATGTATATAGGTATGAGTAGGCGTATTAAAATAGGATTAACATTTAATATACGAGTAATAAGTGGACAAACGAGAGTAAGAAAAAAAATAAATCATAATAACTGGGTTTATGTTTTCTTCTTATACTTATATAAATATATACATACATATATATTATTATATAGAGCTAAAATGAAGTGTGTTCATATAATGTAGCTAAAAATTAAAAAAGAAAATCACAAATTATTATAAAATTAATTCAAAATTTAATTCATCAGATATATATATATATATATATATATATATATATATATATACGCACTTCAAAATAATCGATGTCCTAATAATCAACGAATATAAATTTAAAAATTCTGTGCTGGAATATTAATGATATTATTTAAAATTAAACAAAAATATATTATGTCGAAATATTTTTAGTATACAATGTAATTTCAACGTCTACGCGTAGATTTTATTAATTGCAAGGCTTTTTGCATTAAAGGAGCTTTTTTCTTCTTCACTAAAATCATAAAAAAAAATTTAATTAAAAATAAATATAGGTACAAACATACAATTCATTATTGTAATCGATTCGTTGTAATAGATTAATGTACTGATAAGTGTTGTCCTTGAAAGGAAAGGAAAGAGAATTAAACAAATTGTTTGCATTGAAATATTATATACAAATATAAAAACAAGCGGTAGAAGGCCAAATAAAATCAATTCCCTTACAAAATCAAAGTGAAAACGAGTTTTTTTTTTTAAGAAAAACTTCAAGCAGGAAGTTGTTGTAATATGGGAGTAAAAGCATATCAGGAAAGAGTGTGAGGTTGGTCTACACAGGAATATATTTTTATATTATATTGGCACTACAATTGTATAGAATGCATACGATTCAACAAAACCTATAGAAAAAACAGAATAAAAAAGAGAAAAATGGTCTCTCTCTCTTAAATTAAAACAAATTAATGAATATGTACTTGTGGCGGACGATGAGGACACACTTGAAGTAGAAGTCAGAGCAACAGGCGCATTAGTAGCCATGGTAGTAGATTTATTATTAGCAGACAGAGCTTGTGCAGTCGAATTTTCTCCCATCATTGATTTGTTCAAAATATTCCGTTTAGTATCGATGGTCGTCAGTAGTTTTGCCTGCAAAAAAAAAAACAAATGTGAAACATCAATCATCAAACACGCATGGAAAATGTATCGTCGAAAGTAATATGTTTGATTATTATAAAACTCAATATTATGTATAATATATATATATATAACCAGGATTCAGTATTGTGGCCAGAAATTTATTTGGTGGGTGTTATCGCCATTTTCTAAAGTGTTAAAATACTTATAAATTTGTCAGACCAATCACTACTTTTTCGTCCAAAAGGATATAGATGTCTAATATTTTTTATTCAATAAAACTATGGTTAATCATAAACTATAAATCATCTTTGTATTATTATTAATAATATGAAAATAAATAAAATCATACATTAAGAACCACATGGATAACCAAAATACATGTTATTTCCTAAACACATTATTTTCCTAGAAACAATAAAAGTTTAGACACACCTTCCAATACGTATTATATTTTTTAAAGCCCGATGTCTTTCATATGAGCAAAAAAACTGTACTTTAATATATTTAAACATTTTCAGGTTGTTTGTTTATTCTTTGAAGTTATTTATACCTTTTTATTGCAAATTACGTTTGTTATCAATATCTATATATTTAAAAAAATATATTTTATCTGGCTAATACAGCTATAGCTCATTATTTATTAATATATTTAGTTCCCTTAGCAACAACACTAATAAATGTTTAAATTTATCATGTAAAATAATTTTAATAAACCTGATATTCAACTACTATTCAATAAAATATTTTAGAAGAATTACAAACGTTTTTCAAGAATGTATGACAGAGTCACATGCAGCTCTCACAAGCCTCGGGTTGGTCATCTTTGATATACACAATAAATTAATATATGACGATAAGTGTAATATGGTAATTACCGGTGCCTATCAATATTTATATATTTTAATAGTTTGTCCATGAAAATGATTTGTGTTTTGTGTACATTGAACATTTACTGACATCTAATAATTTATGTGCCATTTGTTTAAATAATATTAAATTTCAAAATGTTATAAAAATGTGAATTAATGGTATAAAAACTTCAAAAATACACTAAAAATAATTTAATTTAAAAAAACCTAACAAAATAAAATTACTTTTGGATAATTGAAAACGTAAAATTAAATTTAGTATGTATTATTTTTTACTTCTAGTAAAAAATCAATAAATGAACTAAACAATAAGAAAATATTTTCAAAATGAAAAAAAAAATTCAAATATTGTGAACACATTTGTATAGTAAAAAGTATCATGTCAAGCATTAAAAAAAAGAATACAAATACATGAGCAACCGAAACTAAAATACTTATAATAATGTATTTAATAAAGATATGAAACAAAGAGTGCTAAAAGTAAAACATTAATTATAAATATATTTTTTATTTGTTTCTGAAATATAATTTATTCTTATATTTAAGTTTTATTTTGTGACTAACTTTTGGTAAGAACAATATAGTTTTTTTATCTTTTTGTGGTTCATGTATTGAATTAGATTAATTCTCATTGATTGAAAAGTTTCAGTTTAAATTTTGCATGAAAAAGAAGAAGAAATAAATAATTAATTTTCTTTCATGTTATTAAAAAAAAAAAAAAAATCACAATAAGAAATTACAATAAATTTGTTATTGTCACTGTAATGACTATCAGTTGGACGCCTCTAGTATTCCGCTTTTAAAATTACACAAATACCATTATGACCTTCACACAATCAATAATGTATTTAAGAAATGTAATTAATTGAATGCGTATTATTTATAAATATTGTAAAACGGAGATAAAAAAAATGATAAAGCGGACAAAATATTTATTAAACCTTAGGAATAATTTGTTACGTTAAATGTTGTGAAATAGTTGTTTTTAGATTTATTTCCTATTTTGTTCATAAACACTGTTATAGATAACAATAATATTATATTTAAATATATAAAAAATAAGTAATGAAAAGTTTTATTGTAACTCTTTAATCCCCCCTTCACGTGTCCAAAAAAATGATAAAAATCCTCAAACTAGCTACACAACCGTTATGTATTGCACATAGAACTAGGTTTTCTCTTCTGGTTATCCAATTTAAATGAATACATACCTGTTTTTTGGCTATGTTACGAGGTGGTTTCACTGCGGTGTCAACATACGCCAACTGTGTTTTCCTAACAGGAGTGGACGCAGCTTGGTTTGCATTTATGTTGCGCCGCAGTTTGGCCAATTTTGTTTCACGTTCTTCCAGACATCGCTATATAAATATCAAATGCCCCACATAAGATATAAAACACAAAGTACACCATTATTTCATTAAGACATTATAGCATAATAAACACATTTTTTATCCCTTTAATAGTATATAATACAGTGGTGACTTGATTTAAATAATTTTGTGTATGTCAAGATAAACTAAGTTTTTTTTTTTTACAAACAATTCCCTATAACTTTTCAAAATGTAAAAGTTTTTAAGTTGTTTTATTATTACCAAAAAAAATTTGAGTATAAATTAGTGAAAATAAAATGTTAAGCAAAACAAACAAATTATAATAAAATAAAAAATTATTGTTTAAATTACACGCATAATTAAGTATATGATTTGTTAATTACTATGTAAAATTGTCTCCACGATTCGTTTTTTTCAGGGACTTTAGTACGAAACTCTTTGTTGCAATGGAATTTCCACAATCCATCAGTGTCTTCAATCAAATAGTCATTGTAATGTTCTAACGAATATAACTGATCAGGAGTAGCATATTTCAATATTGGCTCAAGTATTATAAACGGAACTCCTCCAGTGAATTCCAAAGCTAAACAAATAATAATTATAATAATAGTACACATATATGATGGTTACAATTATTCATTACAATAACATAATTAATGCTTACAATCAATTTTAATAATTTGAAATTAAAAATGTATGGTCGTACAAACATAAAGTTATGAAAATATTTACCATCTAAATTTTCCTTAATCGTCTGAATACAACAATTGACTAAACTAGGAACTTCAGTGTAAAAAGTAGTCTTATTTCCAGAGAATACTTTTGTCCTGCAAAAATATTGTGTATTAAAAATTAAGTTCATACAGCTAATTTTTTTTTTAATACTACCTCATATTTTTTGTCTTCATTATTTTAGCTAACGGATCGATATCCTCTACCATTTTCTTCTTCTTTATATCTAATTGAGGTAATGGTTTATAGTGAGCGATTAATTCTTCGGGATCTAAATTTAATGGTCCCAACTTCATATTCTAGAATTTGGTATACAATGGTTAGCATATAAAATTTTTA
Source organism: Chaetogeoica ovagalla (assembly GCA_032441825.1). NCBI lineage: Eukaryota > Metazoa > Arthropoda > Insecta > Hemiptera > Aphididae > Chaetogeoica > Chaetogeoica ovagalla. The sequence goes on from CM063730.1 coordinate 6,225,367, forward strand.
AATAAATGTCAAGCAAGTTTCATTTAAAATATAAACTGACCTCTGAAACAGGACTCGATTCGCGTTCAGAAGAACTTGATCTGTCTCTGCACTTAGATTTGACTTGCTTCTTTTTACCTGTTTCCACTATACCTAGTAATGCTTCTTCAAATGTTTTGCCTAAGTAATATTATTTTAAACATTAATTATCATAGAAATTTGCATTAAAAGTATTTAACTTACTACTACCACTCATATTAATAGTACTAGTCGAAGGTTTAGATTTTTCTTTTACTTTATCCTTTGGTTTTTTTTTCGAATCAATTTTATCTTTATCCCTGTGACTTGACTTGGATTCATGATGTTTGTCTTTATTAGACGATTTATGGGAAGATTTATGTTTGTCTTTTTTTTTGTCTGAATGTACACTTTTTTTATCTTTTTTTACACTTTCATTAGATTTATTATCACTTTCTCGGCGAGACTTTGTTACGATTTCGCTTTTTTCAAGTTCTTGTTTTTTTTTAGTTTTACTACTTTCGTACTTATGATCTTTTTTAATTTTTTTGCTAACATGTTCATCTCCTTGGTCATCTGTTGAAGAAGTACATTTACACTCCTTTCGTGTTTTACTACTATCTTTATCTTTTTTAGTTTTTTTGTACTTCGATTTATCATGGTAATGATGATGCGATGATTCATCATCACTCGAATCAACATTATTTTCTTCACTCAATTCTGGTTCATTGTTATTCTTATTATTTTTATTGTTGTTATTGTTATAATAACTAGTGGATGCAATACTGGATGTAATAGTTTGGTTGATTTGTAATCCTTCATTGTCATTTGTAGAAGATACTTCCGGATGTTCTTCATCAGAGTTTTCATCTTTTTGATAAAAATTTTCAGATTCTTCAACTTTCACAACATTTTTCCACTGAATAACCAAACATTTCGCTGCTTCTCCAAGGTCTCCGCCATATTTCCTTAAACCATTAACTACACGACCAATTCCAGTTTTTTGTAGATTTTGAACGGTAATAGGAAGTCGTGAAAGTTTTGTTAAACATTTCATTATCTGAAAATAAAAACACATTATTAGTTACTATATGTCAAATATTAAGTTGCTATTAAAAAAAAAAAAACACTCATTATGTTAACGATACACAATGTTTAATTTTACTTCCATAATATTGTGTTAATCATGTATGTATAAACATGTTGTTAACATTTCAAAATGTAAGTTTGAATAAAATATAATAAGTTATATTATTATGTTATTACTTATTATATTATAGCTTTATTCCTCAACAGTCACTTAAAAAAAAAAGAAAAAAAATTATAATATACCTATTATAAATATAATTTATAATTTCTCAAATTAAATTAATATATACTATTTAGAATTTTAGAGATTTCTAGCAGCATGCATATATTTTTTTGTAATATCATTTTATGTATGTCTTATAATTTATACATATTTCCTGTGTGCTAATAACTTAAAAGTAAACATTTTATGATTTTTTTGCAAATATCCCACGTTGTAAATTTTTTTTGAAAGAACACAATAAAATGTATAGTTAAATCTGTGAAAGTTTTAATAAATAGTAACATTAAAAAAAAATTGAAAACAACAAATAGATAATATATATAATATTAAGGTACCTATGTATATTTTTCTTCTTATTCTTTATCACAATATCACAGTATAAATACATTTATAAAGTGGGACTGTTATAAATAGCACAAGTTTCAATTACATAAAAATAGAATCGAAATACTTAATATAAAGAATAAACCATTTATGTATTTAAAAATTTAAAAAACAGTCACCTTGATCTACTGACCTAATGAAGTTCTCTTCATTCATTTAGATTAGGTACAAAATATAGTATAGAAATACAGATACTTTCACTGTATATCAATATAGTAATGACAAATTTCACACTGGTATTTTGCCATATTATAATACATATTGTTTATATATTTTTCTATTATTATAATATTTAACTCTATAGTCAATTAATTATTCATGTCTGATAATAAATGAATATTTGTTTATAATTAATATGATTATTAAATAATATAATATTATAATTAAAATTGTATAATTGTAATTCGAACAGTATTTCTCATTTTTAAACTAAAAACTCGCCCTACATATTATTCAACACATAAAAAAATATATTCTCATAAATGTTATTAAACGATATCCATAAACTAAAATAACAAATTTAAAATATTTAAATAAGTTTATTTTCGTATTATCTACGTATCAAATACTTAAGTATCTATTATAAAGGTTACATTTCTATAAAAAAAGTTTTATATATAAATATTAAAGTATAATATAATATTAATTAATATGTAATAATATAAGTATTAAATTTGTTTATACATATGTATGTATAACATTATGATTTTTTTTTATATTAATTATGTGTATTAAAACTTATAGTTTTTTCTTATTTTTGTTTTTATTATATATTTTTTATGTTTATTGCTTATTTAAATTTCTTACTTCTATACTACTATATATATATATATATATATTAATTTATTCCTTAAAAGTATAGATTATTTATTTCTATTAACCCTGAACAGTTGAATTACATTGAAAAAACCAAAACGTTAAAAAAATATAGTTGTATTATTTCTTAAAACAAATATTAAACAAGCTTATAATCAATAAATAAGCAAAGTATAATATACCTGTATAATGTACATTATATATACTTTTAATTAGTATACGTCAAAATTAAAAATCAGATACCTGCTTACCAACCAGTTGAAATATAAGGAAGTTATTTTAATTTTATTATTTCTCTCATTATTTTTTCAAAAATGTTATATTCCTTACAAAACGGTTATTATATATATATATGATCGTTAATTCTACTTATTACATTAAAAACGAGAACATATTTGGTCGATTTAAAAATAAATTGTAAATGTTTGCAATTTTTTAACAAAGATATACTCTTAGAGTAACGATTATACGGATTTCGACAATATGTTTTAATTTAAAAAATCTATAAGTACGAAACCTGCTATTTTTTTGAGCAGACAGATTCAAGAATTCTAAGTTCACCATATTCACTAGATGTCGTTTTCGTGTTTCGTGTTCAAATCTATATGCATAATTGAATTTGAAATTTACCAATTACTTTATTTAGTGTTAGGCAGAGTGTTGGGTATTAACATGAAAACATACTAAAACAAAATAATGGTATTCTAATGTCCAAACACAATGCCTATATAGTTTTCGTCGGAAAAACGTAAATACTTTTCAAAACGATTTGTCTATACTTGGATATTAATATTTTAAGCGTATCAATATAAAATGTAAGCACAGAGTCGGACACAAGGATATTAGTCCGATACAATAACACAATACATGTTGTGTTGTGATTTGAAAAGTTTTGTCTGCTCGTCGAATGCAGGCCACACGAACATAAGGCAGTGGCGTATTTATAACGGTGGACGAATGATGAGACTGCACAGTTTTTATACGTTTATTTGCTAATAAAATTCTCAATATTATATGCGGCCGTGTACGAGCAACTCTGTTATACGGCGAAGGATTGTAGGGTACTTTGGGGCGGACGAATGGATTTAATTCGCCGACCGTTCGCCCGACGCGTGTGTAAATCTAACAGTGGTCGGGTGCGATTCGCGAACGCGCGTTTACTTGTACGGATACGTGGCGGCGGCGGCTCGACACGTCCGCAGAGAACCGTTGGCGTATTGGAACGTACCTTTTCATTGTCGTTGGCCTCGGTGCCCCTGTTGATGTGTCTCTTGTAATGTTCGATCACGTCGTTTAACTTTTTCACATTGGCGCTCATGTTCCGTGTCTACGGACAAGACAATAATAATAATTATAAAACGTTATTGAAATCGTACGCGGGGACAAACGATGAAAACGTGCGCGCCGCCGGTGCGAGAATCCGTTCCCGACGCGGACGTCGTTAGAACACGACGGCGAGAACGATTCAATACGGCGGGGAAACGCGGGATGCGGCGGACGAAGGGGAAGAAAAAGTCAAGTCCCCCCGTGCGCGCGGTACGTGACGAAAGAATACGTAATGGAATACGCCGATGGCGACGGTCGAAAGTCGGAAACGTTTTATGAAAAACAATAGAAATTTCCACGGTTATCATTGGCAAAAACGTAAGCAAACATCAGCTGACCGCGCGGGCGGTGGTGTGAGTTCTCCACGGCCGTGGTCGCGACGGCTTTTTTTTCCCGATAATCACGCGCGCCAACGGTATGAAGTTGGAAACGTTTCTAAAAAAAAAAAAAAAACGCTTTATAGAAGCCGTTGGAACACGGATCTGCAAAGAGGTCTAAAATAAATATTATTCGTCGTACCGTCGCCGTATCTCGGGGGCGATGATCGTCGTCGTAAATAATTTGTCGGGCGCGCCGAAAATATAAAATTGTCGTATCTACGTTCAAGCGTCGCGGAGGTGCTCTCGACCGGCGCGTCTTCTTAACGTATTTCGTCCCTCCGTTCGCGGCCGCGGGAGGGTGAAGGGACGAGATCGTAGCCCGTACACGTTCGGGGAATGAAATTTTGTCAATTTCACTACACCACCTCCTAGCCCCACCGGCACCGAAGCGGCGCGCGCGAAAGGTTCGTCGGACCGCACGGTACGCGCTCTGTCGCCACACCGACACTGCACGGCGGGGCCACGGTCGTGGACACCGCAGCAGACTGACGAGTCACACTCGTTCGTTAGTCTGTCGAACGTTTCCCCGTCTTTCGGTCCAACGTTTCTTTTTTTTTTTTCTCTCTCTCTTGTTTGTACTTGTTGTGTGTGTGTGTGCACTCGCCGCTGTCTTCCTATTTACATTTGTATATTTATATGTATAGATGTCGATCGTTATTAATTGAAGAAAACATTTTTTATTTTACATGCTGTAAATTGTATATTTCGAAGAAAATAAGCGTTTCGTATAACGGTATATATATATATATATTGTGTTTTGATTTACGATATTTTTCGAAAAATTCAGTTACCATACAGAACGACGCGAAATACCGTATACAACATCGAATTATATTATACAATCCCGTCGGCAGTGCACCTTTGTAATCGTTCCCAGTTCGCCGTCGGTAAGTACGTTTTAACAATAATATAATATCGCTTAAGGTTTTCGGCACCTACGACGCTTTTGTTTCTTTTATTCCTACACAATATCTTTAAACGGACACGGCAAAATATATCTTTATGTGTATATAACTCATTGGGTACACGCGTAGCAGATATATAAATAATCACCAAAAACAAACGGTGACATTGGATTTTATATATATATATATAAATTGTTATTTTACTAATATCACGTATTTGACACTTCCTGTATGCGTACCTATACGTATAGATTACACCAGTTGGCCGTTTAAAATACTTTGTCGAAATTCGATTATCGGTCATTTGGATGTTTTATCATTATTTATTTACATGTATACTTATATTTTTTTGGTTTTGTACGACAAGGTGGGCGTAGTGGATTAATACATGCGTCCGATAGTAAATCGTCTTCGATTTTAATAATTATTGGTTCTTTCCACCCACTTTTAATGCGCTTCAATGTTGTATTCGTGTATCCACTAAATATATATTATCGTATCCAAAGTACCCAAATGATTTTATTAAAAAAAAATGTCTATAGGTAACGCGGTTTCATTAATGACGTGACATTGTTTTATTCTATACACTAGTCTTATACAATGTTTGTAAAAATTACTTGTAACTAATCCAGCATAGCTAATGTTTTTAAACACAGTAATTTAAATAACGAAAAGTTAGTCTTGGTTTGTAATTAGAACATTCTCATTTCTATAATCGAATGCTGTCTGTACAATTCACTATCAATAATTATGTGTTTCATTTAATATTGACTTAACCATTAAATTATATAACAATAATTATATCTATATAGATACATTCGTTAATTAAAAAGCTTAAAACGTATCTCTAAATGTCAATAAATAAATACTCGAGTATTTAAAAATAATAATTCATATTATTCGACACCTAATTAAATATAGGTACTTAGGTATTCGTGGTATGTGTAGTTTGTTGTATTTATTAATTATTACTAGATATTTAAAATGCTATCAGATATGAAACACTTGAATTCGATTATAATTTAGACCATATGCTTGATGCGTTGAGTATTTTAATAGTAAACTGTGTGTTCTACATTTGATGTACTCAATAAATATATTTTTTTCATTGATTAATAATACTTAACAGTGTTAAGGAGGTTAGGTATGTATAAAAATTAATTTCTATTTAAAAAAAATATATACACATACGATTTGTTATTATTTTCGTATATTCAAATTTAACAGTTATAAGACCATAAACATTTTCTAGTTCAGATGACAAATTAAAAGTATGTACATATAATATTTTATTGTTATACAGTCACTGTACACACGTTTACCGTGTCCTTGATAAGCGTTGCACTAGGTAATTTATAACAGTTCAATATGAAGAAACCGGCTCCTTCATATACTGTTTTGTCACATTGATTAATGAGAAGTTTTGTTACCTATTTCAAATCTGCTATTATTATTTGTTATGTATCTTGACTAGATTCTTTCTTAATAGTGTGTTGTTAATTATTGGGAACGTTAACACTTTCTAACTAAGTTAAACCGTTAAATAGATATAAATTTAAAAAAAAACCTAACCGGATATATTTCCTTTTTAACATCTGGCGGTTTGTATCTATGATAAAAAGAAAACTATTAAACGGACAATTATTTTTATAATCGTTTTTGATAGGTACAAATAGATAAACAACACTACAGAGCCCAAAAAATAAACTTATTTATATAGGTCTATACAATTGATAAATTATTTATATATGAATAGGTGTTAAAATCACTGAAGCCAATAATATTAGTAAACTTGTATTTTTAGAAATGGATAAATATTGTGTATAATTAATTTTGAATGCGATTTAAAATGGGTAACATGGGAATAGGTATCTATTGAATGATATCCTTTACACTCTATTTTAAATAATCGTTTACTATGATAAACAGTGTTTTGTGTTTTGAGTAATAGGTGTTCACCGATATAAGAATTACAAGCCCCTGATTTTGACACCACAGGAGTACACAATGAATGATGAAGCATTTCCTAGTAATAGTTTTGCATTGTGCTAGTGTTTATTAATTTATTGTGAAATTTAAATAAAAAAAAAAGTCTATTTCGGTAAATATATTGATTATGTTATTTATGTGTTGATGCTTATTGATTTATAGGCTTATCTATATAGAGTACAAATAAAATTGTTTTTAAAATTTACCTAAATAAGTATATTTTTAAATATACTCGAAGTATATTCTCGAATATTTTTTCGAGCAAAAAAAAATAAAATTGATTTTCAAATGATTAAAAAAAATCACACATCTGTTTATATTTAATAAAATATAATTAATAGTAGTTTGAAATTATATTATGAGTTATAAAAAACCAAAAGTTCCATATTGTGTTGTAATTATTATTTGGTATGATTTCTAGTTTTAATTTTATATCAATGTAATGTTTAATAAACCGGTAATAATTATTTAATTGTATTAAACGACGATAATATTTATAGTATATATCATGTATGTTTAAAATTGATTATATAAATTTGGTTGCTTATTATAAATGTAGAAGAAAAAAAATGATATATTTTCGTTACAGGTAAGAATCTTACAGAAAATTAAATATTCAAAAACGTTCTTCAATTTTCGAAAATAATACATACAAACGTTTTCTACATATACTTGCGATAAATAATAAGTTTACTCATTTACATATAATTGTTTTCGACAGCTACTTTTAAATATTTGTATTTTTTTTTTTTTTTTTTTTATGAAAAAGATATATATTTTATATTTTTACTTTGTGTGTGTTAGAAGACATTATAATTACATTTAGTTGTTGTTTCCACGGTTACGTGTCGAAATAAAATATAATAACAAACACATATCAATCGATTTCTTGTATTATTTTTTACTATAAGGAACAACATTAGAATAAAACCTATTTGCCTAATTTATTTATTGGAATAATGACGAATAAAATCATTTCCTGGTACTAAAAAAAAAAAAAAAATAAATATATAATTTTTAATATTCAATTATTATTTTTTGTTTTTTTTATAAGATCGTTTATATGGATTGTAATACTTATTGTATATTTTTAGTTTTGTTTATTATTCAGAACTCGTATAAGGTATATGTTATAAATTATAATCATTGAAGATAGAATAGATAACTCAATGCAGTGTACATGTAATATTGGCACACACACACACATAATAATATATATATTGACCAAAGTGTAAAAAACATGTGATGGATGAGAAAAAGGCGAAAGGGCTAATAATCATTGGTGTTGTCCACGGGTATTTCGTAAACAACGTTCGAGTTTTCTTTTTTCATTTTATTAATTTGGTAAACAAGTGTCGTTTACGTTATTGCAAATACAAAACGACGTGTTTCTCGGATGGTTTGAAATGTGTTTTTCGTTTTATAAATGGATTTTTTTCAATCAGGTGCCGCGAGTATCGCGGCCATAGCAAGTTTAAAAATAAGATCACTATGCGCGCCCGCTACGCTTCTAAATTATATGCGTCTCATTATTTTCGCCACAATCTAAATTAAGAATTTTTTTTTTTTTTTTAATATATTCGCTCATAATAAAAATAGAAATTCACATCGTATTACGCCATTAACTGAGAACACCTATAATAATAATAATAATAATACGCGCAAATAACGTATTACTACTACGCGTAATTTATGATGTTATTAGAAAACGTTTTATTATATTATGTGTAAATGTCAAAAGTCACCGTTTATTCAATATTGTATTTACAGGATATTCGCGTATATATTTTAATTGCCATTACAGTATAACGGGACGACGTAGGTAGTTGGAAAGTAGAAAACGCATTGACGTTGTATTATCACATATTTATATCGTGGATTTTTTTTTTCTTTTTCCATATATAATTTTATTATATTATTGTAATATACCTAACATAATATATGTTTTTATTATTATTTATAATCCTTCGAGGACACCGAGTGGTTAAAACGTATATTATTTGAAGCGTTGCGAATTCGAAATTAAAATACACACACACACACGTATACGCGATATAACATCTATTAATCTATTCAGAATTTGACACAGCGCGAAAACAATATATGTCAAGCGAAAAATAACGCATATACCGACGTAGGTTTTGATTTCAAGAGTAAATTTTACTGGATTTTTTTCAAATGTTTCAATGAATACACAGAATTAAAACAATAAACTTCTGTGCGTAATTAAATAGTATGTATAGAACTCGATAATTAACGTTTAATCGTCAATATTGTTTTTACCAGAACACATGTAAACGTACGCATTAAATTATAAAATAACGTAAATACTTGCATAGATTACGAACATAATACGTAAGTGTCATAACTTTGAAACACATTGTCGTAATAATTATTGTTTATAAGACGCGTATTATTAAAAATCTCGACAAGTGTAGTTACATATATATATATATATATATATATGTACACTCGTGAGCAAAAAAATCGACTCGTATAAAACACAATATAATATTTGCAAAATAAATTTAAATCACAAATTGAATAAAATTGTTCAATCATTTATATAGTAAAATTAAAATAATTTAAAATCGATTATTATGACTTGTAGAGTAGGATAAGCGATAAGCGATAAGGTATGGTTTTCAATTTTGAGAAAAACAGTTATAAATAAATACGTAACTTGACGTAAAAACAAATTTTTTTTTCGTGGTAATTATACATTATAATACTAGGTGATGAAATATACAAAGACTATGGGTTATTTCATACTTAAAATGTAACGAAAAAAGTTCCTTTTGACTATGATCGGCCTCAAGTATAAAGTAGAAATTTTAGTTTTCTTGTTTTTTTTTTTTTTTTTTTTGTTTATTGTTATATAAAAAAAAAGCAAAGGGGGGAGTTTGAACCCTTATAAAACGTCCCTGGCTACGTCACTGATTATACGATTCAGGGAGGCACGTTAATTTGAGAATGAAAGCCAAATACTTGCACGTGGATAAGTAAAATGTATATGTGCTAGAAATTTCCAAAATATGTATTGGTAGGTACGAAGAAACAGTATCGTGAAATTTATTAACAGTCGTTATTCACGGTCGATTTATACGAATAATAAAAACGATTGTGTCGAAAGAAAAGTAAGTTATAATTTTCGAATGCTTCATTTAATAATAATAGGTAAATAAATAAAAATATATTTAAATCGAATCCGCGGCGGAAAAACATCAATTACTATAATAAGGGATTTGTGATTATAGTCTGTGTGTGTGTGTACGTATTAATACATCGGAACCGAGTAAGTATGTTTTATTTGCTAATTTTATAATATTTGTTTCGCCTCAAAATATTGTAAATATTCTAATAGTATATTATATATGAGCGATTTATATATTGTTTCATATCCCCCCGGAGTCTCGGGAATTTTATTTGTTCAATTTATCAATGAAATCGCGTTGTTTTACGTAAATTAATTCGTGTTATCTGTACGCGGCGGCGGTATATCTGCAGTTTGAACTATCAATAGAAATTTAAAATATTTCATTTCAAAACGTAATATCACCAGCTATTATAAATTGTATACATAATTATTGTTGAAAATGCGGGGGAATTAATATTATACGCGTTATTTATGAAAATAATCGATTTAAATTTTCGCCCACGTCATTTGAATCCCGACTGTCTTGCGCAAGTCGCAAAAAAAAAAAAAACCTCTCGGAGTACCGTTTTTTCTTTATATACGTATAAATATCCAATCCTATCGGTCTCGAGGATCATATTCAGCATCGTTAAAATCTTATTTTAAATTCATTCCTGCGCTTATTCTCACACTTGCTTTCTCCGTTCGAAATCCTGTAAATATAACCCATTCCGTGTACATCAACTGTATAATAATATTAATAATCTATTCGAATTCTCGCGATAATGGACTCGACCACCTGTGTGTGCACATAATATACACGTTCGAATTCGGGTCGCAGTGAATTATTCGAATACATTATAAAAATATTTTTCATTGTACCGTTTGTAGAAAAATACGTCTTTTATTCTCGAGCATTCAATGGAAAATATTTTTTTTTCTTATACAAATTTTTCGACCACTATGCGGTGTTTTACATGTTTATACAATTTGAATTTTTTTTTTTAAGTAAATGATAATTATCGTACAATGTTATCATCAGTCGTCGCCGCACTCTGTATTTTATATGTGTGTAATGGCGCGAACTCATTGCCAACTACTATTAGACAAATATCTTCTTAGTGGTTTAAATTATTGTACTGCAGTGTAGTGTTAATTCTCACGCGAGTTGCTATTAAAAATAGATCGAGTCATTTCAATGATTTTCTCTGCATCGAATTGCTTAACGTAGACTCTCCCACATATAATAATAATAATAATAATAATAATCGCAATCGCGATGATAATAATATTGTAATTGGGGATAAATAGAAAAAATTCAAAATTGTGCGTGTATATAATTAATGTTTTTGGCTTTTATTATTATTATTATTATTATATACTTGTTTTTGGAAATTCGTTTTATGAATATTTTTTTAGAAGTATTTTTCACAACTGTGCTGTGCAAAACTACGCGATATGTATTGTATATAGATAGATTGTCTAAAATCAATTTTGCTCAAGCATCGTTGAAATCTCATTGGCCAGGGCAATGCTCCTGTGAACGATTTAGAAATGCAGATGTCTGCGACCACGTAATATCCTGTAGATAAAAAACAAAATATGTATCTCTTTAGAAGATAATAATAATATACAGTGTTATTATCGTCGACTTATGAATTATCTTATTATATAATCACTATTTCATTGCCGTCGTATTTTTCATTATTGTTTTTATACAAATAAAATAATAATGATTTTTTTTTTGAGATACTTTTATCGATAATAAATGATAATTGTATTCGTAAAATTATTAGTTAAATTTATTGTTGTCAATCGAACGAAATCGAAAATATAAAAAAAAAAACATAATTCCGATGCGTTATATATTATATATAAAATAAACAATATTTTTATTGTGATATTAAGTGTACGTTTTACGAAGTCAGTTTTTCTGACTATCATCTGTGACACGAAATGTGTACATGTGTTATATTATTTTTGTGTGCACGAAATACCAGATATATGAATTGATTGTTATAAAATCAATGTCATGATATTGACGACTGCGATGAAAATATTACTGTTTTTTTTCTTCGTGTTTTTATTTCATTCCGATCGTATTTTCCGTTTTTGTTTAGCTGTTCGATTATTATTATTATTATTATTATTATTATTATTATTATTATTATTATTATTATTATTATTATTATTATTATTATTATTATTATTTTATCTTTCTAATTCATCAGACCTCTCCGTAATATATTCATTTTGGTTATTTGATCCGACGAATATAACATTTTTTGCAGGATTATTATTTATTATATATAGAGGAACTGTATTGTAACACGTTTTATACGATTTACGAGGATTATGTACGTATTATATTCTTATAATTTTATTAAGTTTTATTGGTATTAAAAAAAAAAAAAAATCATTTCCTCTGTACCGCAGATAATATTACGCGTTGTGTAGCCATAGAAAAAAAATTTAACATATAATAATAATAATAATAATATTATTATTATTTTCATATTAGTCCATTTTGTTTGCTGACATTATGCGTGTGTGTATAGGAACTTAGATAAAATATTGTCTCGAACGAGAAGCGTATAATAATCAGTTGTTCGAAACGATTCACGGACGTGTTTCGTATTATGTTAATAATATTATTTTATCTACGTTAAATACGGAATATTTTATGCTTTAGACGCCTCACAATATAATTCCCGTACGCGTATAATGGTTTTTAATTCGTTTATCAAATAATTTGTATTACTTCGTTTGGAGTTAATTTTTTTTCGGAAATACAAATTATTTACTAATTTCATTCCGTATATAAAATTTTCGATATAAATATTATGCACGTACATAATATTATAATACCTATAAAAGTATAATATATTTATCACACTTCATTTTGTATTATATTGTTTGGTCACATTATAAATCGATTTGAAATCATCCATAGCTCGTTAGACGGATTTCGATGCGGTTTTACATATATATAATATTGTTTTAAATAATTCGACTCGTTCACAGAGGCTCCGTATAATGTGTATTAAGGTTTAATCGTATTATACGTTGTGTCATTTATTATCGAAGCAATGTAACGGCGTGCGGGAATGTAATACGAACGTTTTAAACAATATATTTTATAGCTCGTTACCAAACGGCTTTTTTTTTTTTTATCTCAAATCGATTGAAATATCGATTTATTATATCGTTGTCGACTATTTTTATAATAATAATTAGCTGATAGGTATAATATTGTTCATTCGTGTATAACGTTTTTAATTTATTATTATTTTTTCGATGAAATTGTAATATTTCGAACTTTTTTTTAAAAATATTTTGCAATAATTTTTTATAACATTCATTTTGAATTTTACATGAAAAACATGTAAGACGCGCGCGGCAATGACGTTCATGATGAATTCTTTTATGGTTCGTTTAATGTGAAATTTTGGAAATTTTCCATTCCGATTCTTTTACATTATATAATAATAATAATAATATAGTTGGAAATGTTGTGAAAATCGGTAATTTTAGTGATTTTATTATTTCATACAATTCGGAATTTGCTCTGCTCTCCGTGTGCGTGCTCAGGATTCTCCTTTGATCCTGTGCAGTGTTATGTGTGTACATGGGCCTGGTTAGAGATCCGTTGAACGTGTTCTCCGATGCCTGTGTAACGCGTAGAGCGTTACAATAAATGTGTTTGATGAGCGCGTGAATTCGCGACGCAGGACGAACGGCCATGAGAACGCTGCACGTGCAGCTTTTTTGCGTTATCCGAGGTATTTGCAGTTATATTGTGTCGGTATTTCATAGAAAACCGTGTCGGTGGAAACACGTGACTTTTTATATATATATATATATATATATATATATATATTTACGCAGAACGCAGATATCACCGCGACGCAAAAGATGAATGCGACAAAAATCGTTATTATAGAATTTTATTGAAATTTCGCGAAAGAATACATTCAAGTACACACAAAATGAAAATTTCAGTTTATATATACGTATATACGTACAATTACTATAAGGTTTATAATAATTGATTTCGTTTCGCTCGAAGCTACGAATCTAGGACAAAACTCGACTGTCTGTAATCGTTAATACATATATATGCTAGTCGTTGTAGTATATAGTTGCACGGTAATAATATCGACACGTGTAAATGAAAAAAAAAAATCTCAGTTAGTAATACGCGTTCTAAATACACGTTTTATTTTTCCCCCGTAAGATTCAAACGTTTTTGATATAATTTTTTCCCGCCTTGAAATTACAAAAAAAAGCGAGCACAGAGTGTTTTCGCGCGGACAAATAATTATAATTTATTATTATTATTGAAATGTTGGCTAACAATTAACGCGCGGGGACTCTGTATAATCGATCAGAAACACCATTTGAAATGATAATATGTAAACGGTATATTTTAATATTTAGCAGTTGTCGACTTTTTAAGCAAATAATGTCTAACGAACAAATTATTATATGCGCCCTTGTAAATTTTTTTTTCTATTTTTGTTCCCGCGAACCAGCTGCTGTAGTGTTATTGTGTATAGAACGTGGATTTATATTATCGTTCGATCGATTTATATATAAAAAAAATTATATGTGCGATATAAAAACCAACGAAATCGTATTCAATAATAATTATTATTTCTATTATTATATGTTATCCTGTTAATATTTATAGTGATTGACAATTATAAAATATCGGAGTAATTACTGTATAATATTATATTGTTTTCGCAACTATATATAAGTGATTTTTTTTTATATATTAGATTGCCATGCGTTTTGGCTATGTAATTTTGTATGTTTACTTACGCGTCAAATTTAATCGTCAGCACTTCGATTTATTTAAAACGCTATAATATATTGTGGTTATAGTTAGGTATAAAAAAAAAAATATGTAGCGAAGCCCCGGTGGCCAGTGTTGTTATGGATGTCGCTCGTGTATCGAATCATAAAATTACAACATTAATAATGCGGAATTATAAATGTTTGAAATATATATATAACTTCTATATAATATAAACAGCGCAATAAATTGGGAAAAAATATTTAAATGGGTATACGAATTTGTAATGATCATTATTTTGTTAGTCGAAAAGTCGTACGCAGAATAAAATGGACCGATGCTCTTATTAGCTTCTCTCTGCAGAATCCGAATTTATATATATTAAAAATAAAATAACATAACGAAAGAGGATACTTTCGGATATACATATATGGTGGTCGGATGAAATGAAAAAGAAAAAAAAATGTTGGAATGATGTATGTTGTATGTGATCAATGTTATTTAGTCCATATATATACATATAGGCCTATAGTAATAATAATAATAATCCAAAAAAATATGTATCTTATCTGAAATTGTTTTACGTCAATCTGCAATTCATAATTAAATAAGTGGTGTTATAATCTGAACGTGTAATATTATTGTACCTTTACCTATACCACTGTATATATATATATAATGTCCGTAATAAATATTATTATGTTCACGTAACACAATATAACAATATCAGCTAATAAACATTATATTAACCGTTTTATTATAACGAACGAATTAAACGAACAACGATGAAACAGTGTGCAGTATACGTACACACACGCATAATCGTGTACACGCCACTAATTATTCATTTTATCAATATAAGTCATAAATGAGCGTAAGTCGTAAATAAATCGTGTATAAACGGTAAATTTCAAAAAGAATTTTATTACAATATTTCTTTTTACGCGTGTAATTAAGTCGTTCGGACACGATTGTATGTTGTAACCGAGTATATACTAATTTATATTAATCATAATTTATAGTAAAACCGTCGTTCCGTCAAGTTTCGTCTCGTAATTATTGAACAAATAATTCTTAGTATATAATACGATATTGTATCGCCGTGTTCGGCCAACTGGTTTTTCTAAAAATCATTTTCAAATAAAACATTTTGTCATTTTGTTGTTTCAGATCGTACTAGCAAGTGTATCAGTCTAGGAAATGGGATGTAATGTACAAAAAATAGTCACGTGGTAAGTAAATATAATAATGATAATAATAAAGAGTAACGAAAAAAATTGTTCCTTTTTTTTTTCACGTCGATTACGATACATACTCGTGTACATATAATTATTTATGTGGAAAACCTACGACGTACTTAATAATATGTGTGTATACGTATATAATCTGTGTGTGTGTGTGCGTACACAATTGTGTGAATGTTTAAAATGTGTATTTTTTTTTTTTTTGTGAATATTTCAGGTATCAAAAAAAAATTGGCACTTATGATAAACAACAGTGGGAAAAAACTATCGAGCAACGTATTCTCAGCGGATTCACGCATGTTCCAAAGAAAAATGCTAAACTGAAGACTGATCTTATTGACGTAGACTTAGTGAGAGGTAAGATGTAAATATGATAATATTATCTATTTATACTCGGAATTGAATAAATAATCGTTTATTATTGTACTGTATACGTGTATATTCGCACGAGGCTTCAAAACAAAAACAAAAAAAAAATGTTTTACAATATTACACATATATAAAATGGCTGCGGCTGGTAACGTCGTACGCGTTATAACCTTGCCCTTGGTTGTACGCGCGGTGTTTTTTGGATAGTCTGAGGTTAAGGTCTATTGATTTTCTTCCACATTGACCCTTTTCCTGGGCAAAATCAATACCACCTAACCGTGTGCGCCGTCCCGCGTATTATAATAACACTACAGTAGACTCTCCTCTCCTGCTCATTCGCGGGAGGGTTTGGCGCGCGTTTATAATACCGCGCAGTACTTGTATATATTAATCGTTCAAATGCGTCTCACGTTTTCAAAATACATAATAATAATAATAATAATAATAATAATAGTGACGCAGTTGAAGACTTTCATTATATCCTACGCGCGAGTTTTTTAAAAATATCGATTTTTTTCTCACCCCGTGCAAGCTATATTAAATATAAAATGTAAAGAACACATTTTCTTTTATATTATTCTTGCGTCACGGTCATTCGAATAATTTTCAGCGAACGAATTCGCATAATTATTACACAGCGAAAAATTTTAACTTTTACTTAAAGTGTGTGTGTGTGTGTGTGATAAAATATAATAAAAAAACAATAATGTGTAAAACCTATAAAACCTGTAATACCTAATAATAATAATAATAATAATGGTTTTTACTCGAAAACTGTAGAGCAAATAAACAATACAATTATCAAATAATCTTTCGCTTATTATAACAACAAAATCATTTGGATTTAATTTATATCGTACTACATGTAAGTTTATGCAAAGACCGATATGAATTGAAACGAATATGAGAAATGAAAAGCGTCGATGATGAAGGAGGAGGAAAGAGAAAAGAATATAACGTAAACGTGACACAACAGTATCGTCGAATATTGTATTTAACGATATACGTACGAATATAGTGGCGCTTGAATAAGTGAAGGGTACTAAAAAAACTATGCAGTAGTGTGCAATAAATAAAAACGAGATTGGAAAACGCCAGCTCGTAATTTTTGTTATTTTTCGTTCGCGCGCGCGTATAAAAATATATTGCACAAAATGTTGTAATAAAGCGCAGAATCGTTTTCAAACGACGAAAATAGTGAAATAAACGAAAAATGGATGCGTGAAATAAAATAATAAATTCGTACGTATAAGAAACAACACGCGTGTGTGTGCCTTTAAGACGCATAGAAATATGAAAAAAAAATTAAAGGAACTACTACTATTGGTGTTTGTTTTTTATTGGATCGTGGTTTATTTTATATTACCGGTTTCGATAGAAATCGTCATCGTGTCCCCGTCCGCAGGTGGATTATGATCAAGGGGAAAATGAAAAATACAATAAAACGCGAAACGCCGTATAAATAAATTGTACGTAATGTGTTAATAATTAACACACCTCTTACACGCAAAATATTTATTATAAATCGTTTTCGTCGAGAAGATTCGACGCAATCCGCGACATAATAGTTTTATGTCGGGAAAAGAAATCGCGTTTTTGTCTTTTTTTTTTTTTACGACGGGCATTTTGACATTAATAACAGATACGAACGAGTACTACCGGATTAGAGCATCAGCAGCAGCTGCAGCAGGCGCGTGTGAAACATTTTTTTTTTTTTAAAGTATTTTCGCGTTTTTCCAGGATCGGCGTTTACCAAGGCAAAACCGAAACACGGATTTTTCACGGTTACCCGGCTGGCCGTCGTCCGGCTGCTGTTCTTACCATTCTATTACCGATGGTACATACACCAGACGTCGTGGAGATTGTTTCTGTCGCTGTTGTTCCTGTACGTTTTGCAATTGGGAAACATCTTGTTGTTCGGTTACGTCACGTTCGCATCGGCCGAAGAGGACGTACCTTCGGTATATTATAAATAATATATTAAATACGTGCGCAGCAATACTGTTAGAAGTAGAAAGTAACACTTACACATAAAACTAATGATCTCAGTAATATTATGTAATAGGCTGCGCGAGAAAACTCTACGGCGAAATACTACTACGTAAAATGGCGTTTTTCTCGATCGCGTAATTTTTCCAATATTTTTTTATTTTTTTTTTCGACATAAATTTAAAAAAAAAAAAAAAATCGCGAATGAACAATTAATAAGGAAATACGTACGCTTACGGTTTTGTGGAATTCAGGTTTACACTGTACCTGTATGACGTTCCCAAAACGGCGTGCGTTTACGAGTAAGCCGGGACAATTTTCTAGTGGATGTTCACTGCGCGTCCAGACGTCGTTTCTGTTTTAGCTATGAGATGGTTTGGGCGAGGGGGTGCCAAACTCCATCAGTCTAAAAAGTAGCTCGCAAGAAGCGCTGTAGCCAAAAATGTTTACCGCTGTTAGGTAATATAATAATTTATTATCGCTTTTACGTTCAATCAATCACATTAAGACTGTGATAATGTTTATAAAAGACAAAACTTGAAGTCATCAATTACCGGACGAATAATCAGTATTTGTCAGTACTTTACATAATATTTCAGTATTATACCCGTACGTCGATATATTTCAGAAATTAAGAGGACTGGGCAGTGAGTCGAATATTTCATTACTAGGTGTCCAGTTGGACACCGAAAACCCCCTTAAAAAACGCCCTGGATCAAGTAGTTTATATTATATATAATTTCAGCTGAACCACGACGAAAACCTATAAGCGTTTCGCGCAACGACGAACGCGCGCACTTACGAGAGAATAATTGGAATTCGACGGTTCGCAAATGTCGATAGATTTTTTTCTCCAACTGCGACGCAGTTATGAAAACACTCACGGCCCATCCACAATAGAATGACAATTATTATTGTCCGACGATAGACTTTTAAGAGTCATAAACGATAACGACGGGGACGGTGTGCGAACAGCGAAACCACCTATCGAAAGAAAAAAATTAAACACGTTTCAGTCCATAGTTTGAAAACTAATAATTTCTTTATGTATTTGAATCGAATTGTATACTTGCGCTCGCGCGCGAACTCCTGTGGACCCGTCGTAGGGATTTATATATATAAATGTACATTACGATTTCAGACGAAATCATACATTACCTATGTATCCCGTTGAAAAGTGTTAGTTCAACGGTTTAGTAGGATGACGGCGAGGGGGTAATACGCGTACGTCGCGTTTCTTATCGCCGCGGCGTACGAAATAGTCTTAAAGAAATTATTTGTTCGCGCTCGTTTATCCGCCATGTGTCCGTTTCAATTGAAAACTGTTCGCGTGCATTGACTTTATTACGCGCACGCGAATGCCAACGATGATATGACCTCGAATTAATAAAAACAGTAGTCCGCAGATCGAAAATAACCGATTTTTTTTCTTCTTCTCGTAATTCGTTCCGCGCGCCGTTTGGATTTCATTGAAATCGACGTGTACATCGATTCGTAATTTCAACAAACCGACGCGATTATTTTATACACGAGTGTTATTGTACAAAAAAAAAAAAAAAAAAAAAACGCCCGCGCACACGCCTAAGAATAAAAAAAAAATTGGAAAAACGGGGTTGTGCGTGTTTTTTTCTTTTTTTTTTTAACACATATACTACGCGTGCGGTTAGGTCGCGTCGTCTCGATTGAGAACGTCGTGAGGTAGAGACGAGCCGTTTTTCGGGGGCGTCCTGCAAAAAAACAGTTCCGATAAACAGCGCCTCGTGGTGACGACGACAATACGCGCGGTGCGATCATCGCGTCGATCACTCACCGAGTAATTGTGTTTTGTGTATCGTCGTTGGCCAGCGAATATAATTATATATATTGTTCGTATGCAGTGTAAATTGTATAAATTTATAGTCGTCTCATTGCGGTGGTGGCGAAAAAAAAGTGCTTTGGCGGACAACCACCCGTGCGTATAACCTTCTAACTCTGTACGCGGCGAATGTGCTTACGAGACGGACAAAAGGCGACGAAGGAGGAAAAAAAAATACGCGTATATAACGAACAATCCGTATGAAATATGTGCGTTTTTATACGCTACACGTATAAATTTTGGTATTCGGCAGCGTGTATACGACGACTTCGTAAATGTCTTTTAAAATTTTCCGCGACTCCACGTTCGTGTCGTAATAAAATTAATAAGAAATTTCTCGTATATTAAAATATATTTTATAATAATACGCGGAATGTCCTAATCCTCCTCTGGTCTCTGCGCTCTCCGTCGTCTATCCACTGTATCGCCAAAAGCACTCGGCGGCCTTCGTCAAACGAAATGTTTCCGCAAAAATAATATTTTATACCCTTTGACAACAACAACAATAATAATAATAAAATTAAATATATTGCGAGACGTGGTAAATTCCGGTAAATTGATATTGACGTTGTTGTGGACGTTTAGTTGAAAATAATTTACACTGATATCAATAAATTTGCGTGTCTATGGCGGGCGGGGGGGGGGGAAATTCTCGGAGAACTTAAACAAAACACTTCTTTTATGTCTAACCGAAACGGAAGAATTTGTTGTTAAATCGAATTTATCGGTTTTATTCAAACACCGCCGCGGCGGTAAAAAACAAAAACAAAAAAAATAACGAAATAATTTTTCTTTTATAAATAAACGCCGCAAACCGTCTCAACATATCGTTATTATACCGTTTTCAATCTCTTTGTAATTGAAATATGTATATTTTCGTTTAATTAACAACATTTTAAAACGTTATCGAAAATATTGATAAAAAGAGAAAATAATATACGCGGTGGTTCGTAACAAATGGCAAGAAAAGACACGTACGATTTTTATATTTTAAACTCTGCGATGTATACGAATCGATTTTTTTTTTTATAAAAACTACTTGAAATACTGGCTAGAGAAAAAAAAATTATAAACGTTACAAATTCCTACAGTTTTAATAACATGTAACGTGTTCGGCCTGTGCGCGCGCGTGTATTCTCTTCGAAATTCGAACCGAACCGATTCCGAATGAGTTATGTACATATTACATACATTGTATAGGATTATTTATATTATTATTTGAAAAGGAAATAAAAATCAGTCGTTTGATGTACGCGTAAACGCGTGTTCATTTATCGTATTAAATACATATATGACTCCAATAATACCGATAAAAATTCTATCAACGCCGATGAGTATAGCAGTGTCGATGATGTAATACTTCGAAAATTGATTGGAAATCGTCTAATTAAATGTTAATGTTATGGACTATATGCGTTTTCGTCGAGCGACGTTTCATTACACATACTCGGAATACTTAAATACCCGGGGATATAATTGGATTTGATAGAAAAAAAAAAACATATGCTTCTTACATCATTCATCAAACAACATCGTTCGTTTCATTATGAACGAATAATAATAATAATAATAATAATTATATGACCGCGGTGTAAAACGCGCGATTGATTTAAACGTTTGAAAATCGCAATTTTTAGCTACCTGCCAATAATCAATACCAATAATATTAGTTGAATATTTTTGTTTGTTTGTTGATTTGAAAATTATATTATTATTATTATTAATTATGTTGTCACGAGACGAAATCCAATTTACAAATTTCGATATAATTTGTTGTTGTTTGTGTAGTGTATCTCTCTACTGCATATCGCATAATGTTAGTTTTAATTATTGTAATTTCACGTTTTTACGATTTCGTCCAGTAATCGTTTTATTCGTTATATGTAATCGACGACCTTTAAATGGCACAAAAAGCACAAACAAATAGTTTCATCGGAAAAATCCTATCTGTAATAATAGAAAACAAGGTTACGTATTATAATTTACCATAATGCATTATACGAGTACACTATAAAGATGTTATTGGGGGACAAAGAATTAAACATTAATCGTGAACTGATGACGGTTGAACGGATAAATAAAATAGGAATTATATATATGAACGTCGTTTGCCGATGACATAAAATTTCGTAAAAGTTACAATTGCCCGAAGTTCTGAAACTGTGTTTTATTCAAGATAATTTATAATAGTACGCATTTACGCTGTTGGTTTTGCAGAATTGTTCACGAATATCATTTTTCCACAAACCTTTAAGCCACGTTGCTTAGTTACGTGATACGCGGGGCTAATCGGATTTCAGCATTTGGGATTTATTTTTGTACTCTTACGTTCAATCGAAATCTAGGGATTATCGGACCGCATGCTGTGCATTGTTGTCGTCCGTTGCTGTAATGTCAAATCGTTGTGTGTTGAAATCGTACAGCGATATTATAATATTATTATGGAAAATATTGTGTTTTATGATGTGCAAGTATGACTTCAAATTCGAAAGCGTTCAAATTCGACTTCTGATTGTGACATTAAAAGGATAGTCGAAGATTTATAGATGGTTTATTCGTGTCTAACCAGATCTATTATAGTCCGGCATAAAATTTCTAATCCCAGCGTTAAACCCGATTATATGGATCTTACGCTACTCGAATCCTTCGGTCCAGAGCAATGGGAAAACGACCCTCTCAGAAGAACCGCATGTGTCTTAGAGATGTGCATTGAGTTTTTAGATATTGGTTAACATACTCGTATATATTAATGTACAAAACCCGTATAAGACGTTTACATATTTTATTTTGTTACTTGAATTAATTTCAAACTATGTACTTCGTATGTATTATGAAGATTTTTCATACACGGTCATCCGTTTATACTGACCGAATTCTATTGTCGGTGAAATATAAACCGTTTTTAAAACTTTGAGTTTCGCAGTACTAGAGAAAGGAAAAATTTTCGAACCGGGACGCTGTAACATTTTAATTAAAGCTTAGTTAGAACTCGCTTGTTTTTTTTTACTCATTAGGTTTATGTGTTTAAAAAAAAATATAATATATATATATATAACACATTTTTTTATTTTATTTTTTACACATACACATATGTATATATTTGTTTAATATTAACGACAAAAAGGTGTGCCGTACATGAATATAAAATGTGTCAATAAAACTATTCTGTTTACTTTGTTATAGATATCTGTTTTTTTTTTTAATTGTCGTAAAATCGTGTACTTATTAAAATTATTTTTGTGGAATGTATAATTATAATAAGAGATAAAACATAATACAATGTACGCGAGTCATAAAATAATTTCCACATATTTTCGTCGTGCCATGTATAGTCGTATTCGTTTATAATATTTTTTTCACTGTCTTTGCTGTACTTCAGCCTCAGACGAACGTAATATTTTTCTCAGTGAAATTTCGTAAGTGGTGGACCAACATAATAATTTACGAATAATATAATAATAATAATAATAATAATAATAATAAAAGTGCAGTAATTGAATTAATATTTAATACAGTTCTTATAATGACGAATTTCTCGAGAATTTGTAAAGGAGTCCGAAATCATTTCGTATACATTTTTTTTCCTTTTTCTATTATATTTTTAATCACCGATAACATCGAATAATATTATTCCTCTTATTCAAGCGAAACCGGCGGCATAGTATTTTATTATCGCCGAATTTTCAATTTCACCATTTGCAGGTACAGGCCAGTTTTTTTTCTTTTAGATACAGCATTCTAAAACATTTGAACTTTTTGATTTCAAATTAAATCTAATAATAATAAGAATAAAAATTAGGAATGTTATTCTGCGTTCCGAACCCTGGAATCTGATTTGATATTTAATTCTGAAGTGGTTACAGTGTACTCATAATAACATAGATAATTATTATTTTTCCAGACTGTAACGCTCGGTGAAGTATTGAGCCCGTTCGTCATGATGCTCGTACTGAGCATTGTTCATTCGCAAATCGTGTCTACCACTACGATTTCAAAAAAGAACTTCCTGAAAACCTCTAGATCTCATAGCCCAAGACGTGCTAAAAGGGGGCATTCTACCTCAACTAAAATTAAAAGTAATAATATTTTATCACATGCATAATTTATTTGTTTATATATATATTTATTTATTAAAAACTAAACTAATCGAAGAAATTGTAAAACGTTAGTTTCGACTGAATTGAATGTGGAAAATATTCAATCTTTGAGCGGTACTGATGCTAAATACGCAAAACGGAGAAATAGAATGTGAGTTACATATTATAATAATATGTGTATTTTTCTTTAATAAACTAAAACAAATTTTACACGATTTGTTTCAGTGGAGACGTATCTAAACCACACAATGTAGTATGGGACACGTCGCCTGTGAAAACACGTCATTGGGTTCTGGAATCGTTACCGGACGTCAGTGGTTCTTTGGTTCCCAAAGGTTTTACTCCGGATTTACGTTTAGTCAATCGGGAAGAGAAAAAACAGTTGGGAGGAATGTGCGTATACAATACATAAAAATCGATTATTTTTAAATAAATGGTAATTAGGCAAATTTCTTATGTTCATATATTTGTTTATGTATGCGTTTTTATAGAGATCGTATGGATGTGAGACCTATTGTTACGTCCAGTTCGGCACATGACGATGACGGTTTCGAAAGTTTAAACGGTAATGGTTCTAGCGATAATCCCGAAGAAGATATCTTGACTGGTTCTACCATCACATCCCAAATGTCTGAGTCCACCAGTGCTGAACAGTCGAGTAGTACTCCCAAACACGATCAGTTTGTAGAAAAAGTGGAAACAAACATAACATCTATAAAGAAAAAGCCTGCAGACGACATTGTTATTAAAAACGTCTCCAGTCAAAAGAGGTGCTTGAGGTTCAAAAAAACTCCAATATCTACCAAGGCTTCCATTGTGGATTTAGACCGTAGGCTTTCAGGTATAAATAATATAATATGTTTATAGAAATCAAATGTAACCACTTTTTATTCGCCTTTGAAATTGTTCCCTTTTGCAGCTTTCCAGACGTCTGCTTGTTTTCAATACTCTGTCAATTCAGAATCCGAAGACAGTGAACAAGAAAGAGAAAATGAAAGTTCGATAATCCCAAAAGTAACGTTTATTGTTTGTAATTTATGTTTTTTTTATTCATGTTTCACAATAAATTAAAAGCAATAATATGCTAATTTTTTTATTATGTTGTTACGAGCAGCGTTTGGTTGTACGGCGTGGCCATCGTTTGCAAGTACTTCAAAAGACGAATTCTGATGACGACGAAGACGATAATGTTGATAGCTCGTCTAGTCGACAGACCGATGAAGAAGGAGATGTATTGTCTTCGAACGGAGGTAGTGCTTGTCCTCTGTCTATGTTGACCGAAGGTACCACCAGTGCCGGCGAATGGATTGGTCTGACCACAAACACAGAAGAAGGCTCTTCTACTTCAGATATGGACGCTGACCAGACCAATACTTTGTTGAGTGATAATAATCAAGATCATCCATTTTTATGGGAATTCGAAACTGTGAGTTTATTAGCAATGAATAAACAACACTGACGTAGAATTGAACAACATGAAATCCTATATGACGATATTATAATATTTTTGTTTGAACAGACACCAACTGTGATACTTAGCCCAAGTTGTGCGGCATCAGATCGAGGTAATGTTTTTTGATTCTTTCGTTGTGTGAAATCACCGTATTGATTACGATTAATGGGTATATATTGATTTCAGTGAGTTGTACCATGTGGGAAAAGAAAGAAGTGAAAAAAGCAGATTTATCTGTGTTGGATATAAGTTCTGCGATCATTGCTAGAGTAGAAGAAATACCCGAACAAATGGATTACTTTTACTTGGGTAAG
The DNA here is from genome assembly GCA_032441825.1 of Chaetogeoica ovagalla. NCBI lineage: Eukaryota > Metazoa > Arthropoda > Insecta > Hemiptera > Aphididae > Chaetogeoica > Chaetogeoica ovagalla. The sequence continues at coordinate 6,251,734 of CM063730.1, forward strand.
TATAAATAATCGTGTGAAAACTGCGTTTACGATATTTTTAACATTTCTATAATAATTGATATTTTCTAGGCGTTTTCTTGTCTGTGATAATTGCCCTTATGCCATCAGCTTACAGATTGCTTAATAACTTGACAGAGGACAAACCTTTACCAACCTTAGCCATAACCGTGAATGAGCCTCCGGAATATATGTACAAACAGTATCTGGCTGCATTTTTTACCATTGTCGACGCTTCTTTAGCACCTGTTAGCTGGTAAGCATTTAAAACGGCATAGATTATACATATTTTATTTATAATTGATTTATTAATAAATGTTATTCTTTGCAGGGAACGATATATTGTGGTTACGACTTTGATTGAACGGTTTTGTTTGTCACTCATGTTTTTCTTCCTACTGACTGTGGCCGAACGTACATATAAACAACGATTTTTGTATGCAAAATTCTTTTCACATTTAACGTCTTTCAGAAGAGCTAGGAAATCGAAATTGCCCCATTTCAGACTGAATAAAGTACGGAATATTAAAACTTGGCTGTCCATTCGCTCTTATTTAAAAGTAGGTTAATTGTATGTATGTATATTTATTGCAATAGCCCATAATAAATAAACAAAGAAATAATTCTAATACTTAACTTTCTTCTCGTAATTTATGAGTCATAAATTATAACTAAATATATAATACATGTTGTATATATATATAGAAACGTGGACCTCAAAGATCAGTAGATGTTATCGTGTCGTCTTCCTTCTACATATCATCGTTATTTTTAGCCATTTTAAGTGTTGAGTTACTTAAGGTAAATATAATTTGTACATAGATTTGGACCACAGTTAGAAGAGATATATGAATACTTAATCTTCTTCTGCTAGCATTCATTACTCTTGAAGAGTTTTCACCGCCATCACAATCTGCCTCCATTCTTCCCTGTTATGAACTACTGTTCTTCACTCTTATACTCCTATTTTCTTGAGATCTTCTTCCACTGTATCCAACCATTTCTTTCTAGGCCATCTGCAAGGTCTCCTCTTCCCTATAGGTCTCCATTCCAGCTTTGCCCTAACCGTCTCTTCCTCATTTCTGCGCATCACGTGACCAAGCCATTGTATCCACTGACCACTTATGGAACTACTGACTGGTGCCAGTTCCAACTTATCTTGTAGTTCCCAATTAAATTTTCTTCTCCACGCACCTGTTCTGTTATCATATACAGGACCACAAATTGTTCTACATATCTTATTTACGAATACTTAATGGGTATTATTTTTGTTATAGGATACGTTTTCGTTGAGTTCAGAATTTCACCTGGAATCTTCCGCTTGGTGTATGGTACTGGGAATTTATCTTTTGCGATTTTTGACTTTAGGTACAAAAATAAATAGGAAATATAGAAATTTATCAACACTAATTACAGAACAGGTAAATATCAAAAACTATGAAATATATTCCAATTCAGATACCTTTAGTTCTTGTTTAAAACATTTTAAAAAATATAAACTTTATTGAGTGGTAATTTTTTAAATATATATATGTATTTTTTTTATCTGTTTTAGATTAATTTATATTTACAAATTGAACAAAAGCCCAACAAAAAAGACGATTTGATGGTGGCAAACAGTGTTCTAAAATTGGCTGCAGATTTACTTAAGGTATTAAAATTTATTAATGTTTATTAATCACATTCGATATACTGTTAGGTATAAATAAAACGAAGAAAAGGACGATTCCATCAATCATTATTATTTTTTAATATGTAGTACTTGTCAATCGACGACAATATATCGTTACATTTTAATATTACTTATTGAAAAGTCTATGCAACCAACCTGATTTGAGTATTGTTGCGAAAAATGTATACATGTATTTAATACAATTAGTTTGTTAGAATATTGTTTGTTGTTAAAACTATATGGATCGATCGTATTTGTGGTTTTTTTTATGCACTTTTATTGTCATTGTACTTAAATAAATGTAATTTCTATGAATCGTTGAATGAATATTCCTTTTGTGAGCAATAATTGAATAAATTAAAATGATATCGAAATAGCTTTTCTTGATTTCAATATACAAATATTAAATCGTTGAAAACATTTATGTAAGTATACGAATACAGATAATTTAAACGAAGTAGATGAAACGATTGTTAGTGTATTGTTTTAGAAATCAATAATTAGACGTTGCTACATTTTGAATGATTTTGATTATTACTTGTCCTTTATATATAAATAATTTACATATTAAGTGAATAATTATTGAATATTAGACACAAGTTAATATTATTATGGCCTCCTTAGTTGTGAATATGATTAGCAGCTCTACGTTACTACTGATTTTAATTATGTCTAAAAATACAATTCGAACAAAGAGGCAACCTGTTGTCTGGAAAATAATTGTATGGGTAAAACACATGCAATGTGTAGGAAGTGTGAAATTAATTTATGTTTTACACCAAAAAAAAAAAAATGTTTATTTAACTATCATAATAAGATATGAGTTAGTTATATATTATTTCACGATCTCTGACTCATAACAGGAAGCTCCTGCCTATTGATTGGCAACAATTAGTCATAACTAGGGAATGGATTTTAATTTAGTAAAAAATTAAAAATATTAAAATATATATTTGTTTATTACTTCATAAATATTTATTTATAATATTGAAATATTTAAATTGAAAATAGGATATAATTCACTATAATTTATAAATAATACATAATACAAAATTAAATATTTTTATTTTGAATCATCCGTGGGGGAAACAATTAGAAACGACATATAATTTGAGATTTTTAATTTTAAAATTGTGGCGATTCGATCTTATTATTGCTTTATAACGGCTAAATGACCTCTCCACATAAACGGAAGTGACAGGTGCATATTTCATACATGTTAATTCTTTTGGACTGTATTCAATTTCTAAATTGTTTTTTGGAGTTTTGTCTACTAGTAATTCTCTGATCGACATTACAGCCTTAAATCCTGGGTTTTTTCCCAATATGTTTTGTAATTTAGAGTTTGTTAAAACTCCAATTTTTCCAGGAACGCGTTCTAATTGCTTAATCGAATTATCTACTATTTCTAGGCTCTCGGTTAATGTCATTTTAGAAGTTTCTAATTTTGAAATAGTATCAACTAAAAATCCAAAATTAGCGGAAATAAATGTCAAATTGTTTTGCAAGTTTTTACATTCCATTCTAAATTTAAAACAACGTTTTTAATCTTTTCAAAGTTATTCGAATAAAAATCCGTTCCCTACTCATAACTATTTTATTTCAGATCTACGAATCAAAATTGAATATTTATTTTCTGTTTTGTTCTTTTTATTAAAATTTTTTTTTTATACTTAAGTTTTTCTAGATTTATGTCTTGAAGTTATTTAATTAATTAATTTTTTAATAGTTATGTTCTAATAGTCATTAAATAAATTTGTTTATATTAAAAAAAAAAAATTGTGGTAAATCATTAATTATAATTATTTTTCCCTATATTCCCGATGTCCATTACAATGGACATGACTGTAACTTTTTAAATAATTAACCAAATTTGTTTAAACTCTGTAATTATTGTTTTTAAAGACCATAGATTTAAAAAAAGTAAAAAAAAAAAAATATTGGTCATGTATATTTAAAGAGGAACGAAAGGGTTATAATTGCTATATATGTTTTTAAGGTAATTTGACTTTTTATAAGTATATGAATATATTATTGATTATCGGTGAAATAAATAATTATTATTATAAAGCTTAAATATTTTTTTTTATATTAAGAAATATAAGTATTAGAAGTTTTGCAGTGGTGATAGGATCCAAGTGCAAAAGTTGACCATTTTTAAAATTATATTATTATTATTATTGTAGTATATGCACTTGGTGGTTATTAAAATTTAATTTAATTTAAAACAAGAATACGTATTTTATGTCGTTACAACAATTTTTAATTAAAGTTAAATTCGTTTAAAATAGCACATATTTTTCTTTTTACGTTTTGTTCGTCAAATTTCCTAAACAAATATTTAAATTTATATCGCTCGTTAGTAAATTGTTTGCGAAAAAAAAATAATAATAATACGTAAACATTACAAATTTCGGATATTAAAACGGTAAATTACTTTACTAAATTATGGATGGCTGGCTGCGTAACGAACGAAAATCTACTTGATTCGCGGTTTCTATTTGATCTAAAAAACGTAGAAACTACGTACTGTATTTTACATTTTTCATTTCATCAAGAATACCATCGCCGCTTGTGCACTTTGTACGTGTATCTACATATTATTAAGCTCGATTTCAACGTTATTGCACAGTACTGTTATATATTTATAATATTTTTTAATATAGTGAAACACATCATCGCAAATTCACAATATATATATATAATACAATTTATAAAGACGGCGAATTTGATTTTATCACAACTTTAACGGTAGATACGTTTGTTCATAGGCGGATATTTGGTCACATCCATGGGGAGCTAAACATTTTTGTTTTATCCATTAGCGTAAAAAGACATTTTTAGACGCTTCAACTTACTAACTAGTGGGTACTCCTACTTTATTCTAGCCGAAGCACTAAATATATATAGGTAATAACTCATACACACACACCAGTAGCGGTTTTGACAAAATTTCAAGGGACGACGGCGGACGTGAAATATTTCCCCCTTTGCGGTGAAAAACGTTGACTCGCGTTTTCGAATTCGGACGCGCGAATCGTAATTTTTTTTCTTCTTTCTAATTGCATAAAAATTCTATTATTTGTACGTTATCTTTGAGGGAAAGGGAGAAAAAAAAAAACGTCGCGAAAATGGCCTTACGTAATATTGGAATGTGGTAAAACGCGCAAGCGGATCCCGTCTCCCGTCCGCCAATATTTATACAGTAAAACCAAAGGTTTAACATCACGAGCAGTGAGCGTGGGAAAATTATCGTACGCCGCCGCGTACGGACGACAGATGGAAAAGTCGTCGTCACGATGTAATTGTCAAAATGAAAATCCACAGCCCGTTTGCTCGTGGTGTGACGCACAGACGTGACAAAAGCACCGTTCGCGCGATTGATTTCGGCGGTTTTCGTTTCGCGCCCACGCGCGGCGGTACATAAATATTGTATTCTCCGCGCAACAAAGTCAAAACGCACTTCGGACTCCTAATAACTCCTTTAACGGGGTCGTCGAAATTCGCGAGTGGTTGTGACGCGGAGACGTTTTTTTTTCTTTTCTTTTTTTTTTGGAAAGGACGATCGCGCTTCTCTAGTTGGTATAATATATATTATTATTATTATTATTTTTTTCGTTTCGGTGTGAATCGCCGCGCACCACCGTACCGCGCGGATCGTATCGCACGACGTAGAATTGTTAATCGGTTTTTCTTTTTTCTTTTTCCCGTTTATTCGCAGGAATTGGAGAGTCCGTTCAAAATCGCCGGTTTGTCCGACAACCCGTACCTGTTCACGTTGATAAAAGTGGTGATCCTGTCCGCGCTGTCCGGCGTCCTGTCCGAACTGTTGGGATTCAAGTTGAAGTTGCACAAAATCAAAATCAAATAGAAACCGCGCAGCGGACGGACGGACGTGGGCCGCCGCAAGAGCAGCAGTACCACTTCATCACTATTATATAGCTATGGACAGCAGAACGTTGTGTGGAAGACGGGGACGCGGACGCTGCTGCCAGAGTCAGTGTACCACGGACGATGAACGTCGTTCGTCTCTTTTTCCACCGTTGGCCGTGCATATGGCGGAAGAACGTTTTTTCATCTTTTTTTTTTTTTTCCCGAGACCGAAACGGGAGACGTAAAATAGCGTTGTAATGTTTAGGATGATATTCGAAAATCGTTCCCTTCGCACGGTTATTTATTTATTTAGTTTTTTTTTTTTTTACGTACATTTATCTCGTGTACATCGATTTTATCGCACTTACCCTCCGTACGACGTATTATGTGCCGTTGACGTAGCACGACGATATCATTTATATGGCCATTATAAATAAAATAATAATAATAATAATAATAATAATCATACAAATATTTTCCGAGACTCTTTAGTTTATATACATACACGATATAGCAATATATAATATTATGTATATATATTTTATAGATACTTTACAATAGAAAAAAAAAAAATGTAATACAAATATTATCGTGTTCATATTATATAGGTGTGTAAATTCTAGGGTTTTGTTTTGTGTTGTGTTGTATTTTTGAATATTTATTTTTTTTTTTTTTTTTTGTAATCCGACAATTATACGATTGTATAATTGTAATAAATTTTACACACGATGTAAATCTCGTGTGTAATAGCGATTCACAGTATTTAATGTTTAGGGACGAAGAACCGTCATCGTCACTGCCCTCCACAATTCAAAAGAAATTTGTTTCGTTTTCGTTTTTTTTTTCCCTCCTTATATTCCTAAGACAATATTATAAACCGGACTGCATTCGTGTTGTATGTACACACACACACACACATATTTATATTACCAGCTTTTTTTTATGTATGTAATAGAGACATAATATATTTTAATATAGTCCTTTGGAATGTATTATTTTCCTCGATTTTGAAATCCGGTGCAGTGATAATAATATACCGTGTTATATTGCCAATAGATTAGTCGAAATAAGGTGCAATTCATATATATGTATTATATTATACGCTCAGCCACTTTTGTCGTGTCATTAGCTGTGGCCTCCAGGGTGTATAACGAAATTCGGATATATATTTATCTCGGTCGATAAATATATATATATATATAAAATATGCACTTGTCTTTCGTATTATAATATGTTATATAATATTATTAACTCTGTGATCATTTTGTTTTGTATTTAGACATTTAGTGTTATTTATAATACGATCGTTGTTTTGTAGATGAATGAACTGTTTTACAACAAATATACATATTATATATATATATATATTATTATAATATACGTAACTGACTTGTATCATTTAAAGCCGTGTTTTTATTTTCATTGTTTTTTTTTTTTGTGCGTTTAATTCAAGTTACTATTTAACATTATCAGTTACATCGGTAAGAATAGTTTTAGTCGTTTGAAATTATTAACTAATCATTCTACCATTGAGCAATAACAGAAAAAAGACTGACAAACTTAGCTTATACTATACGCATTGCGAGAGGTCTACTGTTGTAGAATTTATGAAAAGTTATCGAAATAAATGAAAGAAAAAAGAAAAAAATATATTTGGTGATTAGGTAATTTCTTAATTATTAAAAATACCTATTAGCTAAAGTATAAACCGTATATTCATTATTATTATTATTATTATTTATAGATATTTTGTTGTATTGTATAATTTCTTCTTTATTTTCTTTAATATTTGCCCTCTCCCAAGCAAAGTAATATATTACAGTAAAAAAAGTTGATGAGCAAAGAAAAAAAATCGTTCAAGGAAAAACGGGCATTTTAAAAAATGATTGAGAAACGCAGTTCACCTGACTAGATCCGTTACTGATACTATTCAAAAGCAAACGTTTACTTACCGATGAGTAAAATCGATAACTATTGGTTGTCGATTGTGTTTTTGTACCGAATTTTTTCAGAAGATCGCATCAATGATATCATATTATATTATATAGTTCGCCGGGGTGATATTTCGTTTCTCGTCGCGAAACCGCGTCGGTCGATAATGTGCATTGTATTTATTTCGGAATATATTATTATGAAAAGGTTGAGAGAGTATACTCTAAAATGGAAATTTATGCGTCTCTTGGAGTGTTTATAATATAATATAATTTTTTATTATTGAAGCCGCAACAACGTTGGTTTACGTTGGCTTACGAAAATTTACAATACACGTTTTATAATAATATACATTGCTTACAATATTTAGTTGATTGTTGTACAGAGAAAAAAAACATTAAATTATGCAATCCGGTAAGTTCTACAAAAAATGTTTTGATTTTTTCTATACGTATAGTCGTGGTCGGGCCCCAGCGCTTTATAGATTTTGCGTTTGATCGTCAGAGCTTCCCCACAAGTTTAGCTCCGGTTCGTCTCATTTTTAAGATGCCCGTGTATTAGCCACGCGTATCCCGTTGATTGCTACGTCAAGACATCTTTTTATGGGCAGTGTGGGCCCCAATGACGATATGATGGCGGAGCGGATGATTTGAAAAATTGTAGTTTTCCAGATGGTCTGGTGTGAAACAAATTTATTAAACAAGATTTTTTTTTTAAATTATTTATACCAATAGAGATATAGTTAAAAAAATTTAATAACGATTATTTTGTTTTAAAAACTAACGAAAAAGAATTTTTTTTTCTGAATTGGAATCACTATTACAGAGAGAGAGAGAGAGAGAGAGAGTGTGTGTGAAAAACGGAGAACATTTTTTTTTTTTTTTGCGGTAAATGTGTGTGGTGAATGGTCTGGATAAACGACAATATCCCGGCCTGGATTATTTAGTTCCCACTCCGCCACTCGTGTGTATACCCGTGCGTGTTTTCACATTTCTGCTTCGACATCGTTTGGATAACAGATCTGCAGGTCTCTGGTACAGAGTCGAGAGATGAAGTACACAATTCTACGTTGATGCGAAAATTGTTATAATATTCATGCAGTCGTCGGTTGCGTAATTAAACGCGCGTCAAGATTTAGATTTCGTATGTTTATCACGAGAGAGGTGAATATAAATTATGAATACACACACATACACACACAACAACGCACAATAGGTACGCGCGCGATTTTATTATACAAAATAATATCATAATATTTGTAATGAATTCAACCCGTTTATCTTTATTAATCTTTCGTTGGTCCTCGTCGCAGTTCTGCAGCTCCCGTCTAAAAGCCCCGTCGCGTACGACCCGGATAAATGTTACGATATTATAACAGATGAATCCAGGGCGATCCATCCCCCCCCCCAAACACACACACCCACAAACTATATATATTGCGATTATTATTATTATTATTATTATTATTATTATTATTATTATTATTATTATTATTATTATTATATGCGAGATAACTAGGTGCGAGAATTTATTAGTTTCCTACTCACAACACATTAGCTCTAGGGATTTCGGTAATAATATTGTAACAATGGCTTTAATACATCACAATATGTAGGTACACGTCCCGTAATACACGTCGTATTGTTGACTACATCGTATCGGCAGTAGACACGCGACGTTTTGGCATTTCGACAATGTGTTATAATAATAATAATAATAATAATAATAATAATAATAATAATAATAATAATAATAATAATAATAATAATAATAATAATAATAATAATAATAACAATAATAATAATAATAATAATAATAATAATAATAATAATAATAATAATAATAATAATAATAATAATAATATTTTTCTTATTTCTGAAATCATTCCACGACGCACAAACGAATAAATTAACTAATTTTTTATTTAAAAGAGACAAGTCTGGAACGCCTAAAAGCCATCATACGATCTAGTTTGATAAGATGTATTATCAAGGCAGGAATAATTTCAAATAAGAGATTAAACTATCCACACGTGTCACTATATATTATGTTGTCATCATAGGCGTGCGCAGACTCGTGTTTCAGGGACAGCATGAGATTAATCCGGCCCATATTCCAATTTTTCCATTAAGCCCGGCCCATTATGTATGTAATAATAATTAATAATAATATCAATAATTGTACAGGTTAGTCGTTGTCAGGAAAAAGTTGTTTTCAGTAAGATGAACTTTTATCATAATAATAATAATAAAGATAAACATAATAATAATATTAATAAAAATATTACTTAAAATTTGAAAATTATATATACACACACACACTTATATATTTTGTAATTTATAATAGTAGGGTTCGGATTTCGACGCATTATTTTTCTTTTTCTGAAATCATTCCACGACGCACAAACGTATATTTTAACTATTTTTTTTTTTAAAAGAGACAAGTCTGGAACGCCTAAAAGCCATCATACGATCTAGTTTGATAAGATGTACTATCAAGGCAGGAATAATTTCAAATAAGAGATTAAACTATCCACACGTGTCACTATATATTATGTTGTCATCATAGGCGTGCGCAGACTCGTGTTTCAGGGACAGCATGAGATTAATCCGGCCCATATTCCAATTTTTCCATTAAGCCCGGCCCATTATGTATGTCGCCTAGGTACTTTATTTTAGGTATCAAAAATTGTACAGGTTAGTCGTTGTCAGGAAAAAGTTGTTTTCAGTAAGATGAACTTTTATCATATTAATAAAACAAAGATAAACAAATAATAATATTAATAAAAAAATATTACTTAAAATTTGAAAATTATATATACACACACACACACTTATATATTTTGTAATTTATAAAGTTTGTATTTTCAACTTGTGTAGGTACATCATATTTTGTGGTAGTATCATAATTTTATTTTACTGAAATAAAATTTACAGAGGCCCGTAATTCAATAAATAGGCGGCCCATGTAGCACAAAAAAACGACGGATGCGTCAAACGACGGATGCGTCAAACGACGGATGCGACAAACGACGGATGCGTCAAACGACGGATGCGAAAACGACGGATGCGACAAACGACGGATGCGTCAAACGACGGATGCGACATCAGCATCCAGCATCATCATCAGCATCCAGCATTATCATCAGCATCCAGCATCATCATCAGCATCCAGCATCATCATCAGCATCCTGCATTATCATCAGCATCCAGCATCATCATCAGCATCCAGCATCATCATCAGCATCCAGCATCATCATCAGCATCCAGCATCATCATCAGCATCCAGCATCATCATCAGCATCCAGCATCATCATCAGCATCCAGCATCATCATCAGCATCCAGCATCATCATCAGCATCCAGCATCATCATCAGCATCGGATGCGACAAACGACGGATGCGACAAACGACGGATGCGACAAACGACGGATGCGTCAAACGACGGATGCGTCAAACGACGGATGCGACAAACGACGGATGCGTCAAACGACGGATGCGTCAAACGACGGATGCGTCAAACGACGGATGCGACAAACGACGGATGCGTCAAACGACGGATGCGTCAAACGGCGGATGCGTCAAACGGCGGATGCGTCAAACGACGGATGCGACAAACGACGGATGCGTCAAACGACGGATGCGACAAACGACGGATGCGTCAAACGACGGATGCGTCAAACGACGGATGCGACATCAGCATCCAGCATCATCAGCATCATCAGCATCATCATGGTCCGCATCCAGCATCATCAGCATCCAGCATCATCATCAGCATCCAGCATCATCATCAGCATCCTGCATTATCATCAGCATCCAGCATCATCATCAGCATCCAGCATCATCATCAGCATCCAGCATCATCATCAGCATCCAGCATCATCATCAGCATCCAGCATCATCATCAGCATCCAGCATCATCATCAGCATCCAGCATCATCATCAGCATCCAGCATCATCATCAGCATCCAGCATCATCATCATGCGACAAACGACGGATGCGACAAACGACGGATGCGTCAAACGACGGATGCGACAAACGACGGATGCGTCAAACGACGGATGCGTCAAACGACGGATGCGACAAACGACGGATGCGTCAAACGACGGATGCGACAAACGACGGATGCGACAAACGACGGATGCGACAAACGACGGATGCGTCAAACGACGGATGCGACAAACGACGGATGCGTCAAACGACGGATGCGTCAAACGACGGATGCGACAAACGACGGATGCGTCAAACGACGGATGCGACAAACGACGGATGCGACAAACGACGGATGCGACAAACGACGGATGCGTCAAACGACGGATGCGACAAACGACGGATGCGTCAAACGACGGATGCGTCAAAGCATTAAAAATCTCAAATAATCAAATCGATAAATATTATACATAATACGAGTATACATTATTATCATCATCGCGAATAGGTTTGAATGTAATTTTATAATCATATGTATTTTATGTTTCTTGTGTAACTCTTGTGTTTATTATTTATCTATGGGAGTAAAATATGGAAAAAGTATACGTAGGATGGGTCGCTAAAAAAATGGAAATTTAAAAAAAAGGGGGTCGGCAACATGTAAAAACGTTGTGAAACACTGGTATGTAATAATATTGTCGCGAATTATTATTATTAATTATAATAATAATAATAATAATAATAATAATAATAATAATAATAATAATAATAATAATAATAACAATAATAATAATTTGGCTTTAATTATTACAGTGCTCGGATATTATTTCAATCAAAACGTATTCACGAAGTACTACGGACTCGTTCCATAGAAATTTATACTTTATGTCTACACGGTTTTCCTCGATTGCGCCGCGTGTTCGGGTCATCATTAATATTATTATAGTATCGCGTTTATATTGTTGAAAAGCCGCCACTGCACGTGTACACGGTCCTTTTGCAGCTTCTATAATAATAGTAATTTATTATAACAATACCGTGATTGTTTTGCGCGTCATATTATATGATACGTACGTTAAACGTTCAAAAAAAATATTTGTGTAAAAAAAAAGAAAATGGTGTCGGGAAAACGCTGTCCAACACTAAGATTCCTGTGAATTGTTCACGGTAAGAGTATATCATTAAAATGGATACGGTGAGGACGTTTTAAAACCAAAAAAAAAAAAAAATTTAAAAATTCGTCTTATTCGATTTATGCCGTTGATGCAGTCGAACGTTTTCTTTTTCGAAAAGAACGAAATCGTCTTTCGTGCACGAACGAGAGTTCATATTGAACGTATACTTTTTTTCCAAAGTTATATATTTATTTATTTTTTTTTTTGCTAAAACATTCTTTTCGGGACACTGCCGCGGTATTATTTACATACGACGTGACTATATTGCGTTGTTGTATACGCGTACGCCACTACACGTCGTGTACAGTGTATACTACAGTCGCGTTTTATGTTTTATTATTATTATTATTATTATTATTATATAGCTTTGTCGTGTACTTGTATCAAAACTGCACGAAGAACATCCACTTTGCATGAAATACACGCAGACGTGTACCGTATACGTGTGCCAGCGCGAACGTCGGAAACTTGCGAATTCGGAGCAAAAACAAAAAACTCGTTTAATTAAATTTTGTACATTTTTCAGTCGACGGATGCGGGAAATACTTGAACACGAGTGGTGAACGTTTGAATTTGTTAAAATTTCATTCTGTAATTATAGAGAATACATGTACTCACGTACATGTATATATATATATATATATATATAATGCTGAACGTTTAACGAATTAAAAAAGTCTTTTCTTTAATTAAAAAAAAAAAACTTAATACTTTTAATTCGATTCGTTTATGTTTTATTTTTCACCACTTCATTAGAAACGTTAGAAAAAGCAAAAAAAAAAAAATTTCAGTCAATTCGTTACTATATTATATACATACGAGTGTATACCACAGACACAGTAATTCATTCCGTTCATAATTTCATATGCACGCAGTCGCAACCGCGTTAATTGTTATAAATATAATCGATCTGGCGGGCGAAAGAGTAATAATACAATATATAGGAAAAAGACGTATAAAATAATAATTTATAATGTAAAAAAAATAATTAAGAAAACGGTTTATATTGTTACACAGCCGTTATATATATATGTATTATAAAAATAACCCAGCACGGGAGATCGCATATATTACGGACGATTAAAAACGTTATACACGTAAAGGAAAGAAAAAAAAATTCCAATTATACGAGATACAAATTCGTATCGGTTTTATTTTTTCAAGTACATTTTATAAAGACGCGATTTGACATATATTTTATCATGGAATACAAGCAAACGGGTGAGAATATTATCGAAAGTCTGACGACCAGCTGAAGTCTACTATTACAGTGTCAACATTCGTTTTTTTTCTTCTTTAATCATATATAGTAGACTATACGAATAAGCGATGAGACGATCGCTTTTGGTTGGGTACGCGTACGTAATTTAATATTTGCGCGTGGATGGTGTTTTTAAAACGGATGAAATTATATCGTGAGCGTGTGCGCGAATGGAGGGGCTAAATTTATCCCGGTCTACGGTCTATCGTCGAGCGCACGTAAAAAAATATTTGGAAAAAAAATATTACTATAAAATTAATGGCGTGATCCCTTTTTTCAATTTGTTATCCTTCGGTTTCACATTTTTTTTTTTTTATTTTATCTTTACAAGACGCGCTACATCATAATGTTATGTTTCGATCGTAAAATTTTCAATTTCGTCTTCAAAGCGTTAATATAATAATAGTAGTGTTATTATATAAGTGTAGTAGTCGCAGGTCGTAAAAGTCGTTGCGAATTTAAAATTCTCACAACGCGCGGTGCATTCGGATACCATCAAAAGTCATTATTATTGTATGGAAAATGAGTAAAACAGTACGTAATATAGTCGGTATAACACCCTATGGCCATTATATTCGTCGCGTCGTGTAGGAAACGAATTATATAACACGTTTTTTGCGTTTTCATGTAAATACGTCGTGTTTTTTTACATTTTTATTATAAATTTTTCCATTTACAAATTCGAAAAATTTACAATCTCTGTTTAAAAAGTCAATATGCGCGATTAACACTAGAATTGCGTAGAACTCGATTAATTTTTTTTTTTGTAATTGCGAACTTTTTCCTTTTTTTTTTTAAAAAAAAAACACACACTTTTTTTTATAACGACACCTACGGTTTATATATTTTTTTTAATACAGTTGGAAGAGTGTATACGTTTATAATATGTGTTAAAATTACGCGACAATAATATTACAACGTCGTGTTTTGGACAAAAACAAAAAAAAAAAAAACTGTAATAAAATTACTTAGAAGAGGGTTTTTTTTTTTTAAATACAATATTATAATCACTCGTGCGCCAATATCATATCGTCTCTTCGGAATACGGTCTGGTTAATTTTTGGACGCAATATTCGTTTATTTGCATAACATTATAATGACTAGACAATATAATATAGTAACATACACGATATAGAACTACTGTATTCTCGGATGATCCGCAATAATATATATATATATATATATATATGTATCGATTCGAAGATGTGAAGGTCTGAGAAGTAATGCATTATTATTGAATAAAATCGAGAGGAATCATCGTTTATACTATAAAAAGTTTTTAACACTTTTCCTTCTGGTGGGAGGGGGGAAATTAATCTTATATTATTTCTTCGTATCTGCAATAATGTGGACTGTGGATGTTATTTGTACTGGCTAATAAGACTTCTCAGGCCTTCGGATAAAGACGTGTGATGTGATGTGTGTGTGTTTAAGATAAACATTATGGGTAGGTAATGTAACTATAATGTAATACAATAATAATATTAAAATTTTAAGAGATTTTCTTTTTTTCTTTTTCTTTCGACGACGGAACGCGTTATTTTATTTTATTTTTTCTTCGTTTCCGAAACATCGTTACGATTTATATCTCGTAATTGCGAAACTTGTTAATAATGTCCGCGTTCGACTTGGCGTCCCATTTTATTTTATTAGCGCCCAAATTCACTCCACCTTCGGACGCTCTCCTGAACGCCTGTGCGGAAGACGACGATGACGAACCCTCGCTGTTGTTGTCCGGAAGCATTCTGTCTTTGGTTTTCATTTGCGCCCAATGCATAGACTGTAAGAAAATAAGAAGAAAAACACGGAATTGCAATTCTATAAAGAATAAATATGAGCGTATTAGAAACGATTCCGCTTTTTTATTAGAAAAGTGATTCGCAATATTAATGTATCGTTAATAGTTGGTATTGATCACATAAAAGGAGGGGGTGGGGAAGTTGTACGATCATATTGAGTACGTTGAAAAGGAATAAAAAGTAAATGGCTGAACGTGACGTAAATCATGAAATGGTACAGTGGAATTTAGTTCGATTATAGTCTATAATAAAGTACTGTAAATCAACACGTCCAGTGAATATAATAATTTGTAAATAAAAGTAATATTTTGATAATCGCACGTTGTTGGGTAAGGCTGTGAATTCGGTATTCGTTTGACAAATGAAATTCTTTTTTCAAATCACCGTTGGAGAGATTATCAAACGAATCGTTAGGTACATTATCTCCGAGAGGATGACCGTATGAACACGGGCATATTCAAGGGAACATTTCACTTATATATGAGCAGTAGAACAACATACTTATGACTCAACGATTATTAAACTGTCAACAGATAGTTCCTGCACACGAAGCCGAGGGTTTTGGAAGTTTTATCAACAACGGTTAAATACACGATAAACGGTTTGTAAATTTGACGTGAAATCAGATAGAGGTGCATTTATCCGCTGTTCTTCGATCGTTTTCGAGACGTTACAAATGAGATATAATTCAGATTGCGCGAGTTATGGCAGTCCGCCGCGTTACGCCGTTTAATAAATTATACGAAAATTGATATGGGCCGATTAGTATTAATAATTGTTATTAGTTTACCGGTTTGGTCGCGGTCACACAGAAATCGATTTAATGAAGTATAGAGAAAGGAAAAATCACACGGGTGCAAAAAGTTTAACAAAAATATTATGATGTTATATTTGTTGATCAGACGTGTCACATACGGCACCCCGGCAGTTCTTTCCCAATATCTCAGCGAATGCGAAAAACTCTAGAAATTTATACATCTAGAAAACGTCAGTGTCAACTGTTAGCGAAAATAAACGGATTAAGTTTATTGTTTTTCCAATAGGTTTTTCTACGTTCTACTGCAGATCCGGTACACGTGGTGACCGAGGATTTATTAATGGATCGGGTATTCGTGCGCGAAAACCACATAAATCCCACACATCTCTGGATTTAAAAGCTTAAAAATATATCAAAATGACTGTACGTCCTGAGCGTGTAAACGACTATACGCATATATATATATATATATATATATAAAGAGAGAGAGTTGTACACGTCTTCTAATACGTACACGCGCGATACACAGTATTTATAAATAATCGGAGAAAATTAGGAAAATAAAATAAAGGAGAATAAAATAAAAACTTATAATATATTAATAATAATGCGATAAAAACGTCTCGAAAGACGTTTCTCGTATATAGCACACGCTATTATCAGTGGCGAATTTACAGGGATTGATATATGACCTTACCTCTTCGATAAGTATTTCTTTTAGTCGTTTAATAAATAGGAATTTTTGAAACGTTCATTCCAAGCCCTTTACATAATATTCCAACACGCGTAGCTCGCTAATAAACGAGGTCATTATCGACAATTAAGATACGGTGAGTGGAAATGAACTGGTCGAATGAATGCATCAGAAATTAATAAACATTTGACATCGATTGTAAACTCGAAAAAACCATGTGACTTCAAGTATATTATTCGATTTGTGTTGTTCTAATGTATCGTATAATACGAATAGATATAAAATATTGTGTCCTCTACCAGTTCGTCTCTAACGGACATTTTCTAGTTAATACGTGATAAAATCGTATTTACGAAATACCGCGGTGTCAGAAGTATCCACGTAGAAATATAAATGGTTCTCATGTATTTTTTTTTTGCGATTTAGAAAAAAAGGCGTATTAAAATGTTTTTGGAACGTGATGTGGCGTGGAAAGGAATCGTGCATGGAGGTAACGGATTTTTTTTTTGGTCGTGACCTTTTAGAAAACAAAAAAAAAATTGTAATAACTGATTATTGTATTTAGCGCTGTTCAAACACGAGAGGAATTTCTTTCTATTCGTTTTCTACCAGCTATACGTGTTGGAGGTTTAGGGGGGAAAAAACTCTAATAATATCGCCTGATAAATTCGATCTGTGTCATTGAAATTGTTTTTTTGTTTTTTAGTATTGATCTCGCGAATTTACACAGATATAAAGCGAGCGTATCATAATGTGATAGTACCTGATGAAAGTGTTCTTTGTTGTTCAGCCACGTTTTGTAGCTGACGGCCACGCCGCTGTTCTTCCATTTGTCGTAAGTAGCCCGTTTTTCCGGATCACACAGCGTTTCTTTGGCTTCCTGCGAGCGAAACAGAAATCGATGCATAAAATACGTTTTACGACGGAGAGAGAGATAACAGTAATTCTCATATTCAGATTTAAATTTGTAAATTAAAATTTTATGTACGCGTATATAAGAGACAACGAAGCGTGCGAATTATCGTCGTCGTCGTTATGTATAATACGTATCGTTGGAGCGCTTACATTGAGCTTTTGAAACGTTTCTTCGGCCGTCTTGTCGCCGGCGTTTTTATCCGGATGATATTTAAGAGCTCTCACTTTGAATTCCGCGCATATCTGTTCCACCTGTTCAAACATAATATTATTATAATTACTATAATATATATATACATCAACAGCGTATAGTTTAGATGAAAAAAAAAATACATTTTGCGAAACAACCGATAAAACGGTTTATGTAGTTTATAAATTACCCAGTGTTGTATACGGCGAATTTATAATATAACCGATGTCCGTAATTAATTATCATTTTCAACGGCGAATAATTCGAATATTCCAACGTTTACAAACGCTGTGTGATATTTTCTAATCAGTTTTCTCCGTGCAAAGCTTGCACAGGCCCCGTTCCGTCTAGAATTTTTTTTTTTTTTGTTTAGAAGATTGGTGTTAAGATTTTTTTAACAAGTATTATGTATCATCGAATTTGACGATTTTTCGTTAAACATTTTGTTCTTTTTTATTTCGTAACAATATCTATCGAATCGTACGCATAATTGACCGCAGAAATTATACAATCATGTTCTATATATATATATACGTATATTTATATAGACAAAAAAAAAATATTATCTGTTGTAGGCGCATAATTTGATCTCATTACGATATACTTGCATACCTTTTTCGGTACACTCGATGTTATTGCATGGCACACTAGTGTCAAATAAAATAACGTATTATAATTTTTAAATATTTCTAAAATTAGGTTTTTCAACATTACGTATTAATTATCTCATGAAAATCGTAAATATTTCAATTATATTACACGATAATTGTGCCGAAAACAACATTAATAATGTTACGTCATATACTATTAGATTAGATTATTACTACGGCGCGTATTAATATATATCTGCGATTAAATATATATAATATTGTCATATATCTAAAACAGTAATATTTTATCACTATATGTGAAAGTTTTCACCAATGATTCAGTAGATTTAAAGAAGAAGAAGAAGAAGAAGGTGTAAATAACTTATTTATTGATCCATTTATATCACGAATTTCAAAAAAAAAATATATATATATGCGAAGAGTTGTTTGTTGATAAAAATCATAGGATTTACCCAAGGAAGATTTTCCAGAACTACATGTTTTGTGGCGTTGAAATTCGTTTGCACATTTGGTTCTACATATTACATATACACATATAATATATATATATATATGAAAAAATTTTTTCTCGGTTGCGAGTTTTATTAAAAAAGGTACCGACCAACACTAACAGATTTTCATTGAAACAAATTTAACGCTTTACATATTCAACTAAACTCCGACCAAATTACGAAAGGATAATATTCGGCAAACAATATTAAAAAAAAGAATCACCGCAATTAAATTGTTATAAAAATCCTAAAATTTTAATTTGTATTAAAAAAAAATGAATATATTGTGTTATTGTTAAGTAAATGACACGTAGGTGTTAATTTTTTTTGGTACATCTCATCAATTTTTTTTTCTTCGATACAATATGGAAAAAGGTCGGCCACTTTTGATCTACGCAGATTCCCGAGTTCTGCAACGCGGATCGAACACGACGATTATTGTATTATTTTTAGTATATTCTTATAATGTATTTATTACATTTATTTATTCGTGAATAGTATTTCGGTGTTTTACGCGTAATGCCGTAAGAATAGTTTCAACGGACCCGCCGCGCGTTTGTCGTCGACTCTGTGAATCCGTTACAAGAGCGCGGTTGGAAAACACGGTGCTCGTCGTGCAAACCGTTCGCTATGAATGGGCAACAGGTGTTTCGTCGTATAAGTCGTTCGTATTATTCGCGTTCCTCTACGACGCTTCGACGTCTCATTCAAAAAATCAATACTCTGTTGAGACGATTGCTCGAGTGCTAACGCGCAGATATTGTTGCACGCGATTTTACGATATGTATATCGTTTAACTCATAAAATTATATTATCGCGTTCAAACGGCGTTTACTACTACTACTACTACTACTACTACTACAAAAAAAGTTATTTATCACGATAGAATTTATTTGAATTTCGTTTATTTATAATCAAATACCACATCGCTCTACAATGAACCAAAGAGATATCCAGCAATTGCAGTTAACCGTTTGCAATTGAACGATTTCGATTATTTTTTTTTTTTTTTTTGCTTTATTTGAATATATTATTTATTATAAAACGGTAATGTAGAAATATATTTCGAAATGTACGTCGGTAAATAATATGTTTTGGGATAGGAAGAGGTTTTTTTTTCAAACGCGTCGTTGTTACTTCGAAAGAAAACATTTTTCAAAAAAAAAAAATTGTTATTTTAAAATTATCGAGAAAATCTAAAACGTTATAGGACGTACTTCAACAGAATCCGTCATATTTATATTTTAATACCATACGGCGCGTAATTATGTAGAATAGTTGAATTTTAATCGTACCTGTTTGAAAAATAAATATTTCTTAATTTCAAATATCCACTCTGGCTAACTCATTTTTTTTTTTTTCGTAACGTCCAAACAGACGATAATTTTAAACACTTGTATAAAATAATTGGATATCTACTGAAATGTTTAACCGGGAAACGTTTTTACACTATTAACGAATATTTGACAATTAATATACATTTCTTGTAAAAACGGCCTAATTATATAACAACGCGTGATATTTCTATTGGTGTGATGATGATAATAATAATAATAATGAAAATGATAAATCGCTTTATTACACATATTATTATAATGAGTTACGACGCGAGAAATTTCACTGCGTACGACTTTATATTGATTCGAAAGCAATTATTTTAATTAACTTTTAATCGACTAGAGTATCGTATTACGACGAAGTGTATATTGTTGAATTACAAAAATAAAAATTTTAATTTTAAAATTTAAAATTTAATGTTTTATACAATTTTTTAATTCTTAAAACGTCCTAACTACAAAACATACAATTTACGTTTAATTGCCGCGATTACGTGTTTATTGACTACTAATTGAATTACTTCGCCCGTGAACAGTTTTGCCCGGTATGAGAGGTGTTAAGTTCTGAAAACATGTAATATTTTTATATTTAAAACCGTACAACCATGTGTTTCATACAGATTTCAATCATCCGTTTAATCCCTTTAGGAATGGAATTTTCAAAAAAAAAAAAATCCTTTCTCGGCGAATACCTACCTCCGTCACAATAGCTATCTGTGTGCCGAATTTCAGCCCGATCCGTCTAGTGATTAGAGCTGTGCTGCGAGGATAGATCGATCAGTCACCTTTCCCTTTTTTATTATAACTGACAGTATAGGCGTGCTTAGCGGGTGTGTGTCGTGGCATATCCAGTGGTTTTTTTTTTTTATACGACTTTTCTTATGAACGACTATAAAATATTTTAAAAATTCTGCAATATTTTTGTCGCGTATACGATCTTCTATACGAGAATACGTTATATAGTGTACGTTGAAAAAAAAAATTTACAATCACTACGACTGACAATTGCACAGTGGCGTACACAACGCTGTCGCGTGTTTATTTAAACCGAAATCCCGCAAATGTTCTAATTACGAAAATTTAAATTATTGTCTATATTGACACTGCAAACTGCGTGTAATTGAAAACTACGCGGTGAATATATATATAATATTTTCAAACATTTGTCTGAATCGTAAAAATGTACATTTTTTTTTTTTTAATTATTCCGACACCGAGCGATTGAAATTGATTAAAGTAGAATTATATTTTAAATATTTAAACGATTTTATTATAATATAATGTGTGGCTTATATGCGACTCGTGACGACGTTATGTGTTTTAATAATAATAATAATATTAAGTCGACCGTATTTGCAATTACGTATATTTACACAATCGAATTGAAATAATTGAATTCAAACCGTTGTTAAAACTTCGGTTTAGTGGTGAAAGTAACACGTTGAAGGGCATTCGATGATAAAATTTCCGCGTATCACCTAAAAAAAAACACGTGTATATATATATATATACACACGTGTACGAAACACATACGACCTTGTTGTATAGTTGATTTCAAACAATTATTTTATCCTTGGAAATATTATTTTTCCGTACGCGTTGTTTAGAAAAGTAATTTACGTTTAACGAAAATATATATATATATATGTTCGATTTTAAGTACACTACTAGTAGTTTTAAGCGCATTAGTTAAAATCGCGAAGAAACGTTTGGTTTGTTTTTTTAATTTATTTTAATTACGATTTCACGCTATATTATATAATAAGTCAATGGGCGACGAAATCAATTTTCAAAGTTTCAAACGCCAAAAACCTGTAAACGAATAAAACGACATACATAGTAAAATCATAATTATTAGTTTTATCCCAACGGACATCGATTTTTCGCAACGTCATACGTGTGTGTGTGTAATTTGTATAATATTTTATATACGATTGTACAATCGTTTTGATCGACGTTTTTCCATGCATTAATTTGATGGAAATCAATTGAAACGTTTTACAACGGCCGCCTATACACGTACGCGTATTGTAGTTATATTTTTCAACGAATATTATCGCGTGCATACGAATACATTTTTTTTTTATTTTTTTTTAGAAAAAATACGAATAATCGACCGAGTGAAAATCATCGTGTACATATATATATTTTTTAATTACTTTCGGTATGACGCTTTTTTTTTGTTCTTTTATAACACGCGCATTGTTTTATCCGTATACGTAGTATTTTGTTTTACATTTATATAAAACGACATTGGCTTTATAATTCGAAACGGCGTAGTACCTCCTCCGTGATATGACTTTGTATTTTCTATAATACGTAATGTCTGCACAGATACCAAGTATACGGTTATAGTTCATTATATAACAATATAATACACTCATTTGTATATGTGTGTGTGTGTGACCCTGAACGTGTGTTCCCATTAAAATTACTTGTCGCGTGAACGGATCGAATACCGCGTCGTTTTTATCCCGATACAATATAATATCTATAATAATTTACATATAATTATTAGATTTTTATATAATAAAATATATTTACAGTATATTTTTGTATATATATATACATGCATAAAAAAAATTTTTTTTGACTACCAAGCCAACGAGTATTATGAAAAATATTTTATGAGTCCGTTATATATTATTAAATTCGTTTAAACGTGCACTGCGGTTTCGACAAAAAGACATCATCAAAATTTAAAAAACAAATTAAATTTAACGATTCCCTGTATGTCCTATTATTTTCCATAGTACCTATATACTCGATTGTACGTTATTCACATTTTTATATTACATACAAATTTATTATTTACGAGTATTAATTTGTAGTTTTTATTATTCCATTATTGTTTCTTCGTCATTTTTATTGTTTTATTTATGTAGATAATAATATGTACAGAATATCAAGATTTTAAGCATATTTTATTTTGATTATTTTTATTTTTTATTATTATAATTCATTATTGAATCATTTTACGGTGTTATTTATAGACCATTTTAGTAAAAAAAATTTATCTTTAACAAATTGTGTAAACTTTTTCTATATTTTTCACTACACAATACATAATAAATAAATGAAAACGCCTTTTCTTCTCCGTATTTTCATGAATATTAATAATAATTTTCATGTTTTTAATATTCAAAAAGTTGGTCATAAATTATCGTTCAGTTCAGTGGAAACGATATAATACCTGCGCAGCGGTTGTATCTCCGTTACGAGAGAACAAATTTATATTTAATAGATTTTACATAGCGGTTATAATACCGGCTTGATTGGAATGGACATATTTAATAACTGCCGGGGGCTTAAGGATTTCTATGAAGAAAGCGTCTTCGATCGGGTTCAATATTTATTTCGGTAACCATCTCCACTTCACCGTGTTTTCAAAATTTAAACGATTATTTCTCGGTAAAACGTTCATGGGATTTTAAAAGTATTCACGAAAATATTATGTTCCTCGAGACGTTATACAATATTAAAATTATTTTAAAATAAAAAATACGGTGTACCTATAATTATAGATACAATATATATATATATATGAGATAAGTAGTAAATTTATGAAAAAATATAGAATGAAATTCGTTGTAAATCTTTCTTAAAAAGTTTATTTTAATTTTCCTCAAGTCTTGACACTTCAACTAAAACAATATTAACAATGGTCGCGCAATTTATCGTTAGATTTTTTATTGTAAATATTCATTTTATTTGACTGCAGTTTATCGACAATATAAATTGTACATTTCGATACGTTATTTAGATATTTATTTTCAGATGCCTTTTACTAACATAATTTACGCTAACGCTCATGTCAATAATAATATTATCGTGTTGAGATTATACCCGTCAAGTCACACGGTCAATTTTTCAGGTACGTTGATTATTTTTTTTTTTTTTGTCAAATAAAATAGTAAATATAGTGAAAAAAGTTCGTTCAACGCGCAACAACGTTTCAAATATAAAAAAAAAAAGTCGTTGTTGGCGCGACTGCGTCTAAACGCATATAATATTTTATATGGAAATATTTTCGTTTCGGAAATCACAACACAATTGTACTTCGCAGTACGGCGTATAATAATATTAAACACATTTGAATATTGTAATTTATCGCGAGAATGACGTTTTTCTCTCTCTTTCTCTATTTTACCCGGATTCGAGGATACAGACGTATATAGCGTTCTCCGCATCATCCACTCGAGACGGTACTTATTATATTATGTAACGCGGGTCCGCTATATACTCTCGTCATCCTCGCGCCGCGGTTTGCGCCGTGAGCGTATCGGCGTCTCGCCGGTATAATAAAATTTATATTAGCGGCCGTAGTTACTTGCACTCATCGTAAACAGACATTACAAACGCTATGGATAGCACACAGTAATTATTTTCTTTATATTGTTATATTATCCTCTATTTTTCGCCTTACAACTATACACGCGAGATCGACCGTCCTACACCTTAGTTTCTACATCTCCTCCGTCTCGCAAGTACGTTCACATCAGCTCTCTTCATGTCACCTTCAATTTCATCTATCCGCTTCATCTTCTCCTTCGGTTTCGATCCACTTTTCCTATTCACATTCATTTTCCATAACATGCGTCCGGATCATCTCGACCTCCTCACGTATTCATTTTATTCACAATAGACGCTACTCCTACGCACCCATACTCCCGGCGGAGCGTTCAAAAAAATATTTTACCCAGTTTTCATTTTGTAGTATTTCATCATCATCAACAGCTTAAGGGTTCATTGAGGACCTGCGCTGCCAGTGGCTGAATATGTTATAATTAATGGTAACTAATTTGATAAGTGGTAACAGATAATATTATAATTTTACTACGGACGAACATACGAGGTTAGGTATCGATGCAGTCAGTCTATAGTATTATATCCTATATTTTTTCTAAATTTCATAAAAATACAGAACCGCTTAAAAAGTGAATATGTGGGGTCCTCTTAAAGCGATTTGTCGATTTTTCCGGGAAAAAATGAAAATGGTACGTGAATGTTTTTTTTACGCTTATCTACTTGTATTAATTTTTGATATGTAAACAATTGAAATGTATGGCTGGAGTGTGGGTATGTGGTCATTAGATCCATTTCGCCATACATATTGTTTTGGATTTCGACGCCATTGTGCGCTGCCACTTGTAAACCATTCCGTTTTTCTCTGTTCCAAGTCCAGTATACGTATTGTTACATTTGTCTTATATCCTTTTCCAGAGTATCTATCCATCTGGTTATCGGTCTATACCAAGCGGTATTTTCCTGTTTAATTTACTTGACCGATCATTTATTTTTAATACATCTCCATTTTGCCCTTCACACAGGCCTTAATTTCTCCAGTCGCTTATGCCTCGTATATGCATCTTGTTTATTGGGTTTCCTATAAAGACAATACAGCTCTTCGTTGCCTTTTTTTCCCCACATAATATGTTCCTACACCGGTCCACAAATTATGTTTCTTATGACAAGTACTTATTTCATTTTATCGGCGCATCAATAGTGCAGAGATGGAAAAAGTACGATTTTATATTGTATTTGTTTGTTAACAGTAAGCGTATTATTATTTATTTTTTTCTAACAAATATACACATTTTTTTTCAATTACAATGTCCATCAGGAGCCACTTAACAAAAATCGATTCTGGGTCTTCCATCACTGCAGTTCCTTATGATATCGTAATACGGACATTATACTAAAAAAAACGGGATAATTTCGCATGTTTTTCAACGGTTATGAATTATAATAATGTATCGAAATACGATAATAATAATAATAATAATCCCTACAGACGTATTCGACGTTCCGAGGCGAATTCGGCGAAACGGACGATGGGCGGCACTTCGAATCGCGGGAGAACAGTGGCGGCGGCGTCTGCAGAATTTCGAGCCAATGATAGGGCAGACCTACGGGAGCGTTTCGTATCGCACAAACTAAAAACCTCTGAAACGCAACAAGGGACGGCTTTAATCCCTCGAAACTTATGAAAAACGGTACTCAACTTTCTTTTTTTCCTGTCAAATGACGCACGAGGTTTCTCGTGTTCAATTGTCTGCAGTATAAACCAGATATAACGTTGGAATAATACCGCAACAAATTGAATTTGCAAATTTTACTACAAATAATATATATATATATTTTTTTTAAATTTAAATTAACGGTGCCTGTAATATTTTTAAACGTTTTCATCTGATTATACATTGTCTACGTTGTGTACTCGCGACAGCAGGAATATTTTTCGGAACGAGTTTAAAAAGTCAACGAGTAAATAGTCCGTCGCAAGATTCCAAGCGCTTTTATTGTACGCATGTACGTTCGTTGCGCGAGAAAAATAATGATCGCGTGAATGATATTGCGAACAGGTCGTTTACACGACGTGTTCAATCGGGCCAAAATACAATTTCGGATTAAAACGAATCTTAAAAATTCGAAGTACGAAACAGTAATGAAACAAGCGAACGGTTCATTCGTGTATTAGGACGTAAGGAACGTAACGCGCAAATCACTGGGTTTAATCGATCGAATGTTTTTTTTTTTTTTTTGGAAAATATAATTTAAACTCGCCGACAATAAAGAATTCGCATTCGCCACGTGCGTTTCAAACGACTCTCGCGCGGAAAAACGCGCGATTTATCGCCAGAACCTGTAGAATTTCACACGAGGGAGTCTAGCCCCTCGAGTTGAGCCCCCGCCTTCGGTTACGCGCGCACAAGCGTTATAAAAAAAAAAAACACTCATCGTTCACATTACAATAATCCTTTTTCGCGGGACCGTCGTCTGACGCGATCGTTTTATAGCCTGCAAGGCGTTCTGGCGCCGCCACCGCGGACATATTATAATCATAATATATAATCATAATATCATAATCGCGCGGTATACGTGTAAAAAAAAAAAAATAATAATAACGAAATCGCTAATAATAATAATAATAATAATAATAATCAGTAGTAGCGCGCACAGGAGGTCCGGAAAAAAAAAAGAACACATCGGATATTATTGTTTACAGCGCGAAATACAGTAGTGAAACAGCTCACCGTGGACGTCTGATCGCATCCCAACAGTGCGTAGTAATCGTCTTGGGCCGACTTGTCGTAGGACAGTATTTCCGAAACGCTGGTCATCTCTCGTCCGGCGTGCTTCTTCTACTTATTTCGCGGCGTACCTGCCGGTGGCCCGGTGACCGGCGAGATCGCGTTCCCCGGGATCCGTTGTCCGATCGCCGTCGATGTGATCGTCGGATCGCTCGTCGCACGCCCTACCGCAACCGTGCGCGTGACTCACTGACCCAGATCGCGCTCGGGCGCGTGTGCCGCCGCCGCAGCCGTCGTCGCGCGCGCGTCAGCTCACGGATGACGGTCGTCGTCGCGGGGAGAGCTCCTCTCACACCCCACCGCCGTCACGACCAATCGCCGTCTCACACACACTCGCCTCCGGGTCTCTTTCACTCCTCCCCACCCACGACAATTGTCGCCGCGCGTACCGACGCCGCCGCGTTCCGTTGTATTATTATTTTTCGCGGTACAAAACGATCGTGTTTCCAACGGGAAATTATTATACGGGCAAAAGAAAAGGAAAAAACACTCCAATGTTTTCCAGCAAAAAAAAATATTCGCGAATTTTCCCGGGCACGTGTCCCCGCGTCGTTTTCGATTCGCGGATTTTTTTTAAAAACGAAAATTTGTGGCGAACGGCGCAATTTTCGGAAAACTGCGTTTCCCCCCCCCCTCCCACATACACACACCTCACCTCGCCTATGGGGCCGTGACGAAAAACACGAATATTCGTATGCCCCGTGAAAACGCGCTGCCGTTTTGTGTAGGACAAACGACGTACGACGGCTGCGCTGGCTGATCGTTACGCAGCAGCAACACGTACCCCCGCGTCGTGAACACCCGGCCGACGGTGTAAAAGTCCCGCCGACGGCGCGCTCGCAGCCCGGCGGGACGTTATTTCGGTTACGTCATCGCTATTTGTACGGACGCCCTCCTCCTCCTCCTCCTGCTCGTCACCCCGACAAAATGTCCCACGACGTTATTGACGAATACGGCGAACACCGCGACCTGGCAGTGGCGTCATTTCGTATGTGGGCGGAGGCGAAAGATTTCGTCGGCCCCGTTATAAACCTAACCTTACCACCACACTCTCGATCGCCGTTTTCCACAATAATTTCGATACGATTTTTTTCCTCCCCGCTCCCTATCACTTATCACGACGGATCTATAGAGATTCTATACGGCGATTGTCGAAAATTCTATCGTGACGCGATATATACCGGACTCACTCGATTGTCTCTGTTAATAATTTATCGGTATCGTTCGCGCGCGGCAAGGCGCGAAGGCGATGTGTGCAACGGGGCGAACGCAGGCGTCTGTGAACGCTTTTGGTTTGCCGAAAGAGTATAGTAATCGATTAGGTTGGATAAACGAAGAAAACGATCGAGAAAACCTACAATTCGATCGAATAATGCCGATATACCGCGTGGAAAAACGAAGGGATCTTGAAAACCAAGCAGTTAAAAAATGACAAAAATATTGTCGCCTATAGCAGTTAGATAGGGTCCAGCTTCATTTCCCGATCAAGGAACGACGAAATTGATCCAAGTAAGATGTACGTACCTGCAGCATACGAAATAAGACGTATAGGTTGGTGTAACGATAATCATTGTTTTTTTTTTTTTAAACTTTTTAAAATACGTTTTATCGTCATAAAATACGCGATGACAGCGTACTCGTCGATCGGTGACATTTGCGTCGTACTTTATAAAAAGTCGAAAACGACGCGCGGGGGTGTGCGAAAACGTACGAAGTTAATCCCACTGGAGAATATTAAAATAAGTGATAAACTTTGTCCATAATAAGAGTTGTGACACACTTTGCACAGCTGGTGAACTATATGTATAGTGTATATGTTACGCGTGCATATACTTTGAAATCAATTTGTAAATCGTTTATAACTGTTTTATAGCTGTATCGCCGCCGTCAGTTGCAGCGAACCGACCGTAATCAGGCTTTTTGTCGTCGTTTAATTATGAAAAGCTAATAAATATAAAGCGCAATATAGACGAATTGACGTTTTGAATGACGTGTCATAATATAATAAAATACAAAACTCCGGCACGTCACATTCGAAAATATTTTATTTCTAGCGACTCACTCTATACCGAGTACATCGTCGACCTAAATCATAAACGCAAAATGTAAAACACATATTTGTTTAAACGCATCGTGTAGATAGAGAGCACTGAAGATTTGTGATTTTTTTTTTCCAAATTGAAATTTACAAAATAAACAATATGGGTTGGCTATAGGTTTGTTGACTACATGTATCGTTGTTTACCGCGGAAAACATAATATTATCTTTTGGGTAGAAAACAGACACAGACTGCGAAGACTGCGCGTCGTTTCAATACTTCGTATAAGCATAAACCAATATGTATTTCCTCAGAAAATTTTCAAGATAAATAGAAACGCTTGTGTGTTTTATTCACCGACGGCTTTACTGCTACATCTTGTTTTGACAGTAAACTAAAAAAAAAAAAAAATAGTGAGTCGGTCTCGAGAAAAATTCTAAGTTCGCGGCAATTCGTGCATTATCTCGCATTACTGTACATAAAAAGAAAATAATTTCTACATATTTCTATTGTTTTTTTCTGAAACTGTACAAAGGATTATCTATAAAAAAAAAAAAAAACAGTTCTTCTTCAGAGAAGAAGCTATGCGTAAGCAATAGCGGTTATACATGATGTTCAAGGGAGGAGGAGGCAAAAGTGGAGCCAATGCCATCTGCCAGAAAAAAAAGAAAATAACAATTGCGACGAACACCCCTATCCACACACACACACACACCTCACGGCGTTTGCCCGTTGTGGCACAACTGAGCGTTCCGTTGGTCGCCGACTGCTATTTATACGCGTTTTTCTGCCTGGCTCCTCCCACTATTTTTTGTGTCGTAGTGCTATCTGGTGACTATTTTCTTTTCCGGTTTTATTGCGTTCGAAGGACGCGCTCTGTCTGTATACGCTTGTGTTTAGTTTGACGCTGACCGACCGATCAATCGTATGCGCGTTCGCCAAATGTATTATTATTATTATTGTTAATATTAATAAGAAGTAAAAGATTAAACTGGGCCGGACATGTTTGGCGTAGTCAGAATCCCCTGTTACATATTATATTAGAAAAAGATCCAGCAGGGAAGAGGCCGCTGTGAAGACCTCGCATGAGATGGGAAAATCTGGTTAGAAAAGATGTAAACGCCTTAGGTGGAGGTTCAGACTGGAAAGAACGAGCATTCGACAGAGATGGTTGGGGGAGAGGGTTGTTTGACGGGATGGTCCTAGCGGCCGGTTGCCCGAAAAAGAAGAAGAAAGATTGTTAATATATATTATTTCGCGTGTTTCAATGAAACGAACGTGAGAATTCATCTTCCCTCGTTGTACATTCGTCTACACTTTACGTGTATTTATTGTGTTTGTCGTATGAAATATATATTTTCAATTGTTTTGATATCAATAAAAATAAAAATAATAAATAAATAGAAAAACAAAACGATCAAACAGGGACACTGCAGAATAGCGAATCCCGTATTAATAATGCGTATTATTATTATTTTATATTCGAAACAAGTGGTACCTATATGTGTATACACGAAATTACACATTCGATTACGATTTCGAGAGGTTCTCGAAAAATCCATTGGGAAAAGTCAATATTTTGTTCACAAAAAGAAAAAAAAATAACGCATTTTACATTTTCGTACGTTTGATTATATATGCATAAATAATATTATAGTATTCGCGTTTTTTCGCTGTTTTTCCCATGTCCTCGCCGCAGTTTTACAAAAGCGTTTTATACATTCGAAAAATGACCTCTCTCTACTCTACTCTATCGAGTGCGCGGCCGCGTCGTCGTCTCGTCTGTATATTTATTTTCCAATCAATTTAGACTTTTCGGGCACATTTGTTCACTTGTGCGGGAGGGAAAAAAATAACCGCTATCGTTGTAAAACCGCGCGATATTACGCTATATCGTTTCGGTTCGTTCATAACCCAGAATACGAATTTTCAAGTGTAAAACGCGTTTTTTCTTTTTGCGTATCGCGATACACCGTCGAAACGCCACGGTTGTTTCAAGTTTTGAGGTACGCAGTACGTTTATTTCCGAATCGAACAAAACAATAATAAGCGATGATTATAATATTATGCCGTTTTTTTTTAATTGACCGAAAAATCGTTTTACGTATATACATGTATTCTACACAAATCTACTCGTAAACTACGTAAAAACGCGCAATTTATTCAACGTTTAAAATATTTAATTACGATTTACCGTTTTTGTGGGAAAAGACGTTGGAATCAAATGTTATGTTTTGTGAAATTGTTTTCAGTTTTGCGCGTCTATTAGAGTTAAACGGATTATATAGCCAGGAGTAGTATGAAATTTGATGCGCATATATTTTTTTTTCTTTTCGCGCACCATAATGTTAAAGAGAAAGTTTCTCTATAACATAATATATATATAATATTCTTAAAATAAACATTTTAACCAGCTGTGTTGTTATAGTGCTAAATTATTTAACGCGTTTATATACGTATATTACATATATTAGTGTACACGTGTTACTGGATTAAATATTTATGTATAATCGGCCGCCCGGCCGAAGGTATACGCATATGCGAACCAGAGTGAAACTTTAAATATAATAAACATTTAAATACATAGTACTTGGATAAGTAAAAGTGCGTATTGTATGTATTTAATTTCGGCGGAGAAAAAGTATAAATAAAACAGTGGACTTTGAAAGATTAAAAACGATTGTTTGAAAGATGATATGCAACAATTACATTTTCGTCCAAATAGTAAATAATTATTATTTAAAAATGATTCTATACAAATAATATGATATAATTGTGACACAAATATTAACATTATCTACGAATTTTCATTGTAATATTCGAAAAACTCACACATGATTTTTGACGAATTTGTCGATACAGTTAAGTTTTTCTACAATTGTGATGTGTATTAATCCTTTTCAGTTATCATTTAAAGTTCCACTATCGATTTGTAGGAGTAATTTAGAAAATAAACGTGTATATCTCCCGTTAATAATCGGACTCGCATATTTATAGTAAAACCGTAACATTTATCTACAATACGTTTCCTATACTCTCCCCTATTCAGACAAAAAATTAATATTTTTTAGGTGTTTAAAAACTTTATAAAAATCGGAACATTTATTATAGACTAACCATAACATTAAATCAGAAAAAATTATAGGAAAAATGTAAAGAATTAAAGAGAGACAACAGAAACATTTTGCTCGCGTGTCCATATAAAATGACATAAGTTTTCGTCGATTTAAGCTATTCCACGCGATAATTTGCCATACGAACAAATACACGGTATACTTCAGTTGTCCATACGAAACCACAATGATGGATAATAAAATATTTTATTCGCATGGGATCGGCGAGTTTTGTAAAGAAACATTGCCAAGGAAATAAACGTCGCGTTGTACCCACGGATATGTACACGTGACAATATAACATACGCTCGATGTTATGTAAATATTCTCGTTTCGAATAAACGCAAATTCGACGTTTGTAGTAAAGTGATGTCGCGTTTTATTAAAATAAAAAAAATTCTCACTCGTTGGCACGTTCCATCGTTACAATGCGTACAAAAAATATGTACGAAGTCGGATTATTGACGGGAAAAAGAAACTGGAGACGGCCGTTTTTTTTTTTTTTGTACGAATTTCATCATTTTTTTTTTTTTGCGTTTTCACATTTTTCAGTTAGTACGTACCCGTATATAGAATAAAATCGTTTTAAATTTTGTCGGCACTAACAAAATCGGAAATATATTTGTGCTAAAATACGCTTTATATGTTGAAAATATTTTTCGAGAAAAGCCGAATATATCCGCAGCGTTTCCCAGCAACCGCGGTGTGCCGAGAAATTTCATGATATTTAAAAAATAAACATTTTACGATTTTCTAATCGGCAATTGTCTGACTCTTATTAATTTGACAAATAGTGTAATAAAAATTATTAAAACCGAAGAACTATTGGAAGAAGACACGAGGCGGTGTTCGTCAGTTGTCACAACTGTTCGAATCCCGGAAAATAACGAATAATAAAAAAAGGGAAACGGGACAAAATTTCTCATTAGATTTTTATAACGTTATCTTATAACTGTTTTTCCAAATGAAAAAAAGTATTTGTAATAAATTGAAATATGATTCTACACGACCTGACCTAAAATAAACGCACCATATTAACTTGTTCATAAGTAGTTTACTGTATGCTTTAGTATTTCGTACGACATAAGTCTATTATTAATGAAAATAAATATTAGTCAGTGTTGAGTGTGTCACGGCTATAGATGTTGGAATTAGTGTGCCGTGAAGTCAACTAAGTCTGGAAACGCTGTTATAACACGTGTGGTTGCCCACTATATTGCTCGTGTGCTCCTGCGGCGTACGGCGGACTAGCCGCAGCGCGTGGCCGTAGTAGAATTGCGTATTCGGAACGCCGCCGTACGATAATATTAGTTTTTTTTTCCTCCTTCAATTAGTTTGATTTTTTAAAATACAAAAAAATCGAAAAAAAAAACGAGTGACGTTACGAGGGATTTTACATCGCGCGGACAGCAAAAAAAAAAAAGAAATAAAAAAAAAGAAAGCCCACTGGGAAAATAATATGCGATGTAATATTAGTTAAACACGTTTTATAATTATTATATATTATGATCGTGCGAGGAATGTTACGGGGGAGGCCTAAGCGATTCGGAAACTAGAGGAGGACGACGACCGATGATTTCACTTGTACGAGCGCAGTGTCGTCGTGTTTCACAAACGTTATTTTTCGCGTATACCACACATGTAATACAATATGTACACATCACGCGTACTGTAAACACAACGATATGGCAATAATGAATTATCATATATATATATAATTTTGAGTTATTTATTAAAAAAAAAAAAAAAATTCGTAATTTGTGCGCGAGTGCCTAATTGAAATCAGCGAAGATTATCTTAAATTTATTGAAATTTTTCGTTTCGAGAGAGCGCGAAAACGATAGGTCCAAGATATTATATTAGTAGCGTATAAAAACGTTTAGGTATATACGTATATATATATATATGGTATAATTGTGAAATAATAAAATTTCCACAACACTTACAAGTAAATTTCTTGTCAGGAATTGGTAACAGACACGGAACAATAAAAATTGTTTATTATGTGTTTAAACGCAGAACGCTCGGATTGTTTCCAGAAACTGTCGTGTTCGTGAATTTTTTTGATAATTGTATTTATATAAAATAATAATATACATTATTTTTACTCATAAACGTTTGTGAATTTTTTTAGATTTTTTTTTTTATAACAATAAGCATATTTTTATACTCGTTCGTATTTCGAAGCAACGGCGGAACGTAATGGGGTTTTCTCCGAAACCGTAAATATAAACCATATCGAATATCGAATCAACAGTTTATAATATTATTATGAACTACTCGCTCGACTGAACTATTGAAATGTTATTAAATAATAATAATAATATGTACATAAACTACGTGGGTTCGATATTCGATGTATATTGGACATCAAAGCTTTTATCATTTTCTATACGTGCGGGAATGTAACGAAATTAAAAATATAGGTCGCCGCGGTTGTAAAAACAGTTTGACAATTAGAAAAATTACCGAGCTAAAAACGTATAGCATATTATTTATTGCCTTTAATGAAGTAGAATGAAAAAATCGATTAAAAAAAAAAAAACTGAACGCTTCATACGGCAGGGTTCGAATTTGTACACGATTGTACATTTTTTTCATCGCAGTTAATCGTATATTGCGTCTTTACGCGTAAATACGTTTTATAATATTTCGCATTAAAATATGACTTTTTTTTTCTTTTTTTTTAATGTTCATTTTCAGTGTTAAAAGCGAATTTTCGATTGTTTAGTGCATATTTCGATTTTGCCAATTTTTTTTTTTTTTTTTTTTTTGTAGACAAATACTTGACAAAATTACATCGTATTTTATAATTTATTTTTAATAGACTGTATATTATAATATAATATGCAGCCTTTTATTGAAATTATTAATCACATTTATAAACGCGTAGTATACAGACTGTTTTATTGAAAAAAAAATGTAGTTTATAAACACTGCGTGAGTCATTCCACGTAATTAACATATCGAAATATTACATACAAAAGTATATATCCAATTATATAATTTATTATTATTATTAAAAAAAAATTATACAATTAACATATGAATTCTTGTTATTCACGCATACATCGCGGCATCGTGTTTATATGAATCCGATGTGAAAAGTATATAATTTGTACAGTTTTATTTATACGTTCGAACAGTACACGACGATAACGAATAGAAAACTTTTCCTTGAAAATCCGCTACACTCTTGTTTTAAAATTCAAACCAACACTGGTCCGACGGTATATATTTATATTCGTATACTCAGTGGCGTAGCCAGGATTATGCAATTGGGATGAGGGGGGTTTAACTATGAATGAAACTATAGGTTTTTACATTTTCTGTTAGGTTTGTTGTTTGGTGTTCATATTGTTAATGAATCTTACAAGGACTCACTTTAGTAAAAACGTAAAAAAGAATAAAAGCAATAAGGGGATGTAAATATTCAAAAAAGCCCCCCGTCTACGCCGCTGCGTACAATATATCATACGATGAATATATACGCGTGTTTGTGCGGTTTTTGAAATTCGTAGTAATAAATATTATATATATGTATATGATGTTCGTTCGTCATTTTACATAATTTCGTTTTAAATCTTCTCCGCCCACCACTACTTTATATCAACTGTGTATAAACACGCGATCGGCACTGTATACACAATAAGCTGACGATTCAATAAATTAAACGAATTGCCTGCGGAGCGACGTCGTGAAGTCTTTTTGTTTTTTGGTCTTATAATAATAATAATAATAATAATAATAATAATAAAAGGATTTCAATGTTTTACCGATATAAATCATTCGTCCTCGGACGTGACGTCATAACGACCCGTTATTACATATGTATATACGAATAAAATGTATATAATATAAATTCGTCCGAGAAAAATAAATTCCAACGAAGCATTACGGTTTTAATCCGATCGGCAAAATCGTTAATTTCGTGTCTATTGAAATTAACAAAAAAAAAAAAAAATAAATAAGGTAAGGAGTGTTGTGGATGACGCTTGAGTGAATTTCTTAAGTGATACAAATTTTAGAGTTTTGTCATCGCACTTTGTCGAAAAATTTGAAATGGTTACGAAAAGAAATTGTGGACTTAAGGATTTTTGAGATTTTTTTTTTGAATACGGTCGAGGTAACAGACGTATGATATTGTTTAAAATTTTTAAGCCTTAAAAACGTCTTTTCTATGAATTAAATCTACAATTGTTATAAATAGTTAAAGAATCAAAAGGAATTTTTTCGTCTCGTATAATAATATACAGTATAAAGTTGAATGTTTGGTGAATATTTCAAGTTTCTACGACCGTATTGATTTCAAAATCAATAGGAAATAACGGGGATAATCGATTATGACGAAATAGCGGTTTTACCGTTTTCTTATGTAATTTTTCGATAGTTTTTTCTGACGCTTAACAAAAAACGTATTGAGAAAATCGTAAAAACGACCTATCTAAAGTACCGAACTCTATGAAAGTTTCTATCGTAAAACAATGCTACACGATCGCGATATCACTAATTTCACGCGTACAAATTTATATGTGTTGTGTGAATTGAGTTCTCGTGCGAGAAAATAAGCGGTATAAAATTCATCGTTTTTAACGAAATTTTTAACATATTTTTCCCTTCCCCGTCCACTGAAAACACGCACTAGCTGCGAATTACGGATATTATTTCGTGTTTCCCGTTAAATACAGTCCCACCATCTAGTGTTCGTCGAACGAACCATTCCGGAAAACTATATACGTTATATATTTTATACGCACTTGTAAAACGGAATTCGCAGTTTGTTTTGTTGTTTTCCTACTGTTATAATTATTGAAAGTAATTTTTCACGTAAAATCAACGAATTTAACGTGTGGTTTATGTGTACATAACAGTGGTGTTAAGAAAGATCCGATTTGAATTGCCTCGAAATAACGGATTGTTGAAGGGTGCGCGTGTGGGGGAAGGATTTACTTTCCTTATAAATTCAATGTACGTATACAGCAAACAAATTATTTTCGGTGTTCATTTATGCGAAATAATTTTTAAAGTGTTCTCTACACCCGTTTTTAGTTACATCTACTGTTATAGAACGAATAATAAAATTCAAAATCGAAATAATTATGATACGAATAGGATAAATAGGACGTGTTGAGACTATTGTTATTATTACACGTATTTAAGTATCGTTTGTCGGATCCAGACGATTTTTCCCAATCTGCATTATATTATAACATACAGAGTGTTGTATTAAAGTTTATTATTTTTGTGGTGTGAAAAGGATTTCATTGTGAAGACACAATAAGCCGTATTGGAAGAGAGCTTCTGGAATAGCTAGAAATATTCTTGTTATTTGAATAACGATGGCGAAATATTTAGAATTAAATTGTATTCTCTTCGAATACAAAAAAAAAAAAATTAAATTTCATTTTTGTTTTGAGAATAGAAATGCCTATATTTGTCCAAGTCCATCAAACTACTGTGTGAATACACTATACACAATATTATTATGTGCGGCATAGCATTTCCAGTCATTTACAATAATAATAATAATAATTGTATTATTGTTAAATATATCGTTAGCTTGATACATTTCATGCAACTATTTTTCCCCCAAAAACCATTAATCATAGTTTACATTATTTGTATGAAAAAAAAAGCACAAAAATAATAAAAATCATCGAATTGTTTTTTCCAAATTTAAAAACGTCTATAGGTAGAGAATTTACAATTTTTTTTTGTTACTATTCCTACGTTTTAAAATTAGTCGAATTTTCCAAAATGAAACACGCTATTATTTTAAATAAAATAATGAACAATGTCTTTTTTTTTGTTTTATTTAAGAGAAAAAAGTTAATGAAATAATTGAACGCTTGTCGTTCACTTTCTTTGATTCGAGTTGTTTTTTTTTTTTTTTGACAAACAAGACAGTCTCTCCTGTTATACGTATTTATTATTTTTTTCAAACAATTCTTGTCACTTATAATTATATAAATAATCAATTAGTAATTCGTTTCGATGACGAATATTGAACATTATTTCGTTGTTTGATTTTGAAAAAAAAAGACAATTTAGTGGTTTATTTTTTTTGTATTATACGCCGGTGCTGTCATAATATTGTTAACACAATTATTAAAATACTAAGCGTTATACAAATTGGTTAGTTTCATAAAATTCACACTTATGGAAAAAAAAATAAATCACCAAATAGTAGACGTTATTTTAGGTGTGGTACCTACTGTGGTAAACGAATTTATCATTCCAGACATTTATATTTACGTCTTATAATAGTTTTAATTCATTTAAAATATCAATTAAATGTTGTAAGTTTTAACATTACACATATACATACGTTAAAACACATATTATTGTGTTTTGAGGTTTTTTCAATTAAAACATTAAAAAGTATTTATTGACTTCATATAAAATCGACGTGACTCTACAAATCAGTTTCATTCGAATAGTCGTTTTCTAAACTGAAAATTGTTAAAACCAAATTTCGGTTGGGTCAACGAGCTGATTGAAAATTTTAAGAACTTATGATCATATCGTGTGAGAGGAACATAAATATGGAAGCATAAATATTTGTGGACAATTTTTGCAAAAAGATCACTTATAATACATATATACGTATATTGTTCGGAGCTTTAATATATTAAGTGTAATGGTTACGCAATAAATTTATATATTCATGTTTAAAAATAAAATACGATTTTTACGAGTGTACATACACTGACCAATGTTTTTTTTTTTGTTTGGTTAAAACAATTTAATTAAAATTTAGTGTTATTATGTTCGAATGGTATTTATTTACTTTTAATAAAAAATTTGTTAATTTTTAGTTATCCTTTCAGGGACGTAATTCATTTTTTACAGTGAATTTTTTTTTTTATTTATAGACCATTGAATATTAGTCGTATTTTTTACCACATATATCCACTCAAAACGATATAACACTTAGTCGTAGCAGGTTTAATATTGAATTTTATAGAAATATATAATAACCTAACAATCGATTTTATAACAATTTTATTTTTACGTACAAATATCCAATATAAATTACAATGAATATGTAGACACGGCGTAGGACACATGTGAAACGTAATCGGTTTAATAATAATTTTAATGAAATATTCGTCTAAATAAAATGATTTGGAAATAAAAAATAATTACTGCGACAAATCCGTCGAACAGTATTTCGGGGCTAAATCGTCCGGAATTAACGTCAACTATAATATGCGCATAATTATCGTATCTAAGAACTACGTTATTCGAAATTGATTTGAATAAAACGCAATATTTGTTTTTTTATATATATAATAAATAAATCTTTCCCCGTTTATCGATACCGACTGTTATGCGTAAATCCCTTTTGGCAGTTGGTAGTTTTCTGTTTACGATCAAAGTAAAAATAAAAACTTATACGACTTATTTCGTTAATATGTACCGAATATTATTATTTTTTTTTATTGCAATATTTATATATATATATATATATACGAGTGTATGATTTTGATGATAACTTAACAAAGTCCGTCGTAAAGATTTTTTTTTTAACTCGTCGAAGAAAGTTTATAGACATTTTACGTTAACTATAACCTGTCGTAACGGAATAAAAACTTATTTATTTTCTTTTACAGAACGAAAATATTTATATTTGTCTGAATATATACGCGTACATATAATATACATAACGGTACATAATACAGTTGTTATTCATATTGAAAAGTTAAATAATACTTGCACAAGTATGTCGTCAAAATGGTAGGAGGAAGAGAGTTAAAAAATAACTTGTCGACTTCATTAAAATGATGACTTGTGACAATGTGATTCATAACACTATACACGTTATTTCAGCGAAATATTTTGTTTCTCTATATTAGGCACATATTATTTATTTGTACTTCGAAGCACATCACATCTTTCGATACGAACAAAATTACGGAAATAGCTGGTATGATTAACATATAAAAACTACACGCGTAAATTCAATAATATTTTTATTCATTTTATTCGATATATATTTTTTTGATTATTATTATTATTATTATTATTATTATTTTCAAATTGTGCCGAAACAGCGGCTATTTTATATTTATTTTCTATACACAAAATGCATGTATTAAAAAAAAATAAAATGAATTTATTATCCCTATAAAAATTACGGGCTTATACACGAAAAAAATACATTTTTTTTTTATTCTTTTAGGAGCGAATGATGAGTTTTAAAGCGTTTTATGCTTTTATATTTATATAAAAAAAAAAATAAGTTTACGGCATAATTAAAA
Source organism: Chaetogeoica ovagalla (assembly GCA_032441825.1). Classification (NCBI taxonomy): domain Eukaryota; kingdom Metazoa; phylum Arthropoda; class Insecta; order Hemiptera; family Aphididae; genus Chaetogeoica; species Chaetogeoica ovagalla. The sequence goes on from CM063730.1 coordinate 6,292,877, forward strand.
GAAAAAAAAATGATTATTTTATTTCCATTTAAAACTTCAATATTTTGTAAAATTCATTTTTATTACTATAATTTGTATTTATTATTTTCTCAGTGAATTCAATTTCAACACGACTTCCGAAAAATTGGAAACCGAGTCATCTCTACAATAGTCGAAAAATACGATAAAAATAAGTACTATAAAAATCGTGCGTTTTTATAACACAAAATCGAATTTTCCATATAGCTGTGCAAATGTATTAATAACTTCATCGATATCAATTTTCTAATCTATAAATATTCACGAGAGCTAATCCGGCTAGTCCTTTTTGTTTAATATTACGTCGCCAATAAGTTTTTACTCGTTGTGTTGTTGAAAACTATTCGCTGTGGTTACGGGCAAAATAACTAAAATTGTTAACAGACTCTTAATATCTGAGGTAGAATTAGACAACGTTTGACTTAATGTAGTTAACGAACATTTTGGGCGATCTTCATCATGTACAATTCGCCACAAATTTCTTCAGATTTCAATAATTAACGGTGTCGAACGTAGTGCCACAATTTGGCAATAAAACGACGTAAAACTAAAGCGCTTTAACGTTTTTTCCCCGTCCAATTATCACATATTACAGTACATCTTATTTATATATATCACATGCTTTTTTCATACTTTGTTTAATCAATTCGAAATGTTAATCGTGACCTATTTATATTAATCTAAAATCAGAGCTCTGTCGTTCGTCACCGTTTTTACGGGCCGCGGCCGGAATCGGTTTTCGCCTGACAAACGGATCAACTTAAACTGAACAGCCTTTAGTTGAATATTCATTCAATATTATAACACCCAAAGTTGAAAAACATCGTTTGTTCGATTATTTATAAATGTTAACGCGAATATTTGCGAAAGACGAACATTTAGGTGTTATTATGCGATTTCGAACGAATGTTGATCGTATTATGCTAAATAATGAATAGGACGTTTGAATTGGATTCACAAAATGGCTATCTGGAGAGAAAAAAAATAACGAGAAAAATGTGCGTTTATAGCCTGGAGATATACGACGATTACTGGGGAAAACAAACCGTTAAAACGTCGAATCGATATTATTATTATTATTATTATTATTGAGAATGTTTTTAACATTTGTAATTTTGTATACCAACGGGCATTTTTCAAAAAAGAAAAATATTCTCGAGTGTAACAAAAGATTATTTTATAATATTATTGTAGAAATTGCGACATACGACGCTATATATTTGTTTAATCGTATTATTTTTTTTTTTTTGTTACATAATACGTTTGAATTAGTCAGAAATATTTGATACTGTAAAGTCAATTACGGCGATTACCTATATATATATATATATATATATATATATATATATATATATATATATATTTATTTATTTAACGTGATGCATTTAATTGCAAAGGAAAAAATTGTTATCGTTTCCGATATAACGTGTATAATAATGACTTATGAATATTATGTAATATTACACGCTATTTGGCCGTCTTTCGAGTGTGTGTATATTAATACATTTTTGATTTGAGAGCGTTATGTTGTTCGTAGAGGCGCATAGCGTCAAACAATCCCTGAATTATTATTATTATTTTTCTACGCGCGTAATGCTTATTAACTATGTGAAAACGATGAATCACGAAACGAAACAATGACTTAATACATTAGATCTTTACGTAATATTAATATTTGTATCTGACGGCTGGGGAACGATATATTTTTGCAAAATTATATAAATTATACTCCGGTACAAGTACTACTCGTATTGAAGTATTTATAAATATTATATCCGTATTATTGGCGTATGTGAAGTACATTAAATTCATTTTCATCACAAAACAATAATACTTACAAGTACAAGTATAGTGTAATTAGTATCCAGTGGAGTGTTAATTACGGGCAAATATCAAAACAATTTAAAAAAGTAAATAAAATAAATAATAAATCGTCCGATTTTTTTCTCATCCACATAATATAGAATACAGGGGGAATAATGTTTAATAAACTTATTCTATTTACATAATATCAAATTTCGTTTGGCGGGAGATCGAAATTTAATTGGTCGTTTCATCTATTTGTCAATGATACACAACATTGCCCACAACACAAAATATGTAATTCATTATATAAAAAAAGTTTATGCCTGTTTGCTAAGATAATTTTTTAGTTTTTTTATTACTATAAAAGTTTTTTTAATACAGTTGAAGTAAAGTAGGACATATTACAATATTTTAATATTGTAAGGTATTGGCAGTTTTTTATGTCGCGTTCGAATACTATTGAAAAAGTAGTTTTCCTTTTAATTTTTGGGTTATTTTGAATTGAGCTCGAGGAAACTGTTGAGAAAATCAAAAAACGTTTCAAATAAAGTACCTAATAAAGCGAATTCACGGAACGTGATTGCGCATAACGAGATCGTCCGAGCACTCGTGTTCTAGTCGAAAATTGCTACACAGAAAAGATAAAAAAAAAAAAATTTAATTAAACATTATTGTAAAACCAATGGCTTCGTCATCGCTTCGCTCGGAATCAAAAACGAAATAAATAAACAATTTAATAAGAAAACTCTAAAACAATATTATGCTCTATATTTATTGATTACTCATTAATTAAATACGTATTATTATATAGACGCGATGCGATTTGTGCGGACGCAATAAGAGTAATTGTAATTTATTTGTTAAGACATAATATTCTCGAGTGTCTTAAGTATGTGCATACATAATCTAATAAACATTGAAATTCTTAGAATATTATGAGTTAATCGATCACAATGATATAGTTAATCGTCGTCGTTTGTCGCTTATATAAATGGGGCCGTTAATAGTCGAGATATTTTCATTTCGAGTTTATCCTGCGTTTGCCGTAAAGGTGCCAGTTTACGCACACTAATATTATTTCCTTACAATACAACACGATGGACTTTTCGACCAAATATCATCATCTGTTGCTGGTAAATGTTTTTCTCTCCCTCGGTTAGTGTAATTTTTATTGCTGCGATATTGTCATTGTTCAAATTGTATTGTACAGGCGAGTTTATTATTTATCTGGTGCTTTGAACGTGCCGTCGTCGAATCGAAACAAGTGGTGAAATGCGATTCTAAATCTGGACTGTGCAACGGTAACGAAATGGACTCGCGCATTAAACTGCGGGTATGTTTATGAAAATCAATTTGAATAAACGAATTTGTAGAATTATGTTTTTAAACGGCATTTTTATTAGTTAAAGTGCTTTGATGAAACCGTTAGCGATTTCGAAACGCACACAACCGATGTACGGGTGTTTTTAACGAGCCAAAAAGTCGTGCATTATTATTATACAGTGTTTGTGCTGACAGTCGGGGCTACGTTATACCAGAATATAGTAAAAGGCTATATTTACTATTTTTTTTTATCATATTTTTTTTATTTGAGAACACATGTCAAACGCAGGAAATCTGTCATAATAATTATTTATTTCGCAGTCGCTGTACGACAAACTTTCCGACTTTTAAACTCTCTAACTAACGTTCAATATTGTTAGTATGAAACATTATAATGTCGCTTTGTGCAATTGACGAAAAAATGTTGATTACGTCGTATTATGGAGTTTAGATTAACATCTCGTTATAAAGCATCGCATTTCGTATATTTGTTTCTCGTGAAAACCTCATCAGCCGACTGTTGGAACATTGTTTGAAAAATCATCCATTAATACGCTGAATTTTATTAACACCACATTTGTTTTACTTAAATTTATTTTGTTTTCATCGCACGACGAATTTAATTTATACTTATTGGTGGTATTGTTTTAGTAATAATAATATTTATTATTATTTTTTTATGAAACTATCCATTTCAGAGGATTATGGAAGGACCGTTGTCGATTTTACTGCCGTTTAAACATTTTTGGCGGAGACGTTCGACAACACCGCATGAGGATCCGTCTGACACCAATGAAACGAGTACATATAATCCTTGGCACGGAAACGAAACGACACAGGAAAATAGAACCGACATTTTTTGGAACACGACTAATACCAGTGAATGGTACAACGCAACGAGTACCTATAATCCTTGGCACGGAAACGAAACGACACAGGAAAATAGAACCGACATTTTTTGGAACACGACCGATACCAGTGAATGGTACAACGAAACGAGTACCTATAATCCTTGGCACGGAAACGAAACGACACAGGAAAACAGTACCGACATTTTTTGGAACACGACCGATACCAGTGAATGGTACAACGAAACGAGTACCTATAATCCTTGGCACGGAAACGAAACGACACAGGAAAATAGGACCGATATTAGCAAACCAGTGATACATCATCATTTCTGGAGAAGACGTCGTATGATCATGAAACCGCAGCCCATATCCGACGTCAGTGAAGGGTTAAACAAAACGAGTATCAATAATCCGTGGTACGGGAACGAAACGGCACAGGAAAACCGTACGGACATTTCTTTGGCACACTACCGGCAACAGCGAACAGGAAAACGAAACGACTTTGTACACACACGAACCGAATATAACAATCATCGTATTGTACTGAATTGAAAAATCGAATTAAATTAATTTTTTAATCGATTGAAAAATTGATTTTATTGAACAACGCGTTCGTTACAATAATGTTACAACGATATTTAGAATAGTAAAAATAAAATAAAATGACGCGTACGCATCTATATATTATATTATTACCGTTCGTTTAAAATTTAATTGTATTTTAAAAGTAATAATTATTCTGATATACATTTATACGCGCATTTTCAACGGATTAAATAAAACATTTCCTTCGTGTACGAATCGGATTTTCCATTTTATTGCACGATTGTATCTAATTCGGTTGATGAACATCATCAGTAAGTAGACGATAAGAGCGAGTAGTGTAAGGAGGTCGGCAAATGGTCTTTGATGGTAACTCGAGTTTTTTCCGTGTGCGTAAACGAGAGAAATCCTTCAATTTCGTTCGAACAACAGTACGCGCAGGCGGATAAAATATAATTAACAAACAGACACGGGGTGCTGAGTGTGTTGGAAAAATTGTTACCGACTCTCTGCCGGGCCGAATAGGAATAATAAAAAAAGCGTCGAAACACGTTTGGAAATTAAAGTTTTGCTCGTTTCCGATGGTGCGCATAGGCACTACGCGTCCACTGGTCGTGAGGCGGTGAAGTGATGTGCGTGTATGTGTAATCGTACGTACAAAGTTGTTATTATTAGAGTCTCGCGCGCAAAAATAAATCACGAGGTGGCTTAAATTACAACTTTGTTTTAACGTGTTTATACTGTGTTTTAAAGCGCATTAAACCTATTAAAAAGTTCCATTATCTTCAAACTTTACACGTATACGCAGAGAGAGAGAGATAGAGAGGGCCGTACATTATTATTATTTTCATTATGTCTCCTGCCCAGATTGAAATCGTGCACACTGCACGTTATTATTATTATTATTATTATTATTATTATTATTATTATTATTATTATTAATATTATAATGCGAAAGTTTCGATCAAATTGATTTCGATAGGCTAATACCGCTATTATTAATCCGAAACTAATCTGTCGAATTTATTTTCAACGTGAATAATATCGATCCGTCGTATGTACACGCTTGGTGCTTCTTTCCGCTGACGAGACGAATAACACGGCTTTTGAAGTGCGTGTAAGTAATAAGTTTTCATTTTTTTTTTGAAATTAACACTAAATGTCGTAAAATATATAATAATTAATTGGGTAAAGAAAAATTTTTTTCGTCCTTTTAATATTTCCAACAATATCTACTTTGTTTTCTTTTAAAATAAACCGCTAAAACACTTTTAAAACTCCCCCTCCGCCGACTAAAAACACTACGACATTTGAGTACACTGGATTCGTTGAAAAAGTCCGGGAAATGTTTTGGAACTTTGGTAACTCCTGGCGAAATACATAAGCGTATGATAAACTTTTTACGTATAACAAATTTCAGCACTAATTTCTTTTTTTCAACCGACGGCAAATGGTTAAGAGGTATTATTACCGCTCGGTATTTCTGCCGTCGTTTATATTGTAATGAATACAACCGGCAGTTGAGACGGCCAATACGATAGTCTCTTACGTTGCGCTCTTCCTGCAGCCTCCGAATTCGAGAGAAATTAAAACGAACGAGACGCAACAATATGTAATGTTGGAAGGGGGAAAAAATATTCGTTTCCCGCGAAAGTGTCATGTGGACAACGTCGTTTTGGGAAACAACACACGCGGGACGAACAAAAAAAAAATACAAAAAAACTGTACGACGACGACAAAAAAATAAATAAATACTGACGTTTCGAGAGACGACGGGAAACGACAGATTTTCGGGATATTTTGCGTGGATGTCGGTCTGCGTCAGGAGACCTAATTCGTTAATTCTCGAATTAACGGACTTATACGCGCGTTTTTACGAGAATTTTTTAGTCATCGGAATATATTTTAAAGGAATTTTTTCTCTTTTTTTTTTCCGTATTCGGAATTCCGAAATAAAGCAGATGATGGAATTTAAACAATATTTATATATATTATATATATAATTAATTATTAACGCGATCGAAATATTTTCACGAATTTTTCTTTTACTGGAAACACGAGAGAATCTTTGTTGAATATTTCGCGTTCATTCGAAATTCCCCAAACCCCCTCTTCCCACGATAAATACGCGCTACGGATAACATCTGTAGGATTTATTCGAAACGTTTTGAAAATTATTTTACGGTGATTTGGAAAAATGTTTCTGTTCGTGTTTATATCTATAAAAAATCATAATAATCAGTATCGGAATCGGATTTTAGAATAATTTTTTTTTTTGTTGCATGACGTGTGCCAATATTATTAGCAAGTATAAATCACTGCATTTTTAACGATTACTCTTCTCACCGTCATACCGACAAATATAGAATAATTTTTTATTTTCGACTATTTTATATATATATATATATAGGGCGATTGAAGCTTATTGCATACGAATCGCTTTAACTATTGTAGTGAAAAAGTTAGTCCTAACCAATACATTTTCACTAATTGGAATATATTTGATAAACAGTTTTTTTTTTATGAAATAAACATAAATAACCGCCGTGTCACTACGGTCGTCTGTACAAAATTAAAACGAAAATTCGATAGCAAGAGAAACCATTTAGTATTTTCTTGAAAGGATGTGTTCATCACTCGACGAGTGAAAATATAATTCACCGAAAGCTCAACGTAATATCTAAAGCGGTAATATTTAGTAAAACCCATATAATTTGTACTATAAATTGTTTTCCGAATGGATTTTTTTGTGGTATAATGTATGGTATCATTTGGTAAAAGATTTCGGGAAAAAAAAGAAGACTAAAAAAAAAAATCTGTTATCGTTTGTAAATATTATCGACGGTAAGGCGATTTTCGTATCGAAATAAAACTCGTTTTAACGAGAAATCTACACGTTCGCTTTGCGTTAATATATATAAATATATCGGAATGGAATAAAAAATAATAAGTGAACAATTTCATCGAAACGGTGTGCAATCAGTTTCTGTCCATCAGCTACGTACGCCAGCCACACCGTTACAATGTACGTTTATTTCAAATACGTTATTTTACAAATATTTTACCGAAAATTAAAAATTAAATTCATGTCGTATAAATGCAGACCGGTGTTGAATTTCGACGGGACGACGATGCTTTTAATTACGTGGCATTAATGCTACATTACCTTAGTTACAAAAAAAAGTAAAAACCTTACGGTATCATAATTTTTATGTTTCTAAATTTTATATATCGTGTTTCGCGATTGACAATATGGTTTTTTTGTTTTTAACGAAACAACTGAATTTCTCGAGTAATGTAAAAAGAAAACGTGACTTGATGAGTGTTTTTAAGAATTTCGTTTCCGAAGATTTTTCAATTACATATTAGTATTATTGTTTAGGGTTGTGCGTGTACGTTTAATTTATGTTTAATGGAACATGAACTTCGAGAGAATAATTACAAACTGTTGTTAAAATTTTTTTTGTAAAATTTCAAAATAGATTTTCACATTTCGCAGTAAACGCGAACGTATTAAAATATATTTACGCATTCAGAGATAATGACAACAAGACAAAGTAATGCGCATATATTGTGTTCGAAATTAACATGTGAATGGTGTGTTGAGATGTCGTGTCTTTCGTTGTTTTGGAGGTTGCACGTTTCGTAAATACAAAAGAATGGATTTTGAATGTTAAAAAATATATATATATATTTTTTTTTTGTTGTAAAGAACTAAACATAACGAGAAACGTGTGTTGTTATTATATCGATCGGAATACAGTTTTTGAGTTATAGCATTATAGCATTATCACCTGATGTGTACAGTATTCTTCGTGATATATTATTATTATTATTATATTGTGAAATGCGTCTTGTTTAACCAGAAATATTCGGGGCGTAATAATCTCGAATATCGTATTATTATCGTCGTCATTGACAAATAAATCGCGATCGAACAAATACTGAATACACTTACTAGTGACACACGTGCAGCATAATAAATATAATACACAGACACACACACACACATATATTATAATGAGGTGATGAGAAAGTTTTAAACTCGTAAATTATTCGCGGGAGAACTATTCGAAAACCGTTTTGGAAAAAAGAAAGAGTCCAATTATTATACATATAATAATACTCGCAGTTAGAATACTATTTTAAATACGTGATATTTGAAAAACGGTTTAAGATTATAATAAATTTATTTCGGCATATAACGCGTTTTATAATATTTACCGATTCCGTTTATGTATGCCTGAAACTTTTTTTTTTCATATTACTGTCGTGATTTCGCTCATTATTTCGTCGTATAAAAAAATTTCAAAACTAACTAACTCCGCGATACTAAGAAAAATTAAAAAAAAGAAGAATTTTAGTATAACAATCATAATAATACGATATTGATCCAATGCAGTGAAAATAATTTTAATTATAAAAACACAATATTTTTTTCCCATCTTGTTTTTATCGAATTTTTAATTCCATTTAAGAAAGACGAGACACATTTTAACAGTGAAAAAAACAAATTAGTAAACACAATATATTACGTATTATTACTCATTATTTTATGATAATGTTCAATTTTCTTCTTTTAGTAAGCGTCTGCATTGTTCGAAATATGAATTATTATTTATTTATTATTATTCTTTGTTAAAATAAAACGTATTTTATGTCATAAAATTCAGCGTACACACAGTATCACTGTGTACATTACGGGGTTATCGATTTTGATTTATGAAATTATGAATTTATGAAAAAATTTACTTTGCCCAATACATCCTTTTAAAATTATAGGGAGACTCGTTTTGTGCACGTGTATGACAAAGCCGTTGTATTCATTGAAAAAAAAAGGAATTACAACAGAGAAAACTGACGAAATGGAAATTTCAAACTATAATTTTTTCACTACTAAATCACTGTTTTCTCGATGTTAATGATATATTGTATTGCCAACGCGTGCTCAATGTCTATATTTTCAGCAATTTTTGTTGAAATATTCACTAGAAAAATAAACCGAACAATACTATTGGATTAAAGACAAATTTCACATTGCAATTACTCAAGAAATTTCATCTGATCCTTTTTTTAAAAATTTAATTTTCATGGCATTCCTTATTTTTGTGTTGAAAGTTTGCCTAATAATTACTTAATAATTTGCTACTTTGTATCCGTGTAAAATAGAATTTTCAGCACAAGCCGTATTAAAATCAAAAATTTAGTAGGAATTCGACATAGAAAAACAAAATCCACCTGTCGACACCTGTACACTGTTTCCCAATGTTGTGAGTTTAATAAACGGGAAAAAAAAATCTCATTGTGTTAATTATTATATATTAATTTGCACTGCGTTATAATATTGTATTTATTTAATAAGTTGTTGTCGTATGCGATAAAAATATAAAAGTAAAAAATAAGTAATGGGTTTTAATTTGAAATTGCATTTATTAATGCAAGACGTGTGAAATTGTTTTCTGTTTTTAAAGAAATGTGAACGAAAAAGTCTGAGAACGGCTGCTTATTAGAGTATTAAAAATGTTTAAAACATTCATAACGAACACAAAATATGCGTCACTGTACCTATGCACAATAGTATAGTCGAGATAATTATTTTCGAGATAATTAACACACATAAATATGTATTAATATATACATAGTAATTCATATATTATTATTTTATTTTTGTTATATTATATAACGTAAACATTTTATATTTATTATTGTTTTTTTCTCCAAACAATCGTATAGACATTTCAACAAATTATTATGACAGTTTAACTTCTATAATATAATGATCATATTATTTCATTTTATTAAAATCATATTAGTTTTATTATTATAGTAATAAATTTAATACAACATCCTCAATAATAATAACAATAATTATAATAATAATAATAATAATCATAATAATTAAAATAATAATGACTAATAATTATTAAAAAAAAAAAATATATATATTAACATAGAGTATAATATGTACGAGTATGTATGAACAATATAAATAGGGTAAAGCATCTGTATAGGTTTATTATATTATATATTTATCTAAATGATGAACGTAATAATAATATATAAATATAAATATATATTAACAATGATAATGTATTTATTTTATTAATGATAGGCAACAGAACGCTGAATTATTATTATTGTTCCAGGCCAATTAATGAATTGATTTGAAATTTCGGATTATGATATACGTAAATGGTAGGCACCGAATATGGATTCCAAAAACATTATTGTTGTACAAGATAATCTACTAAAAAGTGGATTAAAAAAAAAAACGAAACGAAAGTTTCAGAAAAACAAAAGTAAATAAGTTTTTTATATGTATAAAAAAAACGAGCCTAATGTTGGCGGCGGTCAAAACGGTTTAAGTTAATCGGGGGAGGTTTACACAGTTGATGATTTTCAAGTATTTTTTTTAAACATTTTACAAAACGAAATACACAAGCATTGTGATATTATTATTATTATAACGACGGGCGAAACAGCGGAATAATATTAATAAATAAAACTAATTGATACAAGGAATAATAATAATAATAGTTTTAAACAACATCCTGAGCAAAATCAATTAATAATATCTCTTATACATTTGAATTAAAAACGTTTGTTTTTGATTATATCCGTTTTGACTAACCATAATCGAAAAAAAAATATTGTTAAATATTTCTTATTTTTTTCCCCCGTCACGTCGCCATTTCTTTTTTTTATTTTTGATTTTTTACAAAAAAAAAAAAGAAAAAAAATATATATATAGTAACAATAATAATAATAATAATAATAATAATTAATAACGTCAAGCTATAATAGCAAACTTAATTAATATCTTATATATATATATATTAATGTACACAAATACACGTATGATGATCATACGATTTTCCATATCACAAAATGCGATATAGTTTAACAGTAAAACCCACATGGCGAGCGTTTAAAGATAAATATAAATATTATATTATTATAATATATTGTAATTTCAAAAATTTAATAACGAAATATATGTATAATTACGGGAGTTGTAGTCGAACCGGCTTTTTAGGTTTTCTTTTTTTACTTCTCAGTGGCGGCCGAAGACATTCTGTGTATTAAATAAAACGTTAAAAATAAAATACGATCTTTTTTTTTTCGTCGTCGTCATCACCACCTATGGAATCGTTAATACAAAGGTATATTTTTACGATGTAAACTAAATCGTTTCACACTATGAAATAAATAATAATAATAATAATAATAATAACCATAGGCGTGGATAAAATTTTTTTGCAGATCTGGCCAAGACATTTGGACCGTTGTGTATTCGAAATGTTCTTTTCTTTCATATAAACAATATGAAATTATATTATAAACAATATGAAATTCAATAATATAATTTATAATTTAAATTTTATTTTAACTGTTTAAAACTACGATATATATTTGTTATTTTTACCAGTTTTTATGCTTTACGAAATATTCGTACAATGTTTTAGGTTTTTTTTTAATGTTTAAAAAATAAAAATCTATAGACAAAATAATATAATGGAAGATATTTTATTACTTTAAAAGCTACAAAATGCCGATTTTAAGCGGACTCTAATGCGAACCACAAGTGATATTTAAAAGAAAAAAAAATTGTTTTTAATTTTATAGCAACTGATTTTGCAGGTCGAGCCATTGCCCGAGTGTCCAGAAATCCACAAACACGCGTATGATAAAATAATAAAACGAGAAATGCAATCGTTTATGATGAAATCACCAGAAGAGCGTTTACACAGAAACGTACAATAACGATAATATATCGCGCCGTTATTACGTGCGTTAGATAATGACACGACGATTGAAGGTTTAAAAAAAAATTCACATTTTTTCAATTTACACGTTCAAAAAAAATCATATCTTTATAAGTTTACAATCCGATATTATAAGCGTGTAATATCGTAAAATGAAAATATTGTTGTTGTTTAGCAATAATATTGTTCTCTCGTTTTGATGGTCTATTGAAAATACGTAAACGTTAACTCGCGAGCATTATTGAACGAGAAACTCGAACAGAAATAATATTAGCAATTAATTAACGTTATTTATGGAAAACTTTATTTTTTTATGTGTAACTTTTTAAGCGGTCGTGGAAGAGTGTGGGTAAGGGAAAGAGCGATTAACACGTAGCGAAATAATAAAATATATAAACGTATAATGATTATTTATATAATATATTTTTATTACGTATTCGCGAAAAGCTTTCATCAGAATCATGAACGTCAAAATCACGGATAGCAAATCGTAAACGTCAAACTCTTGAACAATGAAATTTAAATGCCCGTGATCTATACATTAGGTAGTTTAGTTCATCGTAACAAATCGGGGTGGTATATTTTTGATTTAAGTATCTACAATAGCTCGCGAAGCCCGAGCGAGTGGAGACGTATGAGTGAGCGTAGTGATTTTCATCGTCGAGGGCTAGTTGAGGATGCGCGTAAAATGTGCGTGCCGAAAAGCGAATGGATTTTTTTTTATTAATTTTTGCAATTGCGACGATTAAAATTCTACCGTCCAATGTTTTGACGTTCAAGGTTTTACACGCTTGTTCAACGATTTTGCCACCGTTTCGACACTTTGACGTTCAAACGTTTGCCGTTTCACGAATAACTTCAAGGGCGACCGTATTCGTGTACATGTATACACGTACCCAGGGGCGGATCCAGGATTTTGATAAGGGGGGGGTCCAAAATTTTTTTAAGGGGGGGTCCAAAATTTTTATTAATAACTTTGTGTTTCAACTTCACCAACATGCCCAATAAAAGCATAAAATTTGAAAGTATATGATCCCATGGGGGGGTCCGGACCCGAAAACCCCCCCCGTGGATCCGCCACTGCACGTACCACGGTATGACGGTATAATCGGAATTATCTGCGGTACGTTGTGCCGCATATCATTTTCGTGAACGCCAACCGGAACTCGGGGCTGAACACCGTGTAGATGATCGGGTTCAGGGTGGAGTTGAAGTAGCCGAGCCACAGGAAGAAGCTGGACACGTACTCGTTGATGACGCAGCCGTCGCACAGGGGCATGACCAGGGCCATGATGAAGAACGGGAGCCAGCACACGACAAACGCGCCGGTGATGATTGCCAACGTCTTAGCCGCTTTCCGCTCGCGTTTCGCCTCCAGCGACTCTTTTTTTTCGCGCTTCGGCTTCGCCCGGGCCTGCGGGGCCGTCACAGCGCCTGCCCGGTTGTTCACGTTCATCTCGATGACCGTGTGATGCCGGCTGGCCAACGAGTCCGTCATGGTGGGTCCGTCGTCCTCGATCACCGCCACCGACGGCGGTTGCAGCTGATTGTGATGTTGGTACTGCTGCTGCTGCTGTGGCTGCAGTTGATGATGGTGTTGTCCGGACGTGGAACCGTGCAGATCGTGGTTCGAAGTGATCGTGAACGCGGTGGTCTTGTTGTTTTCATCGCCCGCCTTTGAATGGCCGCTTGTGCTGCCTCCGCCGCCGCCGCCGCCGCCGCCTCCGCCGTCCTGCGACGACTCGGGCATGGAACAGCTGGAATGGCCGTCGATCAGACCGATGCTCGAACACACGGCCGTTTCTTCAACCGCTTTTTTCTTCTTGATCCGCAGGAACACGGCTTTCCGGAAGAAACCGCACTTCTTGTTGGACGACGGTTCCGCCGAAGTCGCCGCGTCTTCCGCCGGTTTTTTCAACCTGAAACACGTACAAACAGATCGGATGGAATCGCTTGGATTTCCAGTGATCAAATCCTGTTGGGCGTGGGGGGTATACGCGCGAATATTATTAGAAATATTGTCGTCGGTTATTTTAAGTTTAAAAAAAAAATTATTTTAATCGATTACACGAAAAATAAAATAATTTGTTTTTCCCTTTGTCGTCTAATAATATAATATGATCCGTTATGTATTTTTTATTCGAACATTGAACCCTTTAAACATATTTAACTAGAAAATCTAGATGTACAAATATATATATATATATATATATATATATATAATATATAATCGACAATGGGCTTTGAAGTCGTATCAAATATTCAAGAATGACGTCGTCCATTGCGAAACCCGAGCCGTAACTTTATAATGTACAAACGGGTGTAAATCGATAGCGCGAAAAGCTCGAGTGTGGATCAATGACATTTCCAGAACGATATTTTAGCAAACGAGTATATATTATTAACGTATTATCTATTCGGTGTTCGAGTAATAGTCATATATATATATATATATTTATCATATATGATATGTACGTCATCTGACCTCGAGTGTTCGATCATGGCGTTCCTCTGTGCTCTCCGCCGGCGAATCCTTCTCCTGGCTATTTTGAATATTTTCCAATACAGGAACAGTATGACCAACAGAGGCACATAAAACGTGGAACACGTTGCGAATATCTGATAGCCAATGTCTTGGCTGACCATGCACCGCTGTTGGATGTTGATGCGGTCCAGATAGTCCGGGTCCTTCCAGCCGAACTGCGGGGCCAGCGACACGATCAGCGCCACACACCACACCACGAAAATCATGCCCACTATTCTCCGACCGTTTCTGGTGTGTATGTAATCGACGTTAGTCACTGCCCAATACCTGAGGACGAAAAACATACATAGATATTATACATTACACGTTTTGTTTAATTTTTGTTAGATATCAACGTCGTTTTATGTGTCCTAAAACATTATACAATTCTCAGGGTCTGCAAGGAAAACGGGGGAAAAATGTGAAATTACTGATGGTAGTTCTTATTACACGTTTGCAGAATGTTATAGGAATAGTATTATTTCTTCGTGCACGACTCCCTACTATTTTTTAATCATGGACCAGTGGATCGGGTCGAAATGCGCGTTCGTCGTGAACGCCATTTTGCAAAAGCAGCGATAATGTGGAAACTGCTGAGAATTTCGACGTAACTACAATATTTACGATGTCGTATTTCATCACGTCACGGAAACAAGATATTGGTAGAGAAAGGGTGTATTGAAAAGACGGTTTCGGCTCTGAAAATGAAACCGTCAGGAGGTCGAGGAATTGAACGATCAGCCGAGAACATTGAAGCAGCTCGGATGTCGTTTGGAAGGATTGCATATGACGTTTTTAAAAGAAACACGCAGCGCCGTTGAAACTCAGCAAGACAAGAGACTCACGTGGTTTTTTTATTTAATTGGCGGTACAGGAAATGGTTATCACTACCCAATTGTAATCAAAATCTCGATGTCGCTTTTTCCATGTTCTAATATAATCACATAAATTCCGATCGAACGATTATTATTAAATCAAACACTGCGTTTAATTCTATTTCGAACTCTGGTGATGAACGCAATGAATGACCCTCATCCTGTGCCTCAACACTATGCGGTTTCTTCGGGAAATCTGTTTTCAAATCTATAGTCCTATTCCTATAGTATTTTCACAACACCAACACAAGACGTTACATCGTTTTCACGTTTTATTGCTTTTATCGTTTTGCACGCCGTTTCGAATCGTTGGATTTTATTAAAAATTACGTTATTCTATAAAGGCAATTCTTTTATTCATTTCGTTTAGAGTAATTATAAAATGTAAAATTATACGTATTATGAAAATCTAACGGTTTCGAATGAATCCTATAATTCGATTATTAATTTTAACGCGTCGCTAACTTTGTTGCGCCCTTGGTGACCGCTAACCTCTAGTTACTTATAGCACAAGGCACATAAATATATTATGTCTTTTATGCGCACGCGAATACTATCGAACGAGTAATATATTATTATTATTTATTAACAATAAACACTTGGGGGTCGTATAATAATGTCACGATTGATAGACGAGCGGTCCAAAAGCGATCCGAGTAAATACTCGTATAATAATGATATTATTATTACAATAGGGACGGGCGAGATAAATTAGAATTTGATATCGAATTTAATACCGCAAAAGCGTCTTCCGACCAGTGTTCGTCGAATGATCATTTCACCGTATCCCCGCAAGTGTTTTATTAGTTTACGAATTCTTAACATTTTTTTTTTTATTCGCGTGCATAAGTCCGTTTTCCAAACGACAACCGATAATTATCAGCAAAACGACTAAAATCGTTGAATGAAAAGAGAGAGTACGTAATATTAATGCAATTCTTCGCTCGCTATCGACTTTTTGAAATTCGTTTAATATTTTTCCCGAATTATTAAATGTAATAATAAAAACGTTGTACATATTGGTAATATACGCCATCCCTCCGAATAAAAAAATATCGATTTTTACCGATTTATTTTTTTTAAACCTATAGGATGACAGTGCACCGAAAAAAACAAATTATGCATCAGTTATCATTTGAAAAACGCGCGTTTAATCGATGGACAACTGTAGAAAAAGACGTACAAGCCGACATAAAATTTTTTGAAAATTTCTGCATATTATCTCTCGGATCGTATTATAAAAAAATCATCCCATATATACACGTACGTGATCGTAATATTCCTCGGTGTAATGCGGTCGTTAAGCTTCCGTTCTAATTATCTTTGTAATCAACAAGGAATTATACATTATATTAGTAACAGAAATATTATTATAATAATAATATTTTTAGTAATGATTTTCTCTTTCTGCGGACCGAATAATTATAATAATTTAGTCGGAGTCTTTTATTCCCACCCCCACTCGTATATAGAGAATATGAAATATTATACGCGCTCATTTATATATTATAATTATGTATATTATGATATTCAGTGTGGGCGTACTTTCAATTAAATTTCGAATTAAAATATATATGTATATATAAATTTGTAATAATAAATTAAATAAAAACAGATACGCGGTATGCGTATATATTACGTATAAATCGAATAGCAACGAAAATTACTCATCGCGTGTAACAAAATCTGTTTGTTTCGGTGTATTTATTAGAATTTAGAAAAATAAAATAATAATAATAATATTAATAATAATGCGAATTTCTTAAACGCCTATTATTTTATACGGAAAGTTCAATAAAAATTCTTTTTATTTTCGGCGCTCTTTCCGCTTATTACATGCGAGCACATGGCTGAATCACTATAAGACATTCCCTTTTTAATCTCAAATTTACGTTTTTGTATTTAATAAAAACGGAAATAAATATTCATTCGATCTCCAATAGTGAATTCTTCGAGTAAATACTCGAATTTCCTGCAACAGATTTTCTCCATAACGACCGAAAATTTTCCTTTAGAAATCGGGAGCGATGTGTTTTTTTTTGTGGACAACAGCGTTAAACGTATCAAATACAAAACATTGATACGATGCACAATAATATTTTAATAAAGCGGTACGCGCACCGTTATCGCGTGCATACGACTTCGTTTCCTTATTGCTGCGTTTTAAACGTGTTCCGGGGATAAAAACAATTATTTTTAATATCGGAAGTTTCAGATTATTATCGAAACACACGCGGTAAGATTAGAAAAAGAACAAAAAAAATCTAAATATATTAAATAATTAAAATAGCGTTTAAATAAATTACCCGTATATTGTGTCGTTTATTATTATTATTATTTTAAATGAAAACTCTGTAGGTAACGTACGTAATATCATGTGCGATTTAAAACTTGTTAAAATGTTAATGAGTGTTCGTGACAAGAGTTAATTATATTATTTTATACTGAATTATTCATAAATATTAAAGCTATTATTGTAATACGTACGTTGATAATGAACCGGTGTTTGTTTCGGAAAATAGTGTAATACTTATTATTATTATTTAATCCTCACCGGACGTATGTATAAAATACATTTTAAATAACGTTTTCGTCATAATAATCGTATAATCGCGCGTATATCATAATAAAAGTTCATTTTTTTTTAACACGAAAAAAACGTGTTTCTTTTTTCATTTTAAATTCATACCGGAAGATATTTTTTTTAATACGCGTGTTTCATATTAATCGGCTAACGTCACGTGTTCATCGATCGTGTTATAATGTGTATGTAATTGGAAACCGAGACGGTGAACGGGCTACGGAACGAAGAAAATTATTATATGATTTCTTGTCGTTAATAAAAATTCTCCGCTCTGAGCTTTAAAAGCAGTACAATGACGACGTGCGCGTACGTACACCAAACATACCCACTAATAAATCACTTGTTCGAAATCGGTTTTCCGAGCTCCAGACTTTTTTAATTTATTTAATTTATTTTTTTTTTACGCGAAAAATTCGACAGGCCGTCTTTTGCACGCACGTCACGTATCCTCTACACGGGATTTTATGAGAAATTTTCAACGCCGCGTTCGAAAACTTACGGACATAATATGTGACAAAAATTTTACGGTAATACACAAAATAACGAAGAATATATAAATATATATATATATATATATTTTTATAACAAGGGAATACATTTAATTTTGTTGGAATATTAAACATTCGACATCATATATATTTAATATTGAGTCGAATGGACGTGTCTGATTTATGGCCTGCCAACCGCAGGGAAATGTCTGTTGTAAACTCCTCTGTCTCGCGCGCTGGTATTAAGACAATGCGCTCGGTGTCGCGTACACAAAACTTTTGGAAGTTTATTTAAAACAAAAAAAAATTTACAATTTTTTATTTTTTTAAGTAAACTATAACTGGAATTAGATATTATTTGATTCGAAACCCGCGATGAACGTGATAAATTGTTGTCTGTACAGACGTCGCGATATGCACTTACAAATACAACAGGAAAATAAATAAAATCGACTTCGTTATAAAACAATTATTGCTCCTCGTGGAAAATTGGTCGAGATATATCATATTCGGATTTATAATAATCCGATATTCCATTAACCATATTATACGCACTACAATGATATGTAATAGGTGTATAATTATAAAAACTATATGCTCCGGGGAATACGGTTAACGAGATTTATCCCATTCATTGCATTCATTTTCTTTGTGTTTTTTTAATTTCTATACGAATATAGATATATGGGTATTTAAAAACGATTTGTATCCTTCAATTCGCAGTAAGACATTCATCAATATATATATATATATTTACACATTTAAATCTTAAAAGCTCCCAGCAGCAGTATTTATTATTCGCGATATTCAATTAATTATCGTTCATAATCTCAACAATATAATTCCTATCTTCATGGAATACGAAATCAACTCAGAATTATTCGGAGGGGAAAGAAATTGGATCTTGTCTGAAAACAACACCGCGAATCCGTATATAGATCGTATTCAACTATTGTGAAAATACGAATACTGCACCGTTAAAAAAAACATTTTCCCACCCAGTTAAATCAACCTTATACTTGACAGTACAAAATTATCAAACCCGAACATTATCATAATAATAAAAATATATTTCCATTATTTGTTATATTTCAGAATTTATATATATATATATATAAATGTTCAAAAAATTATCAAAAATTATTATTTAAATTATCAAAAAATGTTCCGTAAAAAATTAAAATAGAAAATATTTTTATGTCACTGGTAGTCTACAAGGCGATAAATCGTATTGTAAGGATTTTATAAAGTTTTCAACGAAGGAGGGGGAGACGGCGGCGAATGACCATAAATATTATTTTATTTTTTCGAAAAAAAATATTAAATTAAAAATATTAATATTAAATATAAATATTTAATTTATATGAAATATTTACTTTACTCTTGTAGTGTTTTTGGAGATGTTATAATTATAATAATTGCTTGTTGTTTATTTCAATGGAACGTTATTTACTCGATTTTTCTATTTTATATATGCTTTTATTTGCGATCAATGTCGAAATATTTAAAGCTAATAAGCCGTTACTCGACGTTATGCCGTTGTAAAAGATTAAATTCGTTTTATAATTACTGTTGCGATTCAGTTAACGTGACTTTAAATATAAATAAAGTGCGATGACGATACGAAAAAAAAATACAACAACAACAACAATAATTAATTATAATAATAATAATAATAATAATAATAATAACATATCCCGCGTTCTTATTGTTTGTATTTTGTTCCTTGAGGACCAAATCGGTTGCTTTAATCCAGATTTTTTAAATTAACCTCACAAATAATTTGTCTGTTAAAATTTAGAGCATAATAACTCTTATACACTGCTCGTTTCTTTAACTATATCATTGAACTATTATACTCGTAATATCTTACGCAAGCTTTTGGACTTTATAATTATAAAGAATAATTCTTCTCGTTTCGTTTACCATTTACTTACCCGTGCTCATTTTATCAAAATATTCCATTAAAATTATAAAAGTATAAACAAAACGGTCGTTGAATGCGCTTTTAGTTCTGTAAGATTTAAAACTAGGTTTTAGTTTTTTTTTATGCTATTTCATATTGTGTAACCATGCAAAACTCGATTCAATTAATAGCGTAAGAACAATGGCTTTGTTGACTTTTTAGAGTCTTTAGACCTGGTTTTATTTGCAAGTGAAAATCATAGGCACCCATACTAGGTGTGTCATGTGTGTCGTAGTTTTTTATGCAACTTTTATATTTGACTGTTTAAGCTACAAAATACGTTAAAAAACATGACCATAATAAAATATGAAAAAATTCGAGTATAAAATAAATCAATCACTAACTGTGATATTATTTCCGTATAAACAACGTCTCAAGAAAAATTAGTATTACTTTTTTTATTTTTATTCTATGAGCGAGAAATGACCGAATCAGTTGATTTCAATACAGTTATTAAAGAGTAAAGTATTTGATTTTTGACCAACGAGCATTACCATTTTGTGTTAATTTTATATTACTTATTTTCATATTATAGTTTTTATGTTTAATATTTTAATGTGTATAATTTATTATGGAAATATGTCTATAGTTATTATTATTTTTTTAATGATATATGTACTTATCGAAACATATAAAAAAATTGAAATATTTTGAAACACAAGTTGATTTCTTATGAATTAATATTTTACATAAAATTTCTTCTTTTTTTTTTAGAGGGGAGGTGGGGTGTGTAAGGCCCATTTTCTTCATAGTACATCCCATACTAAATGTCTGCGCACGAATATAGTGAAAACCATTTAAAGGAGAGAAAAAAACTCTGAGTCCCTTTAATATTGAAATTTCACACAGGAACAAAAATATTGATTTTAAAATTAAAATAATCTACTTGAATTGTATTTATTTAAATTTGAAAGAGAATAAAATCGCTGAAAAGCGCCGCACATTACCTGTCGACGGCTATTGCGACGAGATGAAGTATCGAAGCCGTACAACACAGTACATCACTCGAAGTCCACATGTCACATAGTTCTGGACCTAATATCCATCCTCTGCTTATCTGTAAACAATGAATACGTAAGAGTTATTTAACAACCGAAACACCCACAAAAACGTGTAAATGCCCGTTGAATTTCATAATTATATGAGATTATGAGCGCGCGCATTCCATCTTAAAATATACGTGTTTGGAGAAAAAAATTTTTTCTCTATTTTTTTGCACGAAATCGTTTGAAAAATACAATATTTACTATTTCTTTCGTTTATAAAAAAAAAAAAAAACGAAATAATTAATCCGATAACTAACCAGACGCATAAAATACAATCACCAGAGCTCGAACTAACGAGTAGTTCTAACTAATATGAACAGTTTTTAATTAAAACAAACAATGGTAAATACATGAATTGAGTATAAAGTAAAAAGAAGCATATGCAGTTGTAAAAAGAACAAACGGCAAACAAAATGATTATTTCAATGATGTTTTTTTCGAACATCGAATGAAGTAATTTAAAGTGAAGATGGCGGTAATAAGAGGCTTTGGAAATGTAGAAGGAAAAATCATTTTAATCTGTGATAACTTGTACCTTATAGGAGTAAAAAGTAATATATATGATTACTAATAATTAATTATGTTGTATTTGTGCCATTCAATTTTTATTTTCTAAATACCTGTTGTTTTGCAAATTTTTTCTATCCGCTAGCACAGATATATTTTGGGTAGATCTGAAAATTCCTAAGCACAAGCTCTGACTACCGCGTCAAACGCGAGCAATAAATAATAACGATATAAATCGTTATGATTATTACGAATGTAGAGAATTATTTCGTTCAATAATTCCATGTCTAACGTATTCCAAAGTGAATCGTTTGTCCGAATTGGCTGTGAAATAAAAATATTTTCACGTCGATTATCAGCCGAGGATAAATCGTAAAAAAAAAAAAAAAAACGAACAATAATCATTCGTCGACGTATAGTTCAAAGCGAACACACCATGTAGAATGAGCTAAAATTCGTATTCACTCGATTATATTTGATAACCAATTGAGTTTTAAAGCTGTAACGTGTCAGAGCGAATCATTTGTGTGTTATAATGTTTTCGTCGACAGAGAGTAAAAGAAATATTTTTCAACGCAATAATAATAATAATAATAATAATGATTTTGCTGAAATCCGTTTTTATATATTTTATAACACGTTATTATTATAATATACGTATTATTTTATTCGAATATTCGTTTTCACGTTTTAATCGAGCGGACAATTTTAGATGGTATATACTTCTGGCAATCCTCAACAATTTCTCAACCGAATTTATTTGAGTAATTTTTTTTTATATACGTGTATGTAAATTTCCAACTATTATAGCGCTTGGCTGATTCGTCTACGGACGAAACGGTAACGTTTTCTATTTCAAAAGCGAAACGTCGGATAATCTCGCTGCTCGAGAAACGGCCGAACAAACAAACAAGAGTTGTTAGTACGTTGTTTAGACAGACGGAAATAAATTTACCTTGTGATTTTATAATAAACGAGCGGAATAACCGTTTCGGTGATACACTGCACTATGCAAATGAAGCCAATTTTCGCAACAAACGGACTAATTCGAAGGTTCCATAATAGGGCCCTAATTTTGTGATGGAACACTATAAACGGAAAAAGTTATTCGGGTTTTCTCACTAAACATTTGCCACCGATTGCACTGTTAAGACGATAGCGTGCCATTAGATACGCACGAAAACGCGTGTGTTTTTCTCAACAACGCGTTGACTCTCCTATACGTAATAATGTCTACACCGTTGTAAGCCATTGCGTACAAAACGCTTTTGAAAATCGTTGAATAGAGGCGAAAACGAACGGATTTTTGACGCCATTCCGTTGTTTTTTCTTTCTCTGGAGACGTTTGAGAATCTTCGCGTGTCCCACCGACTCGCCGATATAAATGCGATTCCGTGCGTTTGAAACACGCGGCGTACAACACAAAACCGTACGGATTGCGCGTAGCATCTGCTGACACTTATTCACCGTCTACAAACACGTTAACGCGTGCGATGGTGGCAATATCGAACAGTTCGTAAGACAACGTTTTGTAATAATAAAACTCATCGGTCTGTGTGTAAATAAAAATTTCCGTATTGATTACGCACTTTTTTTAAATCCGTTTTCCGGTTTCATTGTAGGACTTTCCCATACATATATGCGTGGAGATATTTGTTTGTTTTTTCTCTCGTTCGAGTACACAGTCAATTCCATCGAGACGGAAAAACGATAGAACCGTATTATTCGTTGAAATCGCTCGAAAAGAGAATCCTATTCGAAAAAATAGGCGTCGCGATTAAAGAAGAAAAAAATTAGAATTATCTCACAACGCGTGTTTTCGGTACTCGGAAAATTTTCCATTTCGATCCGGAGTCACGAAATATTTCGGCGAGACACCGGCTCGTCGTGTACACACATATCCTTCGGAGGAAGGGAGGTTTTGTCGTTTTTTTTTTAACGACAAATTTCGCAATTCTTCCGACATGCCGCCGAACGCGCTTCGTTTATACGTTTTATGGATTTAACGTTTTTTTTAAAACGTCGGAACGGAACTATACGCGGTACTCACGTGTATATATATAAATAAATGGCTTTATTTTCATAACGTGTGACTGTTTCGGATGGTACTACGAGTGTACATATATATATATATAAATATAGCAATGGTTTAAGAGGTGTGGAGATGAGACGCGCTATGGCGTTGGATTACGACGGCGTGTTTGAACACCGCGGCGAAACGGAACGGAACAAATCCTCGCACGCCGGCGGCGACGCGGGGTGTATTATGTTAAAAACCCCTCTCGATACGGTGCAAAACAATTGAGGTTCGAGGATTTTCATCGGTGACTCGAATAGCAATTTCTCCCGTTTGCCGCCGCCAATGACAATCCGCGGTGTGCGGTTCGCTGAGATTTCTGACGCCGCGCGCGACGACGAAACCGCACGAATATAATTCGATATACCGATACGGCGTACGCGTCTGATATAACAGTAATATTAATAATAATAATAATAATAATAATAATAAATACGCTCTTGCAGGGCTGTCGTACAGAGGACGTATTGTTTTTCGCCGTATTTTTACACGGACCACGACGACGTGTATATGTGCGTGACTCGCGGGCGGTAAACCGAAGCGTTAGTTCCCGGATAAAAGTCGTAAAATAATAGAAATCTGAAACACATTCGTTAAGAAAAAACAACGCGGTGGTAATGTTCGCCGTCGGATTTTCTTTCAATGTCTTATGATTTTTATTCAATAAAAACGACAAGAGAAAAGAAAAGGAAAGAATTTACACGAGAAATTATACGTACGACAACGTAATTGTTGTTGACGTTTCGAAATGTTTCCTCTTGTTTTAGAATATTTTACGAATGTGGACAATAAGACGACGAGAAAAACACGGTTACGTTTACACTACTCGATTCGTTTCTCTGAAGAACCTGTGCCGCAGCCCATCAGGTGCGCTCTCAAAAGAAATTCGTGTTTAACGTCGAGATTTTTGTTTTTTTTTCACTTCGAGCACAACTACAGTTTTACGATATACGCGTACAGCAATTAAAACAAAAACACGTTAACACGTTTTCAAAATATTTCAATTGAAGAAGTTCTTCTGTTCGAATAATGCAAATATCATTTGAAAATATTTGCCGATAATAATAGTTTTGAGAAAATAATAATTTTAAAACGTTCCCGAGACATCTATCGTAGAATATTTTTATTATTTTTTTTTTTTTTTACTACTTTTTAATACAGTTGATATTATATGCGTTTAAATAATATCGTCAGGATTTTATGTCCAATCGGTAACCGTGACTATACTCGGTCGATTGATCGTTTAGATAGGTTTATATGATATAAGTAAACAGGGATCGATTCCCTGCAACCGGCGGTTTTTTGGAGCCCGTTTTCTCGGTCTTTTGTTCGTTGTATAATGTACATAACGCACATGCTTATAATATAATCAAATAAATGTCAAGGTAATAATACACTTATACGGTGACAAAAATATATTTAAAAAACTTTTTCACGAACATTTTTACACCATCACAATGTTGTAGAAATAGCGTTGTGTGAATAATATATATATATATATATATATGTATTGTGACAATACTTTTAAATATTCCATCAATGATCGCGTGCCAAAAAATGATGACGTGTACACGCGATATTGTGAAAATATACAAAAGAAAAAAACGTAGAAATATATTTACAATAATAGTCCGAACATATAAATATTTATATATTTCAAAATATCGTTGTAATTTTATCCGAATATTTCATTGCTGTCCGAGGAGTTCTATACGCTTAAGCAACAATACGCTTTTTGTCGTATAAACGTATTATTATGTAATTCCCTACGTTTTCTTTTTTTCTGGCAATTTAATATTATATCGTTGCAACGTTTAAAAATAAAAATTATTTATTTGAAAACAACCGATACTTCCAATATTCCGTATTATTGAAAATGTTTTTTTTTTTTTAATTTTCGGATATTTCACCACCCGTTCGTCATATTAAAATGTCGTCCGTTTCGTAAATTTTAACGCATTCAGAATAACGCGAGAATGTAGTATTCTTTGTATATCACTGCGAGATTCAGTTATGATTCCGACGAGCGTTTTTGTTGAAAATATATCAATTGGTATTGGCAGATCGGATTTAAATAACACGCGCCGCGAAGTAAACAACGAGTAACAACGTTTACGGGTCAGGCGAACGTGTACTTAATTAAAACGCGTAATTATTACATTGTTGTGGGAAACGCGAGAACGGGTATTATTTCTCGAGAAAACCATTCCTTCTCCCGCTCCACCCGGCCCCGCTCGCTAGAACAAATCGACAATTGAATTCGAATTTCCCTTTTGATTGATATTACGTATTCGGAAACCTTATAGTATTCGAAACGCCCGAACGGCGTACCGCGGGCGTACGCACAGGTGTATTGATCGTTTGCGAGTTCAGTGGCACATTTAAAAACGGCCAAATGCCGTATTATATTATATTTGTAATAATATCGGGAGACGGGATTGGGAAACCAGCCGATCGGCGTGGTCGGAATTCGATCGTACAAAAAATAATATATTTCCTCGCGCCACATACACCGGTAAATATGTGCGCGATTCGACTATATATATATATATATATATTATGCGCACGATATTGAAATAAGTAAACTAAAACGCGAATTTACCGAAAACCGTGTTTGTGTGTATGTTTTAAACCACGCGTATAAGTTACATGTTATTATGTGTGGGAGTGTACCGTTTTTGTAGAACTCGCTCGATGTTCATCCAGTCGATTTTAAATTTGAAACGATTTTATACGTCCGTACTGCGAAATAAACGTTTTGAAGAGTTTTCCGCTCTCGTTGCGCGCTCGTTTACGAATAAAATATGTAAATAATATTATACACAGTTGTATAGTATTTGCAGTTATTTTCAAAGAATATCGGATTTTTTTTTATATTATGTACGATGCAGCTTATGATAAACGCGTGTCAGTTATTATGAATTTCGAATCGTAAGAAATAAACGTTTAACGAAATTAATTTGCCGCCCCATTACTTTACGTTTCGACAACGACTGATTATTATTTTATATTTTTCGACACAATTTCCATTCCCAGTACACGCGAAAGAATCGCAGTGGAAAATTCTCGATTTTTTTGGTAAAAATCGGTAATGGACACGTAACCTTCGTGAGTAGAATATTCGCCATTGAACGTCAATACAAAAATATAAAAACAAAAGAAATACATATTTTCTACGTGAAATATTTGTAAAGTTCGCAATGCCTATTTATATTAGAAATGAAAAACCGCTTTCCGTGCGACATCTCAATGAATACAATACCACCTATCAGCTATTCGTGCGGAGAAGAGTCTACTGCAGTGATGATAAATCGTTATAGTCAACCGATTTGAGGTAAAAAATTGTTTCGACAAGTATTGTAAGGGCGACAGTAAATTATATTACGTGCTTCGGATGCGATGATTTGTGTGAATCTGGTATTGAGTTACATAATGTAATATCGTAACTGACTAATATAATTCGAAGATTGAAACGAAATTCTTTTGAAAATTTGCGTTCCGTTTCTTTTCGCTTTTGAAAAAAATTTTAATATTCTTAGAACGAATCAATTACGCCATAATATATTGGACTTCGGGAGAGCAGACTTTTACTCAATATAATGTCAATAATTTCTCCTTTCTTCTTTTCTTTTGCGCTTTAATATAAAATATAAAACAATTTGATTTAATGTCGAAAAAAGAAAAAGGAAAGAAAAGTACCTCACGCTGTATAATAATATTAAAATCTAATAATGTATAATATTCATTACGTTAGGTTAGCAGCGTATTAACAAGATTTCACGCTAATAATAATAGTAAAAAAAAAAAGGCCGACAAAGGCTTTCGAAAAGTCAGGACTATAATGAAGGACGAAATTTAATTAAACGCGACCGCGTATATTTTAATAACGTAACGGAATATTTTTAACATATTTTCTTTATTAGTGCGTTCGAACGACGACCACGACGATATTATTTTAATATACGCGTGCTGCGTGGGGGCTACGTATAATTCATATTTTATAATAATAATAATAAAAATAATAATATATACTCGTATATAAACACATTTTATCCATTTATATAAATATTTACTCATCACTGGCGGGTTAATGAATGATATTACCAAAATCTACATAGTTCCATTCTCTGTAACACACACGCGTGTTACAGAGATTATATATATATATATATATATAATCAATTTTTATCAAGTCATATTGTAAAATTTACACGAGTAAAAGTTTCTGTTAAGTACGAAATTGTTCAGTTGTGCGTTTTATACGCTTGTTTTAATGAACTGAGATTTAAAATAAAAAAAAAAAAAACGGGGTATAGCTAGTGGTTGATGATTGTGGATGTCGTTCGTTATCAAGTGAATAAGAGTTTTGTTATTGTACAATAAATTTAAAAAGCGACGACAAATCGTTGCATTCAATAAAACGGTTCCGAGTCGGTGTACTATTTATTTATTATTAATATACGCAATAACGAATGTTTGACGTTTGTCTAGAGAAAATCTTCCGAATTTTCTAATTACGCACAAGGAAGCCGCACCGAGAAAATCGAAAAACGTTTCGAATAAAATACTGCGGATAAAATAATTTGCTACCGAAACGTAACGCATGACGATCCCGTTCTCAATGTCTCTAAAATTTGTACACACAAAAAACAAAAATAAACATCATTGTAAAACCATTAGTTCGGAATGTAAAAATAAAAAATAAAAGTTTTTTTTTCATTTTTAGATAATATAATCGTTTCAAAATTAATTTAAACATTTTATATAATGAATATATTGAGTCCCCTAATCGTAAAATACCGGAGACATTAATTTCTCTCAGTCGATTTTTCGAACATCGCCGATCTGAGAAAAAAGAAAATGTTTTGCGATTTCAAAGTAATATTTTTTCTAGTAATAATCCGTTCTCGTTTATTTATACGTACCCGCACGGTATACGATTTATTGGAATATCGTTTTCCTAAAAAGATTTAGAAATCGGTGTGTTATAGAATAAAAAAAATTATACGATAACTGTATTCTTGGTAAACTATTTTGCACGATGAAAAATCTCTGGAATTATTATTTTCTGAATTACGCGCGCGTATGATGAGGAGGACATAATAAACAGAAATACGTTTTCGTCCGAATAACGACTTTGTCGTAAATTATTTCATCTTTTATATATATATACAGCTTTTTTCGATGGAATTTTACAATTTTCTCGATGGTCTCAAAAAAAAAAAAATGCTACTAGGAAATTTTACCATCTGTGACCGGATTCCAATCCATGTGACGGAACTATATAATATTACGTGAGTTCTTTTATTTAATACTTAAAAACCCCGTAATTTTTTAAACATTAATAAACACCATATATATATATATAATTATTAAAAAATCAAATAAGTTTCCCGATCCTTTCCAAATTTTAAACGCTATTTCGGTTTGATTGTCATCGAGACGACAAAACAAAAAAAAAACGGAATAAAACAAAAAAATTATAATATTATAATCGTAAAAAATAAATATGTATTTTTATTTTTTTACTAAAATGTAGTTTTACGATTGTCTGTTATACGTGATTTCCATATGAATAGAGGAAATTTAAATGCTTTGTTGTTTTTTACGTTCTTTGTGGAGTGTGTAATTTAATTTTTCGAAATGTACTATGGATATGAATAATTTTTAACAATAAATATGTGAAACGTTTCAAATGTACATTACGCGAATGGAATATACGACAAATGTTTTATAATTTATTACTATTCGCCAATCGTCCCGCATATTATAATGTTACTGTACCGAACGCTGCGTGTTTTTTTTTGTTGTTTTTTTAAAGAAATTAATTCGTTTCTAACTGGTGTATAAAGTATCAAATATTTTTAGGCGTGTATATGGATAATAAATGACGAGGCAAATACGTTTAAAAATCGTCACTAATTCTTTTTTTTCAACTTATTAAAAAAAAAAAATCGCGATATATTAAATGATTCACCGCCGTCACGCATTCAAAAAACGGTTTTTGCTCATTAAAACTGTAAACGTTTTTTTTTCTGTCGTATAAACTATATTAACTCAACTCAGATTTGTATTTTTTATTTTTTCAATTCATTGACAAGTAGTTCTTTCCACGCATTGCTGCAGTGTATATACGTATTTCAAGTCATCTTTTCTGCTTCGGTGCGAATAACTCGTTAAAAACGGTATGAAATCTGCAGAGCGAGAATTGTATTCCTCGAAAAATCCTCAACGAAAAACATAAATGTCGCGTTTCAAATCATATAATACACGACGTGATTTACGTATTTCGGGGCGATACTGAAATATATAATACGATATTTATAATCGGCCGTGTGTAAACATTTTCTATGGCGATTCCGTGTAATATTTTCAAAGAGATTATTTCGAGACAAAAAAAAAAAAAACTAAATATTATAACTGCCTCAGTATATTTTATAAAGTACGAATGGAACTGATATAGTTTTCGCGATTAATAGAAAGAAAAGAAAAGCAAATGTCCAAGAACTCCGAATTCCGATTTTTATCTAATTATACGCGTTTATTCCTTTTCGTTCATAAATCGTATTCACCTGATATTTTTAATTGCATTCTTACGAAACGTTCCAGTGATGTTTCTCATCGATATTTTTAACGGCGAGTCGTCGAATGACAGAGTCATTAAACCGCTTTTTTCTATATATATATATATAAAAGAAGAACAACAGAGTTGTTACTGTATGGCGATTTGTCATTAATAATAATAATAATAATAATAATAATATTAAACAACGCGAGTGAAAAAATAATAATAATAGTATCAAACGCTTTCTAACCATTTAGAATATTCGTTGAATTCACAAAGTATACAAATAAAAATATATTCGGAGTTTTTTTTTTTTGCCAAAACGCATAAAGCGAGATTAAATAAAAGGGTGGGAATTTTTTGTTTTCTTTTTGAATTAAATGATCGATAACTGCGTTTTTATGCGAAATCGGTAAAAAAAAAGAAGATTTTTCTCGACGATTAACTATAATTTTCGTTGTATGTAATATCAATTGTTTGCAAGGAGTACCGCGATATAATATTGATAATACGTTCAACGTACGAAATAGCGACGACGACGACGGCATTCAGACTCACTTAAGGATTCTTGTGATAATATTTCCAAAATAGTGATATACAATTTAATAAGATGCAAATCGAATACATAAATTTCGATCGCTTTAATGGACACACAAAAGTTATGGCTGATAACGGACAACGTTTAATGGAAAACATATTTTGCCCGAATTCACACGGCGCGTTATGTAAATATATTTGGTAAATATAACACTACGAGTTGCATTAAATATTATTACAATATCGGAGAAGAAAAAGAACAAACGAATAACGTTTTATATTATTATTTCGTCGACAAATCCGTGACGACGATAGCTGTACGTGTATAATTTAAACTGTTAAAATGTTATTCTAGTACGAGAAAATACACGATTCCGGTATACGAATCGCAATCGCTGGCAATTTATTTATCTTTTGGTATTTTACACGCGCCGATAAGAAACTGTTAAAAAAATCGTTTCAGTTAAAAAAAAATTCTAATTTTTGTTTTTTTTTTTTTTTGCGATTCTAACGCCGCGCCACGGACCACGACGTTCCGCTGAAATGTTAATTGAAATTTCGGTAAACGTTTAGTGTCTGCAAAGCCGATTATAATGTTAATTTGAGAAAAACAATTATTAAAATCGAGTTTTATACCTTTTCGCGAGCTTAAAACTTTAAATTATTTTAACGTTTCCGCCTTAGATTGCAAATGAAATTTTTTCGTTCATTCGTACATTTTTATATTACGCGTAAACGTTTTAAAACGATTTTTTTTTTTTTTGTCAGCGATATGGCGTATCCCGTGTATTACAACGTTCTATACGAGTATAATGAGTATACGAACAAACGAAATTGCGTTACACTGTTCAAGCACAAGCGTTTATAGAAACACATTCCTACTACCTACTATACGTATTATGTTTATAAGAGAATTCGACTTCAACGGTTTTCGGTTTTGTGGAGGATGACACTAACCGCTGTCGATTTTCATATTGATCGTCTTGTCGAACAACTCTAAAAATGTAATTCTAGTTTTTCACTCGATCGACGTAAATAATAATAATAATAATAATAATTATATTTACTACTTATATTTATTGACGTTTGCATACTTTTTGTTTGACTTTCATTTTTGTGGCATTCTTGGAACGATTTCTGTTGCTTTAAAAGCAAACCGCACGTATTCAAATACAATTACTTACCTGTTTGTTAGTTTAAAACGTGATTTATTCTATAATTTTGTGTTACATTTTTATTTTTTTCTTTAATTAAAAAATTGATGAAAATTAAAAAAAAAAACGACTTGCTGACACGACTGACCACTAATCCACATATAATGCCGCGTATTAAATACACGTATTTTTGAAAATAATAATCAAACGTAGTAATCGGCACGTGAATATTTTCCAAGATTTGTGGTGGTTTTATAAATGGCGAGAAAAAATAAAAAAAAATAAAAAGGAAAATTATATCAGAGCTCTGGGAATAAGAGTGAAAACTTTTCGTTTTATTATTTTTTTCTCGGACGGCGCGTTGAAACGAATGAATATTATAATATAATATTTTAATACGACTCGTGTGCGCGTATATGTGTAAGTGAATATATTATAATGGCGTGCGTATCGAGTGCGCGCGTTTCTTGAATTTAAAAAGTCAAAATCAAAATATCCCCGTTGTTGAAAAAAAGTTTAATTCGATTTCATTTGTATACTTTTTACATATAATTATAATAACAATACTAGCGGTTTCTCCCCCTCCCCCTCTATGATATCGTAAAAGTTTATAATAATAATAATAATAATAATAATCAGTACTTTCAAACTTAGAATTGGTTTTATTATAAATACTTTTTTTTAATCAATAAATCAATTTTTGTCGACGCGAAATAATATTTCGAATTCACGGGTGTACGCGGTGTTCGAAAAATTCGAAACGACAACACCACTCCTAACGAATACGCCGCGCCCGGCAAAACGACATTGGCATACGAAGCGCCTTTGTACGACGCATATTGCGCCAAGTTTTCTTATAATATTACGTAATATACGCTGCTTTTTGCACTTTTCAAATGTGTCTTGGAAAACGAACATTGCTCGTTGGGGTTATTTTATTATAATATCATACGCGAGTTTTATTTTTAATGTCATTTACGTGACATATATAAAAAAATAAAAAATACGAACGTTTCTTCCTCTTCCCCTTTATAACAGAATTACTCGTAAAACGACGCGAATATATATAAAAAATAAACCATATATATATATATATATTTTTTTTTTTTTGCTTCGACTCCTCATACATGCGTTCCGTAATTTCCATATACGGTTTATACGCCGCGTACAATAATATTTAAATATTACATATATCGATATTACGTAGCAAACGACGTTTTATTGAAGAAAAAAAAACATTCGAAATATTTAAAAAATTTTTTTTTATAAAAATGTCGATAAAAACTAATATATATATATATATATATATAGCGGCGAATTACGGCCGAACGATATGTCGAGAAGGCGTTCGAATGTTCTCGCCGAATTCGGCGCGCAGCATCAATTTTTCCGTAACGAAGACGGAATGTGTGTACCTAACACACGCGTTAATACATCATACGGATTAAACTCATCTCTTTGTCGTGGATCGAGTGATGAGAATAACCGATAAACTGGAATTCATCCGCAGTCGCTCGTCGGAGAACCGTCTGTCTGCTGGCGTTTTTACGGGATATGAATAAAATCTTAGACCTCGCGCGTTTTTTTCCCCGCCCCGATTCGATAGTGCTCGTCGCTCCGTTCTTTGTAAAATGTCTCACTCACAGAAAAATAAAACAACGATTCGATGGCGACGATGTCGAGAATGAAAAAAAAAACCATCCTACAGAATTAGTCCCGTCAATATGAAAATAACTTCAATACATTTATCCGTTTGTCGTGATGCTGCTAATTGACGATTTTACGAGAAAAACATATTGGGAAAAAAAAAACAAATAAGAGAATTACGATTTCGGAACGGTTATTACCCTTTGAATGTTATCATCATTCGTCCGTGTACCGTCTACAACGTACGTACATTTCATTTAAAATATTTGTACACGCGACGTTTTCGTTACGGATTTCAATTCAACCACGGTCAACGCGCGGCCGTTTCGAGCCGAGACTTAATAAACGTCACGCGCGACTATTAAAAAAACGAAAAAAAAAAAAAAAAGATTATATTTTCCAGACCCGCGGGAAATGAATTATAGCGGTGTGTACGATTTTAGTTGTGTTTTAAATTGGTTGCGAAAAAAATTCGGGTATGCGCAGGCGACGACGGGAGAAATGTACGCGCCATTTTGTGTTTACACGCCGTACCGCCGGTAGAATTAAAAAAAATAAATAAATATCCTCGTGTAGGTACACACATTGTAATGTTATAAATTCATACGTGGCAAACGCGCGCCGCTTCGAGTGTTTCGAATGTACGGATATTTAGAACGGTGAAAAAAACGAAAAACGAAAAGAGAGAGAGAGAGAGAGAGAGAGAGAGAGAGAAAATTAATAAATAGGTTATATCGAGCTGCGGGTGTTATGACGTACGTCGCTGCTACCAAGCGAACTATACTTAGGCGAATAGTTTTAATGTTTCGCGTTTACTGAAATAAGTTTGAATTTTTGATAAAACAAAAAAAAAAAAAAGAACGATTTTGGACGGATTTTCGGTGTATACACTTATTACACAAATGGACAATTTTTGGCGAAAAAATATTATATATATATATGACTCGGGAAAGTGACACGATAATATTTCTGTGCATGATTATTTCAAACAACGGAACAGCAAAACGAATCGTTATTATTATTATTATTTGTACTTAATAAGGATAATAACGCGTACTCTGACGGGATAATTTCTCGTGAAGACGACAGGGCTGAGAAATGGAACTTTGAGAAGCTTCACGCTGATATTAATTATCAAGTCGTGCTGCGGCAACGGACCGGCGTAAAAAAGTCTAATAACGAGCGTTTATGATTCTTTACACTGTAGTCTTTATAATCGTCAACGGAGTCGTACAGAATCTTTAAATTTTGTTTTATTTTTTTCGTACAAAAAACTAATCGAATCGCATAAGTTAAAAAAAAAAAATAATAATAATAATCGCGTTGTTTTTTTAAATTTCCCTCCCCCCCCACCATTAAAATCGCGGCGACGTATTTTAATTTATTCGCGCATAACGTACCAACCACATTTCTCGTTCTGAACATTATTACGACGATAAATAATAATAAATCGCCGGTTTGGCTTCCGAAAACAAGACTGATAGTAATAAGTAAATACGTAAATAATAATTATTAAAAATTATTTAAACTTGCCGTGTCGTATTTCGTTCGTAATATTTGTAATTTTCTCATTTCGTTCGTTTTTCAATTTTTATTTTTGTTTTTTTTTTGTTGTTCAATCGTTTAATATCTGCGATGACGAGTTCTTGTCGAAACCGCCCATAGTAAATATAAACAAATTTAATATAACAACTCTTATATTTCTTTATTTATCATAATATACTAATATGTAGCTTGATTTTATATACTCGTACATATAATTAAAAAATATTATTGCGCGTTTTGGTCATTTAATCTCGACGCGTTTAACTGCTACGGTTGACAAAAAAAAAAAACATATCGCACTATTTTTCTAGAAAATAACTACGATGAAGATTTGTATCGATCTGTGCACCAATAGAGCGAATACAACACGTGCAAGAAATCGGAATGACTTACACGAAGAATTCCAACATTATAGAATTGACGCAATAAAAATATTTATATTAATTTTTATTCAACAAAACTAATTGATTCGGAATCGGTTATTATTTGCAACAAGAAATTGGCTATAAAGTTCTTCACATACGGCGAAAAGAACGCGGATGATATCAGAAGGATTTCTCACTGAACGTTTGAAGGTTTTTTTGTTTTTAAATATAATCCTCTGCTTTTTAAAATTTCTAATAACGGTACGAGGACAAACGAAAGATATTATTTTACGCGCGACGAATAATGTATTATTTTTATTACCATTTGATTCGTGTGTTAAGTTATTTGTTTTATTTATTAGTAAAAAAAAAAAAAATAATAATAATATTCGAAATATTACACAATAAAATCGTTTTCCGTACGGAGACGACGAAATTAAAAGCACTCCGTCGCGTATATTTTTATTATTTATACATAACAAATTACTTATTTTACGAACGTTAATTTTGTAAGTATTCTTTATTCCATTCGCACTCGTATCGCGTTTTTATTTATTTAAATTTTTTTTTTTATTATATATTTTATTAATATATAAAATATACGCGAATTCGAATAATGACGTTTAAAAAAAAATAACAATAATAATAAAGAGAAAAAATCTTTTTACGTATGAACATAATTCAGCACCCCCTCGCAGCAAGTATTTATTCGTTATAAATTATAATGTAGAAACAGCGCAGTACATAATATGTAGACGACGGTCACTTAAATCTTTCTCTCTGTAATTCTGCCGTAGTCCTCGTCACATTATTCATCGTTACAATGTTATTATTTACATTACTTGTACTCCCCTTCCCCCCGCCGTGTTTTTCTTCGTATATAATAAACACTACGACGAAATATTATTATTATTATTATTAAAACGTATTTACGCTATTAATAATATCATACGGCTCTGTTATAATAATAATTATTTACACTGTAAATCAGCGTTTCCAAAAGCGTGTTACGCGGAACTTCGGGGTTTCAATCTCAACGGTTCCGCCAGCAAATGTATGTGATTGTTGAGAGAATTATTTCGTATTACGTTTGGATTATTTGTGTTATTGAAAATTATCGCTTTTTATTAATTAAAAAGAAGTTCACCTGAATAACAGTAATCAGTGCAATATCGTTACAAAGTATTCGTTGCAATCGAAATTGAACGAAATAAAATCGTAACAATCGTATGGAACCCATAGACGTTTACATGAACTATTTCTTAATGGTGCCGTAGTCGTAGAAATTTGGGAACCATTATTGCTGTAAATGCACACCCCGCAAATAGGCCATAATATATATATAAAAAAATATACGACGACGCGCCGAAGACTAATTTATAAATTTTGTGTTTTTCTCCCGCTCCTCCCCCCCGGTTTTTACACACTTATTAGACGAGCGCGTTTATATTTTTGGAAAAATAAAATATTTCTCGTCGTATAATACGGTTTTGGTTTTTAAAAAATCCGAACACGTACTGACGGCTGCGCGCGTGCATAATTTTACATAGTTTTTTTTTATTTTGTTTTTACAAATACGTGAGCTATACGGGCGGACGCGTCGTCGTCGTCGTCGGCCTGTATTGTCGCGAAATTTTCCACGATTCCGACGACAGAGAAACAAAATAATTAAATAAACGTTAAACGCGATACTAACACGTTGGTCTTTATTATTATTATTATTTTTTTTTTTTAAAAGAAAATTAAAGTATTATAATAAATTATTAAAAAAAAAAAAAAAAATTACTCTTCGTAAATATCTTCATTCCCATTAACGTTATAATATATATATATATATTTTTTTTACACTCTGATCATTATTATTAGTTATTTCAACGTCCGGGGACTAAACGTTTCGCCGTCTTATAATCGCGCGATATTAATATTGCACGTCGACAGAGGATTGCATTAGAAATAATGTCATAACAACGACTTTACGGACAACAAAATATCGGACAATAAGAGATACATTTCGAGGTACACACCCGAACGATCTTTAAACACAAACTAACAACGAACAGCAGCAGCAGCAGCACTTCCTACCAGACGAGATGAAAGCGTCCATATAATAATAATAACAACAACAATAATAATAATAATAATAATAATAATAATAATAATAATAATAATAATAATAATAATAATAATAATAATAATAATAATAGAGGGACTGTTTTTTAATTTCGCCGTCTTTTACAGACTCACTGAAATTCCGTTTCGTATTTTTTCCAGAGCTGTTTGTGGATGAAGAAACGCGTTCGAACATCAGAGATCCATTAATATCCAAAGACCTATTAGAGAAGGGCTCGTCAACATTTCTTTACCGAAATTTTTATGGTATTTTAACGGTTTTTGTTTTTTTTTTTTCGCGCGCGCGTTAATTTTACATTTTCCCCTCTCCGTCCCTGGTAATTTCTTGGGCGTTTGCGAATTCTCAGTCCTCCTAATCATAACAATAACCGTTTCGGCCGAAAACCCACGGCGGCCGTCGGACCGCACGTACGAAAGCAGCAACACGCGCACGCCGCTACGATCGTTATAATCGGTATCAACGCGAGAGACGTGCCCCTCGAGTAATTAAAATCCACAGGGGCGGGGAGCGCGCGCGCGCATCCGCCGCCCGACCGCCGGAGAAAACCGAAAAAGGTTTCTCTCACTCCACTCACTTCGCACGGTCCAAATAACTTCCCTCTCGTTCTCATTAATCTTTTGTTGCCGGGGCGGGGGCTCGCGCACGCGTATAACGGCTGATGCACGGCACACGCGCGCGCACACCTATATAAAAAACCCGCTGTAACCGCGCGCGCCGAACGCGTAACGGAAATATTATTTCAGTGACCGTATTGTCGTCGTCGTCGTCGTCGTTATAAATGTTCTCATTAATCAGCCGTTCGACATACGCGACTGACTACTACACGATGTCGGAGGAGAGTTTCTGCCATTGGCAAAAAATTACGCGAACGACGACGGCGGCGGCGGCGAACTTGTCGCGCGGTCGAATCGTTACTCGTATCGTATGCGAGAAACGAGTTACGTGAGAAAAAAAAAAAACTACTAGTTTTCTCTACGACCTGTGTACGAGAAATACATTTTTTTTTTTTTTATTTTGTCAAATCTATTTGCGTAATATATTTCGAATACTTTGGGGGCAAAAAGAAAAAATGTCGAAAATATGGCGCAAATACTTCACGATAATATAGTGTATTAACAAAATGTCGTATAAACGGGAGAACTGGACGCGATTGCGAAGAAGTCCAGGCAGAGGACGCGGGGAGTGCCTCGATCTTAACATTGTGAATGC
Organism: Chaetogeoica ovagalla; assembly: GCA_032441825.1. Classification (NCBI taxonomy): domain Eukaryota; kingdom Metazoa; phylum Arthropoda; class Insecta; order Hemiptera; family Aphididae; genus Chaetogeoica; species Chaetogeoica ovagalla. The sequence continues at coordinate 6,332,404 of CM063730.1, forward strand.
ACAGCGAAAATTGTAACGGACAAGGCCATACAATTGGACGGGACGGGGAATTCGGTGACAAGACGAAGCCAGAAGGCATTTCGATGGTTAGGTTATGTAACAAACGGAAATAATGACAGAAACGCCTGTGTGTGTGTGTGTGCTAATAATCCACGAGCATTTAACAGCGACGATCGGCGGCATAGAAACAAAACAATATTGCGCTCCCCCGTCGGGAAAACGTTTAAAAGTCAGGTTTTTATGTCCTTGACCGATCGCGCACGTCTTTCCACAAACCGTTATGGCCTCCATAACATTGACCACTCACTCAACGAATCAAATTGATATTTGTTATATTGAATTCACAATGCAATCGTTTGGATACTCGCCATAAGGAACACGCCGTCGAGTTTGTCTTTTTATACAATATTCGGTATTGTCGTTTTTCGGCCATTTTAATTATTCAGCTAATTACGGTTATTATATACGTGTTCGGAATACGCCGTTTCTCATTTACATTTTCAAATTTTATATATATATAATATTGTGATTATTGCGAAATTCGTTGTTTTTCTTCTGTTCTTTACCACTGTTTTCTGCGTTTTACTCATTCAATAAGACATTGGCTATATAATCGTTTACCGTACACACACACACACACACATATATATTCCCCTCTGTAGTAGTTCGCATTAGACACACCAGCTCGGCATACAAGGCCTGCTGCTGCGTTTTCATGATAACGTTATTCTCTACATAATCAATAAATCTTTTATATATATATATAAATACGTGTGCTTTTTCAGCGTTAAATTATTTACGTAATATTATTATTATTATTATTATTATTATTAGTGGTTGAGGTTTATGTTCACAATATATACTACGTGTATGCACAAAAAAAAAAAAAAAAAATAAAACTTCATACACGACGTTACTAATTATAATATCGTCTTTTTTATGTTTTTATTTTATTTTAGAGAACCAATAAGTTTAAAAATGACATTCTTAATAAAAAAAAAAAAAATACGGTGTTCACGAATGATGTAAAATAGAAAGGAAGAAAAAGGAATTCTATCGATAAAATTTATTTTTACACTATACGAACGTATAGATTTTATTACGCAATTTACAATATCGTATTCTTATAGTCGTCCACACGAGTCGTCACGATGGTCTTGTAAAATCAAACAGTGAAGTTTTCACGAATAACTTTACATTTTTCATGAAATTCGGTACATCACATTACGATTTATCGTACAATTCAAATATTTCGTTTAAAGCTCGTTGTGTGGACGCGATCGACGTTCGATCGAAATAATGTATTGATTGTCCACGCGTTTCGCACGTCATTTTATGTATTGATAGGTAATTTGTTAGTTTAATCGAAAAATCGGTTATACGGAATACGGTATTATTTTAATACGTTCGTAAGCACAATTTCCGGAATATATAACAATATTATTATTATTATTATTCAATCGTTTTGTTAAATAACATATACGATAATGAAACAGTGTGTAATATCGCGTTAAGGACATACGATTGTCTTTATTAAAATAGTTAGACACTTACTTGTTTTAGACACTTATTATTATCATTTTTTTTTTTTTTTGTTATAAATTATCGTTTTTTTTTTCTGTTCGACCGTTCGCGTAACACATATAAATCGCGTTTAACTATCTCGAAATTATATATTATATAGTGTTTCGTTACTTGTTCAACGAACGCATTTGTATTATTTAAGGTAAACCAAAGTCGCGACACGAGATTTACAAACCGCACCGAATTGTGGTACGGGGCCAAACGATCGTTTTACGTATAATAATACGGAAGGGGGGGGGGAGGTGACAGTGTTGAGCTCGTATGTACTAGTATAAATAATTAAAGGGATATAAATCTTTGGAATTTTCTGTTTTCTAGTCGGAGAACACGAGCTGTTTTCTTTACGATTGTGCTCCGTAATACTGCAGCAATCTCGTTAATAGTTCGCTTATTTAATAAGTGCACACGTATATTTGAAATAATTTCTTATGTACTTACTCGGTCGGACACGTATCAAGTGTACAGATAAAATCCGTTAATTCGTTTCACCTATTTATATTACATTAAATTTTCAAGTTCGCGTGTTTTTTTTTTTTTTTGGTTTCCCGAGTAAAACCGATAAAAATTGTATTTTTCTTCTGTTTCTGTTGTTATATTTTGACATAAAATACGAATTTTTCTATCGAGAAATGATTTAATTGTATAATGGAGGATCCGTCTTTCTATTTTTGTATACATTGTACAATTTAATTTGTACATTTTTAATTAAAATTTATTAAAACAACATTAAGCGCGCGGTATAAAACTGAACGCGTTGTCAAATATAATATGAACAATATTGTACTACGCTGAACATTTATCGGTTTCAATTTAAACATAATATTAAAACTTGTAACAACTATAATAATATGTAGGCGATGTCTTTGCGAATAATAATTGAAATTGTCTAATTCGTGTTTTGAATTTTAATGAAATATTACAGTAGTACGGCGTTTATAATATTTAATATACGTATAAGCACTATGTGAACACTTTAGAGACGGCTCGGTGTAATGATTAAAACAAAATGAATGTCTTATGAATTTGTGATGTTTCATAACGGACGTGCATGTACGAAATTTCAGTGTTCTAAAAATTTTGGTGATATATCCGTGTAATTTTCAACGTTAATGTTCTATTTGTTTCAATTTTTGAAACTTTAAACGGACTAAAACTTTCGGAAAACTCGTGTCATTGCCCGCGCTTAAAAAAACAAACGTTTTCGCTGCAAAGAAAAAAGAACCATTATTAATTCCGTACTTCCTCTTTAAATAATTTAAAGTTCTTTTTATAATTTTCACTTGTATTGAATCTTTGTCTACAATAATAATGTTTTATTTTTTGTCTATCGTATTGGCGTGGACGATTCTGGACGGAACAAAACGAAATGTAAGTTATAAATTATAGTAATTAAAAGAAATTCGTCTTATACTTCTCGTCGTTGTAGTTGCGAATAGAGAGAAAACCGTAATACTCGTATTATTATGTTATTTAAAAGTTAAAAGGAAAACAGCGATTAAAAGCGATAATAATTATTACATTAATTGCAATATCTTATAAACTCGACGACACGACGTCATTGAAGAGATGCGTAAAAAGTTTTCGCAAAATCGAGAGGAAATATCATAACAGTCATGGTCGAATTCTTATTTTAATAATCGGTTAAAAAAAAAATACGTTTTTCACGTTTATAAATTATATTTTCGAATTTTTCTAACCACAACATTGTACATATATAGTCAAGAACGTATTAAAAGAACGCTGGAAAATAGAATGGAAAAAGCAAAGTTTTTTTTCTTTTCAAATACAATGTTCAATGTTTTTCGTATTCGAAATTTAAACAACCGTTTTGTTGTTTCTCGCCGTAAACGTATCAATCGCGATAAATTGCGCGTAATGTTTTTATGGTAATATTTTTATTTTTTGATTTCTTGCTTTGATATATTTTCGTCGTGTTATTTCAGGTGTGTGAACCCAACGCCGCTGGGGCATATAAATGATCTAAAATATTTTTATATTTTTAATATCTCCCCCAAAGCGTCAAGATACATAATAATAATAATAATAATAATAATAATAATAATAATAATAATAATAATAATGATATGCGCGTACATGAACTGGATAATGTTACACTCTATGCTTATTTTCGAAAAGCATCCGAATATACGCGCGGGTTGATCAAAACTCGTTCAATCTTCTTTGTATATGTATACAAAGAAGATATATACAATTTCTCTTTCTCTCTTTACTCTCTATACATATATATATGTATTCAAAGATCGTACGGATGGAGAAATAAATCTGCGTATATCTACTACCCACGGTAATGGCATTTTTATTCATCGTAATAATACGTGTTAGAAAAATAATAATAATATATTATACAAATAAAATACCTTTTTTTCCTCGGGGTTTGCGTCGGCCGGCTGGTCTTAAGCCAATATTTTTATTCCGAAAAAAAGCGAAAGCTTTCTCGGATCTAAAAAAAAATTTTTGGTTTACTATTTCGGAACGGAATAGTAGAAAAAAAAAGCAGCGAAATTGCGTATACGTACTGCTGGAACTGTGTTTAAGAAACTTGTTGTCGGTATATAACGGATGAGAACAACTTCACGAAAGGTACGCGAGGGCTAATGGATATTCGATGTACGAGCTGACACACGCGGGCCGCGTCGAGTAGTATACACACCATCGCGGGGAAAAAAAAATGTGCGGAGGATAAATAGGAATGATAGATGCCTACCCAACGTCAAATTTGGTTCGTTACCTATCTGCGCATCTCACGTCTCTCTTATAAACACATTTTGTTGAAAATTTTCACTTTATTTTATAATTAATAGTACTTTCGAGCATTTAAAAAAAAAATTTGTGTTCCACAACGTTTTCTTACGTCCAGCACACACTGAAAGAGCATAATCGCTCCGACCAGAGCCGAGCAGCTCGGAGCGGTTTGGAGACCAAAACGAAAAAACGCGTTCGGTGTTGTTCGGTCCGAGCAAAATATGAAAAACAAGAGTCATCGGGTCCATTACACGCGTTCATTTCACGTTTAATAATAATATTATTATTATTCTATCACGTAGTAATCCAGTCAAAAAATTAAAAATTGTATTATTTTTTGATGCGTATTTATTTATCTGGTGCACTCAAATTTTTCGTTTTTTTATTATCTTCGAGTTCACAAAAATTGCCACGAAACCGGTGTAAAAACATCATCTTCGTCAGAACTCGTCTTGACGACTGGTGTTAAAAATGAACAATATATCCAAAATTAGTACGAGTACGTGTTTGGTTTGTCTGCGTGCGTGGAATGTGCTCCGAGCTGTTTGGGGCAAAATGTTTCGAGCAGCTCGGAACAGTTTTGCTCTTTCGGTGTGCGCCCGGTCTTACGTTTCGCGCGCATAAGCGTCACGAGTTCGTTTTACGCATAATAAAGTAAGAAATTTCATCGCTCAAACGTTTATTTTTCAAAAAAGTTTTTCTTAATGTATAGATTGAGTGTAAAAACGATAAAGCGAAAAAATCGAACGGTCACAAAATTACAAAAACCTTATTATTATTTTTTTTTTATTTTATAGTAAGTGGAATTAGCCAACTAGAGCGCGAATGACTCGTATTGTTAAAAACGTGTTTATAAAAAAACAAAAAAGTTTCGTTCTCGGATAAATTGTCCGAATGTTAAGGAGCTGACGATATAAAGGGAAATTTCAACGGCGATTCGATTAAACAGCGAATTGCGTCCGGGAAAATTGCACTCGTACAGTACAAAACGATTAATAGTCGATTGATTGGTACGTCTCTACAGATCTATACTATATTCAGTTTAAGATAATATAATATCGTGCCGGGCGGTGGACGAAAATTGGTTCGCGTTCGGAAACCGTCATGTGCCGAATGCCGGTTACAATATCAGCCAGTGATAGAGCTGGTTAGTGGAAGGTGCATATACGCGGATATTTGGTCACATACGTGGCGAAGGGGGAGGATTTATCATTTTTGTTTTTTCCATTAGCGTAAACAGACACGTTTAGCCGCTTCAACCTATTAACTATTTTTTTTTCTTTTATAGTGGACACGTCCATTTAGCTCATCGGCAATTCTACGAATTCTCTAATTGTTGCGTTATTGATTTAGATGTAATAATAATACGGATAGCGTAATCGAGATGGCTTTTACGCGTTCGGATGAGTCTATATTCAGTCATAAAGTCAATCAGGTCCCGCCGTACACGTGTCGAGAGGATAGTGTAAATACCGACGAAAACTGTGTTGTGGTGGTGAATGCCGCTACTCGCCCGCTAACGATTAGCCGATTTTCGCGGCGCCCGTCCCTAAAGGTTAAAAAATACGTTAAAATAAGTTAAATTCGATTGCGCGGCCGTTCTCCCCGGTCTCGGAGCGTAAAAAAAATTTATTAGCGAGTTGAAAATTGGACAGAATTTAACGTTAGAAAACCTTTTTCGATTCTTTTGTGATTTAAATTTTTTTTTTTTTGACTTTCGAAACGATTTCACAGAAAATTGATTCGTTTAACGCGGAGGTAATACGGATTATGATGTATAGAATTATAAATATTACGCGTTTAAAAAACAAAATTTTTATTTAATTTTCGTACACGTGGACTGTGAGGCGAAAAAATATGTCGTTTTCAATTTCTCACAGCTTGTACGGTTTATGAAACCCGAAGATTTTAAAATTATTTTTAAGCCTTTCTCAGTTATAAAACGAACGATTATAGGATAGTGAAAAAAACCAATCGATTACTTTAATAATGTAAAATCAAATAATTTTCGGATTAAACCGTTTTTAATTTTCCCACGGGGGATTCAACAAACCCGTTGTTGTCGACTCCCTGGAAATAACATAACTGACGTTTACGAAAACGTTCCAGGAATGTTATTTACACGTATGTTATTAATTGTAGTTCGCGAGTAGTGTTTAACAATTAATTTATAAATTACAAACGCGTTTACAGTATGGGATAATTTTTTTTTTTCATTTTCCAGTTTCTTTGAAAACCCGCAATGTAATACGACGTTGTTCAACGGAATAATAATAATAATAATAATAATAATAATAATAATAATAATAATAATAATAATAATAGTATAATCTTGGTGTGCGCGCATAATGTATAGGGTTTAAACACGATATGGATTTACCGGGAACAAAAACCGATTATAAAATATAATTCCGTATCGAAAATAAAATAAAAATGATCACGCGTTTGACTTCAAAGTTTTTTATAATTATTATTATTATTATAATATACACCGCGTTCGCGATAAAAGTAAATAATAATAATAAAAAAAAATAGGTAATTAAAAATCGTAATTGGTTTTTATTTCGTTGAACGACGAGATGATATTATATTGATAAAACATCAAAGTATAGTGGATAAAACTACGCGTATAAATTTTGTGTAGAAAAAAACAAAGCCGTACAAAACCGTGGAGAGCACTTTGTAGATTTTCCCCGTACAATAAATTACACATCGAGTTTATTTCACTTTGTTTGTTGTTTTTACGTTCATAAAACGATAATGCAAATCGTGATGGTCCAAATAATTCTACGTCGAGGCCGCCGTTTTCGGATTTTATTTCTCACCGTCCATAAGATAAAAGTGCAGTTCGGTATATAGTTTTAGGTCACCGCGCGGTGGTCATGAATCGCGGTAACAAAAATAATCCGTTAATATTTAATATGTGTTAGAATAATATACGTATACAGGGTGTTTGTGTGTACATGACTTCGGACAGTTAACCTGCTATTGTTGTAATAAATGTGAAAAAAAAAGAAATCCAACTGTACACATTATTTATACATATACGAGTATATATATATAAAGTTACGAGGTGTTGCGGATGACGCTCGAGTGAATTGCTCGGGTAAAGATTTTAGAATTTATTTTTTATTATTATAAATTTGAAAATAATCATTTGCGTTTGATAAAACGATTCTGAATGGAGCTTCGACGTAGTAATACGTTTTGTTGACAAATTTCAAAACGGTTGTAAAAAAAGGTTATAGGTTAGGTGACTTTCAACGATTTTCAGGGGTTTTTTTTTTAAAATTTAGTGGAAGTAATAAATGCCTTTTTTGAATTTTGTAATCCTTAAAATTACATCCGTAAAATTATCTTTTTTACGAATTAAATACCTCAAAATCTACGTTCGCTATAAGTAGCCGGTTATCGAAAGACATTTTTTTTTTAATCATTCGTCTCGTTAATGCGGTCCACAATTAAGCGTATTTGGTGAAAGTTCCACGATCAACAGTCTGAAAATTACGAAGAAATAGCGCAAATCGCTAATTGGATGTTTTTGTGTAATTTTTCGGTAGTTTTTACTGACGCTTAAAAAAAAAAATATGAAAAAATGGAAAAATCATCTCTTATTAAAGTATCAAATAGATGTAATTTTTTACCGAAAAACAATGCTACACGTAAAAATCGGCGCACTTTTTCTTGTATAATTTTTGTGTACGGACATAAAAAAAACCCTGCCATCATTGTAAAACCGCTCATAGTCTAAGAGAAATCACGAAGCGCTCAATCGTACATAAAACGCGTTTTGGACAATAAAAATTTGAAACGTTAAAAAAAAGAAGCGTTTTTCTTATACAGAAAGATTATCTCGTTTCTATAGTCGAACGTTTCGTGTATTAACACGCGACGTTTTGCAGCCGGTGTATATTCATCTTGTCTTCATCGATCCTGTGTATAAGACGCATATTTTATTATTATTTTTTTTTTTTACCGATACGAGAGGTCACGACGACGACGACGACGACGATCTCTAGAGACGTAAATGATGTTCTAAGATCGGAAACTTAATTTCCGTTGGGACATCTAAGTGATTTTGAATATTCTACGCGGCGTCTGTGTGTTATCGCAGCATCCGATATTCCAATATCCCGAGTGTAACGCGTGTAAGGTATATTTATAAACGCGTACATTCGGTAATACCTGTTCGATTTTAAATTAAAAAAAAAAAAATCTAATAAAAAAAAAACGCCGTTATACGCAACGACGATATAAATCTACACGATTGTGCGTAGTATGCCGTCGCGTTCCCATAGTACCAGATAAATATTATAATGGTTTTTTTTTTTTTTTAATTTCTGAACAAATCTCGAGTCTTTCCTCCCAGTACTATCGAATTCGTTTTTTTTCCGAAATTTGCATTACGCATACCGACTACACTCGATAACTGTAAATCCTTCTCGACTATTCGATTCATTTGTTTACAACGTTAAATCGAGCATTTTTTTTTTTTTTTTTGAATATTATTTAGAATTTGTTTCAATCGCCGCATTCGTTTATTAAACGAAAAACGAATACGTCGTACGTACCGCATAACAATATAACACTGGCACACTCGTAAAGTATTCGGCAATAGGCATTCGAGAATATTTACAAGACAAATATATTTCGGGGGATATTCGATCGGATACTTGAAAAAACTATTTCAGTCATTTTCAGTTCATTGGAGACCTTTCTACACGATTATCCTTAACCACCACGAGTCTACCGGAATTTCAAATCATCGAGGGTATATCAAAGTTCAATTACAATGACATCTGATGATAACTAAAAAAAAAAAAATCGTATAAAAATGTCGGCAAAAAATTTACTATTTTTTTTTTTTTTTGGTAATATCACGACGAGCTATTTAAAAATTGTTATTGGGACATCAACTGCGACGATTTACGCGATATTTACTGCAAAGACACGCGAAACATTATTCTCGTCATAAATCGTCGATAATGTATTGGTTGCAAAATCTTAAGTATTTTTAGGGGAATAGAAATACACCGGTGCTGTGTGTGTGTTTTTGAAAAACATTCGAAATAACAAGTATTCGAATACATTATACGTGTGGATATTGATGAAAGATTTAGCGCGAAAATTTATTGTAGTAATAATAATAAAGCGTATTGCGAATATATAAATCTAATATATGATATTGGGATTCCGAGCGAAGCAAAGAAAAAAAAAATATATTGTTTTTACAGTGACGCGTTTTTATTTTTTCATTTTGTCTGTAAAACGTTTTTCGCGTGTCGGAAGGGGAGTGTCGGATGATTTCGACACGCATTAAGTTCCGGTGGTAGCATATTGTAAACGTGTAGTTATTGGTACTTTATTTGACACGTTTTACGATTTTCACATTAGTTTCCCCCCGTACCGTTATGAAAAAGAACCGGAAAAATTGCGTGGAAAAAATCGCTGAAATCATCTACGTGTTTGTATTTTTAAGGACCGCAAGTGCTTTTTTTTTAGTACGTACACGTGTTCTAACAACGTTTTTCCTACGTCAAAAAATATTTTAATAAACCCAATAGCGTCATCACTCGAAATCTTTTATCGAAAAACAACGATTTCCATCATTGCATTCGAATTGAAAAAAGGAAAATAAATAACACATACATCTCTCTAGATGTGCAGACATCACTACTATTTTTACATATATGATTCAGCGAACGTATTCGATCATCGCGTATCAAATTGTTGTACGGTTTTAGTAAATCCGTTGACGCTAATCAATAGTAAATTTATCCCGCGATCGTAACGATCAGCACTCCGCACGTGCTTTCTTTTTGAGGTGTTGCTCATACGCACGTTCGAGCATTTTACACGAAAAAGTGTTTGCAGATCGATAGATTTTTGTAGATTTCAGATACTACTACTGTCAATGATTTCCACGACCGGCGGCAATGTTGACACAAAAGATAGGAAAAATCTCACGCAACAGGATCGTCTTGTCGAAGTAACACGTCGTCCGCCGTTTCCTTTGGGTTTCGGTAGAACGTTCTCATTCCCATCTTGTCTTCTGCGGTCATGATGGAAGTAGTCAATTTACGGTATAGTCGTCACATCATTCCTCCTTCAAATACACTATTGAGAGAATCGTCGTTGTTAATATGGCCAGTAAATTTGAGGGCTAGGGGGGGTTTTGTTTTTAATCACATTCCACATCAGATTACTTATTTTTCCGATTTCTTCTCGAACTCTTTTCATTTCAATGTCCTCTCCGTCCATTCGATAATCGTGCTCTTCCACATCAGCATTTCCATTATTTTCGATTTGTCATCGTCTACGTCTCACGCTGATTTTATTATTGCAGTATCGTATAGACGACGGATATTTTCCTGATTATATTGTATATGACATATACGAGGCACTTTTTACGTGTTTTTTTTTCAATGTACGGGGCCCCGGTAGAGACGCAGCAGGCAAGGAATCGAAAACCACCAGATATATTTATTGTTTAGTCAATTTCGGATATATTTTTATTTATTTTTTTTTTGGTATTTTTCGCTATCAAAGCTATAACGTTCCGGTAAAAAGGGGCGAAAAATAGCGTTATTTATTAATTTTTTGACGAAAAATGTATTTTACTCGCACGGTTTCGTCCTCGGAAAACACCGTTTTCGATAATATACTCGCACATATATATATATATATATATATGACGCGAGTTTTGTGACTTCGTTCGGTACGATATCATCGTGCGGCGGGATTTTCGTATTTCTCGTTGTCGAAATAAATATTCGTAGTGCGATTTTGACGGAAAGAGTTTTTGCAAACAAATCGGTTTTCAACATTCCTAAATCACCACGTCGTTTCGTGTTGGTTTTCAAAATTCGTACGACAAAAAATATTATATACGTTTGACACGAGAATAAACGTACAATAATGTTATTATATATTTAAGGCGCTACGAAGTGTGCGCAGTGTTATAGTTTTCAATATACGACATACGAATAATAAAACGACGGGAATTATATTATACGATTACGTTTTTTTTTTTTTTAATAGTAAAAATTAAATTGTTTGTGATGGTATCATAACAAACATTTTTTATCGAGGAATGGTTGTTAGCCCTTCGGCCAACCCCCAACCTGGAGGATCAGATCCCCCCAGACCGTTAAGTCCATGACGATAAAATAATAAAAACAGTACCGTCTTGGAAACCAACGGGTAAGAGACCACGAGGACGCCCGAGGAAAAGATGGATGGATGTGGTCGAGAAAGATCTAAAAAGGATAGGAGTAAATGATTGGAGGAATATAATTCATGATCGAGAGAAGTGACGTGAAGTTGTGATGGCGGCAAAATCTCTTGTAGAGTAGATAAAGCCAGAAGAAGAAGAAGAAGAAGAAGAAGAAAAATTAAATTCTAAATATTTTTTTAGGTAGAAACGATTATGAATTTTCCAACGCACGACTCTTTAGTATACGCAATGGCCTTGCGCCGCTTTGAGTACGTCGTACACGTACGTATTAGTTCGACGAGAAAGCGCGTTTTAAAAATTTACAAATCGTAATTGCGCGTTTATATAATATTTATGTACGTAAATATTTTTGTAATTAAAGAAAACAATATAGAAGAAACTTTTAAATTGATTATAAATGTTATACAAGATTAAATATTTTTAGGGAATTCAATATTAAAAAAAAATAAATAAATAAGAAGAAAAAAAAAGTTTTTTTTCCATCGAAATACAGTATGGCGAGTAATTATTCAACGAGTTTATTCATATTCAGTGGCCGTTAAAAAAAAAAAAAAATAATAACAATAACGAGAATTTAATATTCAAACGTATTTTTTCTTTTATACATTGTACGATTCGTTTGAAATATTAAAAAAAAAAACGACAACCGAACAGAAATCGTTTTTATAAATTAAGATTATATTTATAACTTTTAACTCGTGTTCGATAAAACTATGTAATTAAATAATTTAGCAACACAAATATAATTGTTTTTCAAATAAATTAGCGATTTTCGTGGTCGGTTTTGGATTTCAGAACAATTGTATGATGTAATTTTAAGTATTCTCATGCGCGCGTAATAAATATAATCCATTCGTATGAATCGCGCGCAGTGACTGGGAAAATCGGAGCGCTCAATTTTTTTTTTTTCTTTTTTTTTTTTCACTCATAAACGTTTAAATCCAAAACGCATTCATCAACGTTTCAAAAGCGTAATATTCTCGGTTTTATACGGAGAAGAGTAATTCCCCTAGTATTCGATACGAGGACTTTCGCATTTTAATATACGGTTCAGCGTGTCAATAAATATATTATAAATAATATCCGGAAAACATTCTTGACAGATAATTTGTCTTTGAGAGCACTCGAATTCTAGACAGTGCTCTCCTCCTCCCCTCAACTCCGCGTTAGTAATCCCCCCGAGGGGGAAACGTTTTCCGAATGATTTATTGTCGGTCTCAAAATCGAAATAATAACGACGAAATACTCCGCGGCGGCGATCCTCCTCCCGTCCGAACTGTTACCGGTAATCCGTAGCCGCGTCGTACACTGCAGTTTCTGCGTTTATTCGTTGATGTTTGATTTAATAAGCGGAGAACGACACGTTTCTCGAGCGGGGGAAAAAATAGAGTATAAACGCCTAATACGAATTACAATACATATATATACAAGTCACGCGAATTTTCTCCCATATCAACGCGTTGTTCAAGACGTGCTGAAACGCACTGAATGCCGAATAAGACGGCGTGTGCGCGGACCCAAACGGTGATTGTGAAAACTTTCCTGTGATTGTGAAAACGACACGCGCAAACGTTGCTCCGTACGGACCAACTGAACGCCCGATCCGCGCATTCAAGGCGCACTCTAGACGACATTCATGCAGCTAATAGGGACGTAGTCGATTGGATACGAGACACGGACAATAATTTACAATCTACAGTTTCAAATATCTCCCGGCTATAATAGTTACCATCTGTCTATTAACATAATTTTTTTAGCGTACAGTTTTAACTTGTTTTAATTCCGTTTTATGTGATCTGTCTATTGATATTTACGTGTTCAAATTTGTTGCTTTAATTCGTCATACGAAATATACACATATATGTATACACAAGCGTTACGTTGTACAAAATCACAGTAAAAATATTATGGTCGCGTTGAAAACCTATCGGTTTTTAATCATTGTTTTCACATTTGAAACGCTATGATTCTCATATCGAATTTCACAGAAATCTCAGTAAAACGTATTTCGGAAATAATCGACAAACGCAAATTAATAACAATAATAATAATAACGGATAAGATTTTTATATTTTATGAATTAAGCATTTAAAATGGTTCGTAATTCGTTTGTTTTTTGCCCCCGCCGGATTATCTCTGTTAAAAATATTATCTCATTTAAAGCGTTCGACGAGGCATTATGAGATTTTCAAAATATTTTTCGTGTTCATAGTAATCATTATAATATCGAGAAAAAAAAAATGAAATAAAATCGATAAAAATAAGAAAATGAGAAAGAGAAGTAAATTTATATATATATATATCATAATTTGGGTGAATGCGGATTAGAAACGTCCAGAGATGGAAATTGTGACTCATTCAGATGGATCAATTCGTTTTAACGAGGTCAATTCATCAAGTCAATCCACCAATTCGTTTATATCGAATCACTCCTAAACCAACTAAATCATGAATCATTATTGTAAATCGGATCAATTCATTTGACAAAGAAGACGTGCGTGCTACTGTTTTACACTTAACCGTTTAGAGTCGAAGCTCTCAAATTCAACACGTTCGATTCACGTCAAGTCGACTCACCCGAACACGAATACAATTGTTATAATTGTGCGACGGTAATTGGCAATGCACTACAATAGATTACGACAAGCTATTATACAGGCTTGGCAGTTTCGCATTGAATCACCGAGTCGCTGATTTGTGACGCGCTGATACGATTCACTAAAAAGATTCGACTCGCTAGCGGACTACTGGTCTCCAAAAAAACAAAAAAATGACTATACACTCGGAAAAAAATAAACGATTATCCATTGCGGAAAATCGTAATCGGAAAACCGTTGGAAAACATTGGAATGTACTGAAGACAATGCTAAAAAGGTGTACAGAAACACAAATAAAACGGCAATTTTTTTTTTTGGTCCCTTCACGATTCCGATTCACGTCATACCCTTTTCAGTACGGCTAAGTCTCTGGTCAGGTCCCTCCGTCCTGCGCGTATTAAAACAAACCGTTGAACACGGCGAGTTTTTAGAATTTCGCGTAGGCACATCGGAATTCGCACAGACGACTGCACGGGGAAACGTAATAAAGCGAAGAATTTCAAAACGGCCGTCATTGCGCGTAAATCAATATAATATTACATTCGTCGTACACAGCCACAGGGGTTGACTTCTGTACGTTTATACACGAAAAATTTCAATAATTCTTCTTGAAAAAAATTAAGACATAAGCGGTCGGTGTGTCGGATTTCCAGGAAAACGGAATCCGAAAACCATTCCAGCGTTTTGTAGGAAAATTACTTTTTAAATACATTTTTTTTTTCAAAAAAAAGAAAAATATCTAATAGAGTATTCTTTTTTTGAGTATTCTAAACACTTTCAGTATTCTTTTTTAAAATTCAATCATATTTTAAATAATACTTAAATTAAAATAGTTATTTATTGCCCACTTAAATGTAGAAAGTAATTATTTCTGAAAGATATACGAGTAGCAATGAGTGTTTTTTGAAAAAAAAAAAAACAAATCAATATTATTTCACCGATAATATCTGCTAGTTTTGCAAATGTTTGAACTCGGCCTTATTCAAATAATCAACTATGATTACACCAAGTCGTGTTATAGGTATAGTTCGCGTAACGAATTGATATTAATAATTTATTTATTAATTTATATTGCGTGTTGATTTATAAGCGTGGAATAAAAAAAAAAGAAGGAATTATTAAATACACTGAATGTTGATGACTGTGTTTGTATTCGATTAAATAATATAATCACTATATTATATTTAACGGTCTTGTTACTGATTAATTGACATATAGTAGAAGAAGAAAAAAGTATTCTAAAAGCGTTTGGAATAATTTTTGTGGAGTATTCAAAACACTCATGCGGGAACACTGTTGTCACGAAATATTCGAATACACATTCTCAATATGTTTTTCGATTTATTCGGAATACATATATCACTTTTAAAGAGTATTTTATCTAAGTCTGACAATTTATATTAAACGTTTAAAGATACTCGCACAAATCACAACGATGGAAAATTTAACAGAAATATAGTTGATGTAATAACGCGTAATATTATTTTGCTTATTTCCATGTGTACAAAGAAAAACTATACACGAAAACAAAAATTCCACGGTCGTTTTATTTTTATTACATCGTTTGTATTCAAGAGTCAAACGTTTAAAACGTAGTTATTTTACGGCTTTTTTTTCCGCGGAAAGAGATCTTTAGAGTAGCTTTTAAACGTCGTTAGGAGCGCGTGCGCGAGAAATTCAAAAAATTATACGGAAATCGCGCACATCTTTTTCTGTTTTTCCTCTCCTCAAAAAAGAAGTTATTTGACGCGAGCTGCAGGAAATTCGATTCCTCGTTAATATTTCTGTTAAACGAATAGTATTAAACCGTCATAACGTAATCCTAAATATTGATCGGTACAAAGAGCTATCAGCGACGTTTTAAGTATCAAACACTACCTGGTTATAATTCTGATAACTAAGGCGAAGAATCTAAAAACCTATTAAATAGGCGTGCAGATACATAAAAAAAAAATGTATATCTTATTTAATTCGAAATTTTATTGTCGGAACGATGCCATATAAAATATTTATTATCCATAAAATAAAAACATACGTGAGTCGGACTCGAAAATGTTTTCTTGATCCTGCAGCGGAAAACGATAATAATCGTTATTATTTTTTTTTTTATACGTGAAAAAAACGTATATAATTATTATAATTTTAATAATATTAGTTTAAAAATCGTGAATAGTAAATCTATTGAATTATAATACGTTATAAGAGACAAACGTTCTCTACCATTTGCTAAACCCATTTTAATAGGGCGTTTTAAAATAGTTTTCAAATTCTTAATTCAATCGATCTGAAAGTCGTATATTTTTATATAAGTTTGTCTGTTATTACTTTATGTTTCAAAATTCGTTCTCGAGTTCGTATGATTTAAGAAATCCATCGTGTAACAGCAATCCTATTAATCGTTATATTTTGTAAAATTATACTTTTAAATTTTCTTAGATGAATTTTACTAAAGACAATTCGTAATAATATATTCATATTAAAGTTGAGTAATAAATTTCAGAAGCGTGTAAACTAGTAAACTGAATAATTGACGGTATAAAATTGTTAATCTAAAAGTGACATTAATATTAATCCACAGGCACTCATTAGACGTATACGCACATATTGTTTGAACTGAAACGCGGAATAACAAGACAAAAAAAAAAAAAACAAAAAAAAATTAAAATATTTAATGCCTTCGCTCCGATTCGCACTGTTTAAATAAATAATTAAAACTTTGGTTTAATTTGTTGCAAAAGTTTTGTATTTGTTCAACACAAGAAAAATATATTTCGTACTTTGCATAATAACATTATATGTACGATATGCGCGCGCGTGTGTGTATAAAAGATAAGCGTCGGGTTGAAATTGGCGCGTATTACAAGCGCACATTCAATTTGGTTTAAAGACGATATTTCTTCTTCTACTCGAGTAAATCCAAATAAGTATTTTACATATTATACTATTAGGCAATATTACAGAATTCGGAATGAATTTATATATGAGGTAGGAATTACGTCTTAAGTTGGAAATTGCGGAGAGAACGGACTGGAATGATTTGTTGAGAGGAGCAAGGATAACGAGTTTGGAAGGTAGACGAGTAAGGAAATCAAAGACAGGTATGGGTCAGAGAAAAAGTGCTTATAGAGTTCGCAATTGATGAGGATATTACGATAGGTGAAGATGATTAGGTAATATTTATATAAATAAATGTATATTGTGATATGATGACAATTAATAGTTCGCGAAACGACGACGGGTTTTTTGGATATACTTGAATTACGCACATTGAACTAATATCTAAATTAATATAAAAAAATTTTTTTAGATTTTTTAGCAAAAAATTAATCATCGTCTAATACTATACTTTGATATTATTCGTGTAATTGTAAAAAAATAAAAAAAAACTAGACGATTTAATTTAATTTGTATTTGAATCACCTAAAGACTATCGAATTTAATTAATTAATAATATAAAGGTATTAAAGTGATTTGTTGAAAACCCATTTTTTTTTCATTTAAACATCGACAAAACCATTTAAAATATTAGATTTATTATTTAACAGTTTTCTATGGATATTATAGTCAAGTTGGTGAGAATTTTTCTTCTGACAGAATTCATCGGAGATGGTTTTTTAATCGTAATTACACATTTTTGGATATTTCTATAGAATAATTGATGCGGTTACACGATCACAATATTATTATATTGATCTCAGATTTTTTACAACCCGTTTCGTATTATTTAACTACATTATACAACGTGCGTTATTATTCGTTGAAAACTGCTTTTCAGCCGGGCGAATATGAGAATGGATACAAGACGCTCGTCGTGTACTATAAAACTATATATTACTTTATAGATTTTTTTTTCATATATATTATATACCTACACACAAAAATATAAATGTAAGTAAACATAATGTATTAAACGTCCAGTGTATCGTCAGTAAAATGTATTTTTCCGCGCACTTTTATTTGAGAATTTTGTAAAACATTTCGTTTATCAAATCAAGTGTAAATTCGGTCGGTGTCCGTTTTTAATACTTCAGCTCCGTACACCTACAAATATAACATCCACCTAAACCTAACCTAACCTAACTTAAATAAGATTAAAGGCCAAGAATAGAACGTGCGTAGTTAAACAGGTCTCATTTGCTCTCACCCTTGGATCCGCTCTTGTTTTACAACGGGTTTTGGGAATCGTTCATCTCGAATAAACGCACGTCTACATTTACGATTCAGCTAGTTGTATGTAAAACAATTTATTGTTATTTCCTATATGGATTTCGAACGATGTAACATTTTCATTTTCGTGATTTTTCTCAAAATATTTCTAAATGTTTGTGGCCGAAGTTTCTAAAAATTTCCGAGAAAAATATCACTTGAGCGCAAATCGTTTTTTTTTTTTTTTTTTTTAGAATAAAAATTTGTATTTTGTACTGTTTGTATTAAAAACGAATTACAAAACGGCGTGAATGTTCTCTATATGAGAATTAAATAAAACGCAATAATAATAATAATTCCCAGTAATATTTAATATATCCGGAAAACGTTAAAAGCTTCATATGCCACGTTCACAACACGTAACAAACGAAAAATGTCTATAGAAATTGTAATTTTCAAAAATGGAATTGTACACGACGTGTAGCGTTTTATATAAACACGTGTGACACGAACACACATATACACGTCATGCACTTATACAAAATTAAAAATATCCAATCGTACTTTCTTCAATTTCGATTTAAAATGAAAATGTGCGTATATGTATACACATTGATTATTATTTTTCAACGAGCCCAACGTATTGTAGAAGCGGTGGCGGCAATTGTGGTAAAAAAAAAAAAAATTGTAGTTTATTTCAGAGATTGGATTTCTACTGCCGTATGTTATGTGTATATGGGAAATATATATTTATATATCCGTGGCATATAATAAAAATATTTCGATCGGCATGTTTTATACGCGATTTCTATAAAAACCTTAAAAAAAACCACGTACACGTTTTCAATATTGGCTGTGGTGAAAGATTTGTAGTACAATATGCGAGAATGATCACGAAAATATATTCGCTTTCGTTTCATATCAGAACAAACGTCGTAATACTACGAAAATAAGTTTTAATATTTCGTTTTGATATTTCGCTCAATCGAATTCAAACACATGGACATTGGAACGCGTTTTATAATAATAATAATAAAACACGCACTGTACGCTATACATACGATACTCGTAATATAAAAACGCACAATCTCTCTACACGTTTTGTAAACGTCATCCGGTACTTAATGAATAATTTTTAACTGCCCAAGAGTTTTTATTACTGCTGTATAATGTATAATTTGTAATAAAAATATACGTACATATACGTTTTTTCGATGGAACAATAACAAAAAAGTCAAATAAATTTCGGTAGCATGTCCCGGGGTTCGGTCTTGTGTCCAGGGATCTGTGGACGAATTTCTCCAAAGGACTCCAATTCGATAACGACGTGTATCGTCATTGAAAATCTGCCACGCGATACGTTTCATCGCACAAAAATAAACGTGCAAAGCGTGCCGTCTGAATCACATATTATTATTTCGACGATAATCGTATATCAAAAGCACAGAAGAACACGGTCGGACACGAAACATAGCCGTAAATTTAACTGCAGTCGGTGTATTCGTAAATATTACATTCGAAGAATTCAATTTGTTATGCACGCGATTTTTTTCAATTTTTTTTTTGTTTTTTCACATTGTCACCTTTATACGCGAGTAACACATATACTGTATGCGCGTACACTATTGAAACGAATTCGCGGGTATTGAAAATGATCAAATCACAATTTTTTTTTTTCGCGCAATTTTCCGTTCTTATTCTCCACGCCCTATAGGGATTTAGAGGAGCGTTTTCTAAATCTCTACGCGATAGAATTCCCAGGATCCTTGCAAAGTGATAGCGTTCTCGTTTGGAATTATTCGTTTATTCCAGCAAAGAGCTTGCCATTGTCTACAGGCCGTTTGCACAAAAACCAACTAAGGAGACACTATTTCAGAGAAACGCTATTTTCACGAATAGAATTACTGTACAAAAAAAAAAAAAAATGTACAATAAACGCGCCATCCGAGTATTATTATCTCGTGTTGGTTCTCTGGAGTTTTTTTCCCCGCTCTAAGCGTTGTGGGAAAAATTAAACGGATCGACGAAATAATTGACAACGATAATAAATTCGCTCCGGTGTGTATGTGTGTGTCATGATATCGCGATTTCGTCCACCGGGAATTTTGAAACGACGATAAATCAAACAGTGCGCGAACGCGTTTTTTGTCACCGGAATCAATTTATATCGCGCCGCGAAGACAAATTTATTTCTAAACTTGCGCCTGTGTATTCGTCCGCAACAAGTGCGGAGTCGTAAGCCAACAGTTATATACAATATTTTGCTGTCGACGCGACGACGGCCAAAACGACAACGGGGCAAAAAAAAAAAAGTACTCGAAAATCGTTTTCGTTCGCGCATAACATTAGTGAGGAAACAAAAAAAAAAAAAAGAAAAAAAATGTCATTAATTATTATTATTATTAATAAATAAATAATGCGTAATCGATCGCGTTCGATTATTTCCTGTACTACGTTGTTCATCGTCTGACGAGACGACGACGTGCAAAACTCTGTTAGTGAAATCCGAGGGAAAAAACAAATCGTGCCCGTACTTTATGTTTTCGTTCGAACGCAATCGGTAAATTCTATTACGAACCACAGTGACATTCCCCGGCTTTATATTATACGTACGTATTTTTTTTTTTTTTTTAATTAAACTTCAATGAAATCGACGAATGTTATTCGTTTATCAAATGTATTTACCTTTAAAATTGCTTGTATACGATAATAATAAATTCTAAACTTTCGTTTACTCAAATTCCATATGATCGCGAACCGACGAATCGCACGTGCACGAACGGTAAATATTATGCGCGTCATCAATATTAACAATCGCCGTGTTTCATAAGTTTTTCTCATTAATTTCACGGAATCCAGTAATTACATTTGTATTCTATCAAAATATCATTATATACGCCCCGGTATAAACGTATACGTTTTTTTTTCAAATAAAACCGAAATGATTTATTCGTTTAATATTATGGTTTACCGAAGGGTTTCAGAGAGAGAGAGCGAGGGAGAGAGAAACGTTCGGGCGGCAAACGTCGCGATATTTTTAAATTATGGAAGTATATATTTTTCTTGAACTAACGAACATTTTATAATGTTTATACGATAATTCACGGCG
Source organism: Chaetogeoica ovagalla (assembly GCA_032441825.1). NCBI lineage: Eukaryota > Metazoa > Arthropoda > Insecta > Hemiptera > Aphididae > Chaetogeoica > Chaetogeoica ovagalla. The sequence continues at coordinate 6,353,840 of CM063730.1, forward strand.
ATTCGACGAGAAAATTTTTTAGATATTGTTATAAATTGAGCGATTTTGTGACGTTCCCGTAACCGTAGTACGAAATTCGTCGCTCTTGACGAATATCCGTGTTAGAAATTATTACCGAATACGAATTATCGCGAGCGTAACGTACAAACCGGTTAGAATTTGAAATTCAAACGCAAACGGTTTTTTATTCTATAGAAGACCTAGCGTGTATGAATCCGAGACGACTGTGTACGTTACGGCGGCAGAAATTATCGAGAGTTGGAAACAACGAATGAAATGTGTTTCGCACGTGATTGAAAATAATAGGACAATTGCGCCGGAATATTCTAACCAATGTCGTACAGACGATTCTGTCCCGTTTTACGAATCAGATTATATTTGTTATTTTTTTATAATATATATAATTTATATACAGTGTGTAAACGCTAATTGAAAACACTCAATATTTTTGCGTAGAGCAATGCATTTTGAATTCTGTTTTTTTAGATGGAAGTTGTACTTAATAATACACATTTTTATGGTCTCTGAACTTAAATCTGTTTATTATATTCGCGCATGCGCAATGCAACTTTTTTTTCTTAAATGGCAACCCCCACTTTTGAGCACAAATTATTTTTTTTCATATTTTTTTATGAATTTTAGTGGTTCAACCAACTTTATATGTCCAAAATTGATTGAATTACAGCAATCTAACGAAAAATATCGAAAATTTCGCGATTTTCATTTTTGTCCCCTATTACTCTGAAAAAAAACCGTCCTAGATACTTGAAAACTACCCCATCTAATTTATTAAAGTTTTATTTCATTTCGAACTACCCATTGTTAGGTCCATAATTAGCTGAGTTACGGATATTTCAATTTATTTGAAATTTTCCGCAAGAATTTGTAATAATTTTGCCGTTACATGGACATTTTTTAATTACAGAGGTTGATTCTGTCACTTTACCATTTATTTTATGTTCTACAATTGTTTTTTAACTTGTGAATGAATAGTGCGACACTGAAATGTCGATTTGTCATAATTTTACTTGAATAAATAGGATTAGGAAAGAAAAAAATGTAGGTATGTAATTTATGTATTTTACTTTACTTTTAACAGGTAATTAACAGTTTAATTGATAATAAACTTAACTCTAGTAACAATTTTATTTAATTATAATAACTTTATTTTAAAAACTGCTCAAATCGTTGTCCGTTGTGCTCAATACATGCTTCAGCACGCCGTATAAGTTCTTTATTAGTTGCAGCTGTAATTTGTGCTTCGGTCAGTTCGTTACATGCTTCTTTTATTCTATCTTTTAAATGTTGAAGATTTATAGGAGGATCGGCATACACAATAGTTTTTAAGTGACCCCATAAAAAGAAATCTAATGGAGTAAGATCAGGTGATCTTGGTGGCCACTCAATGGGTCCGTGCGTTCCTAGCCATCGATTTACAAATGTTTCGTTTAAATAATTTCGAACAATAATTGCATTGTGAGCTGGAGCGCCATCTTGTTGAAAAATTAGATTTTGTCTAATAGCTAACGGAATATCTTCAAACATCATTTGTAAATCATTTATTAGAAAATTATAATATTTTCTACCATTAAGTGTTCCATCATAAAAATATGATCCCAACAGTTTACCACCAATTAAACCACACCAGACATTTATTCCCCACACGGTTTGGTTGTTAGTTTCAAATGTGCAATGTGGATTTTGATCGTCCCAATAACGGTTATTTTGTTTATTAATAACACCATTATTGGTGAACTTAGATTCATCTGTCCATAATATCGAATTTAAAATAAATGGATTTTCGTCTAATCTGTCCACCAACCAAGCAACGAATGTAATTCTACGAACTGCATCACCCTCGCGCAAATGTTGAACTATATCAGGTCGATACGGATGCATTTTATACTTTTTTAAAACTTTATGAACCATAGTATGAGATATTCCAATTTCTTTACCAACGTGACGTGTAGATACTCGAGGATTTAATCTGACGTACGCTAATACTTGGTTCTCGACCTCTTCACCTAATGAATCACTTCGTCTTTGTTGTGGATTGTTACTTCATTTTGAAAATGATCCCCAAATTCTAAGATTTTTTTCTAAGTTGAAAAAAAAACTGCAAGAAGGGTGTTCTCTATCTGGAGTAATTTATAAAAAAAAATTAATTTAGAAAATTCTCTAAATAAAAATAATAAATTTAACTAAGCATACCTGGGTAACGTTGAGCATAAGTTTGTGCTGTAAGACGTGAATTTTACGGCACTCCCAATAAGTAAATAGCATATCAACTTTCTCCGAATGATTCATATTTAATATTGCTTTTAGTCAAATTTTACAAAATGTTGTACAATATAAATGAACAGTGAGAAATATTGAACTATTTGCTTATTTCATTTATTTTCTTTAAATTAGTGTCAAAGCAAATACATTTTTGATATGAGGCCATTAAGATAAAGTTTATCCAAAAGATACTGTAGAAGGCCCGATAAAATTTAATGATCAATGTTAAAGATAATAATGAAACAAATTATTTAAGTTTCTGTTGCAATTTTCAATAGTATAATTGTGAAAAGTAATATTGAATAGACATTTCAGAATTGCATTATTCATTCACAAGTTGAAAAACAATTGTAGAACATAAAATAAATGGTAAAGCGACAGAATCAACCTCTGTAATTAAAAAATGTCCATGTAACGGCAAAATTATTACAAATTCTTGCGGAAAATTTCAAATAAATTGAAATATCCGTAACTCAGCTAATTATGGACCTAACAATGGGTAGTTCGAAATGAAATAAAACTTTAATAAATTAGATGGGGTAGTTTTCAAGTATCTAGGACGGTTTTTTTTCAGAGTAATAGGGGACAAAAATGAAAATCGCGAAATTTTCGATATTTTTCGTTAGATTGCTGTAATTCAATCAATTTTGGACATATAAAGTTGGTTGAACCACTAAAATTCATAAAAAAATATGAAAAAAAATAATTTGTGCTCAAAAGTGGGGGTTGCCATTTAAGAAAAAAAAGTTGCATTGCGCATGCGCGAATATAATAAACAGATTTAAGTTCAGAGACCATAAAAATGTGTATTATTAAGTACAACTTCCATCTAAAAAAACAGAATTCAAAATGCATTGCTCTACGCAAAAATATTGAGTGTTTTCAATTAGCGTTTACACACTGTATATATATATATATAATTTTTATTTTCAATACGAATTGCCCGGACGAACGGACGGACGGTTCGCGATCGAGTGCGTCGCGTTACAATAACGAGAGATGGGAAAAACGGCGAATGGAAATGTACGCGGACAGGAGAATGGCGATAGCGGGCGGTTAGGTAAAGCGGAGCGTTGGGATAAAGTCGACGGGATAATTTCGAACGATGATTCCGCCGAACGTGTCCCGCGAATCGGGTGTTACGTTCGGGAAGGCCGACGGACGATATTCGATGCAGTGCGGTGGATTGATGAAGCTCGAGGATCGAAATGTTTTTTTCCGTACATCACACCGTTATCGGACACGGCCGCGAAAGAAGAACGGGTAAAAGAAAACGAAAAACGAAAAACGTGTTTTAAAACATTTCGTGTCGACGTTTTCGTCCGCCTAACATCGTTCTGTCCTCTTGGATGGAACGGGACGACATTGGAAAACGGCGTGTATTGCAATTTTTGTTTTTCAACCAAACGAAACGTCGGAAATAACGGCATTTCGATATAACACGTTTAACTACTACTACACCGACGTTATAGATTTTTTTCTTTTTTCGAAATTTCCGAAAACCCTCGTCTCCGTTGTTACGTTACAGTGTCGGTCCGTTTTCAGAACCAATCAGGCCGACGTAACGGAATTTCGCCCGTACGAGTAGTGTCCAAGCGCGAAAATTCCTCGCCCCCTCCCCCCCGCCCTTACGCCCTGCTCGCCGTTGTTATATAAAGAGGAGCCGCGCGAAAATTGAAAGCGAAAATGTCGCGAGCGATTTTCATTATTTCTGTTATCGTTTTGCGGTACGTATGAAGAGGCGAACGGATAATGACTTTTGCTCGTTGGACGGAAACAAGAGCCGACAGCGAACGCTGTCCGGATAATACAGCAGTCCGTCGTCGATAGGTTCCGCCGGGGGCGGGCGCGTCGCGAAAAATCGCCGGACCGTGGCGACACCACGATGGCGGTTCGAGCGGTAAAATATCCTTCTGTCCTCCCCTTGCCAATCTCCTCGTTCTGGTCCCGGTGTCGCTCGAGTGAAGGTGGTGGGCGGGTAGGATGTGTCGCGTGGACAGACATTTGTTGACGAAATCCAAGATTTTTTTTACGATTTACGATTTGGTGTCTCCGAAAAAGACCGTAAAAAAAAAAATAATAAAGTATTTGAGAAGAATTAAAAATGAAAAAAATAAAAATACGTATAAATCGGATAATATTACCGACGAGTATTTTGTACAATATAACTACGCGCGATATTTTTTATTAGTGCGAATCGGAATCGTCGAGTATAATACATTTGTATTCAGTAAAATAAAACGCGAGCGAATCGAATCGAATTCGCGTATGCGGGGTGGTGGGAAGAGGAATTGAAAATTTCACTCGAAACCGTACCGCGTAAAAACGGTCGGTTTTCCGTTTAACATTTAATAAATTGTCATTCGCGATTTATAAAATACAGCGTTTTACACGGGGTACGTGCACCCGATATACATGTAGAAATATTACGTGGATAATAAATATTGCCGAGTATAATAAATGTAATTTTCATACCGGTTAACGCGATTACACAATTTTACACTCGTGTTACTTCCAATAGTATTCGTATATTTATTACAATATGATATTCTCGTATTAATATATCGTAAATCGAATTCAATTGCTCTCCGGTACGAATTCATTTGCGAATCGATCGAACCGGATTATGTTGTATAAAAACAGTGCGTCGTCGAACCATTATCGTATGGTAGTAATAATTTGCAGGTTTGTTTAATGCGCGTAAAACGAATAACATTGTCGACGAAATAATTTATTCTTGTAGAATCGTCCGATTTCAATCCAACCTAATTAAACGAAGAAAACTATTATAATATTAATGACATTTTATTTTCATTTTTGCGCATTTCTGAGCGTTTACTGTAAGCGTTTTTCTGTTTTTTTAAAAAAAAATTTTACCCAGTTGATAAAATACGATTTCGATTGGTTTTGAGTGCATTATAGAGAAGATTGTTGTAATGATGCCAAAACGTTAAAAATAATTTTATTACTTCAAATTTATTTACCCCTCAATTCGTAGTGAATCTATGCGTCGCAAAATATATCTTGTAATCTCAAAGGAGAAAATTCATCATCGTTTTATGAATTATGCAACATCTTTATATTTTAACACCATTAAGCGAATATATTTATGGGAGGAAAAAACAGATTATTTACGTCGCCGTTGCGCTACAGTTGAATCTTCAAGCACTTTTCGTTCGTTGATAAAAAAAAAAAAATAATGATGATGATGATAATAATAATAAAAGTAATAAGAATAATAATATACACAATATATTATATACATCGTCTAAAATGACTGGTTTTATTCTCTTAAGAATAATAATCGAAAAATATCGTTTTATTTCTAAATGTGTTTACGTTTCTAACGCGCGCTAGTGAGAGGAACGAAATACATTTAGAAAACCATTCTCAGATTATATTATGACATACGATGGAGTAAATATAACAATAATAATAATAATAATAGAAAATAAATAAATAACCGATTTGAATTATAATCAATAATTATTTTAATACCGGATTAATAATTTTGAATAAAACCAATACAAATCCCTTAATCGTTTATTAAATGTAACATATATTTTTCCAATTACAAAATAAAAAAAATGTATAAGAAATTCAATATATTATTCTTAAGTATCAAAAAAAAAAAAAAAACATATTAATACACCTCTAAAACTGTTGTAACAATTCGTATAATATAAAATGTTCATCGAATTATTTCATAAAAGAATATTAAAAATGAAATAAGTTTTCGAATTTTTAAACAATAACTTAAATACATTTTAAGATAAATCGAAATCCTTTAGATAAAATAATATAGAATATACTAATTTGTAATAGCCTGCTGTAATGATCGAAATTACGACTCGAACCGTCATACCATACTATATATTCTCATGTGAAATAAATCGTATTTTTGAAACGGTTTTATTGTGTTTCCGTTTTACGGCGTGCCAGTTAAAAAGAGATTAGCTATTAATTGCAATTTCGGATGGCAATGTATCTTATAATGCTTTTTTTTTTTTTTGCTCGTAAATAAACCATTTTCGTTTTATTTTATAGTTTGCGTTTAATTTTAATCGCCGTAAACAATATTAACACAAATCGTATATAGCTGAAGATATTTTAATTTACAGTCGTATTTGTATTATAATCCGTTATTACTCATATGATTGTGTGTATTTATTGTCGAGAATATTAATAGCGTGTGCAATAATCGGCTGTGTTTTATGAAATTTACATTGAGGATGATCGGGTATTAACGGACGACGACGGCGCACGTTTGCCACGAAATCGATACGCGAAATTTCTAACCGAAATAATTATTATGGTTTGTGTATTTTTTCTTCTTCGCGTACACAAAAAAAAAAAATTGTATTAATTATATTTTGTATTTTTATTTTTTAAATTTCGTATCGCGTAAAAATATCCGTACATAATAAATACAAAGTCCGAAATATATTAAATGAAGGGATTTTTTTCCCCGATAATAAATACATTTTTCCTTTTCGATATCGTGTTAAAAATATTAAAAAAAAAAAAAAAAAATCGTGGATTATCACATATACGCGTTGCCTTATACAAAAGAGCGTGGAAAAAAATATAGAATTTAAAAAAAAACCCCCCATTAACTTTATCAATGCTTGTACAATCGTTGCCAATGGTAGGATTAATTTTTTTATTTTCGAAGAGGAATTCGTTTTACAGAAGAAATGACGGCGCGTTTTTTACAATTATGGAAAAGTCATTTTCAAAATAGATTGATTTTAGTTTCCGTTACGGTCGTTAGTACGTATAACATTATGTATTATTGATCACATTTTTTTTTCTTCCGATTTTCGTTTTAGTAAATCCACTGGGAATAATAATTGATTTCGTGTCTTGATATTATACCGAGACCTATTGAATAATAATTATTATTATTATTATTATTATTCATTTGGGTTTCGATGTCGGTTTAAATGTAACACGGCGTATACGTCGTTGACGAAGATGTGTTCAAAACGAATTTGTCGAGTGCACGTGCTGAGATTATTCGCATCGGAGTTTTAAATAACCGTATGTCGATCTTCGTACACACTAAAATACGTATGGCTATCACGCCCGGAGTACACGCACAGATAAACAGATTAACATAATATTATTGTACAAATCAAACAAAACTAAGAAAAAAAAAATAATAAATTAAATCGAGTCCTTTAAGTAATGTATTTAAAAAAAAAATAATAATAATAACCATATGTGTATATGTTTTATTTTCGCAAACGAAGCGTAAAATATAAAATCGTATACTATAATGTATCTTCGTGGTAATATTTCCGAGTACGTACACATACGCGGGGGTTCAGTTTAAAACAATAAAATGTTACACGAATATATTTTCTATATTTTAATATTAAATAGAACGTAACGCGTTTTTTTCTTCCATTTCAGTTTTATGAATTTTTAAGCAATATATATATATATATAAATCTAAGTAAAACACAAACACGATCGCAGCCGAGGAAATAAACTCTGCTTTCTATTTTTAATATCATAATATATAGGTATATTAATTAGTTTATAAACGTTATGTGTATTTACGCTTGTAGAAATTTATTTAATATAAAATATCGTCGTAACTCAATTGTTTTCTTTTTAAAAACTTCGATGTTAAATAGAAATTTACGTAAAAGACGCGAGATAGCAGTGTTCGTTTTAAATTCCAAAAAAAAAAAAATCGCGCTGACAATATAATATTATATTAAACACACGTTCCCGTACGTAACTCTGTATATGGTTTCAAAATAGTTTATAATCAAACGCGATTTCTGCGCAATGATTTTCCGTTATTGTTTGACTAAAATCTACGTCAGTCGCGCGATAGAAAAAAAAAAAACGAAAACTCTTCACGAACTGTATACGGGGAATACAGTGAGCGTTTTTTTTTCGTTTTATTTCCAGTATAGTATTCCCCTTTGGTTCGGGACGAAAAAAAACCGTTCGAGACAAAACGCGGGGGGAAAGGGAAAAAAAAAGAGAGAGCAAAAGAAATTCAAACCGCAGTATTTTGTCGTTACGACCGTTTGCCCAGATATTTATAAGTACACGTATACATTTATAATATACGTTGGACCGACGCACTATTTCAGGTGTCACATTTGATTCTGTGTGCAGTCCGGGTCCTCGAGTTACATATATTTTAGTGTTATAGTGGATATATACACCGCTAATAACACGGAGTATTCTTCTTCGATGTTTCATTACGGAGATGGATTTTAAAACAGTTCTAAACTCGGCCGCGGCGGCAGATCGCACGTTTTTCATTCGGCGCGCGCGCTCTACTGCTTTCCACGCCGGTGGTACAGCGAAAAATTAGTCCACCACCGCCGGCCGGGTGGGAACGAAAATAAATTTGTTTCATAAAACCCCGTCCGCGCGCGTATCGGACGCGATATTATTATTATTATTTTTTTTTTGTTAAATATTAATATAGTCTACGCGAGAACACACAGTGGTCTCGTTTTGTCAAATTAACTTTTTTTTTTTTATATATATAAACCTATGGATTACGGAATTTTAAATTCACTCTTCCCCGACCGTGTGAAATTCAATTTTATCGATACGATAATAATAATAAAAAATAATTTTATAATAATCTACTATTACACCATAGGTTTCGTCAGAAAACGAGCGATTGGATTGGGCAGCGTCGTTTCGTAGTGAAATAAATTACGGGCTATGGAAATTCTCAAAAAAAAAAAAAAAAAAGGCGAGCGTTTATAAAAATACGTTTAATACGATTTATGTTTTATTTTAATAAACGGATCGTCGTATACACGAGTAATAATTTTATACGAATATATCTTTTCACCGTTTTTATTCGATAGGCGATTATTTTATACGCGCGCATCACGCTCGTTTGCGAACGTATCGCAATAATTACAAAAAATTGGAAAAAACGAAAAATCGCGAATTTCAACGATCGGGAATAATAGTAGACTTTTTTTCTGTTCGTTTTTAAAAATGGACTACGACAACGATCCGAAAACTTTTCGAGAACAGAACCTTTCCGATTTCCCCTTTATCGCAGAAACATGTCACCGCCACAACATCTAACGCGCATCGCCTATTACGAACGTTTTGATAGCATATTTTATCCTCGCGCACAGAGAAATCCGCGTAGTCGTTTTTTTTATTATACGCCCTATAAAACATTACGTCTGCCGTTTGATAAAACATTTTCATAACGTGGCACTCGTTTAATTATATGCCGCGCGAACGTTTATAACACGTGTGTGTGTGCAATCGCTCGAGAAAAATATCACACCGCGGTGAAATCGATGATTGAATGGTCGCGTCGAATTCGCACGCGTTCGTGACCAATAAACACGCGGCGGCGGCCCGTGTGTTTAATTCCGTAACGGAGTTCAAATAAATTCCAAAATATCACTTAATCATCTTACGATTTTCGAAAAGAAATAAGCGAAAGGGCGATTAATCATATCGCGCGCGCCCGTTGTCAGACGCGGAAGATTTTATACCGAGTTTATCGCCGCGGATGCTGAAACCGTCCGCGGTTACCACTCGCGCGGCAGTTAATCGAAACGGTGGCGTGCCCATCGACGGGGATACATACGAATATATCTTTGTACGTAGACATAATAATAATAATAATAATAATATCGCAACGAATGATTTTTTTTTTTTAAATATAATAAAGATTAAATAATATTAATAATACATTTTCGTTGTTCCGGTTTACGACGTCTCCCAATATGAAAATTCTCGCACGCGCGCCGCTGTAACCCGCAAATGTATACCGTCGAGAATCGTACGTACGTGCAGAGTGCGAGATTTTTATATTTTTGAATCACCAAAGTGTCCTCCTCCCTACACTAATCGTCGGATACGGTCCCGTGTCGCATCGCGTTCGTTACAAATGATCATAGAGTACCAACCACACGACAATATCATAATGTAACGCTTCCATAATAATTATAATATTATGTCGCCAGTGTTACATCGCACTCGTAAACGATTCTCCAACCCGGCGCGCGGTTTTCACTTTTTTTTTTTTTTATTTAAAAAATAGAGTATTTACAATCTGTATCATATGTACAATAAGCAAATGTGATTTTTTTTTTTTAATTTGTTAACATATCTTGAATAGTATGAGGAGGGAGACTGTCCAGTGATAGAACCCTCAAAAGAATAATTAAAAGCTCAGGAAATTAATTGATCTCTACACCAGCGTCTTTTCAATCGACGGGAGGCGGGATTATCAGGAACGTTTGCACTACCTTGAATGGAGATAAGTGGGTCGGAGTGATTTGATAGTTTGCTATGGAATTTTTTATAGTGGATATGAGCGAGTTTATTGATGGTTTCGATGTTGAGGTCTTTGTGAAGAGAATAATTGTAAACGTACCAGGGAGCAGAAGTTATTAAACGGAGAGTAATGGATTGGAACGACTGAATTGTTTTAATTTGTGATGGTTTAGCACAGCCCCATATCTGAATTCCTTATGAAGGTTTTCACTTTAAAGTGCGTGTTTCGCGTCGTAGAACGCGTACAACGAGTTGTTGCAGGACGCGCGTATGACGTGAGCGTACACGGTGGTTATCAAACTACACACAAACGACTCTTGTGCACGACATGTGTCTGTGTAGTAACATCGTTGAATATTCCATTAAGTTTAATAATGTGAAAACTCGAGGGAACGGAAATTACGTCTGCAAGAGAATTCCGTAACACCGACGAGCCAATTTCACACTGTTATTGCGATTATCGTCATTTATTTATTTTTACATTCTGACCGCAGCCGTGTACTGATATGCTTTCTTTATTCCACACGTCGATGCCCGATAATTCTACCGGAAGAATCGCTCTGATCATTACACTCAAAGTTTGTTTCCGTCAGCAAATCGTATCTATTCGGTACACTATTTAGTGTACAGGTCATTTTTTTGAGATTTTTCTCAAAAGCTTCTAAAAAAAAAAACGCGATTCCGTCGAAAACGATTATTGTTATTCTATTTCAAAACTCGAAATATTCACTACATATGTAACTATGCGTGTTATATTTAGGCAACCAAAACGTTTCTATCAATTTTGGGCTTTTTATAGCAATTATTTTAGACTTTGACGTATTTGATTCATAAAAAAAAGTAGTTTTTGACTTAAAGGCTTAACAATTTAATACCGTATCAGACGTACTCGTTACATCGACTATATACAAAACAATTGTGAAAATCGTTAATCACGATTTCAAATTTTTCGACAAAAAGTTTTCCATAAAGTGTATTATTTTGACGGAAAATGAACAATTGAAATTAAACATTTTTAGCTACCCGGGTTTATTGTATTATATCACGTATTAAAATGATGTACTATAGAGGTAATCGTAAACTATATGTACTCTATATACGTTATATTATTATCAATGATAAGTAATATTACACCGAAATTCCGTTAAAAATCGTTTTATCGAATATACAATGGATTTATGTGATTGCTTTCTAATTTATAGTAATAACAAAACTTTAAAACCTTTATCCAAGTAAAACCCTCAAGCGACATCCACAATACCCCGTGGCTTTTATTATTATTATTATTATTATTATTATTATTTATAACTCGATTAGATTAATTTCGTTTAAACTACGATTTACATTTCTATAATAAAGAAATTTGTAGTTTTAATTATCTCTGTATTTGACATTTTATTAAAAGTTTATAAACGATATGTCTCGAAACATTCCTTCGATTTCATATACCGAGTTTCGTTCTAAATCGCTGTGGAAATCAATAGTTTTTAAATTAAAACTGAACATACGATTCTATCCGTACATTAGTGATCTGCTCAAATCGAATTAAAGAAAACACACAGAACAAAGACTTCCGATTTTTTTTCCTTCCACATTTCAAAATCGTGCTTGGAAATTATTATTGCTTTCAGAAGGATAGAATTTTAGGAATATACGCGTAGAACGATGCACTTAGACTGATAAATTATTATTGTGCAAAGTTCGACGTTTAATTTTTTATATATATACTGTACTCGTTTAAAAAAAAATTTTAAAGTTTTATGCGATTTCCTCGAACGTTTCCTGCATTCTGCGGAATGTCCCATTTAATCATTGAGAAAAACCAAGCTAACATAAAATCAAATACTCTGTATACAAGGCTGTTTATCTTTCAAAAGGCACAATTTTGAATTTTGCTCGTTGGACAATATTTCATTTTGTTAACATTTCTGTTTTTATATTTTTATAAAATGCATCGTTCCTGTTAACAGCGCGAAATTCGAGTTTTACGATCGGAAGTTGTTGAAGAGAATCGATGAAAAAAATATCAATTTATTTATTAATTAGAATACTAATTAGACAGTGACCTTCATCTTGTTAAGAGAAAAAAAACAACAACTTTGTGTATTTGCACGTAACCACGGTGATCAGAAAATCAATAATATATTTTTTCGTGTGAAATATCCATCCCCGAGTTTGTCATTTTCTCCCTACCGGACGGAATATATTTTTTCAAAATGGTACATAATGACGACCCGGAGAAAGAGGAATATGTATGTCAAATTTCATTGAGGTTATAAAGAAACTGTGAATTTACATAAGCGGACAGACATTCAGACTTTTAAATTTATATATAAACTGCAGTGATAACATCACTTCTCGGTCCTTGCGCATGTTTTAGAGCCTTTTAATCCTATGTGCAAGCAATACATACAAAGAGCACATAAAAGTTATTCTTATATTCTAGTCGAGTTATATATATTTTTTTTTTCTCTCTGAAAATTCGGCGGGAAAGAGTGAACCCCATTTGAATACAGAGCTCTGCTTGGGGTTATATCATGCGTGTTGTGAGAAAGATGACGCGATGAGAGGAACAGTGAAATTTTTATCGGCAGTTCGGATCGAATGTATTTCGCGTTTTTATCGGTCAAAGGGGATATTTTCACTCGAGGTCATCATCTATCAAACCGACGAAGGGAATCTGATAGGCCCGATCTAAGCTCTTCGATATTCGAAACAGCTATCGAGATGGCGACGTGAGCACGCGGGAATATGTTTCAGATATTCCGGAAGTAAAGGAAGGGCGATCGATGGCAGACTATATACTCTTCAAACTGTCCTTTGGTCTGGTCGCGTAATCAACAGTACTTAACTCTAGTTGGTAAGACCATTACCACACAAAGATAAAGTTCATCGACCACTACGTAGTCTGTCCCAGCGGTAACCGGTCGACGAAACGAGGTTTTTCCTTCGTCCTCGTTACTGGTTAATCACCACCAGTTGGATATATTTCGCAGTAAACTTCCACGCTGTTTCGTCACGCGTTAAGTCCGGTGGTCTGCCGAAAGCGAGAGCAACAATAATATTTCGAAAACTTTTCGCAAACGTATACCAGTCTGCGCGAATAATGCGTACGCTCGATCCGATTAGTGCCCGGGATTCTAATGTGGTTTTATAGCGAGCGTTTCGATTCGCGGTGACTATAGAACACAAGAAGTTGAGTTGGAATTTTTACGCACTGAAAAACGATTACATATGTATACAATAAAAAAAAAAACTAAATGTGTACGGAAAAAATTGAATGAAATTATAGAAAACACCGAGACAAACTGTACGAGAAATAAATTAATTTATATAGTATCAAAAAATAATAATAAAATTCAATTGATTTGGAATTCCGGCCACAAGCACGTGATTTATGTTCTAGTAAAAATATTTAAATTTCGGAAATAATCGAAAAACATATTATGTTTGTGTTGTCGGCGGAATTTCGGACGGTTAAGTTAAGTTGGGTAGTGAGCGTTTCGCTGGTGACGATGACGGGACTCGGGGAATGGAGTCAATGCGCCGACGCCATCATAACAATAATTCGTTCAGAGATATCGTACATTTGGCAACATTTTTCGTTACTCGTAGTTTTGCTTGAATATTTTTGTATGATTATATAATATAGTAATGCGGCCGAGATACGAATTTCGTTTAATATTTTTTTTTTTATTTTCCGAAGGTTCTTTTCAATGTACGTATATAATATGAATTGCGCAAAATTAAATGGAAATCAACACGTTGATATTCTTTATTGTCATTAATTTGCGCGCTATTCTATCACGAGTTATACGGACAGTAGTGCCATTTATCGTTAAAATGAAGCTCTAATGAACTTTCACGTTTATCTCCGGTTCGGGTCAACATTAATTTCATGAAATCTATCGACAGCGTAACTAATTAATAATAATACCTGGTAATAATAATAATAATAATATTTGAATAGACCACGTAATGGTCATTGAAAAGTTTGGGTTCCAAGTACATATAATATTATATACGTCAATATTGTAATTCGACATGTTATATATTTTGAACGTTCCTCAAAAAATAAGTAAGTTTGCGAAATTAGCTATCACATTAATACACGCAGCTATTATAGTAATGTCGGAGGATATAAAATCGGTATTGAAGGAAATACGATTTAAAAGAGAAAAGCGTTAATTAATTTCATTTATCTAATGGAATATTTTTATATTACCATATTATATATAGTTTGTTCAGCGTGTTTAAACCAAGCGCTCCTGTAATATTTTATTAAAGTATTAGTGTGTATACGCTCTACACAGTTGTGTTAATCAAAACTTTACGTTTAAAACGAGTGCAATAGCGAACCCTCGGCATGAGCGGGTTGTTACTTTTTTCTACCGTAATTTTCGTTCTCGAGAACAGAAGAATTAATAATAGCTTTTTTAACCGCAAAAATATTATTTATTAAATGTATAAGAAAAAAAAAGTTTTAATTCGTGCCACAGCACGCGAAATAAGAAGATAATTAAACGTGCAACGTTTTATAGTATTTTTTTTTAATTAAACGCTTAATTTATACATATTTTCATACAATGTTAATTATTATAGTAGTCCATTGTCAGTTGTTAAACGATAACGTGATAATCATAGCGCGTACAAAACGCTATGATTATTCAGTAGCGTATTTACGGGAGGGTTTTCCAGTTGAACCTTCCCTCAGGATCAAAAGATCAATTTAAAACATTTGGGCAGTGTATATTTGCACGTTTAGCACTTATTGTCGAGACGCAGTCAGTCGACGACAAACGCATTATTTCGATTTTCTATTAAAAAAAAAAAAAAATGTAGTTATAATGAAAATGTTATCGATCTCCAAGAGTACTGTGAAAATCTACAAGAAAAGAATCATTTGAGGAATTCTACATCAGACGTATTGATATATTTAACATGTATATTTATTCATTTTTATTAAATAATAAAATATTAATTTGAAATCGGGTTTTTTAAACAGGAAACACTTAACGGTTTAACTATGCTCAAAATTGGCGGAATGCAAGCATAAAAAACTGTTTAATAATAATTTTTGAATTTTTATTACGATTTTATGTTTTCGTTCATTTTAATAATTACGTTAAAATAGCCGAATTTTACTAAAAAAAAAAAATTTGATTTCAAAATATTATGTTTTATTTTAGCCCCCTTTTCCAAAGAGAAATTGAGAGTACACCATTGCGTGTATTATATAACGTATTGTCACTGAATATTGAGATGTATTTGTTTGTCATTTTTTTTTCTTCAACCACTTTATTAACTACGCACTTATATGTATTCCACACGCGCGTGATAATATTATACACGATGATGAGATATTCACATATAAGCAGTGCGACTAATCTGCAAAGTGATTTTTGTTTATGTTGCAGTTAGGAGTAATAATCTATACACTTTAACTATTTAATATATACGCGCGTATTATATATTACATACTCATGTAGTTGACGCCGGATAAGCGTATAAATTTAAAATTTGTTTCCTGCGTAAGATTATAATATTTATATAACGTTATTATTATAATTATTATATTCATCACGAGCACTATACACGTATATGTTGAAGCGTTATAAAGTATTATTACGCGGCGTGTGCCAGAGAAAAATACACATTATAAAATACGAATTTCGCGTAGAAAGTTTTTACAAATAACATTTGAAATGGGATAAAAAAAAAAAATAAATCGCTTTTCGGCCACCAATCATACCTGGTGTTATTAAATGTAATAGACATCGTTCCTACGTCGTGATAACAATATATAATTATAATTGCCTTGTGGCGTTTTTATGCCATTGCATAAGTATATCGTACGATATACGTATATACGCGGCTGTTGTCCTGGACTGATGAAACTATCCAACTCAAAATATACGAGTACTATTACAATGTTTTATCTAACAAATATATACGAGTATATATAATCGGAAGACGGATGCGTCCGATGGGGTGGAGATTACATTTTGACTTTGCTAGAGCATTTTCCACGATTCCCTATCATCCACAACGCGACCACGTGGATTATATACATTACGTAGGAGTTTCGCACTAAGATTGTTCTAGAGGCGTATTGAAACGTCAGAATCACCGGACGATATGGCGATTATGTGGTTGAAAGACATACCCGACTAGATGACACGAGGTATTACGATGACCCGTGGACGGAGTGTTCCACTTTGCGAGTTCCGTCTTCGTTGACGTCCACGTGTCGCAGATCAACCGGTAATGCGAATTCACGAATTCGGAAATTGCATTGGATAGCTTACATTGGTTTCGCAAAATCGTTAATAGTAATGGCTAGCAATTGGAAAAGCGAAAGTCTCCCAGTCGTTCGTACGAGTCATACGAAGACTGGATTCTACGTCTCGGTGTATGACTCGACGAGATTTGTTAGATTTTGTCCGTTAGTCTGTCTAGATGAACACGTGTTTCATATTCGACAGCTGAGTTTCTAAGGCCGAGGTTCTGAAAACGGGTCAGTGGCGATGAATAATTCGAATTTACGAAAATGAATTTACGTTCAGACATACGAGAATAATCGCACCGTTGTAAATGGTGTTCACGTGTTCTCGTGTTGTTATTCCGTATGTAAAAATATTGAAATAGAAAAAAAAAAGCCTACTATTTTAATTAACGCGCGTCGACGAGTGACGACAAAGAAACAGAATCCCCGGCCTAATAATACGGGATTTATATTACGGGGCTTCTGAAATACAAACGAGAATATTGGATCGAATGTAGAGGAAACGCACGGTGAATACTTACAATTACACGGAAAATCTGCAGTGAAATATCAAATGTTTCTTACGTCGGTATCGAATATATAATATTAACGTGTATTAGATGCACATACTGACGTTACATCAAACGTTCGCGTCAAACGCAAAATAACATTTATAGTAGACGATATTATTGAATCATTTTAATTTCCAGACAGTCAAAGCGGATTTCAAAAATATCGTTCGCCATACGAGTATCTTCGTACATTAAACATATTATTATTTTAGCCCATCGAATTTTCTAAATCAAATTTTAAATCGCGCGTACTTAATTTTAACGTCAGCCGAACGTAACGCAATAATATAACGATAGCGTTTTCCAGTCTCGATATTATTATAATAATTTCGAACAGGTATTAACCGTCAGATTTTATCCGAATTCGAACGGAGTAAACGCGTACGTCGTAGACATTACTGCGGGCAAACGAATTACGGCGCGTTTCACATGTGATTATTATTCGTTATAATTCAGCGTTTCTGTGTTGTAAAGAATATTCAATTGCTTTAAATAAACATACGTACGCATTTCTTACGAGGACTACTGTCGAAACGTCACACTACGCGTCAACTATCGCCCTACGATCCGCATTAGTTTTCCCGCTCGAACTTCCAAATTTATATAATTCTTTTACATTATTAATACCAGATGTTCGGATAAAACCGTGAACAATGTGCCAGTCTTTTCGCATAATAGGTACGCAATAACGTAATGAAAAACCGAACGATAGATTATTTCGATAACGATATATAGCGACATTGGTACTGCAGAACAATCACGCAATAATTAATACAATTTCGATCGTTATTGAATTCTTCTTCGCCGCTATTTTATAAATTCTATACATTTTAAGCCCATTGATATCCTGTTGTTATAAAAAAAAAAAAAACTTTTTTTCATTTCGTCGTGCATTCGCACTTTATCTTATTTTTCACGTTTTCCATCATTATTTTATACTGTTCAATGAATCTATCAACACGCGCTGCAATATCCTCACTCGACTCATCCACAGTAATCGTTTATAATATATATTGTAGTCTTATTGAAAATACATAATATATTGTCGACTTTCCGTGTCAGTCATCTCGTGTCTACTCTGGGATTGTCTTTCCGATTTTGAACACGATAATAACGCGTAGCATTCGGCTGTATACAATAATCGTATACCGATAACTTATAAATCGCAGCATCCGATTCAAAACGATAATTAGCACTGTAACGTTTTATGTATTATTATGTTATAATATGTACGTACCTCGTAGACGGCTCCTAGAGGCATCACTAAACACGCGACCATTAAATCGGCTACCGCCAACGAGACGATGAGATAGTTGGCCACGTTTTGCAAATTCCTCTCCAACAAAATCGCCGCTATCACCAGCGCGTTGCCTGCGAAACGAGATTTCAATTCGATATCACAAAAAAATTATACTATGCAATAATATTATGTTTCTGACACACAAAGAAGTACGAGTTATGATTCATATTATTATTATTATTATTATACTTTTTTAAAATTGTCCGATGCATGTATGGTACGGATATTATTTATTACAATAATAATTTGTTGTTCTATATTATATAAGACTTTTTACAAAATCTCGTGGTTTTCGAAAGTTTTAATTTTTAAACGTTTAGATAAAAAAAAAAATTCTAATGGTTTTTCACTATTCACAATATTTTAATATATAATATAATATATATTTTGCATATGGTTTTAGTTTTCTTATATGATAATAATTATGAAAATTGAAATATAATTGAAATTGATTTTCGAAAACTTATGTTCTTTTTTTAATTACCACGAGAAATCAAATCTAAAACGTTTGGTATAAAATTATCCATTTTTTTCCTTACCATACAAATATTTTGACAACGAAACAACTCGCTTTGGTTATAATATTATATCTTTTATAAAAAATGGTTTTTTTTTGTGTTTCGTTCCGTTTTCTTTTCTTTTGTTTGTTTTGTTAGTTTTATTATTATTTTTTGTTCTATACATTTAAATTTAATTATCGACGAAAACGAACGCGTTTGTGTTTGAATAAGAACCAAGTGAATAATTGATTTTAATGTGAGTTAATATATTGTTATATCTGGGTATACACGAATTTAATTAAATGTTTTGGCAAACGCGCAAACCGTCCAATTGAAAAATACAATATAGTCACTGCAAATATACGAGTAAATCGTCTATAACCGCTCGCAGCAATCCTAGTTTTCGCTACCGCGATTTCCATCAATTCTATTGGTTTAAATATTACGCGTGACACATAAAACACTAAAAGAGTTTTGTTCATAGCAAGAAACATAAAGAAATTTTATTATTTTAGAACTTGAGACGAGACGGATTTGCTGACGATTGACCGTTTTAAAAAAGGAAAAAATCCTGTAGTGCACTTCTTAGTTACTCAACAAAATATCGATATGAAATTTAATTTTTAAAAATCAATACGAAAACGTTTCGTTTCTCTCTCCACCCTCTACGCGTGTGCTTGACTTTTTAACTTGCGTCACGCGAATTATGATTGTGAATTATGTCTTACGATTGAATTCGATATTTTTTTTTCTCGATATTTGTTAGAATAATATTTTACCTTAATATTATCAATAATATACGGTATCATTTCAATCCACTTATCTCCATTCAAGGTAATGAAAAAGTCCCTGACAATCTATCCCGTTGTTTAAAAAGACGTCGATGATATAGAGATTAATTGAATCGCGAATTTTAAATTTTGCTCCTAAGGTTTCTGCCAATGAACAGCCTCACTCCTCATACTATTAAAGCTATTGTAAATTATAAAAAAAAATACGGTTTTAGCGAGAGAGTGGTTACGGAGTGAAACGATGAACATATTTACATGTTCAAACGTATCCTATATATTTTGTGTAATTCGGATAATCCTCATTCACATCACTTGCAATTGAATATTTTCGATAATTCCCGTCGCAACTAATTACAACGAAACGTTTGCTATGCTTGAAAATTATTTAGCGTGAAATCGGGCTAGTAAGTGTTCGACATTCTATTATGTTATAATTATTAGAATATGATAAATTGCTATTGATTTGTGTTTGTTTTCATAAAAATAATCTCCGTTAATAATAAATCCTAATATTAATATATATATATATATTATATGATATTTTTTCATACTCTCGGGCCTTCGGGAAAATTACATTTATTTTACATAATGTTTACATTTTCGTTTTTTCTTTTGTCCAAATCGAATGAGAATCTCCATTTTAACGTTACGCTCTCTTTTTTTATTTATTTTTTTTATCCATAAGCCCTTTTATTGTGTACTGCGTATTTTTTTCGTTTGCTTAATCTCAACGTTTATGTTATTTTCGTTTTATTTACCCATCGTCACTTTAACGTCTAGCGTTGTAAATAGGGGTTTTTTTTTGCAAAGATATTAAGGGAGTTTAACGTTTAGTACACACACACACACACAACATACAATCATCATTGAGAGTTTAATGCAAAATTAACTGTAAATATTCAGCGCTCCGCAAAATAATGTGTTATAAAATATTAATAACAATAAGCATACATCAAATGTACGTTTTTTTCTTCTAATATCTATTATTTATTTGCGCATCCGCAAGAACCATATTATTATTGTGTCAAGATGAGCTAACTAGAATTCCACGTATTATTATAATTGAATAAGTGTAATTGGTATTATAGAAAAATAATTTTTATATAATAATAATTAATAATTAAATAATAAATTGGTAAATTAATGTATGAACTACATGAAAATCACCTTTATAAAATATGAACGAATGTAATTTGTTCTTTCCAATCACAGATACGTACATTATAACACATTTCATTTCCCGTCAAAACAATATTACCAATTCCGTTAGTCGTTTATTGGAAATTTCAACGCTAACCAATTATTTCAATATTATACAATTGTCCGTTGTCAAATAATAAAAACCGTTATTTTTCAACCTTAAAGTGTATTATTCAGTTTGCGATAAGTGAATTGTAAATTGAAATTCGAAAAATCGAATTTCGACGAGCGGAAGATATTTACTATGAAAAAAATAAATAAATATATCGTCGTGAGACGTTTTACACGTCGAATCATAACTCCATACAAAGATTTTTGTCGATTCGGAATGGAGTGAAAATTGAAATTGTGTCACGCGTTACTCTGGATCGATGATGACAATAATTATTATCATAGCGCGTATAATAATAGGGGGAAAACACTTCAGTATTGATTTTATAGTAAAATAACAAAAAAAAATTCCGTTTTCTCTTGTATAGGATTTTTCTCTCGACACAGTTTTCTAACGATGCGATTGAATTCTAAGGTTTTTTCCCCCTAATTGGCGTATAAGAGAATACGTTTAGAGTTTTAGTTCATACAGTATTTTTAATCACGCGAGTATTTATAATATCCGCGCAATGTAATGGAACGTTTTTCACTCGGTGTAACAAATTACAATTATTATATAACATACATTATGTTTTAATGAACAAGAATAATATTTACACATTATATTACATTACGCGAGGCATTACGGTTCATTAAAATACATATACACGGTACACATGTGTCTGCTGGGACACTGCGACTACTGTTATTAGGTTATAACGATGACAGTCAAATACAGCGGGGAATGGGCTCTCTGTATTATCGTATAGCTAACGGTAGTAATAAATGTAACATATGAAATTTCGTGTTATAAAAAGGAAACGAAAATGATCTATAAAAAAAAAAAAAAGAAATAAAAAAAGAAACTTAAAAACATTTTTATATATATTTTGTTTAACGATTTTCCGCATATAACATTGGCGATTTCGTAGATACACAAAGATAAAAAAAAGGACGCGCGTTCGTGCTTCAAAACGACTGTTTAAGTCCGATATCGATCGCATTTCAACAACAAAATACGGTCGCCGAGCTGAAAACAGTATTTCGCATACATTTTTAAAATAACACGATACGGATATTTTGAACAAAAAAAAAAAGCAAAAAACTTTCCAAACGGAATTCATAATTTAAAAAAAAAATTATATTGTTACGAATTGCCTTGTGTTTGTGGGGGGGGGGGGAGAAAATGTCTAAAATGTTTATGGAACACGCGCGAAACGCGTTTGGTTCGAATGGCCATTATATCGTTTATACGAGATCATTATATCGTTTATTAGTTCTGATATTATTAGATTATTACATCAGCCGTAAACGAAAAAAAAAATAATAAAGTCGGCAACGCCCTGGTACGATTACACGGGGTTTCGATTGCGAAACTCAAGCCTGTTTGTATTGTTAATTAATCTATTTTACACCGACGCGAAACATAAAACGACGAGAAAAATAATAACGATCAAACACCAATTCTAATACTGTGTTTGAAGTTATGTTCGAGAGAGAAAGAAAAAAATTATACTGCAAATTTATTATAGTTATTTACAGCGTCTTCTAATATGTTTATATATTGTAAATCGGAATTTTTATCGTACGCATACCGCGGTTTACCGTACTCCATTATTCCAACGCCGTTAAAAAGCACGCAAAACGCGAACAGGAAAATAATAAATATATATATATATAATATATAACAAATGTATACGCATTATAATATTAAAATTGTATGCAGTCGACCGGAAAACGGGAATAGAAACACAACAGAACGATCTTATTATTACTTGTTTGTATAAAAAAGCCGTACGTCAAATAATATCCCGGCCACAATAATAATAATAATAATAATAATAATAATAATAATAATAATAATAATAATAATAATAATAATAATAATATTAATAATAATAATAATAACAATAATATATTATTGTCGTTATTATTTTAAACGCGAGAGGGCGACAGAATAATTATTATCATATTCGTTCGCGGTATGATAAACCGGAGTTGTGTTAAAACTGCGGATTTCAGAATCCGAAAGGTCCAGCAGAAAGGCGAAACGGCCGTGCATTTTTATGATAACATTATTTTTTTTTTACCAAAACCTCTTACACGTCATATTATTATTATTATTATTATTGTGCCTCTGTAAATGTCCTATAAATTGTCGTCCCCGTGCCAACGCGCGAGCCATTATGATCTTGCAGCAGTGGAGGAGCTTGCAAGGGCCGGATCTATTACGGATTTTATATCCGCATACATATATATGTATATTTATTTTTTAATATTGAAAAACACAATACACATGATATTATAATGGTTATTTGCATAACCAACACGTGTTCGTACATTGATGGCGAGTAAACGATATTTATTATTATGTCGTGCTTAGATCGATCTCGTGTATGATATCGGTCAAGGAGTTTACGGATTCATTCTATTTGCTTATAAAAAAAAAAAACGAATGTATTTAAGTGATCGATAACAATGTAATTATATAATATTTTAGTGTATTGCGCGCAATTCGAATATTGTTTAAAAAAAAAAAACGTTCTTGTAAGTTGTTTAATATTCATGTGAAAATGATCGATATTCCGCGGCAACCCTTTTTAATCGAATAACTGATCAATGACAATGGCCGAGAAGTCCTATATTTTTTTCTACACGTTTACGAAAAATGAGGAAAAAGAAGAGAATCATAGCCGCGGGAATATTAGCTTCTTAAACGTAAAACTCGAATGAGTCGCATAAGAACAATAATCGTACGCGGCCCGATCGTTGTCATGACACGGCGCCATGGATAGACAATTCCGCGCGCATAAGCGACGATTATTTTTTCGCCGACGCTAATACATATTTTTATATAATAGATAAAAAAAATCGTGTAAAGCGATAAATAATAAAAATGTAATATTTTTAAAATAAAAAAAAAAACAAAATCTAAAAGATTCTTTTTTTACTCTATTAAAAATATTCACGATATAATAATAGTGTATGAAATTCTAAAGCGTTTTTACACCGAGACGTTTTAACAGTAATATATAAAACCTCTGATGTGTTCCAACATTTTTTTTTTTTTTTTTAGAACATATTTTTAAAAGTATTTTGCCCGGAGGAAGTAAAAGAATATCGTTTAACGAGTACCTATAACAATATTCGAAAAAAAGCGCTTATACCTTTGGACATTATTTTCCTTTTTTTTTTTTAATTAAACTCTAATTCTCGCCCTCGAGTGAAAAAAAAAAATAACGTGTGGGCGTTTGTAGAACGAAGGGAAAAACAAGAATACCAACGATGCGAAAAAATTACTCTCCCGCGGTGGTTTACCCGACTGGAAAATCTCCAAAAAAATTTCCCAACGTATTTGGGTTATTAAACAATGTTACTTGCCGTAATAATAATCATAACAATAATATTCTGACGATTTTTTGCCCCCCCCCCCGTCAATAATTAACTACTAACTGTATTTAGTATATCGAAAAAATCTATGAAAAACACGATAGATTTTGGAGCATTGTAACATTCGAAACGTTCACATAATGCGCGACGAGTGACGAGATTATAGCGTCAATATAAATACGACTAATGCAACAGTCAATTATAATATTGACGTATTTATAGGTAAACGGAGGAGACGTATAGACCGCGGTGTGATTTATACACTCGAGAACCACGTGGATCGTTTATTCCGAAAAAAAGAAAAAAAAAATATATATATATATATAAATTATATATAAATTTTAATATTTTTTTATTATTATTATTATTATTGTTTTTTTTCTTTTCATTCGAAAGCGAGAAAGAGAGTCTATTTTCTTCTCCTTTTTCCGAGCATACGACTAAAACATAATACGTGCGCATAACAACGATATGCCGGTCGTTAACGCCACGATTTTGTACGACACTCGACTGGAAACATTACAAAGATACGATAATAAAATGCGCACATAAATATTATGATTGCGTTGATTAATAAAACGAGGGAAATCGCTGCTATCAATCGAAATTAGTCAATACTCAGTTCGGATGTAACGATTCCCGTTCGTTCGTTATCATTCGAATGATTTGATGAATCGCGTGCGCGCAGACGATATTTTTATTATTTTTAATTATTGTTTTATACGCAATCGATATTTAGTTTTTTTTTCATTCCGTCCTATTCATAAGACTATACAGACAATACTATATTGTATAATCCATATGATTTCGTCCGAGTTTTTTTTCCGAACTCCTCGACGAAATAATGTATTAGTATTTATTATTATTTCTTTATTTTTTCCCCCGCTCTTTTTTACATCTTATACAAAACGGTTTTTTTATGCGCGAGTGTATAATGCACAAAAATTTCTTCCCGTATTCGTTCGTTTCGATTAGGTTTAACAAATAAATAATAAAAATTTCAAATTTAACCTATAAAAAAAATATATTAAAGTTGACGTAAATGCGAGGAAAAAAAGTGTCAATATTTAGAAATCCGTTAATTAAATGTTTTTTTTTTTGAAGACTTTTAATTCATTAATTCGTTAACGTTCAGAGACTTGACAATAACAGAAACGAATAGAAAAAAACCAAACCAAACCGACATTTTATGACGAATGATTGAGTTTAGCGATCGCGATTATGAAATCAGTACGCCAAAATGTTTTTTTCGCGTTTTACTACTGACATTAAAATATTAGAGTACGAGTTATTTATTTGTTTATTTTTTTTTTTCGTACAGTAATATCGATTTTAAATAAATCATCGCCCGATGTTATTTGCGTGTGTAAACGGCCCGAAGGGTAATAAAAAACAGTGTCGTAAACAAGCCCATTATCAGTGGTCGAGATATATTATAAAAATAAATTTATTTTTAAATATCCTATGTTTATGCAATGGATAATATTAGATAATATTAAAAAAAAAAGCATTTTACGTAAATTTGTGTGTACTTATATTTTTTTTTTTTTTTACAATCCGAAGATTGATTAAATCATTATTGATGTCTCTCTCCATTTTTCTCTATCGCTTATATTTCTCTTTAATTCCCTGTATGTTCTTATTCCTGTATCTTCCATCACTTGCTTCAGGAATGGAGTTCTAGGTCTTCATCTTCCCGGTTTCCCTTCTATTTTTCCGTCCTTTATTGTGGTTATCCAAGGACTATTCCTTAATAGGTGTCCATTCCATGCTATCCTTCTCAATCTTAGTGCATTCCATATTGATTTTTGAATATTCATTCTTCTGGAAACCTCCACATTTTTTACCTTTTCTGTCCATGGAATTTTTAACGTTCTTCTCCAACACCATACTTCTAAAGCTTCTATTTTGGCCTTTTCAGCCTTCAGTATAGTCCAAGTCTCTGCTCTATATAGGGCTACGCTCCACACAAAACTTTTAATAAGTGATTTCCTGGTGTCCAGACTTATTCTATTTGAGGTGAAAAGGTTTCTCTTTTTATAGTAGGCTTGTTTAGCCTGCGCTATATTATATACCGTATCTGTATGACTTGTGCACTTATATATGTATTTAAAAATAAAATAAAAATGTAAAAATTGTATTAACCAACTGTAATCACGAAGGTAATAGAATGGATAATCAAAATAATTTTCGAAAGTGTATAATAACTCGCGTATGATTATCGAATAGAATTGTTCTTTTTCGCTGTAACACAGATGTCATATAATAATAATAATAATAAAAATAATAATAATAATATGCCGTAAAAGTGTGCGGGACACAATTCGGAACGTCGTTCGTGCGCGCAAGGACATAAAAGTCGAGGTAGTGTTATTATACACGCATTACGGGCCTATTTTTCAGGATTTTATTACGTCTCGTACATTTCGTTGGCGAGATAAGGTGTAAAAAAATCATATCTTAGCCCGATTATGTTTACCACCCCTTCGTTCGGTCGTTACCGATGAGGAGAAATATCCGATCGATGATTCCAAACCATTTCCATCTATTTTGTTCGTTCCGTCCGTATTTTCCATCGGCTATTTCATTATGCAGTCGAAGAAAAACGATTTGTTTTATATAAAGTCAATCCTTGAGGTTTCCGAAGTTATATTTTACATTGGTTTGCGTCGCGTGGTTGACGACTTGCAGTTGATTGTCGACTCCGCTGGCTACTAAACGCCAGTGAATATTTTTATGAGTCGTAGAATTGTGAAATTCGGTAAGAACGAGCCAAATTTCTAATAACGATATGAAACAGTTTTTTTTTTTATAGTAGTCTGCGGGAATATTTTTTTATTTTTTTTGGAAATTGGAATCGATCAATGAACTCCGTTGGCGCAATATAGCGGTGGTGTGGAAATTATTATTATTATTATTATTATTATTATTATTATTATTATTATTATGTCTGTATTTTGTAACATTTTTAATAAACAGTATATTTTTGAACAAAAAAAAAAGAATTGTTTTTTATTCATTAAGGAATTTCAAATATCTTGTAATAATCCATATTTCGTACGAATATTTCCGATCCGTTATATTAATAATACGGTGGGAGTTTTCATCTTCTTTTTTTTTTTTAGAAATAAATATCGTTTGCAAGGCACATCCGCCGATTGCAACCTTTTAAACAAATTAATATTTACAATCTACTCATGATTGCGGTTTGTCGTGATGACGGACGACCGATGGAACGGCATCACCGCCATTTCAGTTTTTCATTTCGTTTTGTACGAGTTTGAAAAGGACGAATGCGTGCACCCGTTTTATTTACACACAGACTCGAATTATTCGTCCAAAGTCAAACATGTTTGTAAAACGAACAACACAGTAATTATTCATATTTTAAGCACGCAGTATTATAATTATAGAGTACACACGTACGGTACAAACGTCTCTTGTCCTCGCCGTCTACGAATTTCAACTCGTTAAACAAAATCAAAATTTGCTTATTGTATTTAGTGAAAAATCGAACATTTTTTTTTTTTTCAATTTAAATGCGTACAAACGTAATAAGTACGCTACGAAATTTAAAATCCATATCGGGAAAATATTTTCGACGAAATGTAAATGCAAACAATTATTATTTGAAACATTCTACATCAACTTTAGATGAATTAATTTTTACATTGACGTGAATTAAAAAAAAAAAAAAATGAACGATTCCTCGAACGCAAGGAAAAATTGCGAATACCGGAAAAAAAACTCGGTAACATTTTCAATATAACAGTTTTGACTTATTTGTATTATTGAACAATATTTGTATTCGACACGTTATAACAAACTCGGCACATAAATGCAATAATATAACGCGTACATTTTTCTGTTTTTTTAACGTCGTATGCTTTAAGCGACGCGGTCGATATCGGCTAACGTGAGATAAAACTTAAATACAGATTCGTTTCATTCGTCGAACACGATTCTAAGCGACGTTCATGGGTTATATTAATTAACGAAATATGTACTAAATATAATTAGAATATAATATATTGCAATAAAAGCATATTGTTTTCAATTTTGAGCTTTAAAAAAAATCTTCCGTATGAAAAATAAATACGTCGAAAATTGTATAGAATTAATTTTTTTTTTTCAATTTTTCGCGTTTTCTTGAATCACGCTTCGAGAAACTACTATACGGAACAATGAAAAAAAAGTACAAATAAAGTACCGATTTGATACGATTTGCTACCGCAACCTAATTTCATGATCATTCGAGCATTATAAGCACGAGAAAAAATGTGAAAAACAAAAAAAATCAACGTATCGAACCAAAAAATTTCCCGCTTCGCACACAAACTCAAATCGTTCGTTATAAGTTAGTTCAAATCGTTCGTTATAAGTTATAACCTTTCTTTTTTAAGCGTATGAATTACTACAATGAACAATAATAATAAACAAAGTTTCGTTCAGAATTGCTTTACGAAAGCAATGATTCATCGTTATTTTCAAATGTCCGCAGGTTTTTTTTACCGTTTTTGTAATATTGCAGTAAAAAAAAAAAAAAATACACAGTCCAAAAGTATTCATTTGGGTAAGCGTTAAAAAAAAAATTTCAATCAATACGTTTTTGTTATTTGTTGTGTGAATGGTAGACTGAAAAAACAATTTTGAACATTCCGACAAAAAAAAAAAAAAAAAAAAACAAATTTTAAATTACTTTCGTACTATATCTATATAGGTACATTTATTTAAGTTCAAAAATAATATTGTAATGTTTAATATTGTAATATTTAATTTCAATTTAAAAGAATCGGTAATAATATTTTTAGAGTCGATTCGACGACATTTAACGCATATATGCGTATATGTTTTTAACGTTTTAAAGGGAATGAAATCCCTAGCCTTATTAAAAACCGTTAAAAAAAATAATAAAAAAATAATTAAACTGTTTTGTTCGTTGAAATAAATAAATGTCGTATTTAGAATAAATTTTTTTTAAATCTCATTTTTTGCCGGGAATATTTTTAGAATTTTTTCTCTCATAAATAATACGCATTTAATAATAATAATAATAATAATTATTATTTATAAGCGTACGTCTAATGTCTCTTCCCCCATTGCATATTTTTAATTCGGACACTAATAGAGATTTATTTTTCGGTTTATATTTCAACGCCCTCTTCTCTCTCGTCACACCGTTCGGGCACGGTCACAACACCCGTCTTCCACACGCTGGTGTACTGCTCTGCTCGTCATTTCACGGATCGGACCGAACCAGTACGACACGGTTCCTAAACGGGAACGTTAATTGCGTCGAACCAAACGAGACCAACTGCTGTTTTAACATTTTTTCTTAGCAAACCGGACCGGGCCGAATTTTCCATTAGGTCGAACCGGATCTTATTCAGTAAAGACGTGCTAAAAATCAGTCAAACCAATACATTTCTTTTAGACCGAATCGGACACCAAATATTATATGTTTCGTGATCGTTTTGATCGTATTTGATTGTCTATCACGAGTCGATAAATACGTATTTTCCTCGAAAAGATCGCCTGGACGTCCGTTCTTTAAAATACAATATTAGTGTCACGTTAAAACCTTTTTTTTTTTTTTTTTTAAAGAAAAAGGGATCAGACAGTTGAAATAATTTTTTTTTTTTTTTGTGAAAACCGGATCCGAAGTGAATTAGTACGAATTCGGAACGGGCTGAAGACCGAATTTTTTTACGGAATCCATCTGTCGGTCTACGCGCGTAACGTTTGATTCGTTTGTATTCCGTTCGAACCGAACCAGATCGGACCGGTCCGGTTCGGACCGCGCAAATCAATACCATACAGACACACGAAACAATACCGAACCTGAACAAAATCTGGGCGTACGACTTACCGCAGATGGTCGTCAAAATCATTGCGCCCAATATGATGCCGATGGTGATGACGAATATGTAATTGGTGAGGTCCTCGACGTTCTCCACGCCGATCGTGTGGTTGTACGACCCGTTCAGCAGCTGTTCGATGCCGGCCGTCACGTTGGCCAAAGCGGTGGTGCCACCGGCGGCGGCCGCGGCGGCGGCGGCCGAACCGTTGCCGCCACCGGTGTCGTAGTATTCGTCGCCGACGGAGGCCACAGACCGGACGGGCCTGAAGTAATCGGCCGCGGTCCGGCCGCGGCCGCCGATGGCCGATCGGCCGGCGGCGCGCAGATAAAAGTCCACGGGGCCGTCGCCGTCGTCGTCCGCCGCGCCCGCGTCCAGGCCACCGTCGCCGGCGCCCACACCGCCGCCCGCGACGCCAACGTCGCCGTTGTCGGCGCCGCCACCGCCGCCGCCGACGCCGACGCCGACGCCGTTGCCGCCGCCACCGCCTCCGCAATAGAACGTTATCGCGTCGGCCGCCACCCGTAGCACGCAGCCCCGGCGACCGCCGCCGGCAGCCGCCAGTGCCCCGAGCAGGGCCATGTTACTCGTCCTGGGCTGTGGGCCGTCCGCCGGATCACCATTCGTCAGGGACCGTCTAAGGAAAATAAAGAGAGACAGAGACAAATAATAGCAAATTTCGAAAACGGTTTTTATATACGTGCTCGTCATCTACACGTCATGAATACGGGAATTTCGACGACGATAACGGGTCACAAAATACAGTACGCTGGGGAAAGAAGAAAAATCGTAAAAAAAAAAAAAATTTCAATATTGTACGGATGTACAATGTTTGTTTCCTGACATAATATAAAGTTACGTATTTGGTGAATGTTTCGCGCGTCTATTAGTTTCAAAATTACGGAAAAATAAAAAAAGGACCGATATCGACGAAATCGTGTATTCGCGCGATTTTTTGGGTAGTTTTTTTCCTAACGCTCCGAAAAAGTATCGAGATGAATCGAAAAATGACTTATCCGAAGTATCGGCTGGATGCAATTCGTTATTGGAAACAAACTATGACTGTACAGATCATCGGAGCACTTTTTCTTGTAGGATTTTCAATGGTCGGCTTTGAATGTAAACACTGGTTTTTTTTCTTTCTTTTAAACGCACAAAAATAAAAAAGTGTGATTAATTAATATCGATTATTATTGAAGGATGTCTTTGCGTAAACGAATATTTTGTTGTTAAATGAATTAGTTAATGACTGACGATAAAAACGAATCGCATTGATTACGGTTTAGTCTGTTACTTATTAAAAATAGCAACAACGGCTGAAAATTCGGTTTTGCGATCAGTTATTTTTTCTGTACAACACGACAAAATATGAAAACTATACGATTCTAACGCGCGGTGTATGTAATTCAAATTATAGATATTAAGAGAAGGGTATTCAATCGATTTGCGTGTACGTTTCTGTTAGAAATTTACTTGGCGATTTTACCGCGAGACACATCACGTAGTAAATGCACTTTTATTTATACGGTTAAATCGATTTAAGGTTGTTTCTCCGTGAAATTCAAACGAAAAATACTCGTTTCATTATTATTATTATTATTATTAATAATAATAATAATAATAATAATGATACCGTCGAGGATCGTAGTCCTGGCCTATACATTATACCTTATTGTAGTAATACGTATAATTAATCTCTGTTGTTTCGTGTGTTCGCGTCATTTAATTATAATATACCGTGCCTTCCCCTACCCCGTTCACATTGTTTCTAAAACGGTTAGAACGATTAGCTAAAACCGTATTGTAAACTCAATTATTCATGCGCGTATAAATTATATAAGTACGCGAACGTACGCCATAACGCGTGTGTATTGATAAATAAATTCAAGAACGTACGCAAATTTCTGAACGTTATGTAAGTAGGAGATAAAAGTCCCGTTTTCTCATTATTTAAAATTAATGCGTAATTTTTTTTTATTTCTCATACACTCGATCTGTAATTCCGTGTATAAATTGCTAAAATAGTGAAACTATATTGTACATAATATGACGTTTTAAATTTTGTCGGAGTTCGTCCAGGTGTCGTTCAATTATATAATTTCTTTCAGTTATTTTTATATAATCATCGGTGGATAAATCAGTTTTTCAACTATTGTTTCTCAAACAAAACGTGAGCAATACCAATTTTTTTTTTTTAACATAATTTTAACAGTCGATTCAATTTTCTAAAATTGAAAACGAATAAGTATATATATTTTATTATTTACAGTAAAAACGGCTGTTTGAATAAAACGTTCTATTTAACTCATTTCAACGTTATAAAACACGGTCATTTTTCTTCTGAACGTGGCACATTTTGATTTGTCCGGTAAATTAATATATCATATAACATTACGAGAACATAACTACTGTTTTAATTGTTTAAATACCATCGGGAATCGGTCGTAACGAGTAATATAAACAACATTCGACGTTTTATCTCTTTTAACAAACGTTTTGGTACGCGTACGCGTTATTATTCTTTTTGTATTTCCCGATGATACTTGGTCCTATTGTTTGAAGCGCAGTCCCCCGTGAGTTCATATCATATAGTGTGCATGAAAACTTTGAAAACGCCCTGCCTCTCATCAAATTTCTAGTTCAGCATGCGCGTAATACACATAATATATATATATATGTATAAAAATGAGCAGCAGCTCAGAGTATAATATTGTCTTTTGGATAAACTAATAACGATTTGGTGTGCTGCGGTGACCTGCGTAATTCAATTATTATATTAAACCACGTGCAGCTGCACACGGTAAAGTGTATGACTAAATATAATATAGCGCAATTTAATGTAATATAATGTAATAATATTCGCGCGTATACACCGCGTTACATCATTATAAATGTAATAATATTTATACACAATGTATGTCATGCGAATACGTCATGAAAGGGGTTTTTGGTATCGAACGAAATAATTGGCGTACGTACTGTATTATTTTAAAGAATTTTGTACTATGTATTACGTATTTTTGTTTACAGCGGCGCAGGAGTATTTCTCGTCTTGCGCGTGCCAAAAAATTAATACCGATTTTTTTCTGCCTTACGTGCCATAAAATTATGGAAAATGTTTCGAGTAAAAATAACGTTTCGTCGTTTAAATAATATTTTATTCATACAAAACAAAAACACCGAAATTGCGCGATTCCGTATCTTTTAATAAAACGTCAGCGATAATAGCGAAAACGCAATACATTCTCGTTATTATTTTCTTTTTTACATTTGAATAATCATTAATTTTATAAATTGAACATTTCGCGAAATTATTCGGCGAGTTATTTTGAAAAAAAAAAATACTATTTTCTAATGAAATTTTGAATAAAATATTTCGATTTTATTCGCATTTTGATTTGTCGTTTCGAGTACGCCTAAACTTACCGTCCCCGGTGTATAGTGTTTTATTCAACGAGATAATAATATTTAACCGAATATGTACACAGAGACAATATATATATATAATATGTACTATTATAACATAATACTATCAGGTGGCCGCCGATTGGGACGAAATTTTTGTTGGCTGTAGGAAAATTACAAATTCGTAATTATTAACTATAATTTTCATTGAGCGTAATTTTCAGACTTACACTTTATGAGATTCTAATTAATTTTCAACTATGATAAATAAAAATTTACTTCTCAACAACTTCCTGTATTCGATATTTCATCTTGTTGAGTTATGTAAAGAACAGATATTTTGCTTTTTTACTTGACCTTGTAATTTTATACTCGATGTTATTATTAGTCGCATATATTTTCTATGTTATACACATTTCGGATAATTCATTTAAGAGCGCTAACAATTCGTGACGGTATATTGACTAAATTCGAATTGACGCGTATAGCTTGTTAAATAATGTATCGGACGTTTTAATATATCGTTAGTTTTGTGTGGAACACGAATTCTCTAAAATATTTGACGTCAAAATATAACCGTTATATTCATTATTATTAAAAAAAAAACGTATGTTCGATATAAAAACGATATCGGCTATACTCGAGAGATGATCGGAGAAAATGGTCATCGAATTATTGATTTCACTGAAGTCCGTCATATTATAAACGTACAATATATTTTTGATCTAAATCATGACTGTGTATAGTATGAATTAATATCGACGATGTCGTATGAAACTTGCAGAGTGAGCAGGACGTACGTGTTATGAAAGTATTTGAACAATCGCGATCATTCGCGTTGACGGTAAATAAAATATTTTTTTGATAATAAAAAACGATTAATTTACTACCGAATTTCTTCTGAACTATTTCAATTATACGCTCTAAAACTCGTTCCGTTCGTTTTTCATACTCTTTCTCTCTCTTTCTCTCTCGTTTTTTCCTATCCGCCCCCGTCATTTTTTTTCGCCTCCTTTAATCGAACGAAAAGTTTATACGCATACGCGAAAATACATTATTACAGTTTTCGACGTGGTCGGCGAGTGCTGTATATTGGCAATAAGACACTCTTTTTTTTCCTCCCAGCTTTTTAAACATAACTATATAATATATGCCTTTTCGCTGTTGTACGTTAATATTAACCAGTGTATTGTTTGATAGAATTAATAACATAAAGATAATATATATTTATAGATATTTCTTTATTAGCTCAGAGTACTCGCGTAGCGTTCGCATGTTTGTTTTTACACGCTTGCATTAGAGTATAAGAAACAACGTATGTTTTTTGAAAACAATTTTAGCGACATTTCGCGTATTTCCACGTTTTTTTGTTTTAGTACAACGTTTTTCTTCATTTTTTTTTTCAACACTATTTACATTGTTTTTTTATTGTACATAATTATAATTTAGGTGATTTCAAAAGAAAAAAAATTAAGCAATAATATACGTAATTTCATAATACGTTTGTTGGATTTAATTTAACAGACGTCGTAGTAATTGTTTATACACAACGACACATGACTGAGGCGTTATTTCGTGTAGTTTGACTCCGAAATTTCTGTAATAGTATTATAGTCATATAATTTAGTGAACTTAGTTCACTAAATTAAATAAAACCAAACTAAATAAAAGAATTTAGTTCATTAAATTATTAACTTTTTGATACGTATTTTGTAATAAACTTGACATTGTTTCCAAAATCACAAAGCGTCGTTAATAATTATTATATATAAAAGTACTTCGTTTTAAGTATACATTTTTCAATAAATCCGACTTTTTTTTTCAGGTAGAAAAATTTATTTAATATTTTACATATTTACTCGTTGAAATTAACGTGCGTATTATTGTATAAAATAAACGTGATCTAAAGTTATTAATGTTAGATTGTTGTGTACGCAGTAATACTATAAATAAAATCCTTTTAGAAAAACTCAATTTATTACCAATATACTATTGTGCGTTGAAATGATGACATAAAAAAACACAAAATATAAACAAGGTGGTTAATATAAAAAAAAATGAGAAATGTATCGCAATTTTAAAAGAGCGTGTATTGGAAAACAACACCAAAAACGTATGCGCAATAGGTCGTGCGAGCTATATAGCGATATAGGAAATTTATATGATGATTTAAGAAGAATCTAACAATTTCAACGTATTCCGATGTAAGTGTTTTAAAAGTCATTAAAAAAAAATAATAATAATAATAATAATCCTGTATAAATAATGTAAATACGCTATAGGTGATTGATGAAAAAATAGAATCGAAACGAGAACGAAAAACGCATGTTTCCGCCTAACAGAAAATAATTAATTAATTTTCTGAATGACATTTTGAAAAACGCGTATTAAAACATATTGTCGTCTGTATTTTTTTTTTTTTTTCGTAATGGGTGTTCCATCTTTAAAATCATTTTAAAAAGTGTATTCTTTTTTCTTTTCGCGTCACAACGTGTTTTTACCGTTAAAAATCATCGCAGTGAAACGGCCTATTATATAGTTCGTTCGTTGGTAACAGAATAGTGGGAAATGTCAGATTAATTATTTTGAAGCACTAAACGATTTCATACACAACGTGCCGTGTTATTTTTGATCTTGTAAATTCATGAAATATTAGTGTTTTGTATTATGCAATCCTTTTGAAGTACACACACACACATATATATTTATTGAAGGCACACAGCTTACATTCTTCTACACAGCTATTTGAATATTTCCAATCTCACTATACACATACACACACACACACACACACACACACACATACACACACTGTTCTTATATCTCTCTCTCTCTTTGAGCACGTATTTCATAGTCTGATATATAACTGCTATACGTACAATATAACGCAATATTCCCGTATATAACGTTATAATATTGATACATTGATATTCGTTTCTATCTAGTTTCGTTTCGGTTATTAATTTGTATATATTGTTATATTATGTTAGCTGACGTATCACTGAAACTGAAACTCGGCCGAATCACCGCGATATATTCGACAGAATCACAAAACGCCTATTTATTTTTTCTTTTTAATAAGTTACGAGACGTGAAAAAAATCACGAAATTTAGTATTTCACTCGTCTATTTCTCGCGATTAAAAAAAAAAAAAACATTTATAATTTCCCACGAATAACTATGTATATGTATAATTATCGAAACGTATAAGTTTTATTTACGTATATTACTTATAATTTATGTGCTAAATGAGCGTTTAAAAACACTTTGATTTTTAACTATACATATTCCGTAATCGGGCTTATGTGTTAATATAATATATATATAGAAACGCCCAAGAGATTAAAAATGCCTGCAGTGTATAATATAATAATTTATGTATTATTGTATATCAGTTAGCTCGTAATATTGTTCAGAGAATCGAAAACTTTCTAAACTGGATTTTCTTCGCTGGGCGTACACCATAATGGAACACACCGATGTGTAATTAATGCAACTGAGTTCTCGACTATTATATTATAATATTGTTATAATTTTCGTTTCACATTTTCCATTGCAAATCGATTTCGACGGAACTTGTAGGACAAAAAATTTCTTCATAAACGAATACAATTGTTTTTATGAGTGATAAAAACGGCTCGGTTTATAATTGTCGGAAATCCACTAGTACGAATTGGAGCTTCGACGACAGTACTTATACATCTCGATTCCGATCTCTTATTGTCCCCCAGAACTTTTTTCCTCTTTATTCGATTTCAATTTCCGTATGTGAGACAAATCCTATTTCCTGAGTCGAAAATTGTTTTTCCCGCCGCCATTCCTTTTTTTAATCGATGCGTCGTTGAATTGATCTTATTTGAACAGTGTATTAACATTATCCATTGATCATTTTAATTTTTGCAGATGAGGGTTTTAAATAATATAATTCATTAATTACTTTTATTTCTGCGCAATGTACGTATTATCAGTTATTGTTATTACTAATGTCAACAAATAAAAAGTATCGGGTATTACTGTACGTCAGTTTTGGTAAATCTATAAAAAAAAAAAAATAAATAAATAAATCGCCACCCGGAGCGCTTGGATCGATTGGCGAAGAATTTGTATTATCGAAACGCCGTGGTTGAGAACCACTGTATCACAACTGTGAAATTGAATTTTATTATTCACAGCGAGAATTCGCGCCGGACGCTATTAAACGTTTTCGCTATTGATCCACGAGGAGTAGAGGAGGTATTATTTGAAAAATCGTATACAATACATAATCGTTAATTTATAATAAATATAGCACGCTTTTTCGTTTCCATTATTTTATGTTCTGTAAACGTTATCTTGACGTGAGAATGTCGACTTTTTTTCTGCGAATCGTTATGACGGATAAAACGTGTAATCGTTTTACTCTTGTTGTATCGGAACTAAAATGGGGATTTTAAACTCCTCTCTACTTCCCGAACCATAACGGTAGAAACAAACGTCGTGCTGTCGAATTTTGAATAAAAAATAATTTTCGAAAATTCATTATATTACGTACGCGTGGCGTGGCGTGGGTCGGGGGGTGGAAACGTCGATTCCAAAAACGAGAATTCCGCGAGGCGATCTACGGGCGCAACACGTTGTCCATCGCATCTTCAAATCCGCGTGCGTTCGCGTGACGAAAACCCGAAGACTAATCGAAAGACGGAGGGATGGGATGGGAAGGGACACAATCTTCTCGCAGTTCGGTGCCAAAAACGAATAAATTCCGGTCCGATATATCGCTGAGTTTCGGGCGTGTGTGCGTTTATATACCGTTTCACGGATCCGATCGGATAGACTTACGGCGGCCGGGCTGCGTATTTCCAATCCGCGTCAACAAAT
The DNA here is from genome assembly GCA_032441825.1 of Chaetogeoica ovagalla. Taxonomy (NCBI): domain Eukaryota; kingdom Metazoa; phylum Arthropoda; class Insecta; order Hemiptera; family Aphididae; genus Chaetogeoica; species Chaetogeoica ovagalla. The sequence goes on from CM063730.1 coordinate 6,392,643, forward strand.
CCAAAACTCCACCATGTCCTCCTCCAATGCAGTGGCGTATTTACAGCGGGCAAAAGACTATAGAAAGATTATATCATTTCCCTCGGATTTTTTTTTTTCTAAACGTTTATGGTTACGGTTGTGTTTTTCTATTATCACATCACTCTCCGTGTGTATATATATATATATATACATATAATAGAGCAATAATATTTTACGTTTGTAATTCATTCAACTACTACTTGACGAACGTTAGGTACGTATAAAAACGTTTATACGTATAAAAAGATCAAAACACACATTTAAGAAACTCAACGAATGAGGTACGATATTATATTTTTCACTATTCACTTTGAAATACATAATTTTTTTTTGTTTGTAAATTCAAAATAATCGATTAAAATTTCTGATATCGTTTAAACCTTAGTGTGCAGGTTTGATGAGCTTTGCAATACGCTATCCGTCCGTAATAACGTTAAATTGAAACGGATGATTATCGAAGAGATCGCCGAGAAACCTCACGTGATACTAGAGAGTTTGTTTTGTAAACGATAAATGTAAACTTATTGTAAATGTATGAATATTGAACTTTCACATACAGTTATATAATTATGCGTAATTATTCGAAATTCATAGGCAGCAGCCACGTATTTGGAATGGAGGAAAAAAATTCATTTCCAGCCCCCTCAAAGGAATCCAAAATACGCCACTGTTCCAATATGTTTATAATTCTGCGGTATTGGTAACAAGCAATCATTATCATAATCATCATCGATATGACAATACCGTGCGATTCGTTCGGAATTTATTATTTCGCGCATTGTCAGAGTATTATAGAAATAAAAATAATAAATTTTCGAATCCGTTTCAGTGCCTATAATGAATAGTAATCAATTTCATCTGGCGATCACTACCCCACAATGGCCGAGTTCGTTTGAAAAAAACCGGCACGATTATATAGTAGCGAAAATTTTGGTAACGATTATGTTTAAATATCATATTTGTCGATATTTTTAGACCCTGATGATAATACATTAGCAATAATACGTATATTTCTATATAAAATTTATATTTTAAATCGCACGCCTACATTGAAAACAGCTATATAATAATTGTTAATAAGTTTTATTTAATATTTTTATTTCGTTTGAAATTCGCGTTATGTAAAATATCCATTTTACGAATCATTGATTTTTTCCTTTAACAATTTTCGTGATAGATTTAATTTATTGATCGATTATTTGCCGATTTTCTACGGTGTTCGAGACGCGCAAACGGTCCGTCAATACGTGTGGCTCACGCAATTTCGTTCTCTCACGTGGATACGATCGTTATTGAATTTATTTGAAAATATACTTCAATTTAAACGAAATTGTTCTTAAAAATGTATATACAAACTAGTTATTTCGTTTTTTTTTTTTATAAGAAAATAAAGTACAATATTCTTTTAATTTCGATTTTCTTATAATTTAAACTTAGTTAATAATACGTTTAATAAAACTACACAGAAGTATAATTGTTATTTTTAAAAAAAAAAAGAAGATTTTAATAGAACCACAATCAATTGATTTTCTACACCTCTGTGAGACGTTTTGTATAGATGCGAATAGAAATAATATTATATTACATCGCGTTGAAGATTAAAATTATTTTCTTATTGTAGACAATTTTATTACCAGTATATAAGTTTTAGAGAAATATCTACTAAAAACAAAAGCGGGTCGAACTACATTTTAAAGATTTATCATTTAATCGATATCGTGTTTAAATAAAAATAAAAGAAAATATAGAACTTTTTTCTTCACTTCGTCTTTATGTCACGCGATTATGATCGTCTATTTCGATTTTTGCCTTCTCACATCACCTCGTCCACAATCGCGGCGGGCATAAGTACATAAAATGAAAATACGGAACAAAGTTTAAATGTAAAAAGTTTCTCTCTCGCGAATTTGTACGTGAAATTTACAATATATATATTTTTTTTTTCTGTACTTACTTATTTATAATATATTATATTCAGAACAGCTTATGTAAATAGTGTTGTTTCCACTCTTCCAAAGAAAAATCCTCTCTAATAGCGTCTTAACCCAAATATGCAATTCGACCGTTTCCACTTACATTAATAAAATCGTCTTGAAAATTTTTTTAAGTCTCTTAACGATGCACGCGTTGTTTCCCACGTAAACGATGAGATGAGTTTTGGATATCACGTGTCATATTTATAATATTGTTATTATTATTATTATTATTTCGCGTGTGACGATGATTGCGAACAACGTACAACAACAGTGCGTGAATCAATCGACTGATGGCGCTTTTCGACTTTCCGACGGTGTATAAATATTGTCTGGACATTAAACTATTTATAATATGAATATATAGTTGAACATGGTCCAGTCTGCAAGAAAAGGGAGTAAACGAATAATATAAAAATAGTTTTCATACAAACGCATATGCAACCCGACGAAAACAAAGACAATATTGTAATCAAACGCCGCACGTTTCAAATTTTAACTACAGAATTTTCCGTTTAGCGTATTACCGCGTTTTTTGTTTTTACCAACGCGTCACGTCTGAATAATAATTTTTAACGTGTACACCAATCATACAAATATAATATTACAATATGATTAATTTCTGCGGTTCTTGCGAACGAAATGAGAACTTCTTCTAATAACGACATCCCTGCACATTTTCCGTCGTCGTCGTCGTCCCCGCCCCCAGCGAGAAAAAGTTTCGAACCGTGAAGTTTCGCGTTAAATTCAATACACGCGGCTAAGACGTTATACGTAAGAACGTTACTTCAAGAGAGTTATTTTTCACGGTGTTAATCGCAAATTAAAAATACGTGTCGCCAATTTAATCGCTAATCGTGTTCTTGGATAAAATATCGAATTCGAAGGGTGATTTATAATTTGATTTCCGATAGAGTTTTCAATTCGATAGAGTTTGACGCGTGTTATTAAAACGAGTGTCCGGATAGTCGAAAATCGCAATGGAAAAATGTAACAAAACGCTACCGCGTATTTAGTCGTATGACGCGGCGGATTACAGTGACACGCGATTTATTATTATTATTTTTTTTGTCTATTTTCTTTTTAACCGTATTATTACCATAATAATACCGTATTATTTAAAATTATAATAACCATTCTATAATACGGGCAATAATCTAAACGCGCGGGCGAGCGCTGCTGTACGAAAACAGCGATTTCTGTTGACCTCGCGCGTAGAATTCCAAACGGATAAATAAAGAATGACATAAGACATTGAAATTCCGTCTGAAATCCCGATATAATGGCGTTTGGCTTTTGACGGGAAACAAACAGTACAAACGGGGACGACGGCGGCGGCGGCGGCGAAAAGAAGTGAACGTTAATTACACGATGTCGTTAATTAATGAGAAGGAGCAGTTGATGTTCTATAATTAATTCTACGGGAATAATAAATGAATCGCCGGGAACTTAAACGAAACGAATGAACACGAAAACAAATTTACTCAATAAAGAAAACACGGATTATTATATTCATATATTATTATGCGTACTGTTTGAATAATAATAATAATAATAATAATAATGAAATACTCCCCCTCTCCCCGGTATAACACACGCGTTTTCCCGCCGAACGAATTTATGAGATAGTAAATACTTCTCCTTCAGATCGCGTCGCGTGTATCGTTTTTTTTTTTTTTTTTTTTTACGGGAAGTAATTAAATTGTTAGAAATTGAACATAAAAACCGAAAAAGAAAATTCCGTCTATTTTATAAATTTACGCTACGCAGAATTCCGTGTAATGAAATCGTCAGATTTTCCTTGTTTTCTTTTTTTTGTCCAAATAGCTCGATCTCAAGCCCGTATGGGATAATATACGATTGTTTTAAATCAATTTTCTATTTTTAATTAAACGCGTATTTATATATGACGAGCGATCGAACGCATTGTTTATTGTCATAATATTTTCTGTGCGCTGAATTCGTTTAATCATCCAAACGCGTTATAAGCACTCGGAACGTTTACTACTCATGAATTGAATTCGTTCGCGGTGCCGATGATTTTTTATTTTTATTAATAGAACGATTTCGCGTTAACGTTTCAAAAAAAAAAAAAAAAATATATATATATATATATGAACTCGTTCGTTTTAATTTTTCTATATTTACGGAACGCTTGGTTCGCATTCTGTACAAATGCGACTCACGGTAAGGTTTTTTTTCTCAATTGCGCATTTATACGTACTACGTTGCCGCGGAAAGGAGTTTCTGAGATCACAATATTGTCTAGAACCGAAAATTCGCGAATGTCACGACGAGAGCGATAACGTCGAGTACGTTGTTAACGCAATTAGATTTTCGGAATAACAATGTAAACACGTACGTAGGCAGGTATCGCTTTCACATATTTTGTCTAGTCTAAAGTTATTGTAATTTTTTGTTGTTTTCGTTGTCGTTTTTAAACAACGCGCGATACGATTGAAATCAATTTTTTCTTTCTGGACTTCTCGTCTAGAATTTATTTTCGACGCTCCGGCGTCTATACACTATGCGAAACCACAATTACTATTGATTAATCGCATACGAATCCCCCGAGACGAGGAGAAAATCGGTCGATCCGATGCGCGTCACAATCGTATAGCCGGTAGAACGAGCTCGGCACATCTCTAAGACAGTATTTCTATTCGATTTTTGTTTTCTTTAGTTTGGAAAAATCTTTCACCGACCGAAATGCGCAAACAACAATCCGTTCGTATTATGATATTCGTAACTCCGTTCGATATTAACGCGGCGCAATAATAATACGTATATGTCTCTGCACATAACGGGCAAAGCCATATAATTTCAATAGTTGTTAAAACGAGAGAGGAGGAGGAAACAGCAGCAGCAGCAGCAGCAGCAGCAAAAAAAAAAAAATTCAAACCGAAAACAAAATGCAATAAACAACCCGTGGCCGTATCATAAAAACGCCCGCGTGTGTCCGCCGATCGTCCGAACAGGGGAGTGTGTTAAGTCGTGATACGCGTACACGAGCATCAGACGGAACGCAGCGCTCGTGTAATAATAATAATAATAATAATAATAATAATAATCGTATTATTGCGGTTAACCGCCGCGGTTAGGTGGGTGACAAAAAGCAATTATTCCGTCTCGACGACAATGTACCGGGTAAGCGGTCGGTGGATCGGTAGGAGGGTGAACGGGTTTCGAGAATATTTAAATATTATTGTTTCGCGGACGCAGAAATATTTAAATAACACACAGCCGGAGGCGTGTGTACCTAATACGCGTGTATTTATTTTATATACGGTTCGAGTGATGAGACAATCGGGCCTGTGTTTATAAACGGACCCGAGAGCTGGAATTACGACGGACGGTCACGCCAATGTCCAGCGGCTTTCAACAATTTTTTTTATTATTATTATTATTGTTATTGTTATTCGCCATTCGTTGCGCGTCGACGGGACCGCGACGTACAGGGTGATAAAAAATACGAAAATTATCACAAGTACTAAAGAAACAACAGTCGTTTTCACACGTGCGTAACAGCGCAAATAACGTAAGAGTATTATAATTGTTTGGGGAAAAAAAAAAAAAATTGCGTCGCGACTTGTTGTCGGGATACGGCGGAAAAAAAATATATATAAACGAAATCGTTGTAAAAATTCTAGTCTAGCGAGGATTTTTTTTTTTTTTTTTTAGTATATTCGATTACTTTGACGGAGTGAGAGGCGTTGCTTTTTTTACAAAAAAAAAAAGAGTTCAAATAAAAATACGTATTATACGGACATTGGTATTGCATTAAATTGTGCTTAATTTTATTTAAAACATATAAAAGTACTCATACAATACGAGTCGGCACGTTTGGTATCAAAAAAATAAAAAAATTATATATATATATATGTATATGTGCTTTAGACTAACGGACTGTATAATCGGACAATAAGTCACGCAAATTATCGTTAAATGCAAATTATTTCATTTAATCATTAAACATATTATGAAAGATAATTTGTTTTCGTTTAATTGCGATTAAATTATTGTTGACTTAAATGGATAGTTGATTTAATTCTTAAGATTTAAGTACATTTTGATTGTCACTAGTAAGGGGGCAGAACTAGCGTTTTATAATAATAATTTTAAAATGCATATAAATGGGTTAGGAATACGCGTAAGGTAGGGCGTATTGCTTAAAATGTTACGAATCCGTGAAAATCGCGCGCGCAAATTATTTTCCGTTTACACTTTTGTTGTGAATAAAATTTCGGTCGATTTTTTTTATATAATAAAAATGTTTAAAAATAACAATCACCAACTCTCATAATACTTCATCGTTCGGCAATAAAATATTAAATTAAACGCAATTACATATAAAACACAATTTTTTTTTTTTTAATTTTAACTCGAACAGAATAAATGTAAACAAATATATATATATATTCATTAATATTATTACAACCTTCGTTTTCTTTTTTTTATTTTAAGCGAAATAAAATAGAAATAATATATATAAACGAATAAGAGTATACAACAATATTTCTATTGCCGTTGAATTTATTACGTCATTTAACAATATTACGACGCCTGAATATTATTATATAACTGTTTATAAACACCGCTTTAAATTTATTTATCAAATAAACGAATGGCACGTGTGTAAATGTGTTTCATTACGTGTAATATGACACACATATAACACAATATAATTAATATAACACACATAACGTGTGTAATACGTTACTTCAACTTTATTCAAAAAATTTTCGAAAATCGTTTGCCACAATTTTCTTTTATAAACATTTCAAATTTTTCGACAATGTACGTATCGTATTTCTTTTCTTTTTTTTTTTTTTTTTGTGGAAAATTGCGTTTGTACAACACTATAATGTTCGTAGCAAACAGAAAATTTACTTACCACATGATTACCAAACAATCTGTCGTGTATAACGAATTATCGTCTGACATCAAAACACATGGTTTTTTTTTTATGCCCAATAAATCCGTATAAAAGGAAAATTATCTTCACCGCTATTTAATATTTTCTATTTAACGTTCACTCGAATGCTTAATAGTACGTGTATGAAATAACAGCCGTAGTATATGAAATATTTCCAGTTCAACGAGAACGTTTTTTTTCCCCTTTTTTATTTGTACCGGAGCACTGCATACAGACGAACGTACGCTATTTACGAAAGAACAACGTAGCTGGAGTGGAATGAAAATGTCCACTTTAAATTTTCAAGTTATTTTTCGATATAAAGATTTTCTTTTTTTTTCCCCCGTAGACTTTTTAACTCTACGGCGTCACCCTTCCTGTCCGGCTTAAAGGCGCGCGTGTGCTCACGGATTATATTAACAACGAATCACCACTCGGATTTACGATATTATAATATTATTATAACCGTCTGAAATTTACCGAGCGTCTGCGGATCGATCAATCAAGTCGGAATATTTATGCGCGTTTTTACCGTGTCCGTACGCATACGCGTAGTACGAAGCCCCGGCGGATAGCACGTTGACCAAGTGAAATTGTGTCGGCCGTCGTATGTTGTATTTTTTGTTTTTCCGTATACGGATTTTCTCCTAGGTTTTTTTTTTTTTTTTTTTGGTCGTGATTTCGCGGCGTTTATAAAACGGGCTCGTCGCGGTCACATCTGGAGCCGAATTCGATTTATATATATATATATACACCCGGTTTTTTTTTTTTTTATCTCCGTCCACTCCGCTTCGACTCTTATTTAATTTGCCACGAGAATTCGCACCGCAAAAGGCGACCGGGACCGGGATGGAAATTCGGGCTATAGGCCGGGTAGTGCAACGAGAACGATTTTTATAACACGCGTTTTTTTTTTTTTTCCCTAAGAATTTTCAATAGATTATTTTAAAATAACGTACAGTCAATCGTAATGTACACACACGCACGCACATATATATTTAGTAAATCGAATTCTTCTATTTATCATTTTGGCGTACGGAACACACGTAATTATGTGTTATTACGATTGAACGTTGGGGGGGGGGAGGTATCTTTTTGGAAATTTTTTCAAGTAATTTTTATCGCTTATATCGACTATACGGATTGACGCGATATTATATATATATATTTTTTTTTATATTCGATTCAAGTTTTTAGTAAATAATTTTTTTTTTTTTCATATTCAACATTTCGGATAACGCGCGTTACTATGTGCTCCTTAACACCGAGCACCGTTATTGCGTCGTCCGCGTAGGTTTATTTGAACGTATCGCGTTCGGTGTCCCATATGTTTAAATCCAAAAAAAAAAAAAACTCGCGTTTTTGATTTAAAAATATTTCTTTTACGTTTTCGGTACAATTAAAGGTTCGAAATCATGGCAAGTCTCACAACGCTGGGCGTTACACGCCTGTTTTATATTCTCGTCTGTGGCGTATAACACACCACCAGTGAGAATATAAAAGAGAGCGCGCGCGGTCGAGCGGAACGTATCTGCTGTTTGTATGCGCACCCTCTGCCGCCGCCGCAGACGATCGTACGCGCGCGCGATACGCCGTTACCACCCGCACCGACGACTGTTGTCGCGCAAAAGCCCGTTTTTCCGTGTTCACGTTCGTCGTTCTCGTTTATCCTGGTGTACCGCGTTTTTTTATTTTTCGTTTATTATCTCGTACCGCCACAGACCCGAATGAGACCAGACGGCAGCGCACTCGGGCCTAGTAACTATAACGGAATCGAAAATGAGACGCACTGATTTGTTGCTAGGGTCGGCGAAAAAAAAAACATCGACGTCTTCCGAACACCGATGTTTGAAGCTAAAATAATCGACGTTTTCCATCCGAGTTTAAACTTTACCGATGTTTCAATTTCTTATGTTTACTTGTCTTCAAATGTTGTGATTGACGTTCCTACGTAATTCCATACGAATGGACGAATTTTTAAATGTTTCATTCGTAAACACTGTTATAGATGTTATAATATACTATAATCGTGGTTGTAAATCACTAGGCATCTCGCGCGTATTATTGACCGTAACGTTATCGTCGTGGAAACGATTTCATCATAGACGTATAACAATATACAAAACATTGAAAAATTATTATTACAATTTATTCGTCCGTGAAAAAGATCTCTTTTTTCTCTCGCACATATCTTCGCTCCGTACTTCTCTTTCTAATCGCGGTCTTATATAATAGAAAAAAAATAAGTATATTTTTTCTATATTTCAAAAAAAAAAAAAATTTTAAATGAACGATGTTTTACTAAATATCTAACTGTTACATCGGTAGTGCCTATATGTTAAACTGTGTATATAATAATAATAAGCGGAGTATAAATTACAGCATGGTGAGGCCGGACAGTGGCCCCGATGCTTTGTACTCGAATGACCCAAAAAATTTTGAACTTTATATTGAAATTTAACCTCAATTATATTAACTAAAGTGTAAAAAAAAAAAAAAAAAAATAAAAATTATTAAACGTATTATTTTAAATTGTTAACGCGATTAATATAAATCGATAATTTGTTGACACGATAGTGGAAGAAAATCAGTCAAAATCTTTAAAACACTATAAAAGAAAATTGCGAGAAATTCCTTCTACTATTAAACTTAACCGATATTATTATTTTTGAGAAACGTTTTTGTTGAACTCGAATTACGCGTTTAAAATTAATTTTTTATCCCACACACTCTCTCTCACACACACACACACACACACTTTCTCTCGTCTATACATTCTAGCGTTTTCGAAATTTTAATTTTAAATTTTCTTTTGATTTACGTTTCTATTAAAATTGTTTTCCTGTGGCATCTATGAAGTATTGTTTTTTTTTTTTTTACAAAAGGATATATTTATCTTCTTCTATATATATTCTTTTTAGGCTGCCGGCGGCGCAGTTAAAATGTATTATTATACTGTATAGTACTTCGACAATACGTGAAATACGCTCGAGATTGAAAATTTAATAAGTATTTTTTAAAAGAAATTCAACGAACTGGCAAACATATTATAGAAAAAAACATATATATATATATATTGCAAACGATTGGAAACCGTTTTAGACGAATGCGTTGTTTCGAAAAACAAAAATACAGAGTTAAAATAATATTTTCGATTTAGTTTCGTTGTCTTAAAGTTATAATTGTTATTATTGGATATATATTATTTTTTGTCGACGACGACGCGAAGTAAATTGGTTTTGATTCGATTAAATCCGAATTTTCTAGTCCGCGTGAAAAATATCAATAATATATATATCGAAGTTCAATTTGGCCATTTTGTGACGGAAAAAAAAAATAGACGCTCTTATAACATATACTCGCGAGTAAAACGGCGGACTATTCGTGTATATATTTTCTACGCTTAAACGTATATATATATCACGCATTTCGCTCGTTTTTGTCAAATTTGAATGTAGCATATTGCGTGTTTCAGAGTCTCATATAATTTACAACTATCAGAATTTATCTTTTCGTTCCTTATTTGCATAGATATTTACATAAGTTCAGACCGGTATATTATGATCGCATGTAGGCTACACTACAATGATATAGCGCATTACTCGCTGTCCGCCCATTATAACATAAATATATATATCACGCATTTATAATAGGGTCCAATTTTACAGTGTACATTCTTTCAAGATTTCCGTGTAATATACGTTGGATTATATATTATAAATTAGTCAATTCTGATATGTAATTAAACGAATTTAATACTTTTTTTTTTTATTTGTAATAATAATATCGCATCGATTTCAGTCTCTGCGCGTGTATTATTCAACGAGTAATTTCGATATTCCAATGCGTACGCATTATAACGACTCAATTGAATTCTTCGTTTCTTTTTTTTTCTTTCCAGCGAACACGAAAAAATCCGAACCGAATAAATAAAAATAAAAGTTTTCCGGAACAATTATGTAAATGTATAAAAAAAAAAAAAAAAATGATTTAATCGTAAATATATAAACGAACAATATTTACGAGACCGTTTTTCCGTGTACGCAGAGTGCGTTGTTTTCGAAAAATTTCAATTATTTTACCGTTCGGTATTTTTTTACGATACATACTCGTAATTCAATCGGATTCGTTATGCCAATGTATTATTCGAGTAAAGCGTGCTATTTTTTTTTTTATACATAAAATAATATAAAGAAACACTCGCCATTTTTTTTTGTTTTCACTAATTTGTTCCCCCTTTATTCCCGTTAAATTTTTCGGTAGTCCAATATATTAAATTCTGGATAAATGTACGGGGGCCAGACGTCCGGCCGGCGGGGCAAATAGTCTGAAAATTACACGCCTAACACATCGGATTCAAAGCTGCTTTTTATTTTTTATTTTTTGCTAAGGTTTCGAAATTAATGGATGCGCGCGCGGTTACCCTTCTCTTTCACATCGAACGTCTATACTAATTTATAATTTAACGATAATGAATAACGTTTCTCGGGGCAGCTGGTGGCTGTTAAACCAAATAAATCAATACGCCTGCTCACGCGGTCGCGCGGCGGTACCATATACGGCGGGGGTTTCTTTTTTTTTAATTATTAAAATATTATTTAAAAAAACAGAGTCCGCTGCGGATATTTTTGAAACGAGACTTATTTACTGTTTATTGTTGATAACGACGTGTAAAGTGATTGAAAATGGACGTATCGTATTGTCGTATTGTATGTTATCCTTATTATTCCTAAAAGTAATAATTCGCATCGACGAGATATAAAAAAATATGTTATCCAATCTCTGTTTTCGTATTTCAACGTTTTTAGCTCGGCTGTTTATACGAGATGTCGTATTGAATTTTCGTTAATTATATACACAAGGACGTGCAATTGGCACAGACGTCGTCACCTTTTACACATAAAATTATCACGCATTATCGAACATTTATTAAAACAGAAAATACATACGTTAACAACAATATAATTTTTTTGTTATTATTACTGTTGAAGTCAGTAAAAACACGTTATAGATAGGTTCGAACAAAACAACTAAAAAAAAAATTTGGGCAATAATAATTTCTCGACCAACGGTGAGATGTCGAATATTATGAAGACATTAGAAACAGTGTCGCGAGATAATAATTATAAATCGCTACTTACCACAATGATGATATTATGTTTGAACATGAAATTGTTTAAAATAATTATTACACTTATAATACTTATGTACTTTATTAAAATATAAGTACATTAAAAAAAAAAAATTGTAAACAATAATACGTATTAGTCATCATACGAGCGTATATGTATTTTAAAAATTATTTTTTACTGAAAAAATTTTTACCTATTATGGAATACCGAAAAACAATATTTTTTTTCCGCCTTAATATATATATATATATAAATAATTATATTTTTATTTTAAATTTTCGCAGCGCGCGTACATCGTTCGTTCATCATTCACTGCCCATAATTTCAACTGAGTTGCTCTTCACTTAAAGATATTGCGTTGGAGATACTTCGTCAGTGTCGTTGAATGACTGTGGGCTAATAAATTATCGTCAAATTGTTGAACAGTCTCCTATATTGTTATAGTATTTCACGTCTTCGCGCTTTAAGAATTTTTCAATAATTTCTTGTAAGAAAGCAAATTCTGCACACCGACCGACCGTCTCGTGCCATACCATTCGAATCGTTGCGTAATAACACAATTATATTAATTAACGTAAAACGAAAAACAAAATAAACGATGCGTCCGAACATACGGACGATACGAGCGATTGAGACGTTTTATTGCATATTACGAAGAAATGTTTAAAATACACGAATCGTGTCAGGTATATGATCTTTGGCAGATCTGACCAAAAGATCTAGTGTTTCAGCGTCTTGTGTTTTCTGACACGCAAACAATACGATATTGAACAGTAACTCTAATTGGATCTCTAACGACTCTTCAGTTTGTACAGATGGAGATCTGGTTAGAAATAAAATATAAAAACTCGGAGGCGTTTTATTGTTCGTTTAAAAGGTGTATTCTGTTTTCAATAGTGGACTCTAAAAAATAACGTCTACTCAAATCCGGCGTGTAACGCTGAACGATGCCATAGGTTTTTTTTACACGCTCGAATTTCTTCCGTTGCGCCTAAAAAATTTTTTTGAAACGAACGTTCCACAAGATCGGATCGATGTAACACAACGTGTGATAACAACTCCATACCGACGATACCGCGTGCGTATTTCAATAATATTATTTTCGTCCGCTCTAAAACAAAGTTGAAAAGATACGCGTATATGCAATAAAAAAAAAAAAAAAAAAAACAACTAAAAACGTGTAGAAATATCGGTGAAACGTGTAAAAACGCGTGAAACGTGGTCTTGTGAAAAAAAAACAAAACGGACATAAATTCCTTTTCGGTCTGGAAAACGTCGCTCAGCGTACAAGACACACACACACACACATATACGTATTATTATTATTATTCCTGGACTTTGTGGAAGT